>JAKCOX010000052.1:2896543-4096543 GCA_022605575.1 Laterallus jamaicensis coturniculus
ACCTACCCAAACTGTATCAGAGAGCTGACTTGATAAAAAATAACCCTGCAAAATCCTAGCCAGTGCTGGCCTGGCTGCCTGAATTGGCTTACCTCCTGTCCCTAGGAACACTAATGCCAGCCTGGTTAAGAGGCCAGGCTGGGTGGCTGGAGGGCTGGGAGGGGGAACACATAGCAGCCCTACCACAGAGAAGCTTAAGATTGCTGTGGGACTGTATTCTCAGAGATAGAAAATGTGATATGCAGAAATAGTAACATAATTGTGTGGGCTAGAAATTTTAGAGAAACTTTCACAATATCATTATAACTGATGGCTAAGATTTGGGTGCTGCAGAGCTGTGCAGTTTAAAAAAGAAAAATCTCACCTGCCTTGAAAGACTAGTCTGCAAACACGTGTTTAATTACTTGTCACATAGTTGTTCTCACCAGGAATACTCTCATTTGTCTTTGAGTGGTTGGATCTCCAGCAATTGTTGCTTAATCTGAATGTTAGGATTCCAGTTAGTTTTCTGTTGCATTGTACTATGTAAGAATGAATGAACTTTTGAAATTAAATGCGTTAAGGGAGATTTCTTGGTACATAAACAATGAAATGGACCAAAAGAGTTTTGACAATGTTTATCAAAAGTTTCAGGGTGCTGTTTGAATATTCCAAATTGAAAATAAGAATCTTGAAGCATCTAGGTGTATACTCTTCTAAATCATGCTACTTTAGAACAGACATGAAATATTTTTTCATAAAGTTGAAAGGGGAGGAGTCTATGATAGAGAAGCAGGAGAACTATGGTCATATAAGAAAATGTTTTACTGAGGAATGAGAACTAAAAATTGTTTGTAGTACCGTAGGAACTCAATAGCTGAAGGGTGAGTTTAAACATTAAATATTATTTCAAATATTGTAGTTGCAGTGGTGGTTGGTGATGACTTCTTTCATGACAGACCCAGAATCCCTTACAAAGGGCAAAGTGGAATTATGTAGATAAAATCACAAGTTTGAACAGGATCTGAACCAAGCCTGAAACCATGAGGAAAATATATCTGCTGTTTTAATTTTTAAAATAACTGTGCTTTCTAGCTCTGCCTGGAAGCAATTTAATGCAACAAATTAATTTTTTATAAGTGTTTCCAGCCAGACCAGAAGCAGTAGTTAATAAATATCGTAAGAGGGTGAGTCTGTTCTATATGCTTACTTTTGCAAACTCAGTGAATTTGGATATTAACATCTGAAATTATAAGTAGTAATTCAACCTGTTTTTCTAAAGCTGATCTCGCATTTATCTTGTATTGTCTGTATCAATGTAGAAACAGGATTCAGAAATCTGTTCCCTAACAGAGGTAACCAGACAATCTGTTACAAAGTTCGTAACATTGTGGTTTTCAATGCAACAAGAGGAAACTATCACCACGCATTTCTTTCAAATGCTATGTTTAGGGAGTTTTAGGATAATGTTGCTCTTGAGAAAACTATGCCTATTTTTTGTCAGCGTGTTATTTAAGAACATACCAAGTGTGGAAAATGTTTGCAGGATATTCATGCCAAAGGCAAGAGCATATAGAATTAGGAACAAGACCATGTAGAATAAGGAGAGGCAGAATTCAGAAGTTATCCTGGTTTGTAATTCAAAGGCTAAATTTAAAGGTAGGAGCAGTTTTAATTCTGGAATTTGGGGAGGACGTGTTTATAGAGGGAAGCAAAGGTGTTGATTTACAGCACATTTTCAGAATTACAAAACGTGGAAAATGTTACCTCAAATTTACTGAACACTTACTGTGCCTGCATAGGTAGTTATTAGAAAGTTCAGTGTGAAACCACTGAGTAAACTAGGTGTAGTAACTTCTTTCTGCAGACAAGTCTTTAGTGATCAGTGAAATGCTTGAAATATCATCTTTCTGCTGGCCATTGGCATGTGATTTATCGTTTCTAGAAATAAACAGAGAAAAATCAAACCTCAGCATGGTGTTTTTAGACTCCATAGAAATTCTTCAAGGTTTTTTATGTCTGTTACATTTTCTAGGAAGCTCAAGATCTTCCATAACCACAGTATGATTGGGGAAAAGAGGATTGGAAAGCACCTTGAGTGGTTGGATTATCTATTCTTTAAGGCAGAATCACTTGTTCTGGTATAACCTATTTTCAAGAGGTGAGTGGAACAGAGGGGTCCAGAGAAGATGGGCAAGCACTCAGGTTTCACATTTATTTACTTAATGATAGAATCACAGAATGATTTGGGATGGAAGGGACCTTAAAGGTCCCCCAGTTCCAACCCCTTGCTATGGGCAGGGACACCCTCCACTAGGCCAGGTTGCCCAAAGCTCCATCCAACCTGGCCTTGAACACTGCCAGGGAGGGGGCAGCCACAGCTTCTCTGGGCAGCCTGTGCCAGGGCCTCACCACCCTCACAAGGAAGAATTTCTTCCTACAATGAAATCTAAATCTTCCCCTCTTTCAGTTTAAACTCATTAAGCCTTGTCCTATCACTACACTCTCAGATAAACAGTCCCTCTCCAACTTTCCTGTAGGTCCCCTTCAGGTACAGGAAGGCTGCTGTAATGTCTCCCTGGAGCCTTCTCTTCTACAGGCTGAACAAGTCCAACTCTTTCAGGATGAACTCACAGGAGAGGTGCTCCAGCCCTCTGATAGTCTTCACAGTCCTCCTCTCGCTTCAGTCCAACATGTTGGTGTCTTTCTTTCAGTGGGGACCCCAGAGTCGGATGCAGTACTCCAGGTGGGTGTTCAAGAGGACAGAGAAGCAAAATCACCTTCCTCAACCTGCTGATCATGCTTCCTTTTATGCAGCCCAGGCTGTGGGGAGACAATACTAGCTTGTGTTGAGCTTCTCATCTGTCAACACCCCCAAGTCTTCAGGGCTGCTGTCAATCCATTTTCTACCCAGCCTGTAGTTGCGCTCAGAATTTCCCTGATTCATTTGTAGGACCTTGCACTTCACCCTGTTGAACTTAATGTGGTTGACATGGGCCCACCTCAGGCCTGCAAGCTCCCTCTGGATGACATCCCTGCAGTGTGTCAAAACTCACCAAACAGCTTGGTATTGTTGGTATACTTGCTGAGGGTGCACTCCCACTGTCCATGCCTCTGACAAAGTTGTTATATATTCTGGTTGTAATTTAAATGCATTTAAATTGCTCTTACAGTCAATTCCTCTACTGCTTGTAGTTGTGGGGTGTTGGGTTGTTTTTTGGGGGTGGTGGTTGTATTTTTGTGACTCACAGAACAGTTCTTCAGACTTTGAAACAAGCACGTTTCAAAAATTAGCTTTTTTCCTTGTAGTCATCTCTCCGTAAAAACCTCCTCCCCACTCTTGTTTTCTCAGCCTTTCCTCTTACATCGTGTTTTCTGAGTTCATGGTTGTGCTCATTTCCCTACACTGGATTTGCTCAAAAATATCTTTCTTGAACTGTGCTAACCCAAACTGGCGTATTCCAGTTTAGGCTGCACCAACACAGTCTAGAGAAGAATGATTATTTCCTGTATTTACCAGATGACGTTGTTTTTATTTCTTAGAATGATGTCTGACTGTTTTGTGGCAGGATGGCATTGCTCAAGTTCTGATCTACTCCAGATCTTTCATGCAGAATTGTTGCCAAGTCCCCATTTGGTGCCAGTGCAGTGGTTTAAGTATAAACCTGTCTTCAGCCAATTGTGCTTCCTTATTTTCACCAGCTCCATACCATTGTTTGCATTTTATTTGCCAAGATCAGTATATTGGCAACACCTAATGCATTGGTGTTGCCTGTGGAATTCAGTAAGGGAGGTATCACTGCAAGTTGTGAAATTCTGTAATACCATATCACAGAATTGTAGGGGTTGGAAGGGACCTCAAGAGATCATCGGGTCCACCCCCCCTGCCAAAGCAGCTCCCTAGCTCATACTGCACAGAGAGGTGTCCAGACAAGTCTTGAATATCTCCAGAGAAGGAGACTCCACCACCTCCCTGGGCAGCCTGTCCCAGGGCTCTGTCACCCTCACTGGGAAAAAGTTCCTCGGCATGTTGGCGCGGAACTTCCCGTGCTCCAACTTGCAGCCATTGCCCCTTGTCCTGTCCCTACTGACCAAAGAAAAGGGGCTGGCCCCTGCACCCCATACTGAAGATATTTATAAACATTGATTAGGTCCCCCCATAGTCTTCTTTTCTCCAGGCTGAACAGCCCCAGCTCTCTCAGCCTTTCCTCATAGGGGAGATGTTCCCGGCCCTTAATGATCTTTGTAGCCCTTCTCTGGACTCTCTCAAGGAGATCCCTGTCCTTTTTATACCAGGGAGCCCAGAACTGGACACAATACTCCAGGTGGGGCCTGACCAGGGCAGAGTAGAGGGGGAGGATCACCTCCTGTGACCTGCTGGCCACGCTCCTCCTGATGCACCCCAGGATCCCATTGGCTCTCTTGGCCACCAGGGCACACTGCTGGCTCATTGCCAACTTGTCATCAACCAGGACCCCCAGGTCTTTCTCTGCAGGGCTCTTCTCCAGCAGGTCAACCCCCAGCCTGTACTGATACATGCGGTTGTTCCTCCCCAGGTGCAAGACTTTACACTTGCTTTTGTTGAACTTCATTATGTTTCTCCCTGCCCAGCTCTCCAGCCTGTCCAGGTGTCGCTGGGTGGCAGCGCAGGGTTCCTGTGTGTCAGCCACCCCTCCCAGCTTTGTATCATCGGCACTTGCTGAGGGTGGATGCTATTCCCTCATCAAGGTCGTCAGTGAAGATATTAAACAGGACTGAACCCAACTCTGACGCCTGGGGAACACCGCTAGTCACAGGCCTCCATTCGGATTCTGCTCCACCGATCACGACCCTCTGGGCTTGGTCCGACAGCCAGTTCTCAACCCACCTCCCTGTCCACTCATCTATCCCATACTCTCTCAGCTTTTCTATCAGGATGTCATGGGAGACAGTATCGAAAGCCTTGCTGAAGTCAAGGTAGATGACATCCACTGCTCTCCCTCCATCCACCCAGCCAGCGATGAGATCATAGAAGGCTTTGAGATTGGTTGAGCACGATCTTCCCTTGGTGAATCCATGCTGACTACTCCTCATGACCTTCTTCTCTTCCAGTTGCTTGGTGATGGCATACAGAACAAGCTGTTCCATAACTTTTCCAGGGACAGAAGTGAGGCTAACTGGCCTATAGTTGCTGGGATCCTCCTTCTTGCCCTTTTTAAAGACTGGAGTGATATTGGCTATCCTCCAGTCCTCAGGCACTTCTCCTGTTCGCCAAGACCTGTCGAAGATGATAGAGAGCGGCTCCGCAGTCACTTCCACCAGCTCCCTCAGCACACGTGGGTGCATCCCATCTGGGCCCATGGTTTTGTGTGCATTAATCCCTTTGAGATGCTCCTGAACCTCCCCTACCTCAACTCGAGGGAAGCTCTTCGTTCTCCAAACACTCCTATTTTCATCCAGGATCTGTGGTCCCGAGGGGCCTTTGGAGTGAAGACTGAGGCAAAGAAGGCATTTAGTATCTCCACCTTCTCATCATCCCCCATTACCAGGACACCTGCCTCATTCAGCAACGGACCTAAATTATCCCTGGTCATCCTCTTACTATTCACATACCTGAAAAAACTCTTTTTATTGCCCTTTATGTCCCTTGCCAGTTTCTTTTCCAGGTTGGCTTTAGCCTTCCTAGTCACATCCCTACAGGCCCTGACAACATCCCTATATTCTTCCCAGGTGCTCATACCCTGTTTCCACAGTTCATAAACCTTTTGCTTCCCTTTGAGTTTACTCATGAGCTCACTGCTCATCCATGCAGGTCTTCTGCCTCTCTTTCCTGATTTCTTACTCAAAGGGATGCACCTGTCCTGCGCTTGGAAGAAGTGCTGTTTAAATGTTCCCCAGCTCTCACAGGCCCCCTTTCCTTCTAACGGCATAGCCCACGGGATAGCTCCTAATAGGTTGCAGAGGAGATCAAAGTTAGCTCTTCCAAAATTCAGGGTAGCTATCCTGCTTTTTGGCTTGCTTCTTCCACCCAGGATTTTGAACTCTATCATTTCGTGGTCACTTGGTCCTAAGCTGCTCCTGACATTCAGTTCCCTAACAAGCCCATCCTTGTTAGTAAGAACAAGGTCCAGCACCAGCCCTCCCCTTGTAGGTTCCTGCACCATCTGGAGCAGGAAATTGTCTTCTACACATTGCAGAAATTGTCTGGACTGCATACGACTGGCCGTATTGCTTGCCCAGCAAATATCTGGATAATTGAAGTCCCCCATAAGGACAAGCGCCTGGGATCTTGAGGCTACTTCTAGTTGCTTATAGAAAGCACTATCAGCCCGCTCCTCTTGATCAGAGGGTCTATAGTACACACCCACAACAGTGTCACTCATACTAGCATGACCCTTGATTCTTACCCACAAGCACTCAACTGATGGTTCATCTTTTCCCAGGTGGAGCTCAATACATTCTAGCTGCTTTCTGACATAAAGAGCAACTCCTCCACCTTGCTTCCCTAGCCTGTCTTTCCTGAAAAGCACATAGCCATCCATGACAGAGTGCCAGTAATCCAAGCTGTCCCACCACGTCTCCGTGATCGCAATGAGATCGTGGCCATGCAACTGCACGAAGATCTCTAATTCTTCCTGTTTGTTTCCCATGCTATGTGCATTTGTATAAAGGCCGACTCGCATTGTGTCTCCCGAAGCACTTGCCTGACCCCAGCAGCCTTCCCGATGCCCCTGATTCCCCCTTCCTAACTAGTTTAAAGCCCAATCAATAAGTCCTGCCTTCTCCTGGGCAAGGATTTGCTCTCCCCTTTGGCTCAGGTGACCCCATCAGCAGTAATCATGCCAGGAGCAGAGTATGCCTTCCCTTGGTCAAAAAACCCAAAGTTTTTGTGCCGACACCAGTCTTTCAGCCACTCATTCAACACATGGATTCTCCTGACCTGCTCTGAACCTCTCTTCCCACTAGTAGAGAATATTACTTGAGCTCCCCCCCACCTCAATAGAGCGCCCTAGTTCACAAAATTCCCTTTTGATAGCACTCAGGCTACACTTGATGATTGTATCCCTGCCTCCTTGAACAATCAATTTAACCACTGAGAGTTAGCTCTCATTATTGTTTCCCAGTGAGTTGGTATTCACCTTGATATAATTATTTCATATTTCACCTGTGAGAATATCTCATGGGACAGTTCTGCCTCAGACTAATTATCACCTTCGTATCCTGCTGGTGCCTCTGTTTCATCCTATCATTCAGTGCAAAATAGGAGACATCACATGATGGTCCTTGGGTGCTAAACTTCCTTCAGAAGAAATTCTTGTGACATGTCTAAATCTCTAATTCGGTGGTTTCTTCTTAAAAATGTTCTTCTCTTCTGTAACTTAACTTTCTGTAACTCTGCTGCTGGTATGGGTACTGAATCCTGTGCTTGGGAAAGTCCTGCCTTTTTCTTCCTCAGGACACATAATGTAAGCAATGGCCATGACTTTTACCATGGGCTGTATAGCAAGTTTTACTTAAGAAGGGAGGTGAAGTTGTGTCTGCTACGGTGGTTGGATACTTCAAGTAACCTTACCAATTTAAAATGCTTAAAGTAGATAGAGATGTGAAGGAAGTCATTGCCAAATTGACCGTCTTCAGGTCCTGTCACTTTGAGAACTGTAATAATTTAGAAACAATAGTGGACTCTGCTTATTTAGGAAAATACTTTTTTTTTTTAGTACAGGTTGTTAACTATAGTTACGAAATACTGAAAACTATGACCTTCTTTATCTTTGTATGTATCCGATATATGCAATGTGTTTGTGAGGTTTATTTGGTTTTTTCTCCATGTTGTTTTTCCTAGTATGTTTGGGGTTTTTTCTTCCCCCCCGCCCACCCCATGTTTTCCATTTATTTTTCTCATTTGAACTGACAAAACCACTCAGTGATAATTTTGAGTCAGTCAGGTCAATCCTGCACTTGTCTGTGTAGACACTGCCAAGATTTTCTAGAATGTGGTGGTTTAGGGCCTTGGGTGAATGTCCAAAAGGGACCAAGACTTGAGTCCTCCAAATGTCATTATTTTAAAACTCTAATTTGGAAAGTATCATTCCTGAATCTCAAGAGAAAAAAAAGCCAATATTTTCATTTATACTGCTAGTCATCATTCTCTCCACTGTCAGGTTTCCCCTCCCTTCTGAAAAGGCTATAGTTTGTTTCACTGCTTTAACAAAAAATTGTTTAGTTGATTTAATGTTCTGTTTTGTGATGAAGTGTCTTGCGTAGGCCATAGTGCAGCTGTTATCCAGCTCTTTATGAAGTGATAAGAATTCTCTGCTCTGTTGTGTATTTAGTCTCTAGAGTGGAGTATGATGCCATTTAGCGAGGAAATAAAGTAGTTCAGCTTCAAATAATAGGCTGAAGTTAAATGCAACAATTTAATCTTGTGTAAACCCCTAAATAAATAGTGTATCTGGGACTGCTCAAAACTTACGTTATTTTACCTCTACAATTGGGAAAAAAAAATTCAGCTAGATTAATATTGCAAGTAGCTATCCAAGGAAGGAAAATTTTAGGTTTAGAAACCAGGTTTCTGAAAGGATACTTCTTTTTTCCATTTGCAAACTGTAAAATATAGCTGAAGACTACGAACCTATACCTGAGCTAATTTTTTTTAATGCTAAATATTAATTGGACTGACTTATCAAATATGGTGTTAAATCTTTGTAAGTATTTGAAGCTGGCATTTGAGGGTATTCTCTTGCAGTGTGTTGTCTATTATATAACAACGTTACCAGCAGATGTTTCCTTCCTTCTTGCATAGTTTTTATTGGCATTTACCATGATTACAGCTGTAGCTATTAAGGCCCAAGCAGTGTATGGCCAATGGAAGCAAGGTCATGCAACATGGGAGGATTACAGGGACGCTGTTCACCTTTGTAGGAACAAAATTTGTGTGGCCAAAGCTCAGTTAGGACTGAGACTGGTCGGGACTGTGGCAGAGAGTAAAAAGGGTTTTTTCAAATACTTTAGGAATAAGAGGAAGACCAGAGAGAATATTGGTCCCTTACTTGATAAGAACAGTCATCTTAGTAAGAGACACAGACAAAGCAGAGATGTTTAACGCCTTGTTTGCTCTTGTCTTCGACACAGTCCATGGGCTCTTCCTCAAGCTGGAAGATTGTGATTGTGGTAATGATAAGCTCCTAGTGAACCCTGACTGTGGGTGATTTGCTGCTCCATCTGGATCCATGTAAGTTCATGGGCCCCGTGGGTTTCATCCTAGAGTACTCGGGGAGCTGGCTGATGTCATTGCAAGACCGCTCTCAATTATTTTTTGATGGTTTTGAGAATCTAGAGAGGTCCCAGTTGACAGGAAGCTGGCAAATATTGTCTCAATTATCAAGAAGGGTAAGAATGAAGACCCTGGTAATTACAGACATGTCAGTCTCACCTCAGTGCCTGGTAAAATTACGTAGAAAATCATACTGGGAGTTACTGAAAACCACCTAAAGGACAAAACAGTCATTGGACACAGCCAGCACGGGTTCAGAAGAGGAAGGTCCTGTCTATTCAATCTGATTTCCTTTTACGACAAGGTTACCAGCTGGTCGGCCAAGGGAAACCAGTTGGTGTTCTTGTTTTGGATTTCAGCAAGGCTTTAGATACTGTGTCTCACAGTGGCTGGTTGGACAGAATGTCCTCCATGCAACTAGACAAAGCCACAGTCCATTGAGTGGGCAGTTGGCTGATGGATTGGGCCCAGAGGGACATTCTTAATGTTGGCTAAAAAAAAAGGACAGATGGCACCACATAAATGATAAAAACTTAAGGCATTCCTAAATGTTAACACCACCAGACTTGCAGACAGACAAACACAAGTCTGTTTGCAGATGAAAACAGAAAGTGTAAGAGAAAAAGAGGTATGTAATAACTGCAAGGAAAGCTAACAATTGTTTTAAAATGGCTGTTCAACATGTTCTCCTGTTAAAACAGATTTATGAGTAAATAGGAAGATATATGTAGAGAGCTAGAGAATTATGGAATTCTGGAACTGTTGTAATTTATAGCTGTAGTATATCTTTGGAGAAAATTAGTATTTTTAAAATGGATATATATAGTGACGATAAAGTTCATGAGGCAGTTGCTTGAAATAATTTGGGGAATAGGAAAAATTAAAGGCATTTCCAGCTTCCATTCTCACAAAGGTAAAGTATTTTACCTATTTGATTCCCATTAGTCATTATTTCCATATACCATTCAGTAAATAGTAGCTTTTAAAGTCCTTATATGGATAGTCTTTCAGGCTTGGGAAGAAGTTGAAATTTTTGTGGGCATAGCAGCTGGAATTTGGTCTGAAAGTGGTCTGAAAGTCTGCGTTGTGGAGGGCTTTGCTGGGACAAGAACAATGCCATCCTTTTGCTGTCAAAAGGAAGCACACCTGCACCAGGACTTCAGAGAATTAGCTTTCATAGAGGTGTAGGGGAAGTCTGAAAGTAAGTTCTCACAGTAAGTTCGTGTAGGTTGGAGTTTGTTTGGTGTCCGTGTTGTCGTCTGTGTCCTTCTGTGTCTGTTGTCACATCCCCCGCCCCAAATATGGAGTAAGTGTATACCAAGAAACATGCACATTTTTAAAGGAAGTGGAGGTACAGTTCCTTTCCTCCAAGTGGGATTTTGCTTGCTGCTGACTACAGGAGTGCCATATACTACCAGGGTATATCAACTTTAGTTCTTTTTTGACTCTCATGCTTATATGAATGTAAAGGGTGATGCTGGCTACAGGGTAATAGTACAAAAAGTTTAATGCCTGTCTGTAGCTCTTGTAAATTGGCATGCTTCTATTGCAGTCAGTTAAGTCACACTGAGTATGCTAATAAACATTCAAACAAATATTAAATTTAGGGTCTCTCTTAAACTTGGCAGATGATGTTCCTAGTTCCTGAAGATGTTTTGGATTAGAAGGTTTGTGTTCAAGCCAACAGGCTTCTCCTTGAAGCAATAGATGTTGTAAATAGCAACATTCATATGGCCATGGATCAAGACACAGGAACTGATTTAGTCTTGGGCTTTGTATGTCTTTGTAATTGCTTACTATTGGATTTCAAAATACCTGTTTTTTGTCTTTTTATTAATATTTAGTTAAGAGATGCCTGAATGCTATTGTTTGGATTACTTGATTACAGTTTATAACCATCCACTATTTGCTTTGGGGTTTTTTCATAACTCTAAACTGGAAAGGTGGGGTATTTTAGACTCCTAACAGGGTAGAAATTCTTTTCAACACTAAAGGCAAATTGATTTCAAAATACAATTTGAAAATTTGGCTTTGTGCCTCTAATTTGTGATGTCCTGGTAGACATACTAATGAATGTGTTGATTTTTACCTGTGTAGCATAGAGTTACGTGTAGGCAGAACTGAAGCTTAATAGTTTTCATTTGCCTATATGGCTAATTTTCTGGCTTATTTTAGTAGTTTAGTATTGTCCTATGCCTCCAGGTTCACTCACTGGTACGAAGCTTGTGGAGATAAGAATTTAAAGCTAGATCTTGCTTTTTATCTTATTGGAGAAAGCATCACAGAAAATTTTGGTCTCAAGTCTGTTTTAATTTACAGCAGTTTGCTTGTGGTTGGGTTTACCTCTAAGCTTTTACTGAGGGAAGTCTTCCTGAGAGTGCTGGAGCCTGGCCAGTGGCCACCTGTGGGCTGGTTCTTGATAAGCTAATTTTACAGTGGTGATCAACCTTCTGACGCAGATGCACTGATGACAAAATCTAATAATGAAAGGAAGGAGAAAAAAGTTAAAACAACAGAGCATTAAGCTAGACATTGAACCAGACAAAGGAAATGGAAATATGAACAATCTGGGATAATTAGGGTTGGAAGGGACCTCAGTTCCTCACGGGGTCCAGGCCCTGACCAGAGCATGGCTAACAATTTTGAATGTTAAACACTCTTCTTTGTGCTGTATTTGCTGTATTTTTCTTACCAAGTATCCATCCTCAGTTATAACTGAGAGATGAAATAACTTCTGATTTTTAGATGCTTAAAGAAAGCCACGATTTTAAGACGGTCTCTTAATCTTGCCTTTTCCTTGCTTCTTGGATTGCTGGAAGAATTCAACTGATATACTGAAAATACACATAATTTCTCCCATCTTTTGTTTTTAAGGCCCTGTGATATTACAGCTTTCTTCTGAGCCTTGGAGAACTTCCCCAATGACTGCTCTGCCATTTAAGATAAACACACAAAGAAAAATCAGATTCCACCTGAGCATTGTTCATTTCTTTTGGCAGTTCTGCTTTATAGCATCTTTAATCTTTTTATTAACCTTTAAAAATTTTTTTTTTAATTCAAAAATGTATGACTGAAACTCCAGCCTATAACGCTTGATTTTTTTCATGTGAACTAATTTGGCAGCCTGAGGTTGACATCAATACTTTTCATTTCTTTCTACACATAATGGGAATGATTCTCTGAGTCAGGGGGAAAATGACCATCCTGGTTGTCTAATGCTTTGAAGAGGAGGTCATATAGCTGTAGTTACTGATAATGCCTGACCTCTCTTGAACAGGCAGTGTATCCTTTTGTGATTTGTTTTATTTGCATTGTATACTTTACCTACATTTCGTAAAGAGTTTTTAAGAGTTGTCTAGCCTCAGGAACTCTTGTTCTGTTTAAACCACTCTTCTTCCTATTTGCCTTAGATCTGCAGAATGTGAGCTGCTGTTATATTTGACTAGTATAATTTAGGCAAATGTCCTGCTAGCCCATCTGTTTCTTTGAAAGACTGACAAATTTGATAATAGTTTCAGGTGTATTACTGTGGTGGTTCAGCCCCAGACCATAGCTGAGCACCACATGCCGCTCGCTCTCTCCTGGAGGAGAAACAAACAGAGCCTCTATGGGTTGGGATAAGGACTGTTTACTGACGAAAATCACCATCAAAGTAGAACAATAATGGCCAATTACACTCACACCCAGTGCTAACACAGAATACCTTACTGACCCAACAATTACAGAGTACTGCCGGATGGCAAGGGCTGACTGACTGACTGACTGACCAACTGACATGACACCCTGACCACTCTCAGATTGTCCTGAAGGCAACAAGCCTCTGCCTTTCCCCAACCAGCCCCTTTTATGGGAAAGTGGTGTCAGGTGGTGTGGAAAACAGCCCAGGCTAACTCAGCTCACCTGGGCTGGCTGCTTGGGGAGGTTAACTGGCCTGACCAGAATCAGGGCAATTACTCTAGTCCTCAATCTTTCCTCAGAGGTGTTTTCTCTCTCCTTTTTCTGGTACTGGTGGGCAGCGTTTGAAGTCATGCAGTGCAGCGTATAAGAACAAAAGGGAAAAACTAGTTCTTTGCATTCTAGTAAATATGATCTGTTGTAATTCATGTTGCATTTTGCCAATCTGAGAAACATTTATGCCTGTATACTGTACAGTTTCACCAAAATTTTAAAACTTGGATGCTTATAATTGCTTGTTAAATTTAAGTGCCTTTATTTTCATCATTACAGAGATCCTATAGGTTTTATCGGAAGAAGCATGTGTGTGGTGGTTTGCGTTGGATGTTACTCTGTTGGGCCAGAGAAAGCTTCTAGCTGCTTCTTGCAGAAGCAACCTCTGCAATTCCCCCTTCACCAGGAGCACCTGGCCATGCAAAACCACAACAATATGCTTCTGAAATTTTAAAGTATTGTGACTTTTTCTCTCAGTGTGATGCATCATGTACAGGAATATTTTTCGTTGACAAGTCTACTCAAAATAGAAGCCAGCATTCAAATTCTCTCATAAGAAAGATGGTTCTTCCAGTGAACTGCTGTATCTGTGGCAAGCATATAAATCAAACACTAATTTGGTTTTGTTTGGGGTTTTTTTTCTGGTATGTTTACAGTATCACATTTTTTATATTAATTTTGCAACTAGTTTGAGGCCCAGGATTTTAGTCCTGAATATATTTCACTCAATTGCAAATGTGTCTTGCTGATTCTTGGTCAGTTAGGAGTTTCAAGTGGATGCAATTTAATAACCTTTGTGTTGTATTTGCCTCCCTCACCATCTGGTTTATGGCTCTCTTCTGCTCTTTCCCCCCCCTTTTTTTTTTTACTTCCCTTCTTAAAGAATAATTTAAGCTTTCAAGCATGTCATCTGAAAACGTAGCTTGATCTGAAATTTCCCTGTGCTGTGTGTCTTTTGAGAAAGAAGGCTTTCTGTATACAGAACATGAACAGGAACCTGTGGACAGGTTGGAATGGCAGGAATGTAGTACACAGTAAAGATGCCTGTTTCTTCACAATGAAATATTATTTAAGCGCATTTCAAAGGTAAAATTATTTAGGGGTTGCCTGGATGGCTTTCTGTGTTTCTCTGCTGGTCTCACAATGCATTTAGTTATTGGAGAGTGGCAAGAGTGGTTTTAGAAACCCAAAACTGCACAGCCTCTGCCGAGATAGAAGTTAAGTGCTGTGATGAAGCTTGTGGTTTATTAGCCGGCCTTATTTATACTTGGTTTAGTGGTGATACCCTAGCTTAATGCTGCTATAGGTAAGCTGTTTATCAGAACATTTGGAAAATACTGGGTTAAAAGTTTGTACATGTTGTGTAAAGGTGCAAATTGTTGATGTTTTCACCAACCTGTTGGGCTAGTCATCCTAAGGGATGTCTTCTGAGCATTCCCTTACCTCATCTTCAGGTCTGTGTTTCAACACTGTGACACAAGCTCTTAAATTTGTACTTACAAGCCTCACTCCTCTCCTCTTGCGGGGAGGGGGGGGCTGTGGAGGGGAGGAGAGTTGGCTTTTCTGCAGAAAGGTTGTTAGGTATTCATGAGGTAAATTCTCAAGTGTGACTTAATGTTTTCTTCCCCGATAACAGTTCTTGGGGGGTGCTGAAAGTGTTTCAGGTTTAGATAGGAAAATTTATTACAATGCCCCTCTGCTGTCCCTGTGATAACAGACAAGTGACCTTAAGGCAGAAAGTCAATGTATATGTGCAACCTCCATTTTGCCTAACAGAGATGGTTGGTCTGGTGACATTTTGATGTAGTCCTGTCTACTTTCTGCTTATCCTCCACCCCTAGCAGCCTGGTTTCCCTCATCAAAAGCCAACTTTTAAGCTTGCCAGACCAGTGCTCCTGTCTCCTCAGTCAGCTTGTGCAAGATAAAGGCTTGGCTTCTAGTTCTGCTTCACTGAAGTTAGTTTATCCTAAAACACAGATCTACGGGTGCCAAAAACTACACCTCAGCACGTGCCATTCCTGTAAATTTTACCAAGACTTGGTACAAATTATTTTGCCATTTGAACAAGCAAGTATTTTATTAAGTCATGAGATTTTGGCATGTTAGTAATATTAAAAAGAATGAACCATGCATGCTTTTACATACATCCATTCTGCAATTTTCTGAATTGTTTCATGTGCAGTCTCTAGTAGCTACTGTGATTTTATCCAAAAGCAAAAAAAAAAAACCCTCCTAAAAAGCTATTGGAATTTTTAAAATGCTATTTGTACTACATAATGTTTCCTACCATTTTCTGCTGTACTGAGGGTGAAAATTTCAGTGTGGTTGGGAAAAACTTCCTTGTAATTCTTTTCAAAAGAGGTTTTCAAGTTTATTCATCCTGACATATTCTCCTTTAAGAACAGGAGTGGGCAGGGTTTTTCTTTGTTTTGGCTTGTTTTTGTTTTGTTTCATTCCTCTCTAAAAATGAGTTAAAGTCTTGCCCTTTTTTTTCTTCTAGTGATTTTCATTCTTGTGCTTTTCAGAAGTTTGGTTGACTTCTATTCCATATCTGTGACCTTTGTAGAGAATGTAAGAAATCCTTTTCCTCTAGTTGTAGTTTTATTCCTCTCGCCTGTCTAGTAAATGCTTAACTTCAAATATATTGTCACAGTATGCCTCTGTAAAACGGCATTTCAGGAGAATCTCTGTTCCAGAAGGCTTTATAGCCTCACCTTAAGTTAAGTTTGACATACCAGTTTCTGTAACAAAGATGAACTAAAGCCTAGTTAAGGTTATCTGAATTTTCAGCAGGGTCAATCACTTTGATGCCTTTTTGTTTTACATTGATAACTTAGATTGTACATTGCAGACAGATGCATTTCAGGAGATGCCTGCAGATTGTGGTCTCTCAGTGTGTGTTCCAGAGTATTTTAATTCCATGTCAGGGTGAGACTGGGTATGCACTGGTTCTACATTGTTCCCTTTTGGAAAGATACTCTAGGCTCTGGGGCAGGGAAGAAATGAAGATGTACATACAGTTCTGTGTCCTGGAGACCTGGTGTTTACAGCCACAAGGTGTTCTGCAGAGCAGTCATTCCCCACGATGCAGAGGAGAGATCACATCTCCCTCCTGTGAATCAGATTTCTTAGAGGTTGGGGCATTTATGTTGCCACTGGGAGTCACATAAAATTTTAGGATCTGGCTAAGATAAAGGACTGGTTAAAATAGAGGTATATAGGATGTCCATGTTTGTGGTACTGTTTACCACAAGTGTGGATGGAGCTCTTGCAGCAGTGAAACATCTTCAAGGTTGGGAAGAAAAAAAGGAAGTAAGTGAGCAAAGGAGCTCTTGACATATAACCTTATTTTAAAAACAGCAGGGATTTTTTTGTTCCATTAAAGTCTATTAGAAAAAAAAACCCCTTATTGATCTGCATCTTCCACCACTGTATCCATCCCAATTATTATGAAGGTATCAACACTTAAAAGGTATTTAGCAGCAGAGTTACTATGAGGTCTTTATCACCTCAATAATCAGGTTGCTTCACTCCTAAGGAACTCCAAGTTTATTATAATTTTGTATTTATCATTTCAGTGAAGTACATTATGTAACAATTGATCAAGTTACCCACCATCTTAAAGTGGATTTTGAAGAGAAGACTCATTTGATGAATTGTGAAGAAACTGGTTTGTTGGAGAATGTAGTGCTCTACAGAAAATATAAAGTACATATCATAATTTTTCTGTGGTGAAGCGCTGATTCTACTCTCCAGAGACTGGCTAGGCCCATGTGTTGTTAGTACAGGAGATGGAAGAGTGCCCTCCTTGTGTTTGACAGGCCATCATTTGAAGCTGGGAGTTTTGCCAACTAGTGACCTAGTGTATCTGGTTTCTAATTTGGGGGAAATGTTATTGAGAAGGTGGTGGCCTGACAACTCTGGCATTTCCTGGCGTTCTCAGATTACTGTGACACCATCTGATTGGTTTTTCAGGCTGAATTTTGCTTGGAATGAACTAGTTGTAGTTGATTGTTCTGCCAAGAGATCACCTGTAATCTGAATAGTGGGATTTGGGTTTGTGGTAGTTGCTTTTTTTTGGTGGTGGATTTGGCTTTTTTTAATTGTTGCTTGATCAGTTATTAGTTTTGTTGTTGGAATTTTGGAAATGGGAGTGTTTCGGTGTGATTGTGACAGCTTGGTATCTTATCTTCTAAAGAAAGACTGGGAGGAAAACATTTAGGATTACTTGCCTTCTATGAGCCCAGGAACCAGAAGTTTACCAGACTTTTACTGTTTCTGTGAATATTATGTTGGTCTGCACCATACATATACTGAGCTAGACACTACTGAAGCCTGAGATTCCTCCATTGTCTCTTGGCTGGAATGTTGTTGGTAAGGTTAATAACATAGTACATGTACAGATGCGGTCATGAGGCAATCAAATGGATTAGTATTAGTCTAAGATGAGGCCTAAATAAAGCCTTCTATTTTTTTCTTTTTTCCATTTGAAATAGAAAAAAAGAATGTAGGTAGACATTTGTCAAGTAAACTTAATGCATGGATGTGCAATAGGACTCATTTAGGATTTTCTGAAAATCCACCTAAACCTTCAAATGAGCATTACCCTGCTTTCAAAAACCTTTGGAGGCAGAGTGCCTCATGGGTTGCATTGTGTACTGCATTGTGAACTCTGATGCCCAAGTATCTGGCCTCAGTTTCTGTGCCCAAATGGAGGAAAATCTCTTGCCCAAAAAGTGTCTGTGGCAACAGCCGTGTGAGGATTTCCTGTGTTACTAGATAGCGGTAAAGTTGATTATGGTAACACATGGTTGCAGGAGCTGTTTGAAAGGTATATTAAGCCTTTGCCATTCTGCGGTGGGAGCATAAAGGGGCATAGAAAAGTTGATGTTTGTTGTGACTAACGTGGTTTCTTTGTGTAAGTGATGGAGTGCTGACAGTTTGTGACCTTGCTAGCCATTTTGATTTTCAAACACAGCCCAATAAATTTTGCTGACACTTTATTGCTAAATATGACACTTCAGATTACAAAATATTTTGTTATGGCATTGTTGGGTTTGTTTTTAAATATTATAAAAATAGTGCCCACAGTGTTACTTGGCAGTCTTTGAGAATAATACTTCAATATGAATGTATTTTCCCTCTTCAGAGGAAAGGAAGTCTTGATCTGTGTAAAATCTTTGTGGCAGACTTTGAACCATTCCATCTAGAATAAATAGCACCATCGTTATTTTATCAGGCACATACTCATTTAAGCACAGTATGAGCTTCTTTCAGTTTTCCTTCGGTTGTGGTGACTACAAAATGAGGAAAAACCTTGCTGACACACATGGAAGTTTTATCTCCAAGAGAGATCTTCAAAGTTGGCGATGATTCACATAGACTGCCAGAGGCCAGACTCTCCTGGGATTTAAATACATTACAGGAAAGACCTGCTTAGGTGCATAACCTGCATATAACATTACTGACAATAGTATCCAAGGCGTTTACCAGAACAACAAAACTTTTGTTGTTGTTGTTGTTTATGTGGGTAGTTTTTATGTGTTTTTATCCATGATAACAATCTTCTACATTGTAAACTCAAGTATATTTTATATTTTGATGCATTAAATGTTTTCTTGTTCTGCTTTGAGAGTGACTTAATCAGATTTTTTGTTAGTAAATTTTATGTGGTTCAGAGCAAATACAGTGGAACTTTTATTCTTGCCTTTCTTAACATTTGCTTTCATATTAACCATGTAGCATAAGTTAACATAAATTGGCATGAGAAAATTATGCATCTAAGTCCTTTGGCTGGTTCTACTGATTAAGGTCAAACATCAGGCTTGGAATTTTGATAATATATCTGCACAAGAGCCATAAGGTTTATCTTTAACCTGAATGGAAAAAATGTTATCTCTGACAACAGAGCAAACAAAGTATTAAAGATTTTTCCTAAATGAAACAATAGAAGTATGCCTTGATCTGTTTATGTAATTGACTAAGAAAAAATAAGCCCTTTTTTCCTAGGTTCCTAAATATTTAATTGTTTAATAATATTGACAATGAGATTGTTTTTACTGACTTCTCAAGGCAAAAAAGCACCTACCATTCTTTTAATTTCTTAACAAGAACCTATAATGTGTCTGTTCAGTTACAGGTAGAAAGGCAGCGATCAAGAGATTTCCTTTAGACAGCAGACTAAACTTTAGCTTAAGTAACTGAAGTTACTTTATCTCCGAAAATGTTACAACTTACACAGCCCTTACAAAGAACTGTGAGCCCCGTCTTCTGGTCTTGCGCAAATCTTACTTGGTTAAAAAAAAAAAACAAACCCAAAAAATTCCCCAAACCCCAACAAACTGAAAAATGAAAAGAAAATGCCACGCAGGCCCGAGGTAATGAATGAGTCCCAGTGTGGTCATGCTGCCCGACATGTTGCCTCAACATGGCTTGCTTTGTTCAGCTCCCTACTGTGTCTAAAATGCAAATGAAGTACCAGCTTTACTAGACGCGTGTGGCTGACAGCCTGTTGGGGCAGAATGAAGTCCTAGGGAGAGGATTCAAGGAAAAGGAGATCCAAGGCTAAGGATACACCCAGCTCAGAAGAGTTCCTCCTTTCAGGAGCTGCTGTTGCCTGGAGGGGGTTTCTGCCTCTTTTGTCAGCACGTTGTGATGTCAGTTCTACCTGTTTTTTGCATTATTCATAATGTGTGTTTGTTCCTGGGGCTAATGCACCTTATCTTACCCTGCAGTAACAACATACAGCAGTAAGCATTGTTAGCTCTTTGCTTTTGGGAATTCTCTCTTAGGATTCACGTTGGGTTTTTTGGTTTTGGAAAAGAGACTTCTAATTTATTGATGTCTAAATATTCCTGAGGAATTAGTAAATTACACACACACACACACCGTATCACAGGAGGAAAATGTTTTGTGAGTGCTAACATGAGAAGGCTCTTTGCCACTTTTTCTGTAAACACAAAACTACTTCATCTGCACTGCTACCCAGGTGGATTAAGACTTTAGGAATATTGTGTGTGTGTGTGTGTGTATACAAATAAAAATAACTGTTTACAGAAATGGAATTATGGATTAATTGCTTGCAAAAATCTTAAGTCCTGTGTTAATTTGATGCTCAGTATTACCATAATGACATTCTGGTGTAGAAAAAGAAAGGATTAATGTCACATTTTGTATTCACATTTGGGAGCATCCATTGCATTTTACAATGCTGCGTAAAACTCATTGGTTCCCAGTGTCCTTCCAACCGGTTTTCTTGCGCTGCCAGCGTGTCACCTGCTAAAGGTATGGGTTTGTTGGTTTTGGTTTTTTCCTCTGCTGCTTCTGCCACTAAGGCAGTTGTCAGAGTTCTGATGTTCATTAGGTATTTTCAACGTTTTTTCCTTCAAGTCTTCCTCTGATCCATCTAGCTACAGTGATGTATGTTTATCAACATGACCGTGTCTAAACTGAGGATGAAACAGTACAATATAATTAAATTAGAACTAGTGGATACTGTCTCTCTCTTGCAGTGGAACAGCTTTCCAGAAGGAGTGGAGGAAGTAGCTGAAGGAGACATATGAGACCTCTGTATACAAACCATATGTATAGTCAATATTCTCCTCAAGAAAAGGCAACTGTAACATGGAGTTAAAATTTCATATTTAGGGTTTCAGCATGATGGATGAAAATTAGAGGCCCAAAATTGCACTTAATTTAATATGACCATGGCTAAGGCTGCTAGCATTTTATCTAGAATACCTCTTTTCATGGATTTTTGGATTAAACCCACAGGCCTAGGAAAGCTACACAGAGTTTGAAGTATTCTTATTCTCTGAAATGTGGATGATTACTATTATTACTTTTCTCCTGTTTTTTTGGTAGCAGAAGATTTACTTTCTGCAAGGATCTGCCTCTGCACATAATTGTTAGCATTATTAGAAAAATACTTCTATATCTTTTGCTTTACTGGTGCTGTGAAACTGATAAATTATGTCTCTGTTTTCTACCATCATACTGGTGGTGGTGGGCCAAGTTTCCAAATGGCGATAGCTGTAGCAGAAGTAATATTTCGAATTTATGTTTTCCATATCTATTTGTAACAAATTTTACTAAACACCACATAGAGTTGATGAACCTGAAGATTCATTGAACAAGTCTAGGTCTTTAACACATCAAAATAGGATATGGCAATTAATTAGCCACACTAGATCTTAGGGCTGATTTGGCCAAAATCGAGATTGAAAGGGAGCAGTATTTGTGAACCAAACCAGAATTCTGTTTCTGCATCAATGATTCAACCTGTCATTTAATCCTTACAGAAACAGGGAGTCCTGCTTTGTAGTGGAAGGTGTATTTTGAAATTAACTATGTTACCTAGAGGAGAAGAGGTTAGGGAGTGAGAAATGATGTGTAGTAGAGCACGACTGTTCGCTGGGGCTGAGCCAAGTGAAAAGTAGATGCATGTCAGGACTGATGAAAGAATTCCATATCATACAGGTACAGTATTTTAGCGTGGTAATGGAAGGATGGGAAAATTGTGGAAAGAATGTAGTTTTGGACAGCCCCCTGTTTTGTTTTAATTAATTCTAAGTCTAAAGAAAAATAAAAGCACAGAGGGATTAATTTTTTTTCCAAAAAAATATATGCTTTCAAGTTAGTAAAATTTAAGTGGAAAGTATCTTAAAATAACATGGTGTATTATTTCTTTTCCTCTTACATGAAAATAACATGGTAGTGGAGATGATGAAGATGGGTAAGGGAAATCTGGGGAACGTCTGCAAATAAGTGTTAAACTTTTTGTAATTAATATTCTCAGTAATAATCACAGACTTTTCATTTTACATACAGAAATAAATCTCTCTTTAGAAGGAGTAATGAGATGTGTTATTCAAAACATTCTTTTCCTATGAAAACTAGAAGAACTAGCACTGACCTGTGTTACAATTAGTTAACCATTCTAGATATTTTTCCCGGAAAATTTGTCCTTATTTCAAATTTTTTTGTTAATGTCTAACCTAAAAAAAAATGCAATCCAGAAAAAGAAAGCATTTTTATTCACTGCAAAAAAGGTCACATTTGGTGGTAGTTATTCTGAAAGGTTGTAGCAAAACTCTGCACTAAATCCCAAATCAGACATTTACATCTCTTTTTTTTTTTTTTTAATCGGGAGTCTACAAGTCCTAGGAAAAGTATTTGAGTAAATAAGGATACTATGAAAACAGCAAAATAGAAAAAAAAAATAATTAATGCATTTTGAATGTTAGCTTGGTGGCTAAGCCAGCATACTCTGTTCTGTTCGTTCATGCTTGCAGAAACACTTAAGTTCCTATGTTCCTATTAGTCTGTGTAAATTTTCCATTTATTTTTGTGTACTTAGAAGACTGTTTGCTCTGTGCCTGTGCCTCTGAAGCAGAACAGGTTTTTGCATTCAGTCATTTGTTGCATACTGTTTTTTTTCTTCCAGAAGTTGTTCAGGGAATCCAAGATCCAAATGCAACTTTCTCCTCAGAATCACTTGGAAAACAGAATTTCCCAAACACAGCACATTTATTTTGCATCTCCCTGCAATTTTGCATGTTTCATAAAGAAATGGTATTCGTAAAGCAAGGGATAAAAGCAGGATTTGACTTTCCTAGATGTATAAATTCAAGCTTATTCATCTTATGAGAGAGTCACTTGCATGTTACAGGATCACTGTGTCAGTCATTTTGTGCTTTGCATCTACATTGCCAGGTTGAGAGAAGATGCTGTCAGTTTCAGAAACTGTTGCTGACTCTGTGCACCAGGCAGTGTTACTGCTCACTGGTGCTGCATGGCCAACAGCTTTTGTTCTCATTTATAGTGATCATGGCATTTCCAAGAATAGCAACTGCTGTTGGAGATCTGCTAACACGCTCTCCCTGTAAATACCTTGTTGGTTCCTCAGATATCTTTTTCAGATTATTTGTCAAGCAGTACCACTGAAAGACTAGAGTTTTTAGTGGTACTGAGTTGCTTATTTAATGAACCAGAAGAACAAGGCAAACTAATGCTGTAGTGCTGTTGCTGCAGTTCACCATGGGAAGAGACTTGCCAGGTCCAGGCAAAAAGTACAGCGTGTGAGGTTGCTGTATGTTGGATGATGGACCTGGAGACAGGCAGCTCAGGGCTCTGATCCCACTCATGCCAATGATGTATCGCCACGTTGGCTCCACTGAGGTCTGGGCATGGAGGGCTCAAAATCTCCCTGTCTGAAGCATGTAGCAAGTGGTATTTAAAGTACTTTTGTTCAAAATCTGTTTTACTGCAAATATTAAAGTGAGCGAAGCAAAGGTAAGACGATTCCAGGACCAGTTGTGCTTTATTTCAGTAACAAGCTTTTATGTAAAAGTAAAATCAAGTCTCCAGAGGCTGCAACAGTGTTAGCATTGTTTCTGAGACCCTCCTGCATGTCACAGTCCATATTTCTTTAATAAACAATTTTGTATCTTATTATTTAAATTAGCACGTCTACTCTTGTGATTTTGGAAGCCCTCAATGAACTTTCCGTCGTAGGCTTACATCCTGCATTCTACTTTGAAATATTCCTTTGGCAGGATTTGAAATACAACAGGAAATGGAGTTTGAAGGTGCATTAATGGAAAACTCTATTACAGCTAGCAGGCCATTTCAGAAAGTTAACTGGGCCTGGGAAAATGAATGTATACCTCCTGCAGCCTGCATGCAATTACCAGTATCAACTGAAGGGCAAACAACTTGGTATTCTCAGGATTTGGGTGAAATCTGATCTGGAGGCTTGATAGTATACAAGTGTTCATAATGTTTAAATGTTGTCTGAAGTGAAGATAAAACTTGCTGTTGACATTCCCAGTATACAATATTTGTAAAAGATGTTGAAAACATTTTTTTTTGAACTGAGATCCTATGAACTCACAAAAATGATGATATAAAATCATTATATAATAAGTTATTGTCTAAAGTAAAACTACCAGCCTGATTTTGAATATATTCTAGGAAAATGATATGTTTTGGTTTTTGTGCAGTCTCTGCTGGGACAAGAATTTTATTTTGTGTTGTGTGAGACTACATAGATCTACTAGATTTAAGCACTTTAAATAGATGGCTTATTTCCATGAAGTTCTGTCATTGTAAAAGCTTCAATTAGATTTTGCACAGTGAGAATATTTGCAGTTCTAGAATATTTTTACTTCATTTTTCAGATTTCAGTTTTCACAATATCTGTTTTCTTTTAACGATATCTACCTGCTGTGTTTTTCCATGAACACGTGGAAGATCGTGAGCACACTTTTACTTCCACAATGTTCCTGTTAAGGGAGATGTGCTAAAGTGAAGCAAATACAATGCATTATATAATAAAATACTTCTAATCACATTGAACTGACCATAAAAAATCCCACACATTGGAAGGTTAGTAAAATATTTTAAAAGGATGCAAGACCAAAAGATCACATGCTAATGACAGATATAATTCTTTCAACAAAAAGAAAATACACAGAGAAGTGAAAAAAACCAAACCCCTCAGATGAGAAGTTGAACTTGGTGACAGACCTATATACAGAGGAACTCGAAATGTTAATAAAGATTCCATCACTAGCCTGAAACCTGAGTATACATATACTGAGTAAGTCAGATGGGAAGCCAAGCAGAAGAACAAAATTTTAGAATTGGTTCTATGACATGAAGTCATCTGAACAAGACCCTTGTGATTCTATTGCTTTTAAATAACACCTTGAACCTATGTTTAAAAGAGTGCTTCATACAGAACCTTTCCTTTTTCTTCAGATTTTTATTTTGTTCACCTGATATACAAACCTGATCTGTTTAAACTTGCTGAATTTATGACACATGGGCTCTGCTTTCATAGCAGAGGATGAAACTGGGAGTATATTCATGTCTGAAGATGTATGTGTGATGCCTTTCTTCTAAAAGAATCAATTTATGAAGTAATGGTTCTTTGAAACTAGCAGATCAGATTAGTTGGCTTCCAGTTCTTACACTGGGATGTCTATTTTTTTAATTCCTCACTTCATTTATACAAAGACTTCTTTCTGAACATCTGTGAACTATGAACTATAAATACCGAAATCTTGTTTATCTGTTTTGATTGCCATAGAGTTGATCATTCCTGCATGCAATGAGAATCATGTAATGGTTTTCTGTTTCTGGTTGTGGTTTGTGGGTGTTGGCTTTTTTGTTTTGGTTTGGTTGTTTTCTTTTGTTTCTTTTCCCCTAGAAGAGCAGCTCAGTCTTGAAGTGCTAAGGGCTCCAAAGAGCTGGAACATACAGCATATGCTCCAACCTCATTTTCTTTATATGCATTTCAAGAGAAACCTTTAGAAGCTGAATGGATTCCGTTTGATCAGAATTTACCCTTCTGTGTCTTAAGGTATAAAGAACGTTTTTGGAGGCTGGTTGTGTGGGACGGTGCCTTACTCTTTCTCCCATCAGCCTCATCACTTTCCATTACATGAGTGTGGGCTCTTCTGTTAGATGTTGGTTTCCTAGTAAAAGTGTAAACATTCCTTCTGGCTGCTGGATTTGGGGGAGAAATTGTATGCATCTGGGTGAGCAGGAAGTTGTACTGCTCCCCACATGTGGCTCATGTAGGATACTGATGAGATGGCACAGAAGAAAACGAATGACTCCCAACCTGTGTCTTTTGGGTGTTTCTCCTTAGATAGAAACCTTGGGCTCCTAATTTCATGCTTCTTTGCAGTCTTTGCAAGCTGTGGTAGTTTTACTGCCTGTGGGTTGCAGACAGCAATTGTAAACTTATTGAGAGTCATAATACTGTATTATCCCAGGTGTGATTCTGGGATGAAAACATTGCACTTGTTGGTTTATTTTTATATGATCTTTGCAACTGTAAGGGGGTCATTTTGCAAGCAGAAGAATGAGGTAGAAGAAACAGGCAATTTACTTTAAAATTAAAGCATATAACTATGAAAAAACCCACCACATTTTCCAGGTTTGTATAGGATATTGGTAAATAATAGCTTTTGAATTGATGTAAAGAATTTCCAGGACAGAAGATATATGTGTGATTCACTGTTTTAAGAATGTGGAGCTCAATTGGTTTTCAGCTTTTTTCAGTTGCTTTTTTGAACGATGGGATTATGTTTTCCATAATTGCACTAGAAATTACTTTTTTGTTCCAAGCACAGATTTCAGAGTGTGTTTCTCGCTGCCAAAGAGTAATGCCAAATGGATTGTTAAGGCTGTAAACTCCCTCCCCGCCCCCCCCCCCAAAAAACCTCAAAACAACAAACCAAAACAAAAAGAATTAAGAAAAGAAAAAAGAAAGCCTTGCTTGCTTCTAATCTAACAATTGCTAAGTGAGGTTAGTACAAGATTAAAATGTTATTATAATCTGTATTACTTCTTCCCCAGTTAAATAAAGAATTGAAAAGGCAGCACACAGGAATTAATGATACATAATTATTAAGAAATAACTAAATAGTCTTAATATTGGCTAGTTCATAGCTGATCTTTCAGAAACAAAGTAGTATGTATGAAGTAGGTTTGGAAAATTAAAAAGGTTAGGGATGTCCAAGAGCCTTTCATTTCTAACAGTTCTTGAGAATGAATCCTCAGCAGCTATTGGATCAGACTTGCCAGTGTTATCTATTACTCCTTTTGGCTTTAAATGCAGTGTTTAATCTGTGTATTGTAAACAATACTTCTAATGCAACTGGCTGTGTTGTAGTGATGTTTCAGACATAAACACGTAATACCTGATAAATCTGATTCATGATAAGTCTCAGAATGTGGCTGAATAAACGTTTTGGCCGTTAGGACACTGACTGAACTGCCTGTTGGGTATCTAGCCTTTAAGCTAGATTGAGACCTGAAGAGTGAAGATCTTGGTCACTCTCTCACTTTGCAGTTCTGATTCTTTATGCAATGTTTCTGCTAAATGTTTTCTAAAGCATTCTCCTAAAAGGCATAATCATATCATATGGTTGCAATAGCTTCTGCTTCATGGACAGTGGTAAGAGAGACTGTCACAGGTTGTCCAGAGAAGCTGTGGTTGCCCCTTCCCTGGCAGTGTTCGAGGCCAGGTTGGATGGGGCTTTGGGTAACCTGGTCTAGCAGGGAGTGTCCTTGTCTATGGCAGGGTGTTGGGACTAGATAGTCTTTGAGGTTATTGTGATTCTATGAGATGCATTGATCTGAAAGGTTTTTTATAAATTTAACAGTATTTACAATTTTTTTAAAAATTAGATCTGAAATTTGAAGAGAATTGCTTCCTTAGAATTTTATATTTTCATTATACAGTGTAACTTCTGGGACCAAATCTATGTTTCAGTTAACAGTGTATAAGGTTGTGAAAAGATCTTAGGTAGTAATTTATGAAGTTTTTGCATTCCTAATATTATATGTTCTGGAAGATAATATTCCCATTACGATGTCAGAATAGACCTACTTCTGCATCAGGTTTCCTCAGAAATAATTAGGGTTTTCATGAAAATATTTCCCCTGCAACTTTAGCATGTTTTTCATGGGCTTCTGTGGTGACTTTTGTAGCAGTCTTTGTTAGCCCACCTTTCCTAGTGGCAACTGTAACTTCTCTCTGTCTCAGCTAGGGTTATCTATCCATATAAATAAATTGCAGGTCAGAAGTAGTAAAGGATGGCTTGTCTACTGGACTGGGCATAGTTGAGGCAATGTGGTCACTGGGGGACAATAACTGATCTCTTTAATGTACTTTTAAATGGCATCTCTGGTGTTCTTATATTAGGAGACAAAATGAAAGTCAATTTGTCAGAGATAATTTATAGTCTCAGCTCTTTCAAAAAGCAATTACTCCAAGGATTGTGGGGCTAAAGAGCAGGGCAGCACTGATGATGTGCTGAGGATGCTTTTTGACATGACTTGAGACAGCTCTGGGTTCTATCTACAATTCTACTTTTACTTTTGTTGAGAAGGGACACTTTTACTTGGTTGGAAAAAATGTCTGTGTGTCAGTGGAAACATTCAGAATGCAGACAGCGTTTCTTCAATAAACTTTTTACAGACTTAGTACCTTACTAGCTTAAGAGATTTTACTTATCTCAGAATTAGGAGAGTACCTAAATGCACTTCTGAAACAGAGATGTTCTTTAGTAGAATCCTTTTACAAAAAGTGTTCTTTTAACATGTGGGAAAAGGAACAGAGTAAACCGTAATTTAGTTCTGGGTGGATTTGAAATGGCTGTCATATTTTATTTAATTCCACGAAAGAAAAATAAAACATTATCTCTAATTTAAATGGTTCATATTCAGTTTGCATTAACTAAAACTTCCCTAGTGTCTCAAATAATCTAGAAGTTAGATGCACTAATATTATAATACTAGTGCACTAATATTAACAGAGATATGTTGGGACCACACGACAGCACAGGAATGTATGTTTGTTTATATATTACGCTTTCCATATAAATGAAGACTGTTAGTACCTTAAAATGTCTGCTTTCCTGATAAGGAAGCATTGCTGGTTCTACTCTTGTTTCTGTACAGCATCACACACCCTGGAAGTCCAACATTTGGATATTGAATTACTGCAAAACTGGTGTGGCATATCAAGAATACTTGTTCTGGAAAAATACTGGTGTGCATGAATAAGTCTGTATATTACTTTTTAAATGGATGAATTAATGTTAAAGATATTGTAAAGGATATGTTTACATTTTAAAGTTATTAAATGCCTAATGAGGGAAAACTAATTACAAGTGTGATGCAATGACAATTTAGGTTTACATGCAAAAATCATATTGAAAATACATACTATGAGAGTACCTGTGTAACAAATTTGACCACACTATGTAAATATCCTAGTTGCTAATTCAGTATGATATTTATTTTGCTAACTTCTGTTTGTAAATGTTAGAGAGAAGAAGCTAGTTTAAATACAGTAAGTGTCTGCTCGTAATTTCAAAGATTCCACTGAACATAATGCAAGTGAGTTGTCAACATGTTTGGTGGCCACAAATCTGGCTGTTGCTTGGGTAAATATTTTTCCCAGGTGCACAAAATATTATGCAGACCAACACCAGTTTTCATTTAAAGTCTACTCTGTAACTGTAGCCAGAGGCAGTTCAACACTGCCTGAAATAATGCACTCCAGATTGGCCAAAAAAACCCCAAACCCCAGCGGATTTCTGGTCATTTTGACGTCTGTAGTTTGAACATTCAACATTTTATTCAGCTTTAAGAAGTATCTTTACTTAAACAACCACAGAAGTGTCTTTAATCAAGTAACACAACCTATCTTTTTCATATAGTGACATCATAGACTTAAAACCCAGTATCTTGGTGTTAGTTATGCAAAGAAGATACTAACTACAAGCCAGACACAATTGGAGAGACTCAGTACAGAAGCTCAGCGCAATGATTGATGTACCTTGTCTTTGGTAGTGGCAGCTACTTCTGCTTATGGGAGGAATGGACCACTTGTGTACTTTAAAGGGTCTGCACACTGTCCTTGTTGCATAAACCTATGCAATCCACATATTGTGCCCACAAAGGTCTCTTTGTGTGATACTCAAATTCCTCCATATTTTGTGGACTCTCCTAGGCTGTCTTTAATAGCGAATTTTTATCTCTGTTTTCTTTCCCCAATATCTAGTGCTTTTCCACTGCAGCAGCTTGGGCAATGTCCTTACAAGCAGGTGAAGCTTAGGATGCCAGCCTGCAGTTGGCTGTAGTTTACTGGGGAACATGCAATCTGCCATATTTTTAGTCTCTGGGTCTGGCAGCGCAAGAGTATAATGTAGAGGGGGGAGCATGTGGCAAGGCCAGTTCCCAGGGTTAGATTTGATATAACCAGCCTCTTTGAGGATGAGAGATTTCAGGTACATTGACATGACCCTTGCAATGTCATTTGTTCTCAGGGCCAATGATTTGCCTCTGGCCTTTTCTGCTCAGTAAGATTCAATGCCTCTTCAGTTAGGATATATTCTGCATGCCTCATCCATGTTTCCAGTGTTTCCCAAATTTCAGCACTCTTTCTTTCCTTTGCTGTCTTCCCCCACCTTGTCTAACAATACCTCATGCCTCCATCCCAGGGACTCCTTAACTTCCTATTGTCATACACGATCTCTGTATATCTTTCTGATAAATTCTACTTACCTGCACCTATGTCTAGTCTGCTGGTGCATCCTCTCACTGAGACCACATTCTCCCTCTTCTTCCACTATTTCCAGTTTGCTAAGAGGTGAGTCATTTGGGATATTGGCATCTTCATCTCAAAGATGGGTGGAGCTGGTGTCCAGCCTGAATGTACTTTGAGTGGGTTAAAATACAGGCAGCCCATTCACAGCTTAAAAAGTAGTTGGTGGTTGTTTCTGTGTGAATAGCCACCAGTTCTGCTGCAGTTTAGCTGCTTGCAAGGCGTGTTTGGTTCCAACAACTAAATCAAGTTAAAACTACATTTTGTTGTGCCAGTTCTTGGACTTGGCAATGAGTGAGAATACTGATTGTACACATTGAATGACATGCTGATCCTACCCTTCATATATATCTTGCTTGTTTTACATGTGATGTATGGCCCAGCTATAACAGTAGTATCTTTCCCTCCTGCCATTAGTCCCAACGTCGTAATTTTTTCCCAGTTTATTTGGCAAATTGAGGTGCTGGTCTCCAGAGTTTTCAAAATAAATAGCATATTACAAAGAAAATGTTTTTCTCTGGGAGCAGGTGTGCTATTGGAGTAGAAATCAAGATCATTTTTAACTGAATAATTACATTGTAGTCAAAGCATGTTAATAAAAATAAATATGCTTGTGGATTTGTTTAATTTTTCTGATGATACTAGTGCTAATCTGAGGAATGAATTTTTCACTTGTTAGTACTTTAGTGGTATATTATATATGTTTGTAATTGATCGGTCACTTGTCTAACTTTTTGCCTTCAAAGTTAACCCTTTTATTTTCTTAGGCTTGCTTGAACAGGATTTATGCCTTATCAAGTTACTGTCTTTTATCACAATTAAGTAAAAATGTGGAGGGAGAACTAAAAAATCTGTTCAGTGGAGAATAGATTGTTGTGCCTGTAATGAAACAAAAGAGATTCTGTGACACATAGTGCCTCCCCACCCCCAGAATAAAGTGCAGTCAGAAAGATTTATCTGCTGTGAGAATGATTCAACTGGCCAGGGCTATGGGGGTGTGTGGGGAGGCCACATATTTAAGCTTTTCAGAAAGGAAGCAATATGCTTTAGAGATTGCCTGAGATCACAGGAATGGTAGCTGTAGCAACACTAGTTTACAAATACAGGTTATAAGTATCTTGCCTGTTTGCAGTTCATGCCAAAAATGGATTAGTAGATTTTAACAACATCTCTGTTCAGTACTGTAAGTGACTTACTGTATACACTGTGCCCTTGATTTATAAAGGGTTTCTTCTTGTGGTGCCTTAGAGTCTCATTTTAAATAGCGTAGCATACTTGCAATTTCTTTTTTTTTTTAATGTATACTGCTGGCAGAGAAAACTCCACTGTTGCTATCACCTATTTGAAGTTACTTTCAGTCTGTAACACACTGCATAGAGATTTATAAGAGAAAATTAAAAAGTGAAAAGAAAATGTAGACCAATCACTCTTGGATTATTCAATCTTTCTGGTAAAATAATATATCAACTTTTAATCTGACACACTGTAATAGAACTTCTGTGCTTGATCATAATTTGTTATGGTAACTTTAAAAAAAACTTATGTTCTGCTGTTCTTCAAAGTTTGAAAGAAGTTTCCTGTTCCACCCAAGAAAAACTGTTTCCAAGTATCAAATCAGAGAAGATTGAAATAAATTACAGATTTGAAATTCTTTTTTATACAGCTTTGGCTACATTCTTTATACTTGCAGTACATGGAAATATAAATATAAATAAATACATCTGATATGCATTTTCTTTCTTTATATATATTTACATCCAGCGTTAAGAAGTATTCTGGCCTAGGCCATAGAGGATTGTAAGTCTACATCAGGGCTTTATCAACTCTTAATGCTGTGATAACAATTACACAATATTTCCTAACATGAGGTTGTTTATAATCAGAAATTACAGATTGAGTCCAAGAGCATATTGTAAACATTATCTTAAAATTGCCTTAAGAAATAATAAGCTATATTCCTACTCCTGGATGTGCTAGTGTGGATTGTAATGTGGACTTTCATTTTTAAGCATTTGAGGTACAAGTAGTACAAGTCCAATTGTGGGGACAACTGGTGATACTTTTCTCTTGTGTTTTCCCTTTTGCCCTCTGACATAGGTGTTTGGTACACCTATAGCAGAGGGACATTCCAGTTCATAATTCATGACCAGGTCAGAAAAGTTTCCAAAAAGTCCAGATGAAACACATTATATAGTATTTTCTCAGTCTGAAGTGATATCTTCAAGGAAGAAACAACCAACTCCTCTGACCATGGAAAGAGGCAGTCTCATTTTCATGTCTCTCATGTATTAGGAAATCTCTTAACTATGATACTGCTTAGGCAGAGGACTCTGTTTAGCTGTATGATTAGCTAGGTAGCTAGAGAAAAAAAAGTGCAGATGTCTTAGATTGGGAAAAATCTACTAGCTAGTACTAATACAAAAGCGATGTATTTTATTGAGTGTTTTTTCTTATTCTCACTAATATAGATATGCTTTTGGTTGGAAAACATAATTTTTTTCTTTTTCTTCTTTTTTCTTTTTTTTTCTTTTTTAAATGCCAGGTTATCAGGTATTTATGCTAATTGCCCAGAAGATGTTGCACATAAGTTTATAAGCCATCAACTTGGAATAGTATAAAATGCAAAAATTTCACTGGTGTCTAGACCTATTTAAAAAAGTGTTTATAGAAGCAAGGGACATTCTCTTCATAAAGTACAAGGTTTGCTGTATATTTCCTTTTAAGAAAGAATTTGTGTATCTACACCATATATTATATCTACCGCCTCCTTTTGCAGATAATTCTGCAGGTACTTTCAGGGAACTGAACATCCACATTGCCTATCTGTTTTGTCTGAACTCAGCCAGATTAACATACACTGCTAGTGAAATCAATTTGAGCAAATCTGTCTGACTTTACGTGGTGTCCTACAAACCATCTGTAATCATGTCAGGGGCTCCAGTTAAGCTATGAAATACGAGCATTGCATGGGTGAGCTTCAGTGAAGAGCCCAGAAGGAGATGGTGATTGAAGCTAGAAGACATCTATCACACTAAATCACACACAATTATAGAGATAATATACGAAACTGGTAGTTCTGTCATCCATCTGAGTTGATTTTATCTTCTTCCCTTATGGTTCATCTTTCACCTGGTTTACTGATAAGGCAGCAGTGCAATCTCTGCTATGCTGGTGGAAATTATATTGTCTGAAGTGTCACATAGGCCGGAATTTTTCTTATCTCTATTCTTAATTTTTATACAAGGAGGAAGTATGTCAGCTTGATGATTGAGTTCTAGGTCAAATCTGCAGAGTTGGAGTGTAAACTGAACACATTGCTTTGGAAATTGTTGAGGCAATAACCCTGGAATGCAATGCAATGATGCCACTTATGATGCTGGTCAGAGTGGAACCGTATAAAATAGTATAAATATAGGAAGACTTAAGCAAACCTGTTCTTAAGTTCCAAGTTTTGTTTTCCTTGTTTTTTTTTAAAAAAAAAGTTAGTCCATTGAGTTGTTACTGTTCTTTTTAACTAGCTCTTTTAAAATATTACAAATCAGAAGTGTCATTAGATTTTTCCAAGAGTTCTACCATTGAGGAATGTTCTTTCTTTTTTTCCTCCCAGCATCTGCAAAATTTTAATATCCGTAGTCAAGTATCATTAATGGGGAGTGAAAGGTGGTAAGTCAACATTAGTTCACAATTTGACTGAAAAATTCCGTGATTTAAGTAACTTCCTTTTAAAGCTCATGTGGTTTGCATTTAGCAGAGTTTATGCACTATGATGAGATTTTGGTGTGGGAGTTGCAATGGAAATATGTGTGCTTCCCTTCTTATGAATTAATTGGAAGGCAGACTTCCATCAACATCAAAGGAACTCTGACTTGTAGAAGACTACTCTGGTCATACTGGGATATAACTGGTAGTAGTTATTCAGCGATGAAAGATAATACTCTGCTGGTGATGTTTATCTTCAAATGTTTGAAGTAAGGGTTTGGGGTTCCTTTTTGATTGTGTTTTCTCAGTGACTATCATGATCAGATGTAATAAAATGTCAATTTGGGGAGGAAAAAGTCTTCTGGCTTATCTATGGCTCATCTATTTGCAAACAGAAATCACTAAAAAAAAAAAAAAAAAGAAAGAGGGAGCTTGTTTCATTTCTGGGAAGGGTAGGAAGACAACTGACTTCTTGCCTCTGCAGTTTAGGATTATTTGACATGAAAATGAGGACAAAATTAGTAATTGGAAATACCATTTGGACATTTCATAATGCACACGAAAAAAACTCCTATCCTATTAAACCTTTTGCCCAGAGGTGAATGCATTTCTGGAAGCAAGTGGATAGGAAAATAAGTCTTATTCCCTCTTTTCCCCTCCTGTATCCTTTGTTCAATGGCATCCATTCCCAAGCATATTGCCTTGTGAAAAAAGAGGGAAGAGCTGTTTCTTCCTCACCTCCCATGCAATCTACCTATGGTCTTTGGGGGTGTACTTTTTCTCCCAGAGGCTGTGGGATTCCATGTTATGGCTGTTCACCACTGAGAGTGGAAAACCTATCCAATGACTTCTTCACTTCTCTAACTCTTTGATTCAGAGAATGGGGTCACTCCTGGTGAGAGAGAGTGGTGGCTTCATCCCGTACCCAACTTGAGGGGCGTGGGAGGACAGTCTACAGAATACAAGTAAGGCAAGGTAGAGGTGAGGTAAAACTTCAGCATTGATGACTGCACAGCAGTATTGCTGATTTACAAGAGCAGCATCATGACTGCATGGTTTTAGGATTAGATAAGAGTTTGGCTGAGAATGTGGGGTTTCAATGTTGGATTACTTGCTTAGGTTCTTCTATTGGCATAATTATTTTATAGCATTACTGCTGAAGTGAAAATGCTTAATAACCTTTTTTATCTTCCCAACATTATAAAACAAGAAAGCTAAAAATGTATGGGTAGGAAATGTGGAGACAACTTCAAAAAAGACACAACTTCTTCTGCTTTTTTTTTCAGTGCATAACCAGAAATAACTCTGCAGAGTTAATTTCTTAGTTAAAGAAGGGGGTTGCATTTACACTGTCTATCAGGGACTCTGTGGTTTGGAATTGGAACTACATTATGTTATCATCTGTAACCAGATAAAATGATCAGATAAGTAACGAATTCATCTTAGGGGAGGGAAAATAGTGTGTCATCACTTCAGGGTTACCCACATGGCAGAAAGTCATATTAAGAGCCCATGGCAGTGAGACATTACCCACTTTGACAGATTAGGTGGGGAAAAAAATTGAGCTAAAAGCCAGTAACTTGAAACAAAGCGAAACATAAGGATTATTTCCATGTAACACACACTTACATGCACATGAGTACACGCATCCCCCAGTGAATAGTTTAATTTTCCCAGTGAACTTTTATTTCATGATAAATGAGATCTGTATTGAAATTCTACCACTAGCAATAAATTTAAAGGAGACGAAGGGAAGGTAGCTCATCATCTGAGAATAATAAAAAGCTTTTTTTGGGAAAAAAGTTTCCTGTCCTCAAATTCATGCAAGATTTATGTTTCAGTATGTGCTTTTTAGAAATAGATACACTGCCATGAAGTGTTTTCAGATTGAGATCTATGCCTTCTTTAGAAATCTCAATTGTTTCCAAAGAAAACTATTGGAAAACCTTAAAAAAAGTATGCCAGCAACTAAGGGAGAAATAAATTGTATAAGAAATAGTGAATGGTAGGAGTCAGGTCACATCTCCTTATTTTGGCTGTCCACCTTCCAGACAGTTGTGGTGTGTGCTATCAGTTAGCTGGACCACCCAGCAATCAATTCAATGTGCAGAAAGCATGCTGTGGGAGCACAAAGATTGTATGGTTTTCCTTATGTTTGGGTCACTTAGAGGAAGCTTCCCAAGGTTAAGTAGTGGAGTGTTTAGTAGAGGTTCAGATAAGATTAATAATTTTAGCAGAAATCACCTAAAACTGGTTTTATCTCAGAAACACTAAAATGAATTGATTTGCCTTCTGGGGTGGTTTCCTTTGTTTGGTTGTTAGTTGGTTTTTTTTTATTTTTTTAATGTGATCTATTTTACTGTTGGTATGAAAAATATAAAAGTATTAAACTACATTGTGGAGGAATCTGATGTGCAAAATAGATAGATTTGATAGAATAGTACTGGTGAAAGAACACTTCTGTTAGCAGAATGGTAGGACAGAATTGAAACAGACTCAGGTCTAAACTTTACTGAGGATTCTGTGTAATGAGCACAGAAATTTTGCTATAGTCCAAGTTAATTAATTCAAGATATTTTACATTTTTTGAGGAGGAAATCAATGTGACTGATTACTGAAAGTGCATGTTAAGTACCTAGAGATGTTAATATTTGTCTAATTATGTAACTCTTTGAATGTTGCAAATGTATAACCACCATATAGAAGAAAAACATGGTCATTATGTTTCTGTTTTACTGTTGTTAATTGCATTATCTTGGTCAGTCATTTGTATTTTTAGTGGAGAAATTATACAAGGTATTACAGACAGTAATATTTCACCTCTGCATTTTCTGATAAGAGACTTAGTAGTGTTTTCACTTTTCACCAGTGTATGCAAGCCCATAGTTTATGACTGCACTTTTTTCTGAAAGTTGGCTCATGTGCTTAAACCTGTTTTTCAGTATATTCACCCACCTTTAAAAGATTTCCAGCTTCACCTCTTTTCCACTGCAAAGATGAATAGAAAAAAACTATGTTCAGGAATTAACATGCCCATTTATCCCCTCTTCCTTCTCCCAGATTAAATCAGCCTCAGGACTGTGATCAGAATGCACTTTCATCTCCTGCCAGTATGACTTCAGGCCTAATCTAGGCTCAGTGGGTATCTAGTGGTGAGAATTGAATATTAGTTTTGGTCTTGCAGGTAGGGAGAAGTAGTGGATTGAGACCACAGAGTATTGCTTATTGGAAAAGATGCTTCTTGACAGCACATCTTTAACAGCTATAAAAGCCAAAGCATGTTAATTCAGGAGAAGGCTTTAGAAGACTATTACCTGCTTCAAACCTGAAAAGGATGAATTCCTGGTTCTTCTTACTTGTTCTGCTGTTTTAAAGAGAGTTGATGTCTGCTTAGGCCATGCAAAGAAACTTTTACTCATTGTTTTGCTTGTGTCCTTTGAATGAAAGCTTAATCTGTGTTTTCTCCACGACCTGGGGAATGGTATCTCAGAACTGCCAGGATCACAGGACCCTTGAATTAGCCATAGACCAGTTAGTTACATTCCTTTTGCCTTTATCTTTGCCTGTGAGATGGCTACTTTGTGTTCGGCAAGTTTTAACTTTGTCTTTTCTCCTTCCTCTTACGTCAGTATCAGGACAAATTTTAGTAGCTGTATGTTTTTTATCAAGCCTCTACCTAGAAAGAACAGGCTGGCATAAGGATTATCTAGGAATTTTCTAGGAAAGAACTTTTAAGATAGTAGGAATTGTTTTATTGAAAAAAGTTTAGTTGTAGAAAAAAACGCACAATGAAGTAATTGAAGGTTTAGGGAAAAAAGTAAGTTTAAAACAAAGTAATGCTGTTCAAGCTCATGCTCTAAAACAGTTTACCTGTACTTCAAACCAGCCCTAACAGATGTTTATCCTGCTCATTAAGGTCTCCAGTGAATATATTGTTGGGTGTTCCTTTGCTTACCTATCCTCAAAACAAGAAACTCTCCTAGTGTCTGTCACAAATGCTATGGGCTACAAATTGAACTGATCACTCCTTCTTCATGTAGCAGAAATGAAAACAGATGGTCTCTGTCTTTATAACAGGCTTTTAAACATAACGTAGGACACATGGTTACCTATGTCTTTTTATGCTTAAACCTGGTTGTGCAGTTTTTCTTTATGACTCGTTTCCTGTTACTTTTGGAGCTGTCTGGTGATCAGAGTCTTTTCAGTTGTGCCCAAAGCTGGACAAAGAGTTAAACAACAGGATAATTATTTCCAGTTCTCATCAACACCTAGTAGAACAAAATAATCTTCTCTGATATCTTGGCATTGTGGTTTTGTGTGGTGGGATTATGGGTGTGTGTGTGTGAGTGTAAAAAGCAGTTGGGCTCAAGAACAGACCTATTGCTGACCAAGGCTGAGCCAATTGGCAACAGTCACAGTGTATCATATTTAAGAGAAAAAGAAAAACACAAGCGGCTGCTTTTTGCCACAAGAGAAGGGAGTAAGAAAATGTAAGAAACTCTGTAGACACCAAGGCCACTGAGGAAGCGTGGGAGGAGGCACTGCAGGCACTGGAGCGAGAGATTTCCCTTCTGTGAAGAATACCATGGTGGAGTGGGTGTTCCCTCTGCAGCCCATGGAAGATGATGGGGTGCAGAGACAGCAGCTGCAGCCTGTGGAGAGACCTCATGCTGGAGCAGGGGGAGACGTGGAGGATGTGTGACCTGTGGCAAAGCAAGCTCTTTGCAGAACCTGCAGCTTGTAGAGAGAGAGAGAGGTCTGTCCCGGAGCAGGTTTGCTGAGGTGGACTTGTGACTCTGAGGGAGACCTGGCTGGAGGAGTCGGCCTGAGAGACTGAGAGACATTCTGTGATTCTATGACTGCACCCCATAAAAGTGACCCACACTATGGGCTGAAGCCCTGTGGGAAGAGGACTCACATTGGAGAAGTTAATGGAGGACTGTCTCCTGTGGGTGGGACCCCACGCTGGAGCAGGGCAAGACTGTGAGGAATGAATACCCCCCCCATGAAGGAAAACAGCTTAGTGAGGGACTGACTGAAACCCCCATTCCTCCCTACCCTGTGCCACCCTGGGTGGGGGGAGAAGAGAGTAAAATAATGACTAGAGTGAAGTCTGCTAAGAAGGAAAGGGTAGGGGGAGGTGCTTTAAGATCTGGTCTCACTTCTCATTATCTGACTCCGGTGTCACTGGGTGTGTAGTGCAGTGTAATAAGTTAAATGTTTTTTTTTATTCTGCATTGAGTCTGTTTTTCCCATGATACTAATTGTGGAATGATCTCTCCCTGTCCATATCTTGACTCCTCAGCCTCTCATTTTGTATTTTCTCCTCTGTCCAGCTGAAAAGGGGAGTGATTGATCTGTCCTCAAGCCAGGATCAAATCACCACATTCGCTATGATAGATCCAGTAAGATTTCCTTGGGTTTCAAATCCATCCACAGTCTCCTTATTGTCTGCAGCAGCCAGAACTTCTAATGCAGCATTGCAACCTGAGTAGTTTTTTCTCATTTGTACTGTTACAGTTTTTAAATGTTACTAAATTTTTCATATATTTGATAATTTTAAAATTAATCTTTCTTCTTGTTGGACCATTCCTCCTGTTTGAGAATGTCAGTTTGCACTCTGAGCGTATTCCTCAGGATTCTTGTGATACCTCCTGTGGGGGAGTTACTCACAGGTTTGATATTCAGACTCAAGTATATCATTCAGGTTGTTAATTAAAATGTTTTATAGAATAAAATCCAAGACAGAAGACCTGTGAAAACCTACTAGAGGGTCTCTGGTTTGAAACTGGAGAATGACTCTGCAGTCAGTTTTTCAGCTTGATCTTTTTGTCTATGTTCTAGTTCCCTATTTTGAAGAGACACTCAGAAGCTGTAGCTCGTCAAGATAGATTGAATGATTACCATTCAGATATGCCTCCCTAACTCTGACAGTCACATAACCCTGCAGATATACAGCTGCTCATCATAGAACTTTGTATACATGTATGGTCCTGCCTTGAGATCCAATCCAAAGCATTCTGTGATTCTGTGTGATCCTGTGACCTATCCATTTTATGAGGTGGGTACTTGAGGACAGGGCCCTCATCTGACGGGTCCTTGAGAAAGAATCTGGCAGGATGAATTTGGTGGAATAGAGTATGACAGATCAGACCCTGATGGTGATCCGAATAATAACTTCAGTTTACATAGCATTTGATTGTTCTACCTCTATTCAAGCTTATGATTGTATCCTTTTGATAAAGATACATTTTTTAAAAGATAAAGATTTGGTTATTAAAAGCAAGTTTGAGAAAACAACTTCTGCCTCTTTCTTCTTTTGTTTGTTTTCTTTCCCAGTTAAGTGTGGACCTTTTGATATTTCCTTTAAGCATACTGTTTATGGAGAACATATTTTTACTATGTTCTGTATACATGCTGACTGTAACTCATTGCAAGGTTTTGGTCTTTCTGATTTTACCCATATGTATTTCTGTACCTCCTTTGTAGTATGACTAATTATTCATCTAGATTTAAAAAAAAATCCTTTTTTCTGATTATAAAAAGGCCCTTATGCAGCTGCATTGGCCCCTTGCTGTGCTTCTTGTTTCTTCTGGGTTGGGATAAGTTCTCTCTTCACTTCTTTTAACTCAAGATTTTCCTTCCCAAGCACTCTGCTTCCTAGTACCCTTAATATGTTACTGGTTCTCTTTTTAAAATTTTATTAGGATTTTTTTTATCTGACAATCTTGTCCCTTTTTTTTCCCCACAGAATAAAGAATTTGTCATTTTGTCATTATTTTGTCTTCTGTTTCTTGACTCGTCTCTACTTTACTTAGAGATAAATATAAAATCAGCCTCACCTAAGAATCTTCTCCAAAAAACTGTTTTACTGTCTATATTCCTTTTTAGTCTTTTCTCCTTCTTGTCTACAAGTGGATTTATCATAAAGTCATAGGACCATGAAATGGTTTGAATTGAAAGGATCATCTGGTTCCTAGCCCCCAGCCAGGGGCCGGTACGCACACTTCAGGGACCAGCTTGCCCAAAGCCCCATCCAACATGGCCTTGACCACTGCCAGGGAGGGGACAGCCACAGCTTCTTTGGACCACCTGTGCTAGGGACTCACCACAAAATCTAAATCTCCCTTCTTTCAGTTTAAACCCATTACCCCTTGCCCTATCACTCCCTGGTGAACAGTCCCTCTCCAGCTTTCCTGTAGGACCCCTTTAAGTATTGGTAGGTCTCAATTAGGTCTCCCTGGAGCCTTCTCTTATACAGGCTAAAGAAGCCCAACTTCCTCCGCTTGGCCTTATAGAAGAGGTTTTCAGCCCTCTGGTCATCTTTGTGACCTTCCTCCGATCTTTCTCTGACAGCTCTGTGTCTTTCCTGTACTGGGGCCCCAGAGTTGGGTAAGTAGAAGGGCAGAATCATTCCCATTGACCCGCTGGTCATGCTGTTTTTTGACATAGCCCAGGACACAGTTTACCAACTCATGTTGAGTTTTTCATCAAGAAACATCCCCAAGACCTTCTCCTCAGGACTGCTCTCAATCTGTTGTCCACCCAGCCTGTAGCTGCGCTTGGAATTATGCTGATCCACATGGAGGACCTTGCACATGGCTATAATGAACTTCATGTGGTTGACATGGGCCCACCTTTCCCGCCTGTCAAGATCCCTCTGGATGACATCCCTTCCCTCCAGTGTGTCCACCACATCACACAGCTTGGTGGTTTTGGCAAACTTGCTGAGGGTGCACTCAATCACACTACCCCTACCTCTGACAAAGATGTGAAACAGTTGGCAAAGATTTTCAACAGCTGATGGTCCAAATGCTGATCCCAGAGGAAATTACTCATCACTGGTCTCCACTTTGGTATTGAGCCGTTGACTGCAACACTTGGAGTGTGACCATCCAGCAAATTCCTTATCCACTGAGTGGTCCATCCACCAAAAAATGTGTCTCCAATTTAGAGAAAAGTATGTTGGGCAGGACTATGTCAAATGCTCTATGCAATTACAGGTAAATGATGTCAGTTCCATTACCAGGCAATGCTTTAACCCTGCCACAGGATGTCACCACATTTGTCAGGCATGGTTTGCCTTTAATGAAGAAGCTATGTTTGTCAGCAGTCACCTCCTTATTTTCTATGTCTCTTAGCATAGTTTCCAGGAGGATCTGCCCTATGGTCCTTCTGGGCACAGAGGTGAGACTGAATGGCCTGTAATTCACCAGGTCTTGCTTTTCTCCCTCTTTTAAAAATGGGGGTTTATGTTTCCCTTTTTTTCACTCAGTGTGGGCTTGACCGGACTGCCACAACTTTTCAGACATGATGGGGAGTGGCTTCAGGACCTGCAGATGCATCTCATCAAGTTCCATGGACTTGTTCACCTGCAAGTTCCTTAGACAGTCTCAAACCTGATTGTCTCCTGCAGTGGGCAATTCTTCATTCTCCTAGTCCCTTCCTTTTCTTTCTGAGGCTTGGGTAATGTGGCTTGAGCATTTGCCATTGCAGACAGAGGGGAAAAAGTGGCCTTGGTTCATTCTACAGGCTTTAGAGTTCTTCCTGGTCATTCTCAGATATTTGGCATATTGCCCTATTATTTTTCTTGTTGTCTCTCCTATGACTCTCAGAAAGCTTTTAGACTGAAAAATCTAATAATTTGTGATACTCAACTAGGGGCACTTCAAAGTAACTCAGTTTCACAAAGGTGCCTGGTGCTCTCTGCCAAAACTCAGGTCTACTTATAATGTGCTCTGTTGATTTTTCCAAAGTGGAGGTGTGCAACATCATTAGTTTTGAAATTGCCAGCTAGAAATCTAGAGTGAACTCCAGTCAGTATTTTAAAATGTTATCTTAATTTCCAGTAAAGCAACTGTGGTTTAAGAATCCAACAGCATGGTTTTGTGTGAGTCATCACAGAGGCAAAATCTAGAGCTTTAACAGTAATTTATTTTGGTGAATATCTACTGTGGTTCTGATTGAATGATTTGCGTTCTATGACAAGTTTTCAATGACCATTTTCTGATTAGCAGCTTTCTGGGATATAATTTTAAATGATCCCATTGAATGCATATGGTGAGTTGCCAGCTAAGGAGAATCAGTGGAGCCAGATCTGTGTAGGTACACCACCAGTGGGTGTCCTAGCTTCCCTTCTGAGCGGAAGATCAAACCTGTTTCTTGAGGATAAACAGTAGTTTGCCTATTGTTTTCCGCTGACTCAAAGTCTGTTTGTGGCTTGTTTGTTACACATTAGAAAGCAAAATTGATTTTTTTTTAATAACAGCTCTTTTTTGTCTCCTATGATACACTCTTTGAAGGGTGGCTGGTGGCAGTACAAGTTAAATGTCCAATATGTATGCAAATAGGGATGGATGGAAGAATGGAAATCAACAAGAAAAGTGGTAGAAATCCAGATGCCTAACTACCAAATGTAATATTTGTGCCAATTTTATCCTTTCTGCTTTTAATAGCAGACTTTCAGTCTTGCTAGTGGGGATGGATCTGTATGGAGCCTGGAAGTGATTGCTTAATGGGAATATAAAAGGATCATATCTGTGCTTTTAAAAAAATGTCAAGAAATGGAAAATTTGCAATATTTAGTGGCTCATGTAAAATGGGCTTGTCATCAGTTTAAGCTTTTTTTAAAAAAAAAAATTAAAGTAGAGAAGATGTGTTACTTATTTACACTTTACCTTATTTTTCATGCAAGTGATTCTGTCTTTGTGTCAGTTTGCACAGTGATAGGTCTTCATAGCCATTGAAACAACTCTCAGGATGTTTGACTTAATTTCCAAACATATTTGCTTATATATGTTTTCCTTGTTTCTGCTAACCTTTTATGAGGATCATGAGTATCATACCTGGTTTTTTGTGCTGAGAAATAACCTCATAAAATAAGTCTGTTGTTGCCTTCTCTCAGACACTACCCTGTACCATTTTGCAACAAATCCTGGGATGCAAGAGTCCAGAACTTTTGGCAGGCCTTGTACAGCAGTACATGATACATTAGTTTTCTTTCCTGTTCTTTACCTCTAGTGAAAAATGGCCCCATTTCTCTTCCCTGATCTCCAAGCTGGATCATTTAAATTCTTTTTAAGGCAGTTTTATGAGCAGTTTAGGGGATTTTACAAAGAGGAAATTAATGCAGAGTAATAAAGACAATGTAACGAGAAAAATAAAAATGTGAATGCGAGTCTTTATTAAATGCACATAGCTGCAATGTGAAGTGTGTGGAGTGGACTGAGGCTTCAGTTTACAGAAAAGGTTCTTGGCTCTTGCAGCGCAATCTGGAAAGTTTGCTGTAAATATGCTATGCTTGTGGTTCCTTGCTCAACCAGTGGCGCCAGGAATCAGTCCAAGTGGGGGAGTTTTGCATCTTTTTTTTCCCTAAAAATTACGTGATATTTTATTACATTAAAGTTTTAAGTGCTATTGTTCCATATTTGAATCATTATGGGGTTTGAAGTATGCCTTGCTCTTGAAGTATGGATATCATCCTCTAAAGTTTGTGTTTTCTGTATCTGTGTTTTAATGTATTTTTTGACTTGCTGCCCAGGATTTGGTTATTAGGTTTTTCTCTCTGCTGAAACAGAAGTTAATCTAGTTTTCACTTCAGACTACACAAAGGCACCTCACCTTCTCTCTAGTTTTAGTCAAGTGCTCCTGTACATTATAAAACAAAAATGTTATGGTCCTGTTCTTTTAGACAACTCTTTTGTTTGAGAACAGGATACTTATGAATATTTTGTTTGCAAAACAAAATACAGGTATGGTTTCATAGAATCACAGAATCATAGGGGTTGGAAGGGACCTCAAGAGATCATTGGGTCCATCCCCCCTGCCAAAGCAGGCTCCCTAGGTTTCTGTAATTAAAGTATCAAAATGGCATTGACCACATAATTTTCATTTTTCTCCCTGAAAGATATTTTCTGTGTCCAGATTTCACTTTTAAAAGAAATGTATAATGTAGCATATTCATTTAAGATTCAGAATATGTAAGAGGCATCAAATAAAGTCTTTGGGAAACAGCTTCTACCAAGCAGGAAGTAGGTCTCCATGGTTCCGGCAATGGAGCTGTGGAACTAGCTGCCAAAGGATGTTGCTTCCCAAAATGTAGTTTCAAGGTAGGTTTTGGTCAAGGTCATGGAAGAGAAAGCTGTTGAGGATTACTGAGTATGCATCTACATAAGGAACTTCCTGAGCTTGAAAACAGTTTGACACTTTGAAAAGTGTCATTTATATATGAATCTTGTTTTGGCTGTTCTTAGAGACGGTGCACTGGGCATTTCTCAAAGATGTTAAGTTGTACATCTTGTTCGAGGCCTGCACATTAAGGGGTCATTAGATTTTCCAGGAGCTCACCTTTAGCTCAGGAAGCCCTGCAGACAACTAAAAGGTGTGAGAATATACTGGAGACACCATCACAAACTCTCTTTTAGTTTTCCATATTCTTTTCAAGATAACTGTCATAGACAACCATGGAAGACTGTGTACTTGAAAAGCAGGATCCTTGGTTTGGCACAACCTGTCCTTTCCTATTAGTGTTTACGTGAACAGTGCCTTAGTGCTGATCATTACATGGGTTTCAGGTTTAGCAGTAAGTCTTAGCTATAGTTCTCAGTACAAGAATTTGTAGTTTTCCTTTGTGATTGAAAATCATCTAAAATGTTTTAGGTTCTTCCACAATAAAGATTGAGTGGGTCAGGAGCTGTGTGTGTGTACCAGAATGATGAGAAAAAGATAACATTCTTCTCAATATCTAGATGTAAAGTTTGATGGGAAAAGTGCTTTTAGAAAGATAGCATTTTATGCTCTATAAAAATATATACCTTACATGTCTTACAGGACTGTTAATTTTACTTTCTGAAAAAAATAAATCTGTGAGTACGCAATTGCTACCTGCCTTTCATGTGAAAGAAGCTGCAGCATTATCTAGTGGTGGTCTTTTTGTAGGGATAAATCTCTTACTCTTCACTGTAAGTAATTCATCTGTAAACATTGATGGAGCTGTTAATTCATGGGCTTAGAGAGAAGAGTATTTAGTCAAGAAGAGTGTTTCTTTGAATTCCTGTTGAAGCTAGCACTTTTTCCACCTAGAACTTGTGGATACATCTCACAACCAGTGCTTGTCTAGGGAAACACTACATCTGTGAAAGGAAGAAGTGATGTTTTATCTGTTTTCTCTTTCTTTATTAATGTTCTTATCTTCTTGTTCATTTGTCTGGTTTTTTAACAAAAATTGCATTATGGCTATTTCATTGCTTTGTTTCCAACTTCATCATCAGACACACTTATGAATGTTGGCTGTCAATTAAAAAAAATATCTTGAATAAGCTTTGTTCAAAGTCAGTATATCAGATCCATTATCCTTGATATGAGGCAAAGTGTAGTAAGTGAGCAGTATTTACTTTGCAGTACTTGTTCATTGCACAGCAATGAGAAAATCAACAACACAGGGAGAGAAGACTGTCTAATTGGTATCTCATGGATCTAGGGTGGGACAGGTATACAGGAGTGTCTTTATTAGAGAGCTGTTGGAGCTTGTATAATGTGGAGGTTTCACAGCATGGTACTTCTTTCAGAGTAGATCATTCTGCACTGTGACATCCTTGAGGTAATTCTATGAAGCAACCCTAGTTGAAGTGGCTTCAGGTGTGCTGTGGTTAACATCCAGTCCATGTACTTCTTACTTTACAGCAACTGCCTGACAACTGAAAACATTAGAGGATAAAGTGATAGGGTAAGTTTTCTGCCTTGTCACTCAGGTCAATAATTTCTTGCACTATTTGGTTAAGATGCATATATGTTTTCATAGCTCCCAAAACACTGCAGATAGAACTAGCTGCTGATCATGATGCTCACCTTTCTTACCATGCTGAGGGTCTCGCAGCTGTATTTATAGAAATTCATCTACAGTTTCATATGCTCTGACTTTCTTCCCCTTGAAAAATACTGGCCTTGGGAGCAGTGCTACCTTCAGTGTTCTCTCTCTTTTTCTTGAGTACACAGATAACCTTTTGCTAAAGACCCTACTTCCGTGCTTATCTTTCTGTACTGAAACATTGTAGATTTTTCCTGAACAGAGACAACTTTGGAAAGGTAATTTTTTTTAAAAATATGATATATTTAAAGCCTCAAAATTATGTTTAATTGCAACATCAAGTGAATTCAAATCTATAGATTTCTTTTACTGTAAAGAAAATACTTGTGAAAATTTTGGCTTAGTTTAATATATTTTAAAGAATAGTCTTAGTTATGTGATAGATGGCAGCCTAATAAATGGAACTGGGAGGCACTGTATAATAGCTTCTCAAAAGACAGTTCTCCATTGAACAAGGTAATATATTAAAAAATGCTGAATTTTAAAATTACATCAGTGCTAGAAAATGTAGAGGATGCCCTTTCTGGATAAATCCAAGGCTAATGGAAGACATTAAATTAGAGACAGCAGGGCTATGTAGTCTCTCAAACAAATGAGCTTCTCACAGTTTCTTTGTGAAACTAAATAAATCAGTGTCAATGGATAATCTGTGAATACTCAGCCTGTATACTCATTGCCTCCAAATGCTTTTTTAATTCTTCAGATTGTGGTAAATGTCACAAAAATCACAGCAAACTCTAAATTAGCTTTGAGTATTAAGTTCTGTCAAAAGTGCTTACTTGAAAATGGACTTAATTGAAAATCTCTATTCTTTTAAATACTGTGTTACATATGCTTGGATTATGTTGTGTATGCATTTACAAAGATACACACAAACCACCTCTGTACTCTTTCCTACAGACACCCATCAGCACAAACAAACCTTGGCACAGCCATATACTTCCTACATGTATTTCCTACATACTGCACTATACATCCCTAATTAGGCACACATGCACCCTACACACTCCACACACACTCCACACACAGTCCTATGCACGTGTGCACAACTGAACACAAACCCCATCTCATGCTCGTAGAAACCCACGTGTACTTTCACAGGTAGCATACATGCACCTATACATCCTTCCAAACAAACATGTACCTGCACACACATTTATAGACATGTACCCACCCCCTGTACCCATGTGCCTCTATACACACACATACTTGTACACACACCTAGAAATATACCACTGTGCATATGTACATACACGTGCACATACACACAGACCCAGACTACATGAACATCTATGTCCATTCAGAAACACACACCCTACAAAACATATGCCAGCCCACCATGTGTGCACATGCACGCACTCACAGACATCTACCTGTTCTGTAAGTTAGTCCTGGAATTAGATAGAAGCATAGGCTTTACATTTTGCTCACCATTGAGGATGGTCTATTATGCTCCAGCTGCTTCTATATAACCCTGTATCCTTAAGATCCTGAATGCTGTTGCTTTGATCTCCCACTACTGTGCAGTGCAGCTATTTATTTTACACTGGAAAGAGAAAGTATAATATTTGTTGGGTTCTTTCTGGTGATGTACAGATACTAAATGCCTCTCGAAGGACAGACATCCATAGCTCAGTGTAGGCTGTGCACCAAGTGTGGTCTGTTATTGTAGCAGGAGTGGCACAATATTTGGCAAGTCTCCTGTTCATACTGTAAAGCTCTGCACCATTGCTGAACTTGTGTATGCCTTGGAGTTACAGACTAATGACAAGATGACAGAAATGAGATAGCAGCTTCCATCTTAGTTTGAGGTATTGCGTTCTCCTATTTCACTTGGTGAGAAGAGGTAGAATGAGGAGGAGCTTTAAAAATATCCACAGAGTGCTCCTGTAAAGGGCATTCATGAGAGAATGAAAGGGATTTTCTATTAAGAATTATACACTTCTCTTCAAGCGAAAAGCTGCTTTTTTTTTCCTTGTAAAAGATGTTTAAGTCAATAGGTAACTCTTCTTTAATACTTTCTGCTCTGTTATGGGTGGCTTGATCACTTGCCAGAGACACAATTACTTCCTTCTGGATTGCTTGTGTTTTTAATTTTTACTGGTACAGATGGAGGTTATCAATGTACAGTTAAGTTCAGCAGCTTTTGATATAGTATGCATAAATGATGATTTTTTTATATGTTCTTTTTCTTTTGCTGTTTATTGTTTTGTTTTGGGGGCTAGGAGGTTTTTCTTTTGTTTGTTTTTTTTTTACTACTAGGTTATGAACACCTTTATGATACAAGGATGTAAACATGAATGTAACCAACAGTACAAAAATAAAGGAATAGTTTAGATCCAAATCCTGCAAACAGATGCTTTTATTAGCATTGTGAACTGATATTGCAGGACAAAGGCCTCATCATGGAAGACACACTGGAAGTTATAAGAGGGAAAGGAGGGCTGGTTGTATTCTATTCCACTCTTGCTTGTGTGAAGATAAGAATATGGATTTACAGGTACTTCTTGCTATATTTTTGGGTTTGTTTTTAATTATGTATAGGCTCTCTGTCTCAAGGACTAGGAAATACAGGAAAATAGACATTGGGAAGAAATTTTAAAAATCACATACAAACCCCAAATCTTTTTGTCTTATATTCTTCCTGTGAGATCATGTGTCTTGAAATAGTTAAAATGGTGTTTTAAAGACATATAAATTCACTGTTCTTCAAATGATTTAACATTGTGATGAACTAGTCTTATGCTGGTTCTCATTTTAAATTTGTGAAATGATACTCCATACAGACATCAGTCCCATGGAGAGTTTTACATTTCGTTTTCTAGACATTAGAGTGCAAAGAATTAGCATTACCACCACAACTCTGCAGAAGGAATTCAGCTACTGTAGTAGAAACAATAGTGTTGTGTGGGAAGGTAAACTGCAGAGGGCTTGGTGGGGTAAGAATCCTTGCTTGGTTTTGTCCTATACTCTTTTACCTGACAAAGTTACTCATCTGTTCTGTTATCCAGGCTTTAAGAAACTCTGTCCTGTACTTTTCTTTCAATGTTGCTTTATGGTCTGTCTTCAGAAGCTTCATTTGTAATTCTGTCAACTGTTTTCACTTGACTTTTGTTGCTTGTGATAAGCAGGCAGCTCTTGTATTTAAACCTGAATTTGATTTAACTACGGTTTTTTCTGTGATGTAGAGTTTTGGAAGCAGTATTTAACAAATACTTGCTATTGAACAAATACTTGCTATTGAATAGCAGTATTTAACAAATACTGCTATTTAAAGCAGTGTGAGAATGAACTTTAAATTCATCCTGAAATGAATAAGCAGCAGATGAAGCTCAAGAAACACTGGTCTGCATGCTCGTAACCATCTTTGCTGGTTTTTGTGTGTGCCTCATGAGTTACAGGTCTGTAGTGGAACTGTAATTTTTCCTCAGAGAAGCAGAATGAAATATTCCATTCTAGCAATAAAAAATACATTTATTTAATAGACAACTTTTTCATTTCAGAACAAAGGATTTGTTTTATTTTCTAGTAGAAAAGGAATAGAAATATACCTTTGTCCTTTGTGAGGTCTGTGTGTGCTGTACATCAACACTTAACAAGAGCTTAATCATAGACTCATTTAGATTGGAAAAGACCTTTAAGATCATTTTGTTCCACCATAAACCTAATCCTACCAAGCCCATCACTAAAACGTGACTGTAAGCACCATGTATACACATTTTTTAAATACCTCTAGGGATAGTGACTCAACTGCTTCCCTGGGTAGCTTGTTTTGACTCTTGACAACCTTTCAGTGAAGAAATGTTTCTTCATCTCGAATCTAAACCTCCCTGGCACAACTTCAGGCCGTTTCCTCTTGTCTTATCACTTGTTACTTGGGAAAAGAGATTGACACCCACCTGGCTACAACCATCTTTCAGGTAGTTGTAGAGAGCAATAAGGTCTCTCCTCAGACTTTTTTTCTCCAGAATAAACAATTCCAGTTCTGCTAGCTGCTTGTTGTAAGACTTGTGCTTTAGACTCTTCACCAGCTTTGTTGCCCTTCATTGGACATATTCCAACACCTCTCAAACACACAAACAATCTCTTACCAATTTTATTGGATGTTTTCTTCTTATAAGTAGTTTTTTTCTGCTTTCCTTCCTGGGCTTTGAGTAGATGCTCTTATGCTTATGGCCTCTGTGACGTAGACTGTTTATATCAGACACTCTGTTGGAGTTAAAATACAGGTCTGAGCATCATCTGGATATTGCTCCCACTGAGTACAAATTCTTACCTTGGGAATATTTCTGTACTCATTAATCAGAGAAATAATAATCTGCTTTCATAGAATGATACACCTGAGAAAGCTGATTATCCTTCAGATGGGAGGAATATGTGAATGAGGTGACCCCCATGTGCTATATAGGCATTAATACTGTATATATTTGCTGTTACAGCAGTTCATTTCCTTACAGATATTATTGTTTCATCCACTTTTGAACAGTCTTTTAGGGTATATAGGCAGCAAAATCTTTATATGGTTGCAAGCTACAGAAATCAGAGTTGTATAGATAGACCTGCTATGTTTGACTGCAACAACCAGCAGGCTTATCATGGAGAAGCTGAGATTAATAATGTAGGATGTCTATAAGCACAACTTTTTTATACCGATGCTGACTTTACTGAAGTTGCCTGTGACTCAAGTGTGAGTAGATCTGGAGCAATAATGTCCAATTTTCCAACAACTAGTCATGTCAATGTCAAAAGCTTTTAAAAAAATGTTAAACTAAAAATCCTCATGTCTCCCAAAGCTCTGTTTAAGTACTCTTGAAACTTTCACCAATTTTTCTGGTTAAGAAATGTACCTGTTTTCTAAATATTTGTTAGTATTGGTTGGCAAATGAGATTGCTTCTGTTTCCAGAGCAGAGTTTCTGATATCTCTTACAGCAAAGCTATTGCCCTCTTCAACTGTAAAAAAGAAGGCTTTATTTTTCCTTTTTAAATCCTTAAGCTTATCTTCTCAGCCCTCTTCCCCTTCTCTTTCCCTGTACTTCAGTTTTGGCTTTAAATCTTTCCTAGTCCTCCTCTGTATCATATTCCAGAGATATTCCTACATTGAATTCTTTAATTGTATAGTTTCCAACTTTTCCTGAGTCCATTGAGTGACTTTAAAAAAAAAAGATTGAATGTTCTTTCTTACCTTAAAAGCCCTTCGTACACGAGAGATATTTCTTCTGCCTGTATCTTCATGTCTCTAAAATGTCAGTATTATATTACTACTCTGCTGTTTTTTCTTTCCCTTGTAAGTACACTTCTTGCTGTATTTTCATCTCTGTTCTTGAGAGGTCTCATTTTATTTTGCACAGTTATTCTGTATGTAAAGCCCTCTAGAGAAATAAATGTTGATGTATTAATTCCTCTGACAGATGCACTTCCTTTAAGTCTTTACATTTTCCTTTCTCTGAAGACATTTAGGCAATCTGTCTACTGCCTGGTGTTAAATGCTGAGCTCCTTAGGTTGAGACTAACATTTCTTCATTTTACCAATAGGGTTTTTTTACCCAAAGTTTTTTTTTTTTATTATTATTCATTTGCAATAAAAGCTTTATGTTGCAAACAATTTAAAAATTGCAGTGGCACCTGGGACAAAATACTGGCAGAAGTGTGTCCAAGAAGAGCTTGATTTAAAAAAAACACTTCTCCTTAAACTGGGGGCTTGCTAGGGGTAGTCTGCATTACTAAGTTACATAAAGCAGAAGGACCTGGAAGTAAACTGTTAAAGCTAAATGAAGGCCTCCAAGTATCAGTTTAAGAAAGCTGGTGTTCATATGAGTTGTGTGTTAGACATTCATCTCCCAAATGTCTGTTATGTTCTTTGCCTCAATACTTTAAGAAATTATTTATTTATTTTCTTTTTCTGGTGCTATATCATTGTAAACAGAGTTGTTATAAACTAGGTCAATTCTTATAACTTAATACAAATTTGGCATAATGGTATTCTTGTCATTTTTTATTTAGTACATTTCTAACTACTTTTTATAGTGCTCTCAGTTCTGGATAAATTGTTAATGAGGCATGGATTCACACATCTTTCTGCAGCTATATGAAATTGCAGGAAGTATTTTTTCCAGGGATAGACTTGCACATCTGCTTCATCGGTGTGGTGGTTTTGCTGCAGCTGAGAGCCGAGCACCGCGCACTCACTTGCTCTTTAAAAGGGAGTGTGAGGGGGGCAAGTTGAGGGAAGGGGAGAGGGAAGGGAAAGGAAAAAAACCCCCAAAACCAAGGAACCAAAACCTCATGGGTTGGGATAAGGATAGTTTACTAGAATAGCAGAAAGACAGATAAAACAATGATAACAGGACTTTATAGCAAAACATATGAAACTGGTGATACACCATGCAGTTTCTCACCAAACCGTACAACTCAAGGCGTGCAGCTCAGAGCCATCCCAAAAACCAGATGTCCCCAAAACCACACATCCTGGAGCTGTCTGCTCCTCCTCCAACCAGCCCCCTTCTTGTGCTGAGCATGATGTAATTGGCATGGAATACCCCCTTTGGCCAGTTCGGGTCACCTGTCCTGGGTGTGTCCCCTCCCTTCTCATTAGTAAGGAAATAGGAACAACTAAAAAGTCCTTGATTGCTTGGCAATGACTAGATACATCAGGGTGCTATCATCCTAACTCCTAAATGTGGCATTCCATTTAGCTGTTAGAAAAGAAATGAACTCCATCCTAGCTGAAACCAGGACAATCAGTGAGTTGCCAAAAGTTTGACCTGAAGAACTATGGAGAGGGTAAACTTGCTCCTTTCGGTTTTCTTCACTGAAGATACTTGAAACTATCAGAAGCTTTGGTAATTATGCTTGACTTTTTTTGCTCAGGCTGTGAACATAAGTCTTGCTACTGTGGAATTATTTTAACAACAGCCATCTATATAACAGGCACAGTGATAGTTGAGTAATAGGGACATTTTCAATTTAGATGTTCACATTCTGCTTTTCCTTGTAGGAGTTAATTTACTCTCTCCTCTGTCTTTCTTGCTTAGACATGCCTGTGTTAATTTTACACAGCTGCATTGTAGATGCCTCTTTCCTTTATCTATCACTGTTCTTGCAACTGTGCTGGCATTTCCTGAACAACCGATTGCCTCACCAACCTGGTGTCCTTCTAGGATGGGATGGCCCCATCAGTGAACACAGGAAAAATGATAGATGTAATCTGTCTGGACTTCTGTAAAGCCTTTGACACAGTCTCCCACAACATCCTTCTCTCTAAACTGGACAGATATGGATTTGATGAGGGACTGTTCACTGGATAAGGAATTGGTTGGATGGTTGCATCCAGAGAGTAGTCATCAGTGGCTCCGTGTCCAAGTGGTGATCGGTGACAAGGGATATCCCTCGGGGTCCATACTGGGACCAATATTATGTAATATCATCATCTATGACAATGATAATGAGGTTGGGTGCACCCTCAGTGAGTTTGCAGATGACACCAAGCTGAGTGGTGCAGTTGAAAAGCCACAAGGATAGAATGTCATCCAGAGAGACCTGGACAAGCTGGAGAAGTGGGCCTCATGAGTTTCAACAAGAACAAGTGCCCTGCACCTAGGTTGGGGCAATCCTTGTCAATAATATAGGCTGGAAGATGATGTGATAAGGTGCAGCCCTGCAGAGAAGGAATTAGGGGTGCTGATGGTAGATGGGAAGCTGGACATGAGTTGAGAATGCACACTCACAGCCCAGAAGGCCAATTGTGTCCTGGGCTGCATCAAAAGGAGCGTGGCCAGCAGGTCGAGGGAGGTGGTTCTGCCCCTCTGCTCTCCTGTCATGAGACCCCACCTGGAGTACTCTGTCCAGTTCTGGAATCCCTGACATAAGAAAGACATGGAACAGTTGGAACAGGTCCAGAGGAGGGCCACAAAGATGATTAGAGGGCTGGAGCACCTCTCCTGTGAAGACAGGCTGAGAGGGTTGGGGTTGTTCAGCCTGGAGAAGAGAAGGCTCTAGGGAGATCTTACAGCAGCCTTCCAATATCTTAAGGGGGCATACAAGAAAGATGTAGAGGGATTTTTTAGAAGGGCATGTAGTGATAGGATAGGGGGGGGAATGGTTTTAAATCTGAAGGGAGTAGATTTTGATTGGATACTAGGAAAAACTTCTTCACTATGAGGGTGGTGAGGTACTGGCATGGGTTGCCCAGGAAGGTGGTGGATGCCCCCTCCCTGGAGGTGTTCAAGGCCAGGTTGGATGGGACCTTGAGCATCCTGTTCTCGTGAGAGGTGTCACTGCCCATGGCAGTGGGGTTGGAACTTGATGATCTTTAAGGTCCCTTTCAATCCTAATCATTACATGATTCTAGGATTCCTTCTGAAATTATTCTGCTCTGAAAGGTGTCTTAATGAATACAATTCCAGACTGTTAACAATATTAATTTCTGTAACCTAGTGTTAAAAATGTGCTTTGCAGGAGCAGGAGTAGTAGGTTGTACACACATATGTTAAAGGCTGTAAGTAGAAGGCAGAGGCAGTGATGAACGACCATTCCTAGAGGACTCATGGGTGAACCACACTTCAGCTAGACACACCCAGAAGACCTCAGCCCAGGGGCAATGCTGATCAGGCCAGGAACATCCCTGATGGACTGCAGCCCACAACTGGCCCATACTGGAACAGAGGCACCAAGGAGCAGAAGGGTAGAAACCATCACATGAAACAGCTACACACTGCTAAGGGTGTGGCAGCAGAAATCCTAACCACGGGATAGCAGACAGAATTCATTCCATGGATCCCTCCAATCTCTATATTACCTGTTTCTTTGCCAGAGCCGTGTGAACAGATTGAGTTTAATGTGTGGTGAAAACTAAGTAAATTGAGACTGGGAAAGAGGGTATATCAACATGTGTTTGCTTAATAATTTATGTTCTTTTTCTCCATGCTTAAATCAGTCATCAGAGGTTTGTTTTGCATGGCAATAAATTAACTCAAGTAAACTTTCCCAGATCTGGACAGCTTTGCCTGCAACAGGCAGGATTTTATTCTCTAAGGATTTTATTTCTCTAAGTGAAAAAGTAAATGTGCAGGTAAAACAATAAATGGGCTGTAGCACAATTCTCTTAGTATTTTAAGATGTTTGATGATTATACAAAGTGAAGACAGTGAAGTGTAACTCTGACTATTTTGTTCATAATTCCTCAAGCTTGTGAGTTTTCCCTGACTGCATTTACAGTACATAGTTCAATGTTGAGGAGCTTTGCTTTTGGTACCTGATAAGGGGATAGTTTAATTTGAATTTTCATTCTCTGTGTTAGAGATCCAGGGAACACTGGCAGGATGTTCTGGCATAAGTCTCCTTGGCGAGAGCACTGCACGGCATCCTGCAGCAGTACCTCTCACATAGCTTGAACGTCTTTTCTGTTTTGGGAGGAACCAGTTTCCTTATTTTCATTAAATGGTAATGCTGTGGTGGATTGCAAGATATTTACAAATTACAGCACTGTTTTTTCATTACATGAGTCAAGAAGGCTCTTTTGCCTGTAAGGTACAAGGGTTTTTCTTACAAGAAATCTGAGGATATAGTGTCTTTGACAGGAGAGCATGTGGTAGGGTTAACATGCTGTAGGAAATAAAATAAATTATACCTGCCTGGGGTTTTGTTATTGTGGACCTGATTTTCATTTGAATGAACATGGAGTGAGTAAATGTAAGGGTAGAAAATCAAAAGCCTAGAAAACTCTAATATGTTGTAGTACCTTCCCTGTTTGTCTGTTCATCCTCACAGTACAGTATGATGGGTATGGTAAAATTTAGGACCAAATCTTAATGCTAGAAACATTATCTGAGGCCTCAGTTCAGCCTTTGAATCCTCCTTTTTTAGCTCAACCATAAGCAGAGAAGCTGTTGCCAGCAGACATAAGGCAGAGCAACATTCTTGGGTTGAACTGGAAAAGCAATCATTTCCTGGCAGAGAACACACTTGGTCAAGTTATAAAGTGGTTTCACTTGAACAGAGCCCATGCTATCAACTTTTATTAGGGTACTGTTTATCTTGAGCCTTGTGGGAGTAGAGAGAAATGGAAATTTTAGGTAAACCCTTGTGCTGCATCTAAAGGTTTTAGCCTTTATGAAGTATGGGAGTGGGTAGAAATGTTTTACTTCATTTTGAAATCACTTTCTTTTCAATTGAGAAATTGCCTCTTGTCAAAAAATGTGTTAAAAGCTAGAAAAAAAGAAGAGTAGTTCTCTTTCAGAAGCCCACTGCTGCTTTGGCAGGTGAGCTTAAGAATTACGTGATGCATATTTCTGAAAGGTAAGTTGCATTCTTTTAGGAGGAAAAAGGGGCTGCACACAGCTTTTATTATAACACTAAAAGCTATGATCTACATCCTCTAGAGGTTTAATGTTTCTGTGGCTTAGGTGAGGAAAAAAAAAGGTGAATCTCCAAGGTCTAAAGCCTCTTTACCTCCATGCCCAAAAATTGTCATGCCCAGACAGGACTTTTTTCCAGCAAGATCATCTGGGATCAGCTAATAAGCTCAGCTGGATGGAGTGGTGTGCTCTACTTTTCAGAGCAGTGTTTGGATGTCTTCAGATAACACTCCCCAGAGCTCCAGTTCTGTAAGCACTGGGCAGAGCCACCCAAGCAGGTCTTGAGTTGAATTAGCCCACATTCAGCACATGTTTATATTTGATGTAATAGTAAAGATTATGTAAGTTTGCTGGTACTAAAATGGGCAATCACATTCACCTCTGTCCCCATTTCTTTTTTTGCACTGTTTTTGGACCAGCATATTTTCAAGAGTCTCATGTAAAACTCAGTCAAACCAGAATCCTGTGGCTGGGGTGACATGCCTGTCACCTTCTCAGTCAGGCAAGACCCATCTGGGGTATATCCTGCCTGGGTCAGTCCACATCTGCAGGGTGAAGTGTGAAGCACATTGCTGGCCTCTTATTTCCTCCTCATTCTGTCATTAATCACTGTGGCTCTTGGTGGTCATATTCTGTGCTGTCTCAGGGACTCCTTTTTCACAGCCAATAAGTTGTAACAGGGATCATCTGGAAGGGAAAGAGTAGAAGTCCAAATTCTTTATGAGCTGTTGAACCAAAGGGGAAAAAGTAGGTTTCCCAGGACTACAAGGAACCTTCTGCATCACTGTGTAGTTTTCTGCTGTTGAAGGCACTGTGCCACATAGCCCCTTTCTTTAGCTTATCACAGTCTGTACAAAAGGCAGCTAATGTTTTCTTGCTTCTGCTACTCTCATTGGAAAGGCTGTTCCAGGAATTGATTGCTTTAACAGGTAGGAATCTTCAGTTTTGTCCATAAGTTTATCCACTGCTCATTTATATCTATTTTTGTGCAAGCAATATTTTTCATCCTTCACTTGCTTTTCTTGACCTTTCCATGAAGACCAGACATGGATTCTCTTTTATTTAATTTTACTGTAGTAAACAAGGAAATCTCGTTTCCATGTATTCTGTGAGCACTGTCTTCAATTCCTTTTTCTCCATCTATTCTCTTTTCTGTTTCATTATTTGCTGTAAGTCTAGTTATTCAAGGTTCTATAACAGATATACAACCACTATAGTTGTTCTGCAGTATTGCTGAGGCTCAGGATTTTATTTTCCTGTTTCACATTTGTGTTTTAATAGTGTTTTCAGATTCATGTTTGCCTTAATTATGAGCTCCTATTATCCTACGGAATTTTGTGTTAGTCCCTAACACCGTGATATCCTGACTTTTATATTGGTTCATTCAAATTTTCTGATCCAGACCTCAAGCTCATTCTTCTGAGGCATTTTACAGTGCAGTCATTATGCATTATTTTAAAATGATTTCAGCATCAATCTTCTGGTATTTTTTCAGCATTATCTGTAAAAATATTAAGCAAGATTGTTCCAAGCACCAGTATGTATGGGACCTCCCTAATAATTTCCTGCTAGTCTCAAACTCATTTTGTCAGGTCTTACTGCCATCTCCTTTTCAGCTTCTTCTTGTAGTACCTCAAATTCATCTGTCACTGTATAAATTTCCATATATTAAATGCTTTACTTAACCTAAGCTAGAAGACATTGTCTGTAAAATCAGTGCTGTTATTAGAGAAGGATTTAAAATAAAAGTGATATAATTATTATAGATACTATACTTTGTTTCATTTGCAAATTATATGCATATTATTCTTTCATTAAAAAAACTATTCTGAAGCCTTGCCCATTAATAAAGTCCTGGCCTGGATCACATTTTGGTTGCTTCTCATTGTTTATACTCTCAGTTCAAGCTAAGTCACAGACCTATCACTTACTTCTTGTTCATACCTGATTGCCTTTCTCATTCACATTTTACTCTTACTTTCCATCCACTGCTTTCTAATTTTTATTTACTTACGTATTAGGTATAGAAATTGCAGATGTATATCAACCTTTCTCCCGTTGCTCAGCGTTAGACTCCTTGTGTCAGTCACACCAGCCTTATTTAGACAGGATTGCCACCCCAGATTTTCAAGTGGAGCTGAGCTTCATGTTCTGCTTATCTTTACATTGCACCTAGCTTTTCATGGCTTGCTTCCTGTAAACACAAAGGTAAATCCAAATCATAGAAGAAATGTGACTTCCTTTCCTGTACTATCCAATCTTATGTATCAGGGGTAATTCCAAGGCCTTTCTGTCATTCTTCCCATTCAGGAAAGGAAGAGGAGCAGTAATGATTGCCAAAATAAATTTTGTCATGGTAAGGATTTTGTTGTTCTGTGACACTGCCTTTCTTTTTGTCTTTTGAGATGGTGCTTCAATGACTCAGTCTTTGAGTCTATTTCTTGAAATGCTTTTTTCCTTTTCCCACCATCGTTTAGAGAAAGGAGGGAAAGTGTCTGGAGTGTAAGTAGTCTTGTCAAAATGGTAAGGTGAATTTTCACTTACCACAATAGAGCAAATAATATCCTAGAAGAGGCTGAAGTGTGATGTATTGATAAGGGGTCTCGTATAGTGAGATCTGTAATTTTGTTAAGGCAATTGTCAAAACATGAAGAAAGAGCACCATTAAATTGGTTATGCTACCTCTGCAGGACCAGCCTTTGCAGGATTTTTAGCTTTTTTTTTTTAAAGGCAGAATTTTCATCTGTATGCTATACTAGATCTTTGCTGGCTGATTCATCTGCACAGCATTAAGTTAATAGTGTTTGCCTTCCATACAATATAAAAAAGGTTTTACAACAAGCACAGGAATGTTTTTATGACATAGTCCACTTTGTACTGAATAATCACAAAGCTCTTTCCATAATATTCTTTCATCTTTGGGTGGATGAGGATATATTTCATGCCTTTATTACCTGGATGGTAAAATATTGCTATGGGCTGTGCTTGGATCAAAACTGAAGATTGTTTCAGTTGGTGCAAAATATAGTTCTTTAGTTCATGAGCTTTTCATTAATCTCCTGTATGTATTTCATCAAGTTGATAATTTGTTTTTTCTACGGGCTGCCATTTCCTGTAGTGTTGTCATTTATCTTTGAATATTTCATATGTCCCTGCTTTGGATATCACTGTTTTGGATGTCTGACTAAGGCTTCTGATTCACTGAAAGATTTTAAATCAGTGTTTGCTCAAATTTAAATTGCCTACTCTGGAATTGCTTTAAATTCTTTGAATTAAATGGAGAAATAAATATATTTCTCATATATTTTCAATATAGGTCTTCTCATAGGAGTGTGTAATAATGTTCCGTGAATCATGGTGGAAGTTTGGTACTGTTCTAATCTGCAGAAAGTGAAATGAGATGTCACAGTAATGGAATTAAATGTAAGTACTTAGGGTAGCAAAAATAAAAATCAGTCAGTACCTCCTTAGTATCTGAAATGGAGAGAAGAAATTGTCACGAAGTGAAAGAACTCTAACCAATAAAATTCTTACCAATAAAATTCTTACCAATAAAATTGCCAGCTTGCAATGGAGTAAAAATACTCAGCTTTCTACATAAAGATGATACTTAATATTTTGGTTCTGTTTTCTGTGGAGAAGTGTGAAGGACAGTCTGTGCAATTACCATGCATATTGGGATCCCTCTGAGCATGACGTTAGTTCGGAACGCTGTGGAGAAAGGGCCACAGGCAGTGAGGAGTTGTCACTGGGACATTATAGCTGAGAATCTATGAGAAGCCAAAGCAATGTATTACAGAGAAGAAAGTTAGGAATCCTTATGCTGACTTCACCAGTGGCAAAAATATATTGCCTTCTTCTACATTTAGAGATATGCATTGCTTTATTTGGAATGCAGAATAAGAATAGACCCTCTCACCTGATTCTGCCTGTGTCTCATGCCATTGAGTGTTTTGTTTGCACTTCAACACAGCACAGGGCTTTCTGGGCAGGTGATGGAATGCAGTTCCAGGCACTCTCTGGCAAGACATTCTTCTCGGGAGGACTGTATAGTTTCCAGGGCCATATCCTTTTCTGGCAGTGGTATTCTGCACTGCAGCCATCACTTTCTGCTGCCTATTCTAATCTCCAGAGAACCCATCAATCACCTAGAACAACAGGGTTGCACGCCTATGCAGTGAAACAGATTGGAAAACTGATTTGTGTTAAAAATAACCTTTTCCTTTTCTCTTTTGCTGAGTTAATCTGGTCATTTTCTTGATTGAAATTACACCATGGCTAGATAAGCTGATACACTGCTACCATAGACATACTGAGAAAAAGCAGTCAGGACAAGGGAGGTAAAATATATATAAAGCAGCGTGGCTGCTCAAGAAAAGGTCTCCAAATGTGCTTGAGAAGGGCTGGGCTGACAAACAGGCTATATAGAAAGAGTTTTGTATAAAACAATCTCTTCAGGGAGGTGGGAAAATATTTTGCTCTGTTGTTGCAGATGGGAATTTGCCATTAATAGAGAGGCATCAATTGATTGAAAGGAACTTTGAGAAAAGTAGATAAGTAATCAAAATCTCTGTGTCTCTATAATCGCATGAAGAGGATTGGCTAGATGTAAGCATTTTGAGGAAGCGATGATGGCATAGGAAGGCACAAGCACAAAAATATACTTCCAGGGTTTAAGCAGCATAGCAAAGGATATATATATATTTTACTTTTTTTTAAATTTGTTTGGGGTTTTTTTTTATTGTCAATGTAATGCATAGTACCATTAGGAAGTTCCTGTCACTGTCAGAAATAGCTGCTCAAGGGAGGTTCTTGGAAATCAAAGCTCAGCTGGATAAATACTAGATACTAGAAAACATACTGCATTGGCAGGGAGATGACTGACTGGTCTGTTACATATTTGTAACTTAGCAACAGTGACGTGTAGGCGGCAAATGCTGTTGGGAAGACCACAGCTAAATTTTGGATGGGAAATGCAAAATAAATGCTGAGTGTGCTGTGCAATCGTATTACTGACCATTCCTGGTTACTTTTTTTTGCTTACTTGCTCCTTTGTATTGTGAGTATTCCATCATATCAGTCAATTGTGAATGAGATACTGTGCTGGATTCCAGCAATGCTTGAGGCTTGTAAGCTTGGGAAAGCAATTGACATTGGAGGTCAGTGTGTTATAACAACATTAAGCTACACTATCTGCTTATAAAGGGAGCCTTTTTGTATAAACAGAGATGCTTGTGAAGGAAAAATCAAAAAGGCAGGAATTTTCAACTAGTTTCCCGGACAATGGTGAAATGACTTGTAGCTTTTCTGTTCATAATAGAGTGGACATGGGATTTCATATTCCTGTACTGAACTGGCAATACAGATTTTCACCCCTCTGTAGGGTCATCCTGTAGTCTTGGTACTCTGAGACTGTAAATAACTCCTAGGCTTCGACTGATTTTTTTAAAGCAGTGTGCATGAAGATCTCATTTTGGTTCTCTCTTGTCCTTCATTATGTAACCGAAGCATTTAATTTTCTTTTAATTTGCAAAAGTAAATAACATTAAAAAGTACAATTCAGTTTGCAGTCCTTGTGTTTCTGTTTGGGTCTGTTCCTCTCCGCTCATGTATTTGATAGTAGAAATATTGGAGATGAACTTGAAGGGCAAATCTGAGTCAAATTTCACCTATAATTTTGGCTCATGCCCAAATCCTGGTTCTGACTGTGCTTGTCTTAAATTATGCTGAGTTCCTGGAAGCTGTTATCAGACCATTTCATTCCCAAATGGTAGAAATATCATGAAATCAAATTGCCTTGTAAGGTTATGTCTATATTTGACTCGGTATTGGAAAAATTAGATTGCATTTGTTTTTTTGGATCAAACTCCTGTTTCCTCCAAGGCACTGAAGCGACTAGATGTTAGGCTTGCTTTTCAAGCCATCTGTATTAAATATATAATATGGAGATATGGTTTGAATATAATTGGTTATGGTTTATGTGTAGCTATGGAATATGAGAATCATCTAATAATTTTCCCTATAAACAGACGTTTTAAAGTACTAATATGGAATGCCGCCTTCCTTCAGGACTGTATAATTTTACATTACTCAACTTTCACCCAGTCCTTTTCTCATCCTTCTTGTGTGTTAAGTAATCCTGACATTTTCTGAATTGAAAAACTAATTCATAACATGAGTTGCATTTAGTTGTGTGAATAATCCTACTGATTGTAACTCAGTGTGAAAGCTCTTTGCAGAGACAGGTCTTTTGACTATATTCTCTCGTCTTCTATTTTAAGGTGTATCAGTGGTGCCATACAACAACAATCCATTTTATCATCTTTATGATTCTGTGTTGCCAGTCTAGCTTGTCTACAGGGGATGAAAGTTGAAACGTGTTGTGTTTGTCCTGACTTTGACAGCTCCACCAGCACAGGTTTTCCTAGTCTGCTATATTTTAAATTCCCTCCTATTTCCATAACAAATGAAAATGGCAGGGTTTATTGTGTATTAGGTTGTTCTTGTAAGACAGAAAATCAAATTATTTAACTGCTGCTACTGTGGACCTGATGCTTATTATTGACTCAGTTACCTTTCTCTGTAATGCAGTGAGCAAGCAGACTGTAGTGAGAGGATGATTTGGACAAGAAACTATAGTTTATGTTAGAAATAGAAGTTATGTTTATTCTTGTTCCCTTCAGATGTTTTTGGCTGTCACAGGACAGTACTATGAGGATATTACAGTCACCTGGTCAGATTAGATTGCAGAACCCACATTTTTATGCTACAGCTTCATTGCTTACTTTACATTAAGTTCATGAACCACATAAATCATAATGGGAAGTTTGCCTAATAAATTAGTAATCCCATAAAACCTTGCTTTTAAACTCTAGCAATTTACTCTGCACTTTGTTTATTTGTACCTCTTGTATCCAAGGATTTTAACGTAAGCACTACAATTTTAATTTTCACTAAGCAATATGCAAGCATCGTTTACAGAATTACTTAACCGTGTCGTATTTCTTTGTTCAGTGCTAGTGCTGAATCCAGCATATTACTTAGTGTTGTTGTGATACATTATCAGTATTCCTTTTTATGTATCTGGTTGAGGATATTTGGTATGTATGATTATTTCACTAAAGTTCATAAAACTAACAATTTCTTAAATTTTTAACACAATGAAATTTCATATCAGCTGGGCTTGAATCCTTTCCCATATTCAGTGCACTCTAAACACTGCTGCTGCTAAAAAGATATTTCAGAAAACTTCTGTGCTTTGCCAGGCTTCTGTTGCTTGTCACAGGTTGCTGAAAGCTACACAATTGCATTCTGTGGCTCTCTAGATCAAAAGCACATCCATTTTTTTTGCAAGGGAAGGCAGGTAAACTCTTTCATTTATGATGGCTTTTGAAATGTGTGTGTATGGGAGCCTACTGTTTGGCTGTGCTGTTATTAAACATGCTAAGATTGAGTTTTGGTTGTGCAGAGGGAAAAAACCCAAACCAGCCACGAATGGAAAACAGCCTTCAATAACCTTTGCCTCCACAATAGCCCACCAACTAATTGCAAACACATGGGAATATTTTTAAAGAGACGGGCACTGGCTCAGAAAGTGATCTCCTGCTCTGGTTCAGCATGTATGAATGACAGCCCTTAGTAACACTGTTCCCTGTCAAAGCAAATCTGCTTCATCAGACTGTGACAAAGTACAGCTGCTCTGCAGCAGTGAGCACCCCAAAATATTTCAATGAAAATAGCTTATGCTGCGGAGAACAGATTTTGAAAAAAAAAACCCAAACAGTTGCCTTGCCCCTTAAAAAGGGCAGTTTTCTTTTAGTTTCTATCATCTATCAGTGAATTATCAGCATTTGGATACTTGAGGAGAATTTGAAAATCATCTGTATTTCTGTTATCTTTCCAATGTTTCTTAATGCTTAGCAAGAATAAGCAATGGTTGCAATATGGATGTTGGCCTCTGCACAGCTGGGCCCTGACATCATAGCCTTAAAGCATTGAACACACAGTTCATCTTCTCTTCCCCTGTGAACAGTTCTCCAGAAGGGTCATGTTTAGTGTAAACGGAATAAGGAAAGAAGAATAATTTTAAAAAGCTGTCAAGTTTCTTGTTATTTTCATGCAAATACTAGTTTATTTACTACACAAGGGCTGTGGAGTATTTTTTGTGGTTTATGTTTTTATTTATTTCAACATAAAGTGGCGAACACAACAAAGATGAATATAATTATGATTCCTTTGCAAGGTCACTGTGAAAAGTAAACACTACTTCAATTTGTAGGGATATTTCAATACATTCTGAGGACTATTTTAATTCATTTTTGGGGAAATATCACAGATTATTACCAATGAGGGGTTTGGTTTTTTTGTTTGTTTTTTGTAAATCAACTGCTCAAGATTTGGAGTGTTGTCATATGCAGCAGTGCAGCTTCGTAAAGTCTTATGGTGTCTACAGAACTACTACTGAAATCTCAGGAGGTTTGAAGGTTTTGAAACAACTTTTGATGGTATTTGGCATTTGTTCAGCTTTCTCTGTCATCACCAAAAAAAGTACAAAGTTACTTTAACATGCTTATTGGCAAGAAGGGTTTTGAGGGATACATGCAAGCTGTTGTTTCTGTAAGATCCATTTTATTTTATCCCTGCTAAAAAATCTGGGCTATTTGGGGTATTAATGAATTTTCTTTCAGTAAACAAGTGAGTAGTGTGTCCTGTTTTGCTGAAGATATGAGTCTGTGCTTTCAGTCAGTAATATGAGTGGCCTATGAATTGGCTTGTTTGCCTTCTTTCTTTTCTTAGTATTATTTCCCATCAAGTGTGTGATGCATATGGTGCAGCGGAGGCCACGTTTCCTGCGGCTCTGAGGCACTGAAAGAAAAATGTCATGCAAGAGCTTGAAAAGAAGAGAACACAACTGCCTCTGTAGCTCTTATGATAACTCCCAGAACTTCTGGCTTTGTACTGTCAGCTTTTTTTAAGAGCAGGATGTTAGTTTCCCTGTTGTGCGTATGTTGAGCTCTGTCATGACTTCAGGCTTGGTACTTCTACAATAACAAAATGACATCTATTTGCAGAGTGTGCTCTGACTTATTACTTGTGTTTCAAAAACTCTGAAAAGTACATATTTTTAATGCATATAAATATCTGAGATTGAGAATTTAATGTATTCACTATATGCCTAAATTGTGTGTTGTACTTATTTTTCTGGTAGTGTTTGAAATAGTGCTACAGTATTAGGAGCTCTATTTTCCCATACATTGCTGTGTCAGTAGTGGTTATTTTAATTTATTTTGTTGTTGGTAATTATTATTTGTTATTATAATTATGTACTGTTTGTTACCAGAAGCTCCTAACAGACTTCAATGCCTTTGTTTCTGATAAAAATTTGCATGCTGAAAGTTGTAGTATAACAGACCTTCAGAGCTTTTATTGGTGTGCTGGACTATGTAGCTTTCAAAAACCAACAATTTATTTTCAATTTATTATGAATCTGATAAATTTTCATTCTTTCCATTTTGACGTTTTCTAATGGATACATAGTGATATAAATGATCTCTATTTCAGCTTGTAAAATTGTTGAAATAATGCATCTGATGATACAGAAATTTGGGTGACAACTGACTTTTTCAACACATGGCAGATATTAGTTAAAACAGGTGAAAGTCTAATTTGTAGGCAAACTAATAAGAGAAAAAATTGAATTCTATTAATATTTTGGAATTAAGTGAACACAGCAATTGAAAAAGGTTGGGCATTGCATCACATATTGCAAAAAGAGAAATTCACATTTGTTCTCCAGGCTGGATACCTTTCCTTTGTTAGAAACACAAAGTGATGCATTGGTTTTCCCCTCTTCACAAAGTGTCATCTGCACTGGTGTGAAGATCCTCACTAGAACTGAATGGGAATCATCTAATGCTATAATTTTGGTTGTTTAGAACATCTGAGGTTGTCTTTTTCTTTGGAGTATCTGAGTTAGATGGGTTTTTTTTTCCCACAGTGCGGTCCAGTTGACTGCTATTGATGGTTTACGAAAGGTCACTTATACAGAAAACATTGTCAACATGCTCATAAGCATGGGGTCCTACCCAGCATGATGATTTTATTACATCCATAATCTATCAGTATTCTTCTGTTACTCTCTTTTCCTACCTGCCTTTCTCTATGCTTGTCAAAACTGGCTAATGTTTTAAAAGATTTTTAACATTTTTTTGTTTTGAAATGGTTTTAGTATATTCTTATTTAAAAAAAAAAGATTTTCAGGAACGAAAGAAATATTTTATTTAAGTCTGTGTTCCTAAATTGTTTATGCTTCCATTCAGGACTTCACATTAAGCATCAAACTATTTGGAAGACTAGGATGTTCTTTGGAAACATGATCAACTTTAAGTTTTACATTAAGAAAAACATTCCCAAATGCAGTTTTAGAAAGTCTTTTATGAAATTTGATAGTATCATTCCATGCTAGTAAGCAGAATTTGAATGTGAGGGTGAGCAAGCTGTGATATCATAACTTGATATTTGGCAAATTAAAAAAAAATACCCTCAAAACAAAAAACAACTGAACAAAAAGACCCCAAATAGAATAAAGAATACAGAAGCACTATTCCAGAAAAATGAATACTTGTTTTCCTAATAACTGAGTAAAATTAATTTATTTAGATCTGAAAGTTTAAGGTCTGTAACACTAACATACTGCTGTCACACACTTCTGAACACTTAAGAGGAATTCAGTGTAAAGGGAGAAATTCATACACATTTTCCTGTACATTCTTGGAAAAAAGTCAGACTTCAAGTATGACTGGGAAAATGGCAATTTTTATTTATTTATTTTTTTTAAAAGGCTTTCAAAGACTGGATTCATTTAGCTTGGCAAATGCTACAAAATGAATATGTATTTAAAAAAGCAAAGACTTAAATGACCACAGCTTTTGGCTCTTCGGCAGAAGGAAATACCTTCAAAAATTCCATATTGCACCGGTTCATTCTCTGCCTCTCCCTTCTTTCTAGTCCCTATTTAATGTTGTGTAGAACATCTGTTTAAGAAAATTAAGGCTAGAAACATATTTGTAAACCCTACAGCTGGTACATTTCCAAGTTTATTGTGAGATGGCTGCTTTCTTCAGGGACTGCTGCATTTTTGTACCTTTTACTACTTCTACCTTTTGCTTCCTCCTAACACCTTTATTTATATATTTATTTATATTTATATGGGAAAAAGACAAATGAGAGAATGAAAGCATACATTTCAATTTTTCACTGGTTGAGGGAAAACAGAGGAGACCATAAAGCTAGTGAGAAATTGATATCTGTCCTCTCCCCCACTGTCTTTGTTTTGGGTATAAAGCTCTAAAAGAACTTTTTTGAGGGACATTTTGTGAAGAAGTTCCTTGTGCCTGTATTACAAACAGTTCCAATTGCATAATTGTGTAAGGTCAGACACTTGACAGGGGATTGAAAAAAGAGGCTGCAACTTTGTATATAGACATATTTTGAAAGCAGAGCATATCTAGCAGATAAGCATAAGGCATCCCTGTAATAACCACCAAAGGACTCACAAATAAGAGGGGTCAACTTCTGACCTGCAGTTTCTACGTCACTTAAGCCCACCCACCAAAGGACTCACAAATAAGAGGGGTCAACTTCTGACCTGCAGTTTCTATGTTGCTTAAGCCCACAGTCTTCCTCACCACTGCAAGTATTTCCAGTTACACAATGGTCTTTAACCGCAGTTCTTTGTCCAAGAGTGGGCTCTGGTATCTTTTTTATTTCTGATGCCTGTGACCTGGTTACCTTTTGTCAGGACTCCATACCATGTCTTCTGCTGCTGTGGAGAAAGAGATAAGCTGGCCATAGATAGCCTCACCTGGTTCATCCAGAAGGATTTCTTTCTGGCCCCTACAAATGCTGGCAACTGAATGTGGCTCTTCACTGCAGGAACTGATCTCCTCTTACCAAACACCCCCATTTGAATGCATTAAACAGTTGGTTTCTCTGGAGTTCCTGGGTCATCATCTGAGTTAGAAATTTCTCTTACCCAGAAGACTTTTCTTAAAACAGTCTCTGTATTCACTTAGCTCTGCTAAAGTCCTTGCCTACTTGTTCCGTAGTGCCCTAGGTTTTGTGTTTCACCTAATTCTGTTAACAGGGCTGTGGAACCAAACAGAAAGTCCTCAGTATTAAGGACTTTAATTTTACTTTAATTTTATTTTACTTTAGCTTAAGGTCCACTTTTCACTCAAGTCCATGCCTATTGTTGATGTGCATTGCAAATTTAATTAAATTACTGTTTCTGAGACATAACTAATGAGGTAAGGAGAGCTGGATTAATGGTGTGACAAGTCTGTCTTTCCCCATGTGACTCTAGGGACCTGCCTTTGGCTTCTGAAGAACATTCCTACTATACATTTGAGAGGGGTTCTCTGGAAATGTTTGCTTAGGAGCATGATAGTTAGTTGATTTGTTTGCCTTCAGCTCACAGACGTATTGTAGCACAAGACTAATAATGTTTTGGTAGATCTTTAAAAAACAGATGAGCAAAGTTGTGCTGAAAACTCATTAAAAATATAAAATAATAGAATAAACAGTAATGATCTTGTTAGACTGATACTTTTTAAGAATGTATTGCATCTACGGAACTATGAGATCTTTTCAAAAGATCTCATAAATATTGTAGAGTTGTTGAATATCTGTGAAAACATTTTAAGCAAGAAGAGTCTTTGTTGCTGGGGATTTCTTGAGAGGTCCTAAAGGTTACAAAACTTGTAACTAGTATATTGAACCCTCCTTGGTTAGCATAGATAAAACTTAGGCAAAGCTTTGTTAAAATTCTAGAAACATAAATCAAAAGTACAAATGAGAGATCAGTGGCACTGCTGACTGTAAAACATGTAAGAAACTTGGTTGAGCATCAGTCTGAGCCAATAAATCCTTATTACAGTGCATTATTAGGTCCTCCAGCCCTAATAGATGAATCCAGATGCAGGGGCAGTGCATGAGTTCTTAACTTGGACTATCTAACCTAATTCTTTTCAGTGCAGCTCATACATAGGAAGCATAAAATTTGTATTTGTTTTAGAAAATTGTTTTACAGTAGTTTTATTACCTGTAGGCGCTATGAACTTACATTGTTCCTGGAGTCTTTTGTAAGAGTTTGATTGAACCAATTCCCTAACATTTCTGCTTTGTTTTTGCAATTATTACATTACACACACACACACACATACTTGTGTTTAACAAGCATTTAGAGCTATTTCTGAGCAATGTGGAGGGCTTATTTCATTGTACTCAGCTGGAGGTCACTTTGCTCTTCCCATCTGCTTTCAGATGTTCCATGTCCTCAGGTACTTCCACTCCTTGTCTCTTTTTTATGGTCTAGCTGAAAATCATTTTATTGTTCTCTGTGGATACTGTAGAAAAAGAATCTTTTTGGGTACCAGGAAAGAAAACTTCTGTTGCTTGCTCACTTGCATGTGCTGTTAGTCCCACCAGTTTTAGCCATGTTTGGTCATACAGTTTTGGGACAGATGTCATTACACTTAGTACTGACTCCTCAGTGCTATGACCGTTGAGTTGTTCCTGGGAAAGACTGGACAACTAAATCAGCGATCTGACTAGATTTCCAATTCACTCTAACACATTCCTGCTGACCTGAAACCCCATGGTAAAGGTAGCCACCTTGTATAGCACTTACATAGCCTTAAGTTCTTGCTTTATTAATTATTGTAAGCCAGAGTTTTCTGACTTAGATCTGCTTACCGTTGAGCCTGTGGAGAGCCATTGCATAGACCATCGGCTCCCTGTGAAGGAAGATGAAGGGAAAGGTGGTTCTGAGTGGAGAGCAAGCTCAGGGCAGCAGGTGAGAGGCAGAGTCCACAGCGAGCATCACTCAGGTATTTGCTATGTTTTTCTATTCATTCATCATATGCCGCAAGCATATGTTCAACCACTGACTCATCTCAGTGGAGGTTAATACCTAATTTAATACACTGTATGAAGAATGCCTGATGCTGAGAGCAGTCAGAGCTTCTTTGAGTGTGTGCTTGGGCCTTGTGGTGGTGTAGGAAAAAAATGCCTTTGAAAGCTGAAACACTGCTCAAAAGAATGGGTTTTTACTGCTTGTCATACTGCATTTGTTTTTGATACCATCTTCTATGTAGTCGGTTTCCTCTGTAGAGTTTTGCACCTGGGAAGGAACAACTGTTTGCATCAGTACAGGCTGGGGGATGACCTGTTGGAGAAGAGCCCTGCAGAGAAAGACCTGGGGGTCCTGGTTGATGACAAGTTGGCCATGAGCCAGCAGTGTGCCCTGGTGGCTAAGAGAGCCAATGGGATCCTGGGGTGCATCAGGAGGAGTGTGTCCAGCAGGTCACAGGAGGTGATCCTCCCCCTCTACTCTGCCCTGGTCAGGCCCCACCTGGAGTATTGTGTCCAGTTCTGGGCTCCCTGGTATAAAAAAGCCAGGCGTCTCCTTGAGAGAGTCCAGAGAAGGGCTACAAAGGTGATTAAGGGCTGGGAACATCTACCCTATGAGGAAAGGCTGAGAGAGCTGGGTCTGTTCAGCCTTGAGAAAAGAAGACTGAGGGGGGACCTTATTTATGTCTATAAATATCTTAAGTATGGGGTGCAGGGGGTAATGGCCAGCCCCTTTTCAGTGGTCAGTGGAGACAGGACAAGGGGCAATGGCTGCAAATTGGAGCACAGGAAGTTCTGCACCAGCATGTGGAAAAGCTTTTTCACAGTGAGGGTGACAGAGCCCTAGGACAGGCTGCCCAGGGAGGTGGTGGAGTCTCCTTCTCTGAAGATATTCAAGACCTGTCTGGACGCCTCTCTGTGCAGTATGAGCTAGGGAGCCTGCTTTGGCAGGGGGGTTGGGCCCAATGATCTCTTGAGGTCCCTTCCAACCCCCTATGATTCTGTGGTTCTGTGATTCTATGATTCTTGCTGATCCTGTGAGCAAACAGCTGGAGGACATGGGAAACTGTGCACTGACAACCAAAATGTCTATGGGGCCACATGTAGCTGAGATCATGGATACCAACATCTTTATAACAGTACAGTTTTATCAATTTTGCCTAAACTAATATCAGAGCTCACATATCTTAAGAGTAGCTAAAATGAAGCAGCTTCATACCTTTCAAATAACTCATTCTGGTATGTGAACAAATTAAGTTTTATAAGATGTTTGCTTTTGTCTGATAAATAAGATAGCTGTTAAAATTTTGCATATATGATTGCCGTAAGTAATTACATATGGTAGGTATCTATATATATGGCTCAACAATATATCTGTATGTACAGTTGCAATAAAAAACTTAGTGTTTTTTCTTCTGCATTAATGGTAGCTGTCTGAATGGATTTTTCTCATTTGAATTGCAATAGCTTTGTCTTTCAAAGATACTGAAGATGGTCAGTGGAACTGTTGAGACATTATATGAACTATATACATCACATGCTATTTGCAGTACTAAGATCAAAAGTGTGAGGAAAGCCTCTTGTTAAATATATGCCATTAAACAGTACAACAGAAAAACATATTCAAATTAATGCCACAATCTATTAGCAAGGAAAGCAGTCTTGGGGAAGGAAAGCTTGGTTGAATTGGTAAAGTAACAGGAAAAAACTTAGTACCTTAATATTGTGTCTTTGTTTCAGATTGTCAACCTTCCATTTCTTAAAGAATTTATGGTTTGCTCAAGTGATAGAGCTGCCTAGTTAAAATGCAGACATTCAGACTAAGATCAGAGAGGCATTGAATTGACTGAGCCAGTGGTGTTAGTTTTTTGGGTAATTACAAAGTATGGCTAAGCTAGTTCTGCTTCCATTGGCAAATGCAACTGTAGCAGTCTGCTGGGTGTTCAAATGGGAAAAAAAAAAGCAACATTATATTGCTTGAAATTATCTTCAATGTGCTTATTAACATTTCTTAATCTCAAACTCTGAATCCGAGTGCTGGCTGAACTAGGCACCTAACACAAACCTGTGCTAGGGGTTTGAAGTGGTCTGACTTGATCAGTGTGATTGGACTACTGCAGAAAACCTGTCTTTGTAGCCTGAACAGGCCCTTTCAGCTCCCTGCTTGTTTCTCTCTGTCAGAAAACTAAGGATAAACTTATAACATCAAATGATTTAACTGAAAGCAACTTGATGAAGTCTTTTTCTTTTCACTCTGCAGTCTCTGTAATTGTGGAGGTGTTGTTACATACTAAAGCAGTTATTATACTTCCTCAAGACTTTAAAGCAGTGGCATTCTGTGGCTTCAGGTTGGGTAGGCTAATTACCCTCTTGTCCTTATTACTGAAGTATTTTAATTCTGGGGGAGTTTCTTCTATCCTCCCACACAGGGACTGTGCCTTTGCTGTTTAAAGGCGAAGGGAGAATACAGTTCCCGTGCCATGAGAAAAGGAGGAAATTTGTTTTACATCAGAAATGAACTCTTTTTAATTTTTTTTTAAGTTCATATGATGGGGAGAGGTAGTGCCAACCAACAAACCCCACTGTTGGGTCCATACAACCATATTTATAGAGTTTATATTTTGAGCACTTTGATCAGAAGAAGAAAATGAAACTTTGGTCTCTTACTCAACAGAGGTAGACTCAGCTCTGCGTAAGGACTCTTTTCTACTGCTATGAAAGAAACCTGAAATGTGTTTAGCAGAGAGGCTAAGTTGTTTCCAAGGACTGGTGTCCCTTTTTGTTCAGGTTCCAGGCAAAGAAGAGCAAGATAGAAAAACTGAAAGTAACTTAAGTGGTCCTGACTAGAATTTAATTTGAAAAATAGGAAAACTATTGCTTTCAATATTTTTAATTTTGTTTGTTTATTTGTTTTTTAATTAGGGAAAGGTTAACTGTCTTTCATAACTGCAACAGTTTAACGGTTCATAAGTATGTCTTTGGTATCCCTTTTTTCTAACAGAGAAGGAGTAGTATTTCTTAATATGCACTTGTGTTCCCTTATATTTGCAAAATTTAAACAAAGTTAGTGTAAGGATTTATTACCCATGGTTGTGCTGCTTGTTCATAAAACAAGCCTTGGAAAAAATATAATAAAATAAAATGTTTTTAATATGTGTATGGAAGAGAAAATAACTCTCAAAAATATGTTTTTAATTTGAAACATGCTGACTTAGTAAATACAATTTTATCTATAGTAGTGAATTGAATTGATTGTTTCTTGTTACCATGGGCTTCAAGATTTTAAAACTGGATCTCAGCCTCTCACCTCATTTTTATTCATGGATTGTAAGAGGAAAATAAAGTTTCCTGGCTTTTAAAATCCCAGTTGGTTTTTCAGCTTTGAATGAAGTAGTTGAAATTTGGAATGAAGCAAATACTCACTATGCACCTGCGAAATAGTCTGTTTCTGTCAAAAGCTGGTTTAACATTTCAGCTTATTTGAGCTCCAGGTGCTTTGGCTTCTACTTCTTCAGAGATTTAATTTTTCACATACACTTTAAATAAAACTTACTTCTTTTTTAATTTAAATTAATTGTCTTTGCTAGTTTACTACTTCTTGTTACTTCAAAAGTATACAGATGCGTGGTAATGTAATTTCTTTCTGTTAATCTGCTGCTATAAAGTTTAATTGTTTTGTCTGAGAGTTTCAATAGGTGTTTTAGTTGAAATTATTCTGTGAACAATTTCCACCATGTCAGACTTTGACTTTAAAGCACTTAGCGGCACACACACTGTGTTTTTGCCCCATGTTCTTTTTTGAAACAGACATGTATCATCAGGGAGTATGTGATCTCAGCTTTGCATGCAAATAAAGAAATTTTGCCATGTAGTGCAGGTGATACTGTTTCCATGCCAAGCACAGAGGAAACTTAACGTTGTAAGTCAAGTCTTGTTTCAAATATCATGCAGAACATTACCTCTTATAGATGACAAACCAACTTTAATGTTAGGCATCTTTACTGCCTGCTAGAGAGGGATGACAGGCTTCATTATCTTTTGCAAAATAATTCCAGCTTCATGTAATCTTTCTTCTTTCACAGTATATTTTTGAAAGTATTTTTCTCCCTTGATCCAGAGCATAGGAAACTCTTTCAAGATCTACATTGCTAGGTAGGATTTTCGTATGTTTATGGCTTCTATCACATAATATTTCTTTTAAACTGTGTGCTTACATAAAGGCAAGCTGGAAAACTGAGTGTTTCTAGAAGGCTGCCTGACAATCAAGGTAATGTCATATTTTCCAGCACGAATACCAGATCTGTGTCGTGTGTGATTTAACCAGCAGTTTCTGCATGAGGAACAGTGTTCACTTTGTTTATTGGAGGATTACTGAAAAGCCTATAATTCATCTCTAGTCTGTCAGAAGCAAGTTTTGGCTGATTTAGTGCTTCATTCGGAATTGAAATGTACATATTTTACCTTAAATGTTGAGTGTTCTGTTTCAAGTCCTACATTCTAGCTTTCTGTAGAATACAAATAGCCTTGGTATATAATTTTGTAAAATGACAAACAATATTAATGAAAGAAGATGCTTTGAGGCATGTTGCTACAAGGCTAAACTGTACTGCTTACTTACTATAAAGCTGTTTCCAAATGACAATAAATGCTTGGACTGTATCATTATAATGAACGATGAGGGTCTGAGGTACTTTTTCATACATAAACTAGCATGTGTAACATTAGAGATCTGGAGTGGTTGATTTAAGAAGAATAAATGACTGTATTTAATATCCTGTTTCTTACATCAGTCACAACTCTTGCATCTACTTGATACCTCATGTTAAGTGGTAAGTGTAGGCTGCTAAGAATCAAAGACATTTTAAATTATTGCTTCCTTAAAATCCTTTTGGCTCTCCTTGCTTTCTGATGGCACATTGGTCTTGGTGTGTAAACAAGCTGATAAACAATCATAGCAATCTCTGTGGTTATTTTATCTAAAGTTGTTTTAGTTTTCCATAATAGCCGATGTTCTATTATTCTGACTGTAGAACAACTGGGTTGTGTGGGTTTTACAAATTTGTAGATGGCAGCTAAAACCCTGCTTGAAGCTGAAGTAGATACCTACACAAGCATTTTAACTGGAGCATAATTTGATGGTGGTACAGATTAGATTTACTTATGATGAAATCTAAGCAGATAGAAACCATGTGCCTTTTTCCCCTTCCACTTTTAGTTCTGTTGCTGTCAGTCTGCTCTCAGAGGAAGTGACTGGGAAGTGTTTGGGTTGGCTTCAGTTTCCTCACATGTCCTACCAGGAGGTTGAACGACTTTATAGAGCTAGATAGCAAGCCATTCTTTCAAAAATGGTAGTCAATGAAATGACTCAGTCTGGCACTTTACAGCTATAACAAATCAGCTGCACCTAATAGTTTTTCCCAGATACTAATTGAGCTCCAGGAAGAGGATTAGCCATGCAACCTTTAATTCTCTTTGTCATTAAAAAGTATTTTACCCAAACAGCTCCCATTCTTGTCTGTAAATTAAGCTATTAGTGTATTCTTCTGAAAGTAAACTCAGTGCTAGTCCTCATGCAGAGTCAGTCTTTTCAACCTGGGATTAAAATTAGAACAATATACCCCTTCAAATTACAATAGAATTCAAATTACATAGATTATGTTTGTCTTTCATTCTCTTTTCACAGATGTTCTAAAGATCTTTACAAGACTTGTATTGATATTAACATTCACTTTTCTGATCTGTGAGAGTGAGGTTGGAGTAATTGAGGCTGCACAGGCTAAAACTGGATGCTTAGGTGATATGCTTAAAAGAGGTTATTCGGAGGCATCTGAACAGACTAGTCTGATGGGCTGAGACCAATGGGATGAAGTTTAACAAGGCCATGTGTAGAGTGCTGCACATGGGACGGAGGGAAAATCATATGAGGAGCAGCTGAGGGAGCTGGGGCAGTTTAGCCTGTAGAAGAGGAGGCTGATCAACTGTCTGAAAGGAGGTTGATTTCTTCAACCAGGTGACAGGAGATAGGACAAGGGAAATGGCACAAAGCTGCACCAGGGCAGGGTCAGATAAGATGTTAGGAAAAAATTTTTTACTGAAAGGCTTGTCAGGGCCTGGAACAGGCTGCCCAGGGAGGGGGTTGAGTCACCTTCCCTGGATGTGTTTAAAAAAGGGTAGATGAGGTGGCTAGGGATATGGTTTAGCTTAGGACGGGAATGGTTGGACTTGATGATCTTAAAGGTCTTTTTACACCTTGTGATTCTGTGATTCACATCTGAAGTCCTCCAGATTTCACCAGGTCCCCTGCTTCTCCTTTGCCTTTTGTTCATCTCTGCACAGAAGTTCTCCTTTTTGTTGTTTAGTTTGCCAAAGCAAAGTTGCAGCACATGCTGCTTGGGAAAGGGGCATGGCTGATCAGCCAGATGTGCACCTTACAGCTGGCAAATATGCCTTTCCTCACTCACCAACCAATCTCTGCTCTCCAGTCAAGAGATTTGACAGCTTTTCACTAAATGCCACAGTCTACCTCTCAGCTGTGGTAAGGCAGAGTTTTAATTTTTTGGCGCACATGTCTTAGAGGTCTAAGATGCAGTTGTTTACTTAAGAAAGGAACAGTGAATTACATAAGTAAACAAGATGCCTTTAAGCCATGTGTATAATTTCTAGTATAGCTGGCACTTGGGTTTTATGTCTTTGACAGTATTAGATGTTGTGACAGGGAAACTGGGGTAACATGTTTCTGCTATCTCATCAAACTCAAAATCCAAACAGCTCTGAAAAAAACACAATACTCTGTGAGGAAGAGCCATTGTTATGGAGACAGCAAACTGGAAACCAGTATTGAGTGGTGACAATGTGGGCTGTTGATGGGATCAATGAAACAAAAATGGATGCAGTGCTACCCAGGGCTAGGAAAATATGGGAGTCACCAGCAATTCCTAATGCAAAAACTTCACAGTTGCACTCTCTTCCTCTCCTTTCTGGCCCAAAGGTCAGCCTCACCACAGTTACCAGCATTGTCTTGGTCTAATTATGCATGTCTTTTTCCAAGTCCTCATGCCCATCCTCCCCCCACCCCTTCTCCACACCTGCTTTCCTTTGCTTCTGCAGAAACAGACATATTGTCCCAAGGGTGGCTTCCGTATAAGTGGTAGTTAAGAGTGCAGCTCTGATGTCTTGGCTCATTAAAGGAAATGGAAATCCCATCTCACTGAGGTCATAAACACTCACCCTTGCACTGGGTACATGGTCACTACCAGTGTTTTAGCATGAAAATCTTAACTTCATTCTTAATTGGCTTTTATGAAATGTGGGTTCTGGAATGCTGTTTTATTAACTTTTTGAACTATTTTCTTTGAATTTCTATATTGTTGAACATCTCTTAAAAGGAATGTGCTGAAATGATACTGGCTGGATGGGACTGGAGAGAGAAAAAGTCCAAATTAGTATTTACCATGTACATATTTAGGCACATACATCATACTCCTATGTTAACACTATCTTTACAGTTTATTACAGACTAGCTGTCATTCATAGACGGTCTGGGTTTCCATTTACCAGCAAATAATGATAAATTCTGTTGATGCAGTCAGTTTTGGAAGGAGATAAGAGGTGCCAGAGTTCCTGGTACTTCTGTGGATACTGTGAATCGCCAAGATCTAAAGTCTCCCTATTTGAAAAGGTTCATCCATTTCTATTTTTGAAGGTTTGCAGAGCACCAAGTCTCAGTTTTAAGTTCAGTTAGGAGGCTGTTTAGTATGTAGGTCATAACTCTCCACTAACACATGTCTCCAGAGCCATTGTTTACACATGTGCAAAGTTACACATTTTTAAAAATGAAAGGAGACTTGAAAAAGTAGCAATGTCTGTTTATAGATGTTAACAATGTTAAATCCTAACAGTCAAGCAATGTGACTAGTAGATGTGAGAAATAACTTAGTCTACGATGTTTACTTGCAAAAATATTGCAAAAGATTTTAGGGAAAAATATTTTATGCTTATGATTGTCCACTTACTTTGGTTGATGAATCATGATTTTCTTAAGATACATAAAATGCACAGCTCATCTCTGCACAAATGCACAATTCCTAAAACAATCCTGTTACTGTTTAAACAGCTAGTATAAATAATGAACCACTCCATTACCAAGAATATAAATAAATGTAGACGAATAAGGGTTCTGTAGAGCTGAAAGTTTAGGTTATGCAAAAACTTCGACAGCTGTAATTTGTAGGTCCTTGTAGACTGAGGGGTGTGAGTGATGTAAACTCGGGAAAGCCGATGTTTAATGCATGTCTCTTTTGTCATTTTGCCAAAAGGCAGGAAATCACTGTGTTCTTCTTTTGCTGTGTACAAATTTTTAATAGGGCAACATCTGGCAGAAAAGTTTCCACAAAATGCATTAAGTTTTGCAGTGCTGTAAGCAGAGTGCAGTGCTGTACTGCATGAGTGATGAATCAACATTTTAGAGAAGCCTGGTCATAAACATCTTTTTGCTGGATAAAAGAGAGGAGGAGTACAAAAAGGAGGGCGGAGGGAGGGGGGGGGGGGAGGAAAAGAGGGAGGGAGGAAAAGGGGTGGGGAGAGTGAGAACAGACTGACCATGAGCACACCAAGGTGAAATATCCTTCATCCAGTGTCTTTTAAATAAACAGAGAATGGTTCATATTTTATGGCTCTTGTCCAGAGTATGTATAGAGACATTGCAGGCTGTACTATCATTTAGTCAGAGAATAGGCTACACAAGCGGCCATAAACAACCCAAGTGCTGTCTACGTTACAGAGTGAAGGTACAGAATTAAAGTGGGGTGCTCTTCTTCACTGCCTGTTTTGAAATACTGACAGTAAGTATTTCTGTTACTTCACAAGGCTTCTTTTTCCTCCATAAACATTCTATCTCCTAAAAAAAATTACCTACTTTGATTAGACTGCCGAACCTTCACTTTATTGCAGTGCAACAGTGACATGTCTCACAGCAAGCAACTCTTCTCCTTCTCAGTAGACTGTCCACCCATGTTTGTCAGGGTAAGGACTGCCACCTAAGCATTTACCCTTCTAGGAAAGGAACAGCTAAGAGGGGAAATGCAAGTGAGAAGAAAGCAGTAAGTTTATTAATGGCTTTATTTTTTCAAGTGCCAACAGGGATTTTGAAAGTGTTTCTGAATAGCAAGTAGCAAACTCAGAGGTCCTTTGCATAAGGAGTGGTGGTGTTAACCCCTTTGATTCTTCCTTTCCAACAGCAGCAAGCCTTGCAGTATACACAAAAGAGACAAAGCTTGTTGGTATATAGTTCCCTTTTTTGATTGGGAAGCTTTCTGCACGTTACCTGGGTTAATTGTAGCTCCTGGCAGCAGGGATGCAAGGTGCCAAGAGGTAGGTCTGCAGAGTTTCTGCCCTGCTGAAATCCCTGTGGGAAAGACCAATGGCTCTGCTGCTTCAAGCCTGTTTCTCTCATACACTCCTCCAGCTTAGTTAAAAATGTTACACAATGTGTGTGCTTGTATGGCACCTTCTAAGGAGCTAATCTGGACAATTATTTTCAGTATTTCTTAATTATTTTTAGACATTATGAAAATAATGTCTAAAGGCCTCAACCATAGCTGTGATGTCACAGGTATAAACAGGAAGTAAAACATTTTTGTCTCTGTTTATCTGGATTGGAATAAAGACTTAAAGGTGAAAGAATGGCAGAGACAATGATTACTGCACCATGTTTCCTGACAATCTGCAGCTTGAGGTGAATGGATGGACTCTGATTAATGTCCTTATTCTCCCTATGAAGAAAAGAAAAATATTACTAACAGAAACTTACACTCTTTTAGGTATAGCAACTACTTTCTGCTAATCTAATAAAAAACATCTTCAAATGCTTCACATATGTAAACATTTACATTTTAATAATTTCTGGCCTACAGTATTTGAGAGACAATATAAATACAAGTGCTTTTCTTAAATTGTCTTATTTTGAAAACTTTGAAGTCTGAATGAAACTTTTTTTCCCGTGAAACATTTTTTTCTAGGTGGATTTGAATTCTTTGAACTACTTTGAATTTCAAAGGGCTTCTCACTTGCACAACAAATAAAACACTTTGTTCTCCCATCTTGAAGATCTGCTTCTTCTGTATGCCCATTACATAGGGTATTGCAAGGAATTAACACATGATTTTTAAACAAGCCTGTTGTTTCTCTCTTTGAGTTCTGCAGTCACCTTCAAATTGGTTATGCATAACTTTTACTCTTGAAAATCTTTCCCACAACTAAATATCTGAAACTTTCAGAAAACTGCGATGTCTAATACTATGAAAAAGCTGAGGTAATGCTGAATTGAATAATTTAATTTCTGTAATTATTCAGTAATTGGTACTGAATCATAATTTAGTTTCCAGCCATTGTCCAAGCAAATCTAAATTCTGATCAGCATTTTTTATATTCTGATTGACTGAAGTGGGATGAGTAGTAATTACAGCCTTTGTTCATGCTGCTGTTTGCCAGCCTGTGCTAAATCTCCCAGCACTATTTCCCTTGCAAAACTTAGCTAGAAAGTCTGTGGAGTAAAATGTCAACTTAACATAAAGGATTCACCTTACTTTATTACTCTGTATTAAACAATACGGCACCTAAGCAGTTTCTTTTGAATGCTTAGTCATTGGAATGTGGGAAAATTACAGAAATCCAATCATACTTTTGTCCTGTAATAAATGATACTGCTTAACATACCTCATTAGGCACACTTTTTCAATGAGCTGACTTAATTGGATCTTATGTTAACCTAGTTGATGTAATGGATACCCAAGCACCTTGAGCGTTGAGTGTTAGACTCCTTATTTTAAAAAGAAAATACATATGAAAGTGGTTACTGACTTCCTTGTCATTGTACTGGAGCATTGTCATAAATCTCTTAAAAATCAATTAAAAGTATAGCAACCAGAATGCAATAAATCAGAATGTGATACAGCTTCTTGTACTAACTAAAGTAGCAAGGAGCTGTTGTTCAAGTAAAATTTTACCATAAATTCTAAGTCCACTAAGAATTACTATTTTATGACTCAGACCAATAAGGTCACTTAAATTCTGCTTTAAAGCCTTCTTACAGTAACATAATACAGTATATATGTTGCCTCTTTTATTTATGAAGTAGTTTCACAAAGTCCTGCCAAACCAAGTGACTGAAAGTTTGTGGTAGCCTTTGTCTCATGGAAAGTAATGGGTAGAAGGGTGGATTAAGGTAAAGGAATTCAGTCCTGCAGCTACTAAAAGTTGAGTTGCTGTGCAGCACCAGGGGTGTATCTTCCTCAAAGCTGACTTTCGCAGTCTGTGAATTTTCTTCTTCATCATTATGATTTAATTTTACTTTTCCTATTTTGTACAACTTTCCCTGGAAAGGGATTTATGCCAGTTATAGACTTTATCTGTTACTGTTCTTTTCTGAAACTCCTATTAGCAGTTGAGCATGCAAGAATTGCAGTGTGTGAGCTGTGAGATGTGCATTCTTTTACTGGTTTTGGAGGGAGGGCTTGAATTTTTTTGTATGCTTATTTTTGTGCAGAGGAAGAGAAAAATAGGAGGGAGAAATCTATATCTAATGCAGTCTACTTCTATATTCACAATAATTTTTTTTCTGTTAATTTATTATATTTAGATTTACATGTCATGTTTGTGTGTTCAAGTTTACCACTGCTTTGGTAAGAAGACTAGTATATGCTGTGTTAGTAAGGCAAGTATAAAACCAAAATGGAGTTCTTTTACCTTGTGGTAACACTAAGGTTTCCTGCATTGGCATTTTGACTGGCTCACTTTTATCTGAGATAGATATAATTGTATAGGGTTTTTTTTTTAGGAATATAATATATTACTATATTAGTATATATCAATATTCTATATTAACATATAACTTAATATAATAAATACACAAAATGAAAACAAATATTCTTTGAATATGTTTCAGGTATGACTTTAAGTATACTAGGGGGAATCTCTTTAGGCTTTTTTAATTATATTTTTCCTCTCAAAAGAGATGCTAGCAAAAACAAAGTCTCTGTGATATTGCCTAGTCAGGAGATACTCATGGACAGCCAAATAACTGAGCAGAGCACTTGAAAACCTGTACGCTGCTTACTTTATCAAATGAGTGAGGTTAGGTATTTCAGAATAATATATACAAGACAGAATACAGAGACAGAGCAAAGAAAACAAACTAGCCAAGAATGACAAGGTCGAGGGCAATATATCAGTTGCCTGGCTTTCTGGGTCATAGTAGTTTTAAATATTTGACAAGCCATTCCAAGAGTAAAACAGAGTTCTTTGTTTTGTTTTAGATCTTTAACCAGATGTTATCTACATTCATAGAGTTAGACTGTAAATCACCAAGTCTCTTTCATGTTGGCTGCTTTGTAGAGGCAGTAAGTAGTATATCTAGCGGAAGATCCAAAGAAGCTTTTTCCCAGTGTATTCTTAATTTCATGTGATACAAAGTGCAGTTCATGCAAATAACCACTTGTCTTTTCAAAGATGCATTTCTTCAGTGCCACAGCAGTCAGCTAATAGTTAGGTTGTGGTTAGCATCTCATTTGGTGCTTTGGACAGAATTCCTAAGTATTTTTCCAAAGCATGGGAACATGTCTACATAACAAGAAAAATAAACCCCCATACCTTTAGTAACACAGTAACTGCTACGTAAAGCAAGCACTTGGCAAAGATTTGGGTATAGCTGAGTTTTATTACAGAAGGATGTAGATTCTTGCATACCCTGGAAGAGTGAGGAGGCAGCAGCTGGAAGAAAAAGCTGCTTTCATTAAACTGGTGGCAGATACAATAATATTTCCTGGTCTTTGCTACCATGATAAGACGCCTCTGACCACCCAAATGATGGCATCTTTGCAACTGCGAGCAAAGGTAGCTTTTGGTTGCTAATTTTTATAATAGTCTTCTATTATGTAAAAGTTATTTACTATAAATGAGACTGAGCCCCCAGGCAACCATCAAAGAACTATTTGTAGTGCTGTGGAGCTTTGTCAGTGTATATGCAAGCAGCTTGACTTATTTCATAAGAGGAAACGTATGCTTTTGATTGGAAACAAACCATATTAATGTTGATGTGTGTGTGTGCAGCAAAACAGTCAGATGAGACAGAAGAAATACACTCTGCTTTGCTAGCCAACTGTCCTGTAGTGTTGTGATACTCCCTCCTCCACTCGCATGACTGGGCATGCTGCTGTCATGCCTGCAGCTTGACTCTTTCCAATCATTACTGAGCCCTTGATCTGTGTGTGCTGAGCCCAAGCTGCCATATTCCCCATCTCTGGCAGTTCCCTCTCTGAGCACCTCAGATCACAGCCTGTGCAGTGGCACAGAACAAGACGGTAATTATCTGGCGGACTCTGTACCAGCCAGACCTGGGAGATTCACTTAGTGCAGGGAAAGTGGTTTGACTTCATGTGCAAGCAAGGATAGAAAGATTTGATTCTACTTGTATTTTAATACCAGAGGGATCACAGTTAGCATTTTAGAATCAACCTGGTATCAAGAATAAGTAAGAGCATTTGCAGTCAGAAAGTTGACTGTTAAACTGAGCAGTTCTCAGTTTTTCCATTGTGCAGTAAGTACCAACTATGCATACCTTGCTTCCATGTGTATCACATGGGACACTTCAATTGAAGCTTTGTTATCAACAAAAGGCTTAGATTCAAGTATTCAAAATCATGTAATTTCTTAATGTAATTCGCTGCTATAGTGGCTGCTTTTAATGTTACTATCTACTATAACGGTGGCTTTGATTGCTATGTATATGAATGTTTTCTGGTTCTAACATCCTTTCCTCCTTATTAGAATTACCAGCCTTTGTCTATACTTTGGAGCAAATGCAGTTTTAAAGCTGTCTGTAACTAACACGAAGGAAAGCAACTGTTTATACACTTAAAACAATTTATTTGGCAGCTGCTCACACTAGTTACAAGAAGTTGGTATTTGAGGACATGTAGATTGGAACGATTGGCATTTGCTTGCAAAACTTTATGGTAATGTATAACACAAGTAATACCTGTGCAAATATTTGCTTAAGGATAAGGAAAACCACAGCTGTCCACTTTGATTAGGTAAACAAGGGTTGCAAGGGAATGTATCAAATACAAAACTAACGTTTGGATCTGAGCAGAGTACCAGTTATGTGTATTTTGAAATGTTGAAGCATAATAAAATGCATTAAAACAATACAAATAAGTCCCAATTCTAATTCTCACATTTTTCTTCCTTAAAACATACTTTTTCTCTATCCCAGAGCTGAGGGATCTTCCTTATAGCTCAGAGCATTAGGAATGAATACCAGTATGTTTGGTAGCTGCTTGGAGTAGCTGTTGGCTTTTCTGTGCTTTGCACTTCAGGTTTGGAAACAACCAACTTTCCAGCAGGAAATGCTGCTGGTTCCACACAGCTTGTCCCACTCCCATCTGTGAGTATGGCTGCAATAGTTTATTCACAGATGTGGGCTTCCTGTTGCATTTGCTAAAAATGCGAGGCTGTTCTTTAAAAGAGTGCTCTTCTCAAAACACATCTATGAAATCCCAGCTGTGACTTTATGACAAGATTTGTTCAATGTATAAGTAAGAATTTGAGGTCATGGCTCAGTGCCACAAGTTATCCTTGCAATCTGAAATTAGTTTGTGTCTGTTGTTTCACGTCATGAAAACAGGTGTCTTATAGACGGCAGCATTTTCAATGATGTCAAAACAACACTGACCCATGTGAAGAATAAAACAACCAGTCAGTCTCTGCCATCATGGTAAGAAAAAGGTGGGGAAGTTCATAGCTTGCAAAGTAGGATTTTTTATGAGGTTCAGAGCTCCTTGGTGGGAAGATGCAGCTTTGAGAGTGCACTTCCCCTTACACAAGGGTTGGTTTGAGGACTCATTAAAATGTCAGTGTAGGAGCCTTGACTGTTACTGATAAAACAGAATTGTAATAAAATGGTTAAGGTGATTAGTATCAGTTACAATCATTAAGCTGGATAATGAAGAATGATAGTGGGAGCTCAGGAAATCCCTTCCTAGCTTGGGGAAACCTCTAGCAGTTGGGTCGAAACTACCTGGTGTTTTGAGCCCTCCTGCTAGCGAATGCATGCCTGGCTGTCTTCTGCACTGCTGGGTCAGTGAAGCTGCTTCTTACAATTCTGTGATTTTTGCTTTGTGTCCTATGCATCATTATGTCATCTGGAAATGGACATCTTGGCTAGTGTCAGTGGGACTGTGTCCAGGTTTTCATGTAGTTCATTCACTGTCCACCCACTGAAAATTGTGTCTTCACATCTGGAAGCACTCTGCTCACTCTGTTTTCCACTTCAGGACTCTTTTTCTATAATTGTTTTTGAGAAGATATGCAGATAATATCCTCTCTCTTTTTATGCAGAAAAGTGTTGCTAAGGTCTCTTAATTAAAGACAAATAACAGGACAACTGTATCAAGGCCCACTTACAGGTCTGAACTGTGTATTTTTCCTTGTAGCAGCGAAGGTAGTTTAAACAACAAGAAAAATAGAAATGGGATTTTCTTTCAGTTAACACAGCAGCTATATATCCACTGTGTGCATTCCGTTGTAATCAACAAGTCAAAGATTATGCAGTAGGAAGAAAAAGACTGGACGAGCAGCTCATTAGCAGAAATATTGAGTGGTTTAGACAAGTACCTTCAAGTGAATAAATACAAATATTTTTTAGCATTATTATGGATGTTATTTAGGCAAATAAATCCATACAAATAATACTGAAAACATAGAAAAAGCTACTAAAACTTATTTTTTGAACTTCCAGGTAATTGGTTTGCATTTTTCAGTAACTAAAATATACATTGGGTGTTTCCTTTACAACCTGGCATTCTTTCTTACCTTTATCCTCCATTCTCTACACACACAGGCAAATGTGGGCATGCACGCACACATACACATACAGACACACAGAATAATGCTTAGCCCCCAACAATACTTGATCTGATCATAAGAGGTGGGAGTGCTCACTTGTGACTTGCCTGGTCACACCACCTGCGCACTGACTTCCTTACTCCATGCTTGCTCCACAACCATCAGTGTATCTTGAACTGTAAGGGGGAAAGAGGAATTGCTCTTTTTTTGTGCATATAGATCATAACTAATTGCTCTTTATAGTGAGGACTTCCAGTAAGAAATGAAAAAATTAAGTGATTAATCTAGAAACAAAAACAATTTGTATTAAAAAGATATTTGTCCTAATAATTGAATCTGGCGTATTTATATAAAACCTATAGTAAGAAGCAATTTGACTAACAGCCAGCTGCTTCTCTTTGAACACAGTATTTGCTGTATATTAGGATTTGGTGTATATTATGTCTACATAATTGCCTAATTTTGCAAAATCAAGTTCTAATATGTAAAATCACATTCTAATATGACTTAGTGGTGACAAATCCTGAGTAGGAAGGTATACCTCCAAGTAGCCAGAAACATACTGTTCTATCTACTCAAGTCTTTTAAAAAATTGTGATAGGAAAGAACATGATTATCTATTTAATGATTTTATGTTAAATTCAATGTTGGCTCATTTGCCAACCTTTGTTTCTTAGAAAATTGAGAACCCAGAGCTCCTCCTTGGATGCCCATGTTCCCCAAATTAGTGTTTAATATCAGAGACTGAGGTTTGAGAATTAGTTACTCATTGGTCTCCACTATATCCTTTATATCAGGAAGGTGGTTTTAGCACTGGCTCATAAGTTCTTTTATCAGTAAAAATAAAATGCTGTGGTTAAAACAATTTTTTACTCTCACTATTTTCCAGTAGAGTGGCTCTCTGTAACCACACTAACTTCCAGGACTGGTCTGCAATTCCTGCTTTTGAAATACAATTAGTAAATCTAAACAGTGTAGGAGGTTTTTTACACTTACGGTAGTTCCACTGCCTGTTGTTGTCAACCCAGTCAGAATAGCCATTAAGACAAATAATAGTAGCTTCTGCTATGTTCTGTTACAGTCAATTGTGATCTGAGGGAGATTAATGTTAGTTTTTTCTTTCAAATATAGGAGGCATTTAAGAGTTGCTTAGAAAGAAGCTCACTTTTAAATGTCTGAGTAGGAATTTTTTTCTGAATTGGAGCCTTAAAGATTTCAGCCTAAGGCTGCAAACAGGACTGGCATTTTTGGATTCTGAAGTATTTTTCAGAAAAAAAGAGTGCTGTGGAAATGGTTGTTTATCCCAGTTGATGGAGTGTTATACTCATAAATCATGATTATTTTCAACCTTTTGGTTGAGACTATTTTGTTTTCACAGCCAGAAGCAGTAAAATAATCAATCATGTAATAATGCCATGGATAATTATCATGTTGCTTGGTGTTCTTTGAGCTACTGCAGGTGTGTTCAGAGCCTCTATTGGTTGTGTTTAAACTGTGATTTTACAGCTGAGGTGGTGAAGAGTTTTGGAATGTACCCACAATTGCTTTACTTTTTTTTCTTTTTTTTTTCCTTTTTTGAACTTTTAAAAATAACAATGCATTACTAACAAAGACCATTTGTTTGAAATACTAAATGACTTGCACTTTTTCCAGTGGTTCAAGGCTTTTATATCCTCCTCAGTACATTCACTCAGACTGCTCAACGTACATTTGTAGAGTAAAGCTATGTTTCCGATAGCTAGTAGATTTAGTTCCATTGTTGCTAAATTAAAAAGGGTGTTGATATGCATTTGTGGTTTGAAAAAACCTCAAGTATTTTGTGCTGTAAATACCAGTGAGTTCATTCTTACTTATTAAGCATTCAGAATTGTTTTATTGGCATAATTACATCTTAATTTGTTTCCAAATAGTGCTTTAATTTTTGTCTTTACTGGGAGACATGCTAGAGCTCTGCAGTGACTGTAAGTGTCCTCTGCCACAGTGTAAAGTGATGTTTTAAGTATGGAATTCTGTGATCTGTTCAAAGTGGCATAAACCAACACAGTCATCAAAAAAACTATCTCCTGCTTTTTTCTGCCCCGACTTCTTGCTTCTGTGCTGCTTCCTTCCTTGTCCTGACTCCAACACTCATGCAGCTGCACTTGGAACCACATCAGGAAGCTAACCTTTCCCCCTTACAGCCCCTGGGCAGCCAAGGTACAAACGATTAAGGGATATTTACTGCAGACATGAGATTTGGGTGCCCACATGCTTCTGAGAATTATGGTAGACATCTGTCTGCATCTTTTGGCATCAAATGCTTTTAAAAATCTGTCCTGAGGTGACTTGGCCAGGAGTTTCCAGGAACTCCTAAGAGTTGAAATTCGGATTTGGGTATTCCTTTGGATTTGGATATTCCTTTTGGTAGGCTAGGTTCCTGTTTAATGGTTTCCACTCTGGTGTAAAATAAGGGCATATGCACTTTATTGTAACTTTATCAAATGAGTGTTTTTATGGTGAATTAATAGAATAATTTGTAATGCCAAGTTTATCATCTTCTGAACTTGGTTGGGTACTGAAAAAAGTGGATTAAATTTAGTATCTTCTTTTCCACAGGTGATGTTTGGTTTACTGCTTTGTTGCAACTTCTGTTAATGAATGTTAATTTTCTTTTGTGAATGAAATCTGAATAAATCTTTGACTTTGGGTTGTCTCACTAAGATTTGTGCACTCTCATTTTAAGTGGCAAATATGAGCTGTGGAAAGAAGAATCTAAATTATTTCATAGCTAAACTCAATGATGAGGGTCATGTAATGAAAGGGTAAAGATTGATGGTGCAATTGAAAATGCAGCTCTGTGGTTAATGTAAGATGTGCATTAACAGTGTGAGGCATTAAAATAAATCAAATTATTCACTGAAGTCTTGATGGAATCTTTGGTAATAGTATTTTAAATTACTTACCTGATTTTATTCTTTCCACACTGACTTCATAGTACTTATGGAAACACCTGGCTGTTGACTAAGGAGATAAACTACATCTTAAGTATGCTTTTTGTTGTTGAGGAGGGTCATCATAGCTCTCTATGGAAATCAAGAGTCATTCCTTCCCCACATTTTTGTGCTGATGGCCAGCTGATTTCTTTTACTATTTTTAGGAAGTTCCTGAAGGAACTTTGTGAAATTTGTAAAGCAACTTTTTCATCATGCACTTGGCTACTAGTTTTCCAGAAGATTAGTCTATCCTGGATCATTTTTTGAAAACATATATTCACAGTAGCAGAGATTCCCTCTTTATGCATTTAACTTAACAAAAAGATGTCAAGGTATAGGACTTTGAATCTCGAGAAATTAGGTCTTGCTGGGCAGAATAAAGATGGCTTTAACATTTGTTTGTTTGGAATTGGATTTTAAATCAATGATAATTTTTCTGTCCAAAACCAATAATAAAGCCCTTTTTATTGCTACAGATCATAAACACCAGATCTACCTCTGTGCCCTAGTGTAGTTTCCACATATTGTAAGAGTGTTTTCTGATGTGTACTGAAAGGAAACAATTGCAATATAGCTGTTAGGTAAAGCAGAAAAAACCCAAAAGAAATCCAAACCAGAGGGAGAAATTCACACTAACAGAACAAGAGATTTGATTCAATAAGGATTGCTTATAAAATGTGGAAATTTATTCTGTATAACTCAACCATGGCTCATGTAACAAGTTTCTTGTCTATTTTCTAACAGCTTTCTGAAGGTTCTGTTACTTGCAGACTTATTTAGTATTATTTTGATGTTACAAGAGAGTAGATTTAGAAAGGCTTATTCCCTTTCTGATAGTCTCATCGTGAGAGAGCTTTTCATTTCTATGAATTTAGCTGAAAGTAATTTTAAAGAATTTTGGGTGGCAGAAGATTAAATTAACTAGTTAAGATACTAACCTGTGAATAGTATGCTTTGCAAGCAAGAAGTGCCTGTTTTTCAGACTTTACAGTTGTCTGAGTAGTGACAAGAAGTGCAGATTATTTCCATGTGAAGCTGCAGCAGTTAAGCAACTTGTGCTGTGGAGGCTCTAATGTGCCATCATTATGAAAGGGGCACACTGATTTTATGCTACAAACTGCATCTTTTGTAGACTGTTTACCACCTTTTACAGGTCTGCCAAGCCCACTCTGCAATTGGTTGCCAGGGGCTGCAGATGTTGGAAAAAAGAAATTTCAGTGAAAGGCCCTGATTCAGTAACCCAAGCAGCCTGCCTCCCCCAGCCAAAGTAATCAGATTGGCAGCTGAATCAAAAGGTACAGTGGGCCCTTTGTTTAGGAGCTCCAGAGGTTAGTAATTGACAGAAGGTCAGAAAAGTTTTATGAAGAAAAGAACAAAGTATTAGGGAGTATTAGGCTGAAGAGAGGGAGTTTGGTAGCTTTATGTTATTGGATGAAAGTTAGAACCCAAGTCAAAGGTTACAGCCACAGGAAGTGAAGGTTGCATATTGCTGTTTAAATCTGAAAATAGTTTCAGCTCCAGAAACAGGATTATTGATGAGTGGAGGGAATGGTTGAACAAAAATGTGCAGTTTCCCTAATTGTAGCTATGTGTAATTGTTGGTGTTGAAAGATTTATTTGTAAGCTTTGGGATTTAACATACAATGGTAGAAGGATGGTTGTTTTCCTCATACAATCATGACACTGGAAAAGATCTTAGGAGGCCCTGTTTTACCCTTGGAGAAGAAGCATTAGCTGTATCTGTGAAGTATCATATGTAATAGACGTTTGCCTAATCTGCCACCCTGGAAAATTTCATTCACTGAGGCCTGTGTGTTTGAAGAATGCTAGCTCTCAGACCATGCATAATCTCCTTCAGACTAAGCAGACATAGTAGTCATTCATATTTTCTTTTTGTTTGTCATGTTTTGTAGACCATCCTCATGGCATTGGTTGTATTTCAGTTTAATCCACATCATCTTGAAAAGCAGTATGAAAAAATGGAGAAAGCGCTCCAGGGCCTTACTAGCATTGAGTAGACTGGAAGGATTACTCCTGTTTATGTGTCCCAGTATGATATTTGCCTTGTTTGCAATAGTTTGAGATTGTTGACTTACATTCAGTTCTAATCCATGTAAGCCAACTCAGTATTGGCTTCTACATTGGTGATTACTCATCTCTCAGCTTTATTGTAAACGCTTAAAAATAACCTCTTTGTTCCATTATTTTTCCAGGAATTGAAGTTAAGATGATGGGTCTATAATTCTTTGGCACTCCTTTTTACCATTTTTAATAAATTATAGGAACAATTTGTGCAATTTCCCATCTTTTAAATCTCATCTGTGCTCAGCAAGAACTGAAAGACAGTTATTAATATTGCATGGCATTGCATCAGCCAGTCTTTAACTGCTCTAAATTAATCAGGGCCACTCTGGGTTGAAAATACCTGACTCTGTTATTCTCTTCCTGTGTGAGGCTGAGGCCTTGGTTTGTCCCTGGTATCAATTATAACTGGCTCCTTGTGGCTGGCCTTTTGATGAAGATTAATCTATTGTTTTGATATCTGCTTATGGTCATAAGCACGTCAAAATCTGTTTATTACAACTACCTCTCAAGTAATGAGTGATCTGTGAACTCATAACCATTTCAGAGGGAAATATTTAGCTCTTTTGTGATGAATGGTGTATCCCATGTGAGTTGGCATTGTGATCAGTCAGACAACTTCATTTTTGAATGTGTGCAAGGGTATTCCTGTCGCAATAATATAAGATGTTTGCTTGTGTATTTGATTGGTCACTGATGCCCAAAATGGAGCAGTGGGATTACCTGTGCTAGAACCTGTCAGTAAGCAAATCTTCGCCATATTTTTTCAGGAGAAATGAATTAATAGAAGAATCCATAATTATTTACATTCTACTACATACTACTCGCATCCTTGTTGCAGTTTGCTATAGAAAGTCAAAGGAAGAGAATTTACTGTGTACATCAGAAATATGGAACACTGACTTTAAGTAAGGTTTTTCTTTTGGACCTGGAATTTTCCTTAAATTGAAATGGCTTCCTTTCTTGTCCTGAAAGTTAAGAAATCCTTTTGGGGTGTGTGAGCAGTTAAAAAGAGGTACTATTTACAGCATCTGCATTTTACTTGTCTGTGTGGTCCCTGAGAAGAGTTGTGTGCCTGGGGATCTGACATTTGACACATCTGGCACATATATTGTCCTGACTGGCAGTTGGCACTTGGGCTGAGTTGTGGTTACATTGGTCTTGTCTGGTCTTGCAATATGCAAGGAGGACAGGCATTGATGATCTTTTCTACCTAGCACTGTCATTGCAGATGTAAATTGTAGAAGTGGGTGTTCAGAAATAAACAATGATACAGGTAATCTGAGCAAACAACATGGGAAAGTGAACAATGTGAGACTAACCATGTTGGAGCAGATGAGAGATCTCTGCAAACCTATGTCTTCACACTGGTAGCAGCAAAAAAGGGATGCTGAAGCACAAGTGTAAGAAGAGGTCTGATATACATAATACTGCTTTATGCTTTTTTTTTTTTTTCCTAGTCTCCAGACATTTTGTGCTTCTGGATTTCCTTGGTTGCATGGGATTTCTATGAATCAGTTAGATCTGAATGGATTTTTCTCCTTCAACTTGCCTGATCTCACTTGTAACCCGTGCGAAATCTGCCTACAGCCTCACTACATCTTGTATGAGAAAACTGTACCATTTTTTTAGCTTAATTTTTAAATTGCTTTTTGCTGTTTTTCCCTCATCCTTCTAAAACCCTCATGGTTACATAGACCTTCAGTGTCATTGACCTCAAATATCTCCTTCCCAGAGCACAAATCACAGAACCATAGAAACACAGAATTTTTTGGGTTAGAGGGGACCTCAGAAATCATCCATCTAATTCCAACACCCAGCCATGGGCAGGGACACCCTCCATTGGACCAGGCTGCCAAAAACCCCATCCCACCTGGCCTTAAACACTGCCACAGCTTCTCTGGATAATCTGTGCAAGTGCCTCATCACCTTCACAGAGCAGAAATACTTCCTAATGCCTAATCTAAATCTGCCCTCTTATTTTAAACCCGTTACCCCTTGTCCTTTCTCTACACTCCCTAATAAAGTCACCATCTTTCCTGTAGGCCCCCTTTGTGTACTGGAGTGCTGCAATAAGCCCAACTCTCTCAGCCTGGCTTCATAGGAGAGGTACTGCAGCCCTCTGGTCATCTTTGTGGTTTGCTTCTGGACTCACTACAACAGCTCCCTGTGTTTCTTATGTTGGGGAACCCAGAGTTGGACACAATACTCCAGGTGGGGTCTCACGAGAGCAGAGCGTCAGAATCACTCCCCTTGACCTACTGGCCACACTCCTTTTGATGCAACCCAAGACATGGTTGGCTTTCTAGGCTGCAAACATCTATTGCCAGTTCATGTTGAACTTTACATCAATCAACATCCCTAACTCCTTCTCCTTAGGGCTTCTCTCAATCCATTCTCTACCCAGGATTGTGCCAACGCACATGCAGGACCTTGCACTTGGTCTTGTTGAATTTCATGAAGGTCACATGTCCATCTCTCAGTCCTATCAAGGTCAAAATTCTAGCAGTTCTACAAAACCTGGTTTATAACTTTATTATCCTTACTCTCTTTCTCTGAAACTTTTCCAACTCTTCTGTGCCCTTTTTAGATAAGAAGTCCTCAACAGCACTCAATGTTCAGTGCATGAGAGCAAGTCATACATTTACAGATCAGCATAATGATGCATTCAATTTTCCTCTTTATTCCTTTCCTAGAAATAGACAATACTGGCTGGATTTACTTTTTTTTTCTTACTGCTTCTGAGAATTGATCTCAATTTTTATGAAATTAACTAGTATGAACCCAAGATATTGGTCCTCAGTAGTCACGTTCAGCTCTGAACAAATCTTGAATTAAGTATTCCCTGTGTGCACCATTTGTCTCCATTATTCTCAGTCAGGTTTGTCTTTACTCTCATTCCCTGACTGTGCTTCACTTTCTCTTGAATCAGAGTTTGATAGAATCGTGGAATCACAGAATATCCTGAGTTAGAAGGGACCCATAAGGATCATCGAGTCCAGCTCCTTGCCCCACACAGGACCAGCCAAGTCAGAGCATGGGACTGAATGCATTGTCCAGACACTTCTTGAACTCAGTCAAGCTCAGTGTTGTGACCACTTCCCTGGGGAGCCTGTTTCAGTGCCTAATGTCCACTTGTCTTGATTTGAACATTGAGCTGTTGACCACACCTCCATCATCAAGCTAATTCCTTATCCAATTCACAGACAAGGATGTTGTGAGGGGCAGTGTCAGATGCTTTGCATAAGGCCAAGTAGATGACATCCATCACTCTTCCCATATTTGTTAGGCATGATTTGCACTTTGTGAAGGTAGTTGTGTTGGCTGTCATGAATTGCCTCTGTACTTGCTATGTGCCTTGCATAGTTTCCAGGAGGATCTGCTCCATGGTCTTGCTGGGCACAGAGGTGAGACTGACCAGTCTGAGTTCCTCAGGTCTTCCTTTTTTTCCTTTTTAAAAATGGGGGGTCATATTTCAGTTTTCCAGTCAGTGGGGACTTCACCAGACTGCCACAACTTTTCAAACATGATGAAGAATGCCATAGCCACTTCTTCTACCAGTTCCTTCAGGAGACACAGATGTATTTTGTCAGGTTCTATGGACTTGTGTACCTTCAGGTTCATTAGATGGTGTTGAACCTGATCTTCCTCTATACTGGGCCATTCCTTCTTCTCCCAGTCCCTGCTTGTGCCTTCTGTGACCTGGCACAGTGTGTGACCACAGCCCTTGCTGGTGAAGACCGAGATAAGAAAGTTGGTGACTATCTCAGCCTTCCCCATATTGCAAGTAACCAGGACTTAGGGGGGGGGGGGGGGGGGGAGAGGGGACGACACATTTTCCCTCATCTTTCTTTTATTCCTGACACACTTACAGGAACTTTTCTTGTTGTCCATGACGTCCCTCACCAGATTTAATTGCGCAGGCTGCTTGGACAGTTTCTCTGTGTTCCTCCCAGGCCACTTGCCCTTGCTTCCACTCTCTGTAGGCTTTCTTTTTTCACTTGAGTTTGTCCGAGAGCTCCTTGTTCATCCATGCAGGCCTCTGGGTCTTATTGCCTGACTTCCTTTCAGTTTTGGATGCATCAGTACTTTGGTTGGATCTCATCCAGTCACATAGACTTGTCTAAGCTGTGTAGCAGGTCAGTAACTGTTTTCCCTTGCGTTATGGGGGCTTCATTCTCCTCTTTGCTGTCTTCCAGGTCAGGGAGCTAGATGCCTAGACAACAACTGCTCTTAATACAAAAGACTGAGGAAAAGACTGCATTAAGTACCTCAGCCTTTTCCTCATCCTTTGCCACTGTGATTTCTCCTGCATGCAATAAAAAATGGAGATTGTCCTTAGTCTCCTTTTGCTGCTAATCTATGTATAAAAGCATCTCTTACTGCCTTTTACAGCACTAGGCAGATTAAGTTCTAGTTGGACTTTGACCCTTCTAATTTTTTCCCTGCGTAAACTCACAACATCCTTGTAGTTCTCCTGAGTTACCTGTTCCTTCTTCCAAGGGTCATCAACTCTTCTGGTTAACTTAAGGCAAAGACTAGTTAAGTCTTCTTTGTTCCCAAATAATGGATAAAAGCATAAAGGAAAAATATAAAAATCATTTCAGTCTCAATTCTTCTCTTCTTTCATAATGTGGTGGGAGGTAGGGATGGGATGCTTGTGTTTCATCACTGTGACTTGCAGTCAGTGTTGTTGTAGAGTTTAATCTGAAGGAATAGGGACAAAAGAAAGAGGGGGAGCCTTTTCCCTAGTTTTCCTTTTACCCACAACCTTACTATATATGCCCCTAATGAGTATGCAACAAAGCCCACTTTGGATCATGATGATCTTAGATTTGTGTGTTTTCTTGGTGTGTTGTGGTGAGTTGATGCTGGGTGGAGGCCAGAAGCCCATCAAAGCTGCTCTATCACTCCTCAGCTCGACAGCAGAGAAAAGATAGTGAAAGGCTCTCAGGTTGAGAGAAGGATGGAGAGATCATTCAGCAGTTAATGACATGGGTAAAACAGACTGACCATGTAACAACATACCTCTAATCTATTACCCAATCAAAACAGAGAAAATAAGAAGTAAAACCAAACGTTAAAACACTTCCTCTCACCCTTCCCTTCTTCTCAGACTCAGCTTTATTCCTGAGTTCTCTTACTCTTCCCCACGAGTCACACAGAGAGACAGAGAATGAGGGTTGCAGTCAGTTCATCACATTTTGTCTCTGCCGCTTCTTCCTTCTCAGGGTGAGGACTTCTCTGTCCCTGTTCTAGCATAGGGATACCTTTCATGGGACACAGTCCACAGATTTCTCCAACATGAGTCCTTCCCATAGGGGCTTCTCCTCTTCACCAACTACCCCTGTGTAGGTCCCTTCCATTGGGTGCAGACCTTCAGGAACACACTACTCCAGCATCATCCCCCATGGGGTCACACGTATCCCCAGAAAACCTGCTCCAATGTTGGCACCTCACTCCAAGCTGCAGGTCCTGCCAGGATCTTGTCCCAGTGTGGGCTTCACACCAGGTCACAGCATCCTTCCACCTGCTCCAGTACAGGGTCTCTCCACAGGCTACAGGTGGGATCTCTACTCCTCATCATCCTCCTGCTGCAGGGGGACAGCCTGCTCCATGATGGTCTTCTCCATGGGCTGCAGGGACCAGCCTCCTCTGGTGCCTGCAATGCCGTCTTTCCCCACTGTCTTCTCTGGCCTTGGTATATTTAGAGTTTCTTACATCTTCTTACTCCTTTCTCTGGTGTCAAAAAGCATTTTTTTTCTCCTAAATGTGATTCACACAGGTAGTGTGACCGTCGCTGATTTGCTTAGCCTTGGTCAATGACTCCCACCTTGAGTCGGCTGATGTTAGCTCTGTCAGGCTTTGGGAAAGCCTCTGTCTGTTTCTTGCAGAAGCTACCCTGCAGCACCCCATCTCCAATACCAAAGCCATGCAAACCCAAAAGAGGTGATATGCTGACGTGGTAAAGAATTTGAATGACAATGTAAATTAAGAAATACGAAAATATAGGGCATATAATTTGAGAAGCTTTTTTTGTAAAAGCACCCCTGCAGCTTAATGTGATATCTAAGCTCAGCTGTGTTCCTCACAGCATATTTTCACAAGTAAAAGCAGACAGGAGAATCCCTTTACAGTGATCTGGGTTTTGTGGGACCTGAAAAAGCAAAGAAACGTGGAAGTATCATCTGCTGTCAGCAATAGCTGCTGGCTAGCAATGTTTCTAGCTTGTTCTGATACATGTTAGATACAAATAAGGAGGACACACAATAGGACGTCCATCTGTTTCATCACCCTACAGAATATTTGGTTAATGTTAATCTTATTTCAATTTCTGGATGACATCTTTTAGGAATGTGACTGACAATAGGATAAGAAAGTCAATAGAGAGGATGAGTCTGATCTTTGGAAACATAATTTGAATTACTGTAAAGTAACTAAAAAAGTCTATTTTATGCTATTTTGTAATTGACATTGTATATAGTATAGTTTGGGTATTGCTTCATTTGCTGGACCAGAACTGCTTTCAGGAAACGTTTGCAGTCTTTGTAAAGCTGTGAATTTTGTTCTGGTAAAGAACTTGAAAGTAGTTTTTAATTATGGCCATAATTACCAAGCACAAAGTCCACAAGGTAAATTATTGTAAAGTTTTCTCGTCTGTAATGGGTAAATCCTTATCTTGCTACTAGATGTGTCCTGTGTGCTACTCTGGAACCAAGATCTGGACTGAACGAGTTTGCTGAACTTGCTGTCGTAATGCAGTTTAAAAGAAAGATTGACTCAGAATAACAATTCAACAAAATCTTTCTTTTTTCCTAGGTGAAATGGAAATTCCAGATTCAAATGATCCCTTAGGTCATGCAGATGGACTTGAAAGACCAATTCCAACACCAAAAGGTAAAATTAACTGTAGTTACCTTTTATTCTCCCCACCCAAATATAAGTGTTCTTTGGAAAGAACCAGCAAAATCATCTTGTTATTATATATTCACTTGATTTACCTGTGAGTACAAGTCTGTAAGAAAGGCAGCTTTGTGTTACTTAATAGTTCTGATTCTAAGCAGGGATAGCAGGGTTACAGGAGTCTATAAAAATTAATTTTTAAGTCCCCACATACTGAGGCATTAGATGTTTTACCCAAACACAGGGGGCTATTACTACCTTTCGAATGTATTTTCTGTCATGCTTGTGCCATGAATACGATTTAATTTCGCACAGCACCACACTTCACTTCTATAGGTTAATCTTAAGTATTGGTATCTCTAAATCTTTGGCTTGGCACAATTGAATCTAGCCCATGGCAGCAGGATAATACTTTTTAAAGTATTTGAAGTATTTTTTAAGTATTAATAATTTTTAAGTGCACTAGTGATTCTTTTTTTTAAAAATGGACTCTAATGGCAGAATTTCTAGTAACTTCTTGGCACACATTTTTACAGTACTTTATCACTTGAACTATGATCCAGATGCTATTTTTAGATCTGAAAATGCACATACTTGCTGCAATTTGTGATTCCAGTTTCGTTTTGATGCAGCTTCCTAAAAGCAGGGTATTTTCAGTGTTCTACTTGATGAAACATGTTTTCTCACTTGTAGTACAGATTTGTGTGTGTGTGTGTGTGCACTGCTGTAGTAAAGTCAGCCCTCATGCTTGGAGAAAATGTCAGATAATGTTAGCATGAAGATCTCAGTCTGCTTTTTTAGTTATCATTAACATTCTCAGCCAGTGAGCACTTGTTGAAATTTATAAGGCTCTCGGTGCTGTAGCATCACATAAATTTTGAGTTTACCTAGGAATGTAGTCTGTTCTCATAGAAACACAGTGTCATGTAATCCTTATTCTGCTTCACCTGAATGTTAGTTATAACATTTTTCATAATCTTTCATTAATTTCTACCCTTACTTGGGTAAAAGAAGACATGTTTATGTTTGTATTTCTCTAACCATGTTCCTACTGATCATCAGTGTGGGAGTGTGTCCACCCCATCTGAGAGGAAGACTTGATGTATTTCTTTTCTCAACCTTTTTCCACTTCCCAAAGCTCCCAAATTATTTTAGAGGATTAAACTTTGTCCTCCATTATGGGAATAAATTTCAGTAACAGTCATTCCTGTCAGCAGCACTGTGTACTACAGCTGTTCTGTCTGCTCCACACTCACACATACCCACTACTTTTGATGGGTAAAGGTCCATGTTTAAACTCTTAAGTGCATCTGACAGGCTTGTTTAGTTGACAAGTTGGTCCTGCTTTGTTCTTTTGTTAAGTCTGAGATTTTAAGGGTACAGACACAAAAGAAAATGGTTTTTCATGTGATCTTACTTGGTTAAATTTTTGCTGAGAAACGACTTGCAGTTATTTCCTTCTTTTTTTTTTTTTTTTTTTTTTTTTCCAGGGCCACAGGCAATACCTGTCTAAGGAAGTAATTAATCACATCTCAAACATTTCTACATCATAAGGATTTTGTATTTCCTTCAGAAAAAGAAGAGGCCCTTGTTCTTATATGACTCATTGGTATAGGATCAGTTGTTAATTTCCAGCACGCCTAGTGTGCATGTGGTCTCATTTTGGTCCCTTTTTGGTTTTGGTGGCTACAAAATTCTCCAAAGAAGCAAAAATCCTTTGGTTGAAATTTTTTTGTTTCTTTGGCTTGAACGTTAACCCATATGTTTCTGTATTGTAGTGAGGTAGCAATTTCTTGTTTCAAAAAATCATTGGACACTTCTACTGCAGTGTTTGTGCATACCGTTGAGCCCATCAGAAAGAATCACAGTTACCTTCTTTCTTCCTTGAGAAATGTTTACTTATTTGGATTTATGACCTCTATTTTAATTCTGATTCTAGGATAGACCCAAAACAGGCATGAAAATAGTAGTAAATAGGCTCTAATAATGCCCATAGTTAAATCAGATTCAAAATTACTAAGTGTATAAGTCACCCTCTCCTCTAAATCCTCCAGAAGTCCTGAAAAATGGTTCTGTCTCCAAAGAAGTAACAAGGTTAAGGAAGAAATTACTGGTAACATACACTTCAAAAAAACAGCACGTTTTTTCCTACAATTGAAGCTAGCTTTCTGATAGCTGATGGGATAGAACCATGACTTGACTAAGGCTAAAAATAAAAGCGTTTGAATACAAATCTCCTCCCAGTCCAGTGAGTATTTGCAAAGATGATCCTTTCCCAATCTCAATTTTGACTGAACATCTCTTGATGGCTTTCTGTTTTGCCACCTCTCCCTGGTGCCTAAAAAGTCAGACTCATGCTACTCTCCAGAAATACATGGGCTTGCTGCCAACCAGGTCTTCTGCTGCTCTCTGCCCACCTTCCTGCACTTGGCCAGTTTTTCCTGTTGGTGGTGATAAGCAAGGTGCAAAGCTTCCTCTCTCTTTCTCTGACTGCAGCAGAGGGTTAGCCAGGACAAAGCGAACCTTGTCTCCTTCTAACCAAAGGAGCTTTCATTTCCGAAATCCAGAGGAGAAAAAGAACAAATCTGATAATCACAAACAAATGTAAGAGTTGTGACGTGAATTGAAAACATTTTTTTCTTTAGTGATGAGCCCCATTTGGTGCATCATCACAGAGGGTTTTACTGCTCACAGTCTCTTACTCATAAAACAAGCCTAAGGAAGGTATGAAAAATATTAACTTTTCATGCATAGATGATTTGCTAGTAAAATCTTACATCATAAACAAGATGGGGGGAATGTAGAAGCAGTACACCTTAACAGTTAAAAAGATGCATGAATAAAGGCAGCCTGCAATAGCTGAGACATTGAGTAAGTTTGGTTGCTCCAGGAGATGTGATGCATGAAGTGTCTGAGTTCAGCTTCTGCCCAAGTCTGTCTCAGAACTTACTCTGGTTAAAGAGATACTTATATGATAAATCACAGTTATTACTGGACTGTCCTACATAAGATAACCCGTCGGGAATAATTTGTGTATGTTCTAGAAGTGGTGGCTTGTTATCTACATGACTAGTGACCTAAGGAAAAGTCCATATCCTGATTGCTCTGTTGTGACCCCCAAGGATCTGCTCCTAAATTGTCAGTACCCTAGGATAGATGATACCTGCCACTTCACAGTGTCAAGTGGGGGCTCATAAAGCAACAAAACCAAACCATTCCACACCATAGTATAAGATTCATAGACTAGGTAAGATCTTCAGGCCTTCAAGTATGAGAAAATACTGCTCAAAAATAGGTTTTCTTCAGCTAATAAGAGAGTTTACACTCACTGATTTTAGTGTGGAGGACAATGTGCCCATTGTGGCAGCTTTTCAATGCTAATCCCACTGCATCCTTGAATTGGCTATTATTTATTCCAAAAACATTTGAAGGGCATGTGATCTGACTCACTTTATTTTGCATGCTTTGGATCACATGTCTTTAGATTGAAATCACAAATAGTATGGAAGATGGGGTGCAAGTAAGGGGAATATATTAAGCTGTAAAGGTATCAGTTCACCTGGAAACATGCAGTGGGACATAACAATGCAGTTTCCTTAACTGTTCATGAGTATTTTAGGAGAGCTGACAACATCTCTTTCATTTCCTAACCTGGTTCACATATATTGTAGATGGCTCATCTTCATATTGTGTTTAAATAAAGCATAGGTGTAAAGAATTGGAAAGACTGTGTTCTATTTAGGAGAATAGAAACTATGAGTCTTCTCTCTCCTCTCCTTATTTGGAAGGTGTTTCTCAGTATATTTCCATTCCTGATTTACTTGTACAAAGAGTCACTTTACTGGATTCCCACCACCTGCTAAGTTGTGATGGTGTGATCTCCGTCCCCTAAAATCTTGTACTTAACAGCAGCGTTTTTATACATACCTCTAGAAATAAACACATTGAATTTCAGCAACTTGCACATTTGTTTTCTTTTAAGATAGTGTTCAGTTCTTCTATAAGCCCAGAACGCTTTGCAGCTCTTCGATATTTTTAATACATTACCTGTAAATTCTGTGACCACTTATATATTTATTATATTATTCATAACACAGTATATTTGGGACAGTGTTTTTTTCCACAACTCATTCCTAGTTAATAATTGGTTTCTCCATGCACCAAAGGTGAAAAACTGTCATCTTATAGGAAAATATTAATTTGCTTCTAATGGAAATATTATTAGATTACTCAAAATGCTTTATTAGATATAAGATTACAATAGTCTTAAAATTCCATTGCAGAAATTTGTAATTTGAAAGAGTTGTAGTCAGACCATGTTGTTTTATTTATATCCAACAAAATGAAGAAAGGGTTATTTGAAGAGAAAACTAGCTTATCTCTAGAGGTCCCTTCCAACTCCTAATGTTCTGTGATGCTGTGATTAGTGAGTTTGACCATTGGAAAGTTTTTTGCCATGAATCTGAAAGTGCTTTAAGTTGTATGCAGTTGAGCTGACAAAAAGATTTTAAAACTCAGTATAGTAGCATATGTACTACCACTTAGTCCATTTGTGAATTTGGAAATCATTGAACTCCTCTTGTTTTAGTTTCTGCATTTAGAAACTAAAGTTGGTATCTGTCTATCTCATAAATATTGAGATAAAAAGAATTGCAAATGTTCAATAATTGCTATTCATGGTGGCCATCAGAAAGCTGGTTTGAACATTATGAATACACTATTATTTTAAAAATCATATCAGAAAAAGGAGCAGCAAAAAACCAAATCAAACAAAAAAACCCCAAACTTGAACTGAAAACAGATGAACCATAATTAACTTAATTCAAAGTCACTAAAGAGGTTTAAAATATTTCTTATAGAATGAATTTCAAAATCACATCTAAGACCTTAAAATAGCAGAAGCAGAGCAATCATTTTGTATTGTATTCATGCCAAGCATAGCACGTATGTTTTGAGCCAGTAACATCTAAGTGTTGGAATAATATAAATAAAACTAAGAAAAATAATATTCTTGTGAGGTCTTTATGATAGTTGCACCCTGTATGAATTTAGTTTCATAACTATTCTTGTGTATATCTTCACAATGATTTGACACATGCGGGAAAAGTTTATTTTTATATTCTTGCCAAAACACACAAAATAGACCTGTCATCTTAGTTTTGATTTGCTGTGGGATTCTGTTTGATATATTTATGTCAAATTTATGTCATTTAAAAATATGAAATATTGGCAACCTAATAAAGGCATTTAAAAATATGAAAGTTTTGCCAGAATTCATGTCAGTCATTTCCCTGAGCTACTTTATTCAGAAGGTACATAGAGTATGATAGTATGACATCATATATAGATTAAGTTGCATTATCCTTTCATAGCTTCTTGACAGAACAGTTTTTTTCTCTGGTTAAGCAAAATAAATATTAGTACTGGCTGTACACTAAGTTAGAAACACAAATAAAAAAGAAATTTAATTTAGAGCATCTTTGCCTACAGCAAATTCCAAAATATTCAGAGGAGGATAGCTTTTCTCTTTGAAGTACTTGAAGCCACGCTAAAGACCACTGAAGGCAAAGGAAGCAATTTCCTTCATATCAATGACCCTTGGAACCAATTCAGAGTATAGAAAAGACTATATAATAATAGTATTTGTGTAACACAGAAAAATGTTGACAATTATAACTAGTATTTTTAAAAATCGGTTTCTGAATTATCTCAATGAAATGCAATTGACAATATGACATTTACAGATCTACTAATGCTGTTTTTATATAACAAGCCCCAAATATTTTAGAGAGCTTTTTTCTGTTTCAAAGGCATGTCACTGTTAAAACTTTAACAAATCTGTTCAAGTTTTAAAACATTCTAGTTGACTTACGCATAATACAAAATATAGAAAACAAGTTAAATACAAATTCTAGTGTCTTCACACTTCATTTCCTCTTTCTCCTGTCCAAATGGATATTTATTAAGAGAGAAAGAAAATCACATTGGAAAAAAAAATTCTTTGCACATTGTTGAGTTCCTGATTTATCCTGGGAATACGGTTTTCCCAAAAGCATTATATCAAACTAGTATTCACACAGCATTTGTAGTGTACCCTACTTCACAAAAAGTAACTGCTGATTTGCATTACAGAAATTAAATAAGGCAAACATTCTCATGAACATGGCTAGCTAAATTTTCCACTTTGTTTGAAAGATTTACAACTAAGGATCATCTGAAGTGGACACCAAATAACAGAGCAACACAACAAATGGCTGCCCACTCTGTCACACAATTATTTCAGATCAGTAAGTTTATAAGCATCAAAATTCTCAAACTTTCTCAAAGAGGAAATGAAAGAGAGTGCATTTGGGACTAGACAGAGAGAGTGGATAGGCAGTGAGCTGCCTAACTGGTCCTATGATGCTTTAGAGAAAACACAAGTGCTTCAAAGTTCAGTAGTTTAAAATACTTACTACTTGATTTTCAGTAACAGGGTAATATCAAAAATGGCCTTGAAATTGGCAGGAGAAATAATGAACTAAAGCATAATTCTGACCTGCAGGACATGGATTCAGATACACTGACTATAGGGGAAGTGTGTTTAATCACACTCGGTCTGAATTAATACATGAATCTTTGGCATTGCTTTTGTTAATAATAGTTTTGTTCTAATTTTTAATAAGATCTAAGTCACAAATTCTTGCAATATACTGGGGTTGCTTAAAAACTATAGACCAAATTACTCCATAAACTGGTTTAATTGGTAAACCAGAAAGATCTAACATGGATTTAATCTTGAGTTAATAAAATTTGTTGGTCCTAATAAGTAAATTTAGTTTCTGTTCTGAACCTTATTTATGTGAATGTAATATCCATGACTAACCCACTGGGAAGACTCAACCTGGTTCACTTTAATTCATGAAAACTGAAACAGTGATGAAAGTGTTTGAGCAAGCAATGAGCTGGTGAATGACACAAAAGCTGTCCAGTGGCACAAAAACAATGCAGATCTCTCATATACTTGAGTGTTAAGAACAGAAAGTGTACCAAAGAGGTAGAAGAACCACACTTTCTGTCTCTCAACTGATAGCACTTGAATTGGCCCCACCTTTACAGAAAGCATCTTCTCAGCCTCTTTCAGGAACATCTCTGAGTTAAATGAATGTACTTCTGTGCTGGCACCATGCTAGAAATGGCCCAACTTCTTTAAGACCTTAAACCCTCTTTTTGCCTCCCTTCTGTGAGCACATTCAGGCCACCTCTGTGATTGCTGAATCATAGACCCATAGTATCATAGAATAGCCCAGGTTGGAAAGGGCCTCAAAAGATCATCTCATCTCGCCTGTTTTGGGAAAATAAGCCTAGACAAGATCATTTAGCACCATGTCCAATCACATCTTGAAAATCTGTAGTGATGGGAATTCCACTACATCTCTGGGGAAGTCTTTTTCCAATGAATGGTCGTTCTCATTGTGAAATCTTTTCTTCTGTTGAGTTGAAACCTCTCCTTATGCAACTTGCAGCCATTCCCCCTTTGTCTTCTCTATGTGGGTCATTGTGAGGAGAGTGTCCATGCTCTTTGTAGATGACTTTAAAGTAGTGGAAAACTGTGATGAAGTGCCTTCTGAGCTTTCTCTTCTCCAGGGTGAAGAAATCTAACTTTTTCAAGTCTTTCCTCATACAGCAGGTTCTCCACACTTTTGGTCATCTTTATGGCCCTCTTTTAGAGGCTCTCCAGTCTTTCTGTGCCATTTTTGAATTGTGAGACAAGAACTGGACACAATCCAGTTGTGGTCTGACAAGCACTGAGAAGATCTGAATCATCCCATCTCTACCTCTGCTAATAATGCCCCTATGGACACAGCCCAGAATCTAATTTGTCTTCATTACTGCAGTGGCACTCTGCTGACTCATGTTCAGCAAGGCTGCTCCTCAGTCACACAGATCATAGCTTGTACAGGTCTCTTTGGATATTCTGACCCAGGTGAGGACTTTAGATGTCTCAGTGTAAAACTCCATACAATTCCTAGTTGACCCCATTTTCAGCCTGTCCAGGTCTCTCGCTAAGATAATTCTCCCTCCTGCCCACCTCATCACCCAGTAAAAAACATAGATCACCAATCTCTGCATGTCCTGTAAGTTAATTTCCTACCCATATGGCAGGCCACACATCCAATCTGTGCCTTGCCAGAACTTTTCCTTGAGTTGATGCTTTCATAGTAGCACATTGCAGCTCCACTCTTCCACAGAACAGGTCAACACTGGCAGATGTCCTTGAGGTTGCTTAATATCCCAGCTGCTTGATAGAATTAGAAGTTTTTAAACTTCTCCACCTTTCCACTTCTTTTCATAAATTGCATCTTCTTTTTCAAGCAGTATTACTGAGTATAAAAATTCTTTTTTGAACATACCTCAAAGATACGAAAACTTCTCTTCTTGACTGTATACTCTACCTTGACAATACTAATGAGGATAATCTACATACAGATATGAAAAAGTGGCAATATAAGTTGTTGTACTCTCTGAATTATGAGTTAAGAGTAAAATAGCCATGAAAAATCATGTGGTAGATTTGATCATGCTTTCTTTATGCTAGAAATGCATAAAACGCTGGCTTATGTAATAGTTTTAATCAATCGCTTCTATTCCCTGTATCAACAAGGTAATTTGCTGATTTTCTGTTCCCTACCAGAATGTCATCATAGGAATTCTAATTCTACAGCATGAAATGTAACTGGAAACTACAACAAATGATACTATTGTTATGGCATGACATTGCAGAAAGCATTAATGTACCTTTTGACATTTTTTGTCAAGCATTTGAAAAGAAATATTTTTTTGGGTTCTATCAAAAGTCTACTAAAGATTTGCAGTCTAATAGTAGGAAAAATTAATTTAAAATTTCATACAGAATAATTTATTATTTTATGATGAAAAAGGATGAAAAAATAATTTTCCTGTAAGTGTGCAATGCCATGTGGATACTGTATATAATTGAGTGTACTTAATTTTCTATTTAGTGACATACTAAAGTCACATACACCTACACTGTATTTTTGTATTATTAATTAAAGCAGGATTTCTTCTGAAAGGCTAGGGGTAGAGAGCAATATAATACCCAGGAAAATCCAGTTTTCGAGCAAAATCTGGCTTGTCAGATTCATTGTATTTTGATATGTCTGTTACTCCCCTCCTTCTCCAGTGCTATACCTAGCCATTACAGAGGAACTGATTTTCATGGTCATGTCAAATGTAAATCACAGCCAAGCATCAATTTTCTTAAGGTATTTCAGCAATTAGACTGCAGATGTTGAGCATTGCATTACTGGTGTTAGATTCCTGCACAGTAATACTCTATTTCCTAATTAAAGAACTGCAGAATAATTGAACTGATAGAAAACGGCACATGTGGATATCCATCAGAGTTACCTGATATTTGGATCCAGCTGACATAAAACTGTAATGAAATATGAAATATTCCTGATACTTCATGTCTAGATAGTATAAATTAGACAAAACAAACACATGAAAATGACAGCTAGATACTTTTCTTACTTGTTTTGACAATCACATTATTATTTCAGTGGAATTGCATGCTTTCAAGCTTTCAGTATGTGATGTGTGTCAGTTGCAGGACTCCTAACACCAAATTAAGTTTAAAAATAATAGCCGACAGAAGTTTTGATTGTCAAGTTTTTAACAGTGTTTTTCCATCAAATACTTTTTTGTCATCTGAGATAACAAATACAATATATGTGCTTATTGACAAGCCCTATCTTTAAACAAACCAGAAACCAGTGCTTTTAGTTTTCATTTATAAAATCACATCTACAAACTCTGATTATTCAATATTCATACAGATTTTTTTTGTGCAATTTTGCACTTTTAGGACTTTATGTAAAAAAACTTTAAATGTATAATCAATTTAAAAGTGCCCTCTATAACAAGTTACTTCTGAACTGGGACATATTTTCTTTAAATTAAATGTGATATTTACTGTCTTTAAAATTCAACTGCAAGATAAACCTATCCAAATCAGGCTCCACTTACGATTTTCTTGTCAGATGAGTATCTGACAAGTCAAATTAATATTTAAAAAATAATTTTCACAGTTTTAGTTATTTCTAAGACAAGTATATGACCATGTAAAAAGATCAAGTGGTAGAAGTATCATGATATTCTAATATGGTTGCAGCTGGGATTTCTCTTTTATGAAGTAAGAGTAATTTCTCAAGAGATGTAGAAACTAACAAAAGTCATTATTGCTTCAGAATATTAATTCGTGATTGACCATCTAATCTGCATACCTAGACTAACATGAAGTCAATTATGAAAGATAAATGGAAGTGTGGTGCTAGGGTGTCTGTCCCTAGGACAGTGAATTGCATTTTTTTTAGTATATGCTTCAAAGAAAACAGAAACTGTTTCCAAGATCATCTCTTAAAAATGTGCCTTTGGGCAGTCTTTTATCACAGCCCAAGTGAAGTTTAATCTTTTCTGACCTTTTACCCTCTTAGGTTACTTCCTGACCTTTTTGGAACCAGTAAACAATATCACTGTAGTCCAGGGGCAAACAGCAATCCTCCACTGCAAGGTAGCAGGAAATCCATCTCCAAATGTCAGATGGCTAAAAAACGATGCTCCAGTGGTTCAGGAGCCACGACGGATCATCATCAGAAAAACAGATTATGGCTCACGTCTGAGAATCCAAGACCTGGATACTACAGACACGGGATACTACCAGTGTGTGGCTTCGAATGGGATGAAGACGATAACTGCAACAGGAGTGTTGTTTGTAAGGCTTGGTGAGTTCCTGACTTTTATAATTACTCAGACTACTTTATAGACTAGGTAATAGTTTTCACAATGGCATTTTAAGAAGAATTCTCAACATGAAATTAAATAAATAAAGGCATTGCCTGAGGCCTCTCCTCCCCCAGCACAGAATTTCCTGGTTGAACCCCCATTTACTGGTAATAAAAGAAAGCAAATACAGATGGGAAGGTCTGTAAATATGGAGTGAGGAAAAAAATTTAAAGATGTGCCAGTATAAAGTACAAAATGGTAACATTTCATTGCCTGGAGTTTTCACTCTAGTGTTGAACTCAGTCTATTAAAAAACCAAAAGAAAGAATGAGTGCAGTTTTCTATGTGATATTCATAGTGCTGGGGCCATCTTTGTGAAATATCACATCATTACTGCTACGTGAAGCCTGGTCTCAGCTTATGCACTTTGATACACCACACCTTTAAAGAAGTACTTATATTGCATTTTGGAGACTTAAAAGCATCCAGTCTGGAAGGCAGACTTTTATTTAGTTTTGTCCTGAAAAAGTACAGAAAAAATTTCTAGAGACATCTACAATTTCTTCTGATTTTGTAATGAAAATAGGTAACTCCACAGTTTGGTTTGTAGTGATTCATTAAGTGATGGGTATTGGACCATGTTCCTTCTGTGACAACGATTCAGAGCATATCCTTGTCATAACATAAACTCTGATAGTAAGGGTCAGGTGGGGCTTATTATGAGGTAAGTGATGTGTCAAGATAAAACATTGCTTATGGCAGGAGATATTTTCTAACAAAAATTGTCCACTCAAGTTGCTGCCTGAGCAGACAGAAAACTAATGTGATTTTTATTTGTGCTTTTAAAAATAGCAATATATAATTCTGTGCAGGAACACATTTGTTTGAATCTTGAGATAAAAATTCCTTAAAGAGACAGTTTCCTTTAGATTGCTATTGAATTTTTCTCAATATGCTGTTCTCCTTAAGCCAAACTTGCCAGCAATATTTGTTTATTTTATACTTACAGGTCCAACAAACAGCCCAAATCACAATCTTCAGTAAGTACATTTTGAAAATTACTTAATGCGCACTGACGAATTTTATTCTGCAAGAGCTTAGTTCATAAACTCACTGCCTGGAACCACAGTGTACTTGCTAAAAATATCTAATTTGATCAAAAACTCACAGGATGCATAAAGCTTTTTTAGACAGGGACAGCACTGTGTTACATCAGATTTTGATTTGATCAAATTTTCTTGAGCAATTTCTGCATGACTATTTCATATTTTGCATCAGCAAAATACCACAACGTCATAATGTTTCAAGAGTAATTGTTTACAGGGCAAGTATGTGCTGGAAGAGTGGTTAAAAATGAGTGCGTAAAATGCTTAGGTTGTTGTGGTTGTAAATTTACCCATGTTATAATGTAGCTTGAAAAGTCAAATAAAACAAGACTAGAATCCTGTCCTTGGCTAGGTAAAACCTTTTTAGTGTCATTTTGGCTCTGGTTGTGACAGGGGGATTTTTGTTAGCTGCTTGAGCTTACTTTCTAGTGCAGTCATAAGGATGCAAATAGATCAGTTCTGTTTCATGGTCACAGTTTTATATGTTAGTTTCAATTTAGATACAATTTATTGTATAATTCCTGGAAATATATTCTGCAGTTGATCAATTAAAGGAGTGAGAAATGCAGTCTGAGGCCTTTTCATGTGTTAATGGCATAAAAGTGCTGTTGCCAGTGGACTAATTAGAAATAAGACCTAAAATCTTGTAAAGACACATAAATGCTTTTCAAAAAGCTTTATTGATCGGTGTTTGTAATCTCTGAACTCCAAATGGCTTCAGTGGAAACTCTTTAAATAACTGCAGTAGGCTGACCACTAATCCAACCCCCTTATATGTAGCTTCGTCAGCCCTGTTACAAATATCAAAATAATAAGACATGATACACATTCTTTTATTTTCTATGCCCAGAAAGGGTAAATGAATTTAAAGGATTTCAACATAAGGATTTAACAAGTTTTCTTTTTTTTTTTAAATCACTGATAACTATTGAAGATGAAAAACAGCCATTCATGACAGTAGAAAAGTATAATCATTTTCATAGCCACTGGAATCCTACTTCAGATCTTACAGTACTTGAGAAAACTGTTATGCACCTATTCTACAAAGGAGAAAAATAGTGAGCTACCAGGAGCTGTCTGATCTTTATGAGATCAGAAGGCAGAGATTTGTACAACAGACAGCAAACTGAAATATGCATAATGAAGCACTGAAGTTCAAAGAACAGTTCTCAAGTGCAGCTGAAGAGCAGCAAGCTCTGAGCACAAGGTGAAAAGCTGAGAACCAAGCTTTACTTTGATTAAAATTTTTTATATTGAACGAATTAATCTTGTATCCTCTTGTTTCCCTAGTATTTCCCAAAACTCTTCCTCTATACTGAGCATTATTAATATTTTATGAATATTCACATAAAAATATCCAACTGACAAAGCGAAAAAAATTAATGTGACAAATATTTCTTCATTATATGCCTCCCCACAAAGTGGAAGAGAATTAAGGTTCTTGAGCCATCTTTCATTCTGGTTATGTCTGGGTTTTGAATGTTTGGCTATTCAATGTTTGCTGGTTTAGAACTCTTACGTACAAATAAAGAATTAACAATTTTTAAAATAATTAAATATAAATCCTGTCTTTTGGATTATGACACTTCAAAATTGGCTTTCCTTGTTCCAGTGGTGGACGTGGAAGCAGTCATCAATGTGTCATCATTGTTTTGGACACACCATTAAAAGGTGACACGAAGGCTATACTGTTGGTAGATTTTTTTTTAATATCCACAAGATTGAAAAGAAAGCTGAAGCTTGAAAAAAACAAGATGAGGTCAAAGGTCTGGTGAGAAGTAGTGAGGGATTTACCAGATGAAGTCCAGGAGATCTCAGGGATTACGGATCTTTGCTTCATAGCATGCCTAGCCCTGTTTCAATTTTTTTTCTCTTCCCTACTTAACCAAGTTTTGGTTCACCTTTCCAAAATGCCTATTTTTCCTTTTGATACTGTCTTTATTTTTGTCTTCTGAAGCCTCGCAGTTATTCCTATGTTTGTCTGCTCCTACTTAGTCCTTCAAATAAAATTCCATCATTTACCAGTATTTTTTTCCTTTTCAGAAACTTTTTTTTCTTTTTACGGAATATTTTGTATAAAATCATGGAACTAGAAAGGAGGGATGGGGGAAAAAGGCGAAAGCAATACCTCACTGCTTGGAAGGAGCCTGTGTGGAACAAAAGGCTCTTTCTGTTTGCTGCCTGCACAACACAGGTTTGTGTGGAGCCACCCAAGAGCTATTGCTCCTGGTATTAATGCTTCCAAAAAGACATGCTTCAGTGGAAGTGCTGAAACCTAAACCTATTGTAACTTGGTTTAAAACTATACCTAATGAATTATTAAGGATAAAACCCATTACCTATGTAGATACCATCTAACGAGTTATTTTTATGTAGTCCATGTGTTCTGCTGTGAGTTTCTAGAAATTATCTACAATTAAAGATTGCCAGGGATCAAAGGTGTATGTTTCAGTCAGACTTGAAAGTGCAAAAAAAGGGCCCTGACCTTCAGATAGTGAAGTTTAGATTTTTCCATAAAAGTCTAGAAGTGAAGATTTTCAACCAAATGCAAAGTCTTAAAATGTTTTGAATTTTTTATGAGCAGGTGGCCAGGTCTTTAATTTCTGTGAAGGTCTATAACTGTCCAACTTTCTAGGGACTTTTCTGTTGAATGGAAAAATATAATCTATCAAAAATATTTATCAAAATTATTAAAATTAATAAAAGAGTTAATTGGTTGTACAAATTCATTTACAAAGGCGGTAATATAGAAACATAGTCAGGTAACTAGTCTCTGACCAGCCTTTGCTGTCTGAAAGACTGTGCTACTAGAGAAGCCAGCAGGTTGAATCCTTTCTCTCACTGAATAATGCTGTTACCTTTTGTATATCAACATTTTTAGCTTTAGCCTTTTGTGGTGGTTTAGCCCTGGCTGGAGGCCAGGCGCTCACCTAAGTCACTCTATCTCTCCCCTTTTCAGCAATACAAGAGAGAAAATGTATATTGAAAGGCTCAGGAGTCTAGATAAGGACAGGGAGAGATCATTCCACAGTGTCACGGGCAAAACAGACTCAACACAGAATAAAGGAAAGAAAACTCTCTAATTTATTACACTGCACTGCATACCCAGTGACACCAGAGTCGGATAAGGAGAAACGCGACCAGATCTTAAAGCACCTTCCCCCCACCCCTCCCTTCTCAGCAGACTTCACTTTAGTCATGATTTCACTCCCTTCTCCCCTCACCAGGGTGGCACAGGGTAGGGGAGAATGGGGGTTTCAGTCAGTTCCTCACAAGTTGTTTTCTTTCATGGGGGGTCATTCATTCCACACATCCTTCCCCGCTGCACTGTGGGGTCCCACCCACGGGCCGCAGTCCTTCATGAACTTCTCCAATGTGAGTCCTTTCCCACAGGGCTTCAGCTCTTCAGCAGCTGCCCCAGCGTGGGTCACTGCTATGGCGGGCTGTAGTAAATCATAGCCACGCCAAACTACATCCTTCTGAAGAGAGACATCCTGTCTGTTGAGAAAGGTACAAGTGTATGGAAATAAAATAAATGGGTGGCAAATACTTGAGAAGTTTTTTTTAGTATGGTTTAAAATTAAGCAACAGATGTTAATCTCTTACAGTTTAAAGATCAGGGAGGTAGGGACAGTTACCTTCCCTTCTAGAAGTGTTGCTCTTACATGATAGTGTCATTCTGCATGTTCTCTAATTTGACATATTTTTCTCTTGAGTTAAACTGCTAGATTGGATTTTATCCATTGGACTACATTTCTGTTTAGAAGCTGTTTAAATTTCTCATTAAGGTTGTGACTGTAATGGTGCCATCTTGAAGGGAACTTAGGATGGAAGATATCTGAGAGTTTGGTGGCTCTGAGGCCTTCGGGAAAATATGAGGAGGCTTAAGTGCTAAAGGTACAACAGAATACAGGCAGAAAGAAGTTGCTGTAAACTCAGGCCTTGATGAGTGTAGGTGAACGGAACAGGCTCTGTTACTAGTGTTGCACTTTTCCCTCTATGACCTTTCTGCAGTCTGCTTAGGATGCCAGGAGGCAAACATCTTCCTGAAGAGGAATTGGGCTTTTAAGAATCTTTGAGGAGTCCCTGTTTTATTGAGCTTTGACTAAGATCCATTTTGAGTGAGTCACTGGTGCCTGTATGCTGGACCCTTGGAAGAAGAAATAGCCGAGAGGAAACACTGTCATCAAGTCGAAATTGTCATTACTTAGGGGAAGAGTTTTTGAGGTATTAATCATTCAGAATAAATTTACATATTCTCATGCCTTATTTTCTTCAGGTAGTTTGGGACAATGGTAAAATTTTAAGATTAAGTCTATTCAAGAAAAGTGATGAAGTAAGTGTAGTTGAGGAAAAACAGTTCTTTCTAACAGTGGACAACAGAATGTCTCTTAAAAATAGTATCATGTCTGAGTTAAAACTCTGGTGAGGAACCCTGAGGCTTGGGTGGACAGTTTATTCTCTATGGGTCTGCATATGCCATGACTTTTATCATACAGCCAAAGCACATTTCTTCTGTTACCCTAAAGGAGACCTTCAGTATGATGTGATGTGCACTCATACAGCTTTGTGATGGGAACAAGCATGTTTTTATTATGTGACAATTGTAAGGTGGAAAATGGAAAATAGGACCATGGTAAAGAGGGCAGAAAGGGATGGGTCATCAGTGCACTTCACCCTGAGGCCACTTCCCTTCCCACGATGGGGATTTTCTGTCTAAAAGACAGCAGGTGTGGGGGTAAATAGGTTTATAAACTTTATCTGTCTGGCAAACCAAAGGTACTAATATTAAAAAGGGAGAAGATTTTCCTTACTGTGCACAGCAGCATGATTCACCTTTTTTCTTCAGGTGGCATGGCAAATACTTTTTAGTCTCAGTGCATTTCAGCTACTGATAACAACATACTAAGATTATCTTAAAATTCATGTAAGCAAATGTTTTCATAACCACTACAAGGTTGTCTCAACTCAGAAGTTATGAGTATTTATTCAGGTCTATGAGGACAAGGTGTTTGCTCATAGGTCTCCCCCTGAATAATCTACACACCTTTTGTTTCATCAAAATATACACTTGGCTGAGATGATCATATTTGAAATACATATATTTTTCTAAGATATTTGTGGTAACATGTTGAAGTTACAGAATAAGTGCATGCTTTGTGCTCTGGTTTCCCGCTTTAATCAAGAAGAAGGATTTTGTGATTAAGACACTGGACTGTATTTTTAGAGGTCTGGATTCAATTTCTGGCTGTGCTCCTGTCTCCATGTGTGATTACAGCAAGTTTAACTTTTGTCTGTCCATGTTTTGTATATCAAATGGAGATGGTTTAGATTGCTTCAAAATGTTTAGGGTGTATTCTCTCCCCATAAAGCATAGAATGTTATTTCTATTTTACGAATGAGGAACTCAGGTGCAGATTATTTTGGGCTGGTCTACATTAAACAGCCTATGTTTGTCTTGGCAGATTTCCTGGCTCCTTGACAATCCAATTTGGGGATCTGGTTGAAACATGTTGCAATTCCCTCATGTGTCAGTTTCCTTTTCTCTTGCAAGGCTGGGGGGAGGCTGCATTTCACCATGGTGTGAGCCTCCTTTCAGAGAGTTTTGATCCAAAATCTCAGACATGCTTCTAGATCCATTGGTTTAAATGTCCTTTGTCAGTTGCTCAGGCTGAGACAGGAAATTTGTAGAGGAAGAAGGTAATTGAAATCAAAGCTTCCCTAAACCATTTAAAATAGTTTTTTTTTCTTTCTTATCTATTTTAGAGTGCAATGCTTTGGTACAGTGATTGCTTTTACTTTAACAATGTAGGATACGGACTAGTAGGACTCATAAGTATACCATGTCACATATAATGTATAACTAAAAATTATATTCTGGTCTGTCCAGAGCTAAGCTGGCCCTATGTCTTATAATGGAAACTGTGGATTCCAAAAATGCGGGTTTTTTTCTCATGAAAAATTAATGAGAATCATGTGTAATTCATGGAATCATAGAATCACGGACTGGTTTGGGTTGGAAGGGATATCAAAGACCATCTAGTTATAACCTCCTCTGCCATGGGCAGGGACACCCTCCATTAGACCAAGTTGCCCGCAGCCCCATCTAACCTGGCCTTAAACACTGCCAGGGAGGGGGAAGCCACAGCTTCTCCAGGCAACCCATGCCAGTGTCTCACCACTCTCACAGTGAAGATGTTTTTAGAGTCACAGAATGCTTTGGAATTGAAAGGACCTCAAAGATCATCAAAGATCATCTAGTTCCAGCCCCCATAGTTAAAGAGTAGTGGAAGTGTTGATTTGAGTTGTTTTGCACCACACCAGAGTCCAGCTCTCCCAACACTACATTATTTCTTCACCTTTAATCTTCCACTTAAATATTTTCTAATAACTAATAAAGAAATGGTAAACAATCTAATACATTTTATATTATCTAGTGCTAGAAATAGCAATTCAATATGTACTTACAAAACTGACTAATTTTAAAAGCAAGGTGCATATTAAAACTAATTCACATAGCATCTTGGACTAGACAAATGTCTATTCCTTCAGTTTGTTATCTGGGGAAACTATTTCAAGTGGTAATTTTTTCCCTTCCCTTCAAAGGAGGAGAAAAAAGGAAAGAAACTGTCAGGGAACACAGAGGAAAAAAGGATAATCGCTTGTTTCAATCTGTGATGCTCACTGATCCATATTGTTCAGAAACCACCAAAACACCAAAGGAAGCCAGGCATATGCAAAAGTAAATAAAAATAGACCTCCAGGAAAGTTTCATCTTCTTTGTGGTACTCTGCCCCTAATACCTATGATGTACTGCAGATACTTTACACTGCTTTACTGAGAATTCCTGGTTGCAAAGACAAGAAAGCACACCTACGGGACTTAGAGCTGTTGGGCAAGGTTTCTAAATACCACAGGAAGAATCACACAGAATTGTAGGGGTTGGAAGGGACCTCAAGAGATCATCAGGTCCAATCCCCCTGCCAAAGCAGGTTCCCTAGTTCATATTGCGCAGAGACGCATCCAGACATGTCTTGAATATCTCCAGAAAAGGAGACTCCACAGCCCCCCTGGGCAGCCTGTCCCAGTGTTCTGTCACCCTCACTGCGTAAAAGTTCTTCCACATGTTGGTGCAGAACTTCCTGTGCTCCAACTTGGAGCCCTTGTCCTGTCTCCACAGACCACAGAAAAGGGGCTGGCCATTTCCCCCTGCACCCATACTTGAGATATTTATAAACATTAATAAGGTCCCTCTTAGTCTTCTTTTCTCAAGGCTGAACAGTCCTAGCTCACTCAGCCTTTCCTCGTGGGGGAGATGCCTCACGCCTTTAAACATCTTCGTAGCCCTCCTCTGGGAAGCAGCAATTAGTTACATTTCGGTATACTCTTACACTTAAGCTAATTTAGGGTTAAATGTGATGAAGCATCTTCCCACTACTGATTAGTAGTCAAAATACTTTTCAATTGTTTGGATCAAGCAGAATAATTAATATAATGCTTACAATTTGCATTTGTATATGGGGCTACAGCATACAGTACACCAAAGCACATAAACACTTGATTTGCTAATAGTTCTGGTTTCCAAAATTTAGACATTTAGTTTATAAGTGATACCCTAAATGAAAGTGGTTTCTGTAGGGGAGAATTTACTTACAGTCTGTGTGCTGGGAGAGCCTTCTTCCTACCCTGCAGAGTGGTGGTTAGGTTTTTGATAGCCAGCAGACAGACATCAGGCAGGCTGTAATGTGCAACTCTGAGACATGCAATGTAGGGACAAGAGCCAAATACAGCTCTGCCTTTGTAATTATGTTACTCCAACATGCTTTCTTCCACCAAATTCCAGAGCAGCAGCAGGTACTTAGACTTGGACTGCTCAGAGAAACAATTCTTATTAAACTTCTAAAGAAGTTGCAAGAAAGTAAGACTTTTTTAATTTGCTTAAGATATATACAAATTGATATTCAAACTAAAAATGGCCCTTGAACTTTTGGCAAGTAGGTACTGCAGCTGTTGGACATCCCTGATATAACCAGGGATCTTTAGTTTGTTTTGAATTTATTTCCTCCCTCTCTCCCTCCCCTTCTTCCTTCAGTAGCTAAAATAGCTTTCAAAGTATTTATTGTATGTCCTACAAAAGGACAGTTATGTATCCCTGAGACTTCCTGTCAGCATTTGATGCCACATTGAGTGTAATTAGAGTTCTTTAGGATGCTGAATAGCTTCTAAGTGCATACAAGGAAAGGGTGAATGTTGTAGTTAGGCACAAAGATAAAGGAACACTATTCTAATGAAAAGTAGGTAATTTAACAAAATGAGAGAATGTTGTAACACCAGACCATAAATTATCCTTTCAATTTTTATGGCTTTATGGTTAAATTTTTCCTACTTTTGTATTATTTTGTTCTCCATTTCAGTTTAAAAGAGCCAAATGAAGTATAGATGCAACTCATTTAGCATACTTGAGAAAAGGTGAAACAGTTTATACAAACTCATAGATTTTGAACATTTCCATTCAAAACTAAATAACAGTGAATGATAGAAAGCATTGTTTTTAAAGAAAAGGAGAAAGAAAATTTCCAAAGGGAATCTGCTCTTTTAAATTAGACTTACTCTGTTAAGTCTAAAATCTGAAGTAGTTCAGGAAATACTTTTTAAAAAATGAAGTTGCAAGAAGCACATCTCATCACCAGTCTCTCAAAAGGGAGAACCATAAGTGTCCTATTCATCATTATTTTCAATCTGATCACACCACAGAAGAGGAAAAATAATGCTTCATATATCACAGAAACTTTGGTTTTGTACATATTTGTGCGCACATATACTCCCCACCCTCACCATCCAGAATTTTACTAGTTGTTTAATTTGCAGGCCAGAAGGCACATTTACACATGCCTCGCTATGCTTGCTTTCAAGTTAGAAAATCAGCCTCTTCAGTCGGTTAGTCTCACCAGACTGACCTGCGTATAGAAATCCTGATACTTTTCATCTGACTCAGTTTTGCAAAATTACCTTGAATAAACTCATTTTTTCATCTCCCTAATGCCAGTAAGATCACTGTAGATTGCAAAAAAATGTGAAGAGGGGTAAAGGAATAGGCAAGAGTAGACCAAAATAGATCCAGCAGGTAGGGACCTACAGTGATCATAGAATCACTTGGGTTGGAAGAGACCCTGAAGATCATCAAGTCCAACCACAGTCTAACCCTGCCTAGTTCACCTCTAGCCCATGTCCTCAAGCACATCCTCATGCCTTTTAAATATCTCTAGGGGTTGTGACTCTACCACTTCCCTGGGTAGCCTGTGCCAGTACTTGACTGCCCTTTCAGTAAATAAATTCTTCCTGATACCTAACCTGAATCTCTCCTGGTGCAATTGAAACCATTTCCTGCCAGGTTACTGACACACCTCTGGCCTCTTGCTGACTGGAGAGGTCTCTGAGCTGCTGGTCCTCCTCTTTGGGAGTTACTGTGACCGTCCAGGGGAGACTTCACTGCCTGGGCTGGAAGTGGAGGGCCCAGGCACAGCCTCCCATGTCTCCTTCTGGGGCTCCTCTTGCTCTGCAGGGATGGCAATGGGAACAGACGGCTGCCTGCCACACTCCTATGAGCGGCAGCAGACGAGGTGCTGGGAAGCTCAGCCGTGCTGGATCTCACAAGGATTGCCAGAGGATACTGGGCTGGGGGCCAGAGACCCTCCTTGGGAGGAGGCAACAGGCACAGGGACACATGAGGGGCTGCCCTCCCACTCCTGGCAGCACAGGCATGCTGCTGGCCCAGCAGACGGTGGGCACCTCTGCTGTGTCCTTGATGAGACACCTCCAGCATGAAGTCCAATAGCTCTTGATCCTGCCTGTGGTTGATTCCAGGTGTCCATAAGGTGCCAAAGATCTTGTTCCCAATGGACCAAGGGCTGTAGAATCTGGAGGAGCATTGGACTATTACAGAAACAACTCATCCAGTTTGGGGGCTGTAGTGCACCCATAGGACGCCTAGACAGCCTGTCTGCAGTCCACGGCTGGGGTGCTCCAGGATGGTGGAAGTGGCAGGCAGTGGGGTTTCTGAGAGCTACTCCTGCCTAGTGGGTGATGACTGATGGTGTGATTACACACTCCACAAAATCATCACCCACCTGCACTGAGTGCAGGATGGACAGGATCCCACTCTTGCAGAGGGGGCACTCAGGCTTGCTTTCAGTCCTCTGCAGGATGCATTGGTAGCAGAAGCATTGGAGGCATGGCTGTACATAGTGAAAAAGAAGAGAGGAGTCTTTTGGAACAAGGTCTGATAAACATGCAGTTAGTGTTTTTAAGTCCAAGTGAAGAGTAAGGGAAAATTCTCATTTGGGATTACATGAGACCTGGATGAATACCCAGGTGTCCAAGCATTTTTTTGTGAGATTCAGGGTGCTGTGCCCCAGCACCAAAAATGGGTAGCTAGAAAGCCTCATTTCTACCCTGTTCCAGTGAATGAAGTAGAAAAGTGTTTGTTTATTTTTAATTCTTGAGAACTTCAGAGGCTTTGATTGAAACTGACATATAACTTCCTGTGCAGAAAATGCAAATTTTCCTAATTTGGAAAAAAGAAGCAGACACATTATTCAGAATTATGATGACATAACCAGAATTATTTCATGAGTTCTGGATTCCTTAGCCATACCACCCAGATCTTGGTTACTGGACCCAGCCAGCAAGTGTATAGCACTAATAACAGACCTCTGTCTTTAGTACAGACCAACACAGAAGAGGAGACACATACTTGCTGATGAGTCAATAGATGTATTGACAGAAACAAATGGTGAGACACAAAAAATTTTAGGTTTCTCTACAGATCTTGTAGGACAGTGCTCTTCTGGTGGTGGCCCTATGATGCATCGCTGACCTGCTTCTTCCTCCCACTTACATAGCAACTGTTCTCCTGGGCCTTCAGCAAACTCCTTGTGCTGTTGCTTCAATTAACCTTAGGTGCTAGACCTGACAAGGAAACCAAACAGGTTCTTTTTTCTCACATGTCTACAAAGCTTGATTTTAGACAGAGTATTTGGAGTATCAGCTACAGTCTCTGAGGCTGGTGTGAGCACATGAAGATGGAAATGACGTAAAGGTTGGACAAATTTGGGTTGTGTTTTGTGGGAACAGCAAAAAGTATGTTCCAGCAAGTTCCAGGTGTCTGCTCAATAGCAAGGGGAGCATGATAGAATCACAAGCAAATGGCTGCCCCTTTTACAGTGGGGTTTTTTTCAGTAGGATTTTTTTCAGTTCTGAATTTTTAGAAGAACGATAATTTTCTCTGGCCTCATTTTTTGAAACATCTGAATCATTTCTTTTGAAGTAAAATAAAATTTAAAAAATAGCTTTAGAGTGGAAAATTGAAACTCAAATAAGTTCTCCAAAGTTAAAAACATCTATGAAAATAGCCTTTGACATTGCAAATTATTCACATACTGTAACTTTCTGCAGCACTGCCTAGAATAAGTATTTCATGTTGTATCCATGAAAAGTAACAGGAACTGAACCAGTATTTCATATTGTTGCTTAGATGTTTTTAACAAAGTAATTAAGTTGATGAGATGGGGAGGGTGTGTGTTCTGATAAATGGAATATGCTAATTTTCCCTTGAGGCTGGAAAAATTACTGACACTTGAGTAATAAAATAGTTATTTTATTAAATAAACAAATAATGTATGTGTCTGTACTTTTAATAAAAATGTTCTCTGAAAGACTTTGCACACTTGCATATACATATGCATATAATTATGTAACCGATTTATAGCTGGTGAATGATAATTTCTGGCAGTTTTACAAAGCTTTCTGCTATCTGATGTATAATCTCTGTGTTAGCTGAAATAGAAAAGCCACTCTGGTTATGCAAAAAAGAAGTAAGAAAAAAAAATATTTTCATTTTTTTATTTGCTGACATACTTTCATAAATGATCACATTTTTCATGGCAAGGTCAGTTAAAACATTTTAAACTCTGAAACAATTTTAATTAACAATAGGTTTTAACCAATTTTTTTACAAAATGTCTTAACTTTTTAACCTCTACTAAAAAGCTAGGAAGCCCTTTGCAGTAAATCTATTGTCCATCATTGAATAAAAGAACTCAGAAAGCTAGAGGCACTTCCATTCGATTTTGTTATTTGTTTTAAATTATTCCTTTGTCCTTGCTGTGTACACACCTACACACACATTCCCCCCTGACCTTGGATTTGTATAACTGGCTATTTCTGACCACACCTTCCTAGTATTCTTTTCTCCCACGACCTACCTCCTACCTGTATTTCTGGAATACATATAAAATTATCTCAATGGATTTTAATGAACTGAACAATAGTACAAAATTTAAGTCTGCCTATGTAAGCAAATCACAATGTATGAGTGCCTACCTGAAAATTTTAAGGATTTTAAAAATAGATATAATTTATTATTTATTATATCATGCTTATCCCTGGTGTCTTTCATGTAATGGAGTGCGGGTTGAGCTAGACAAGTTTGTAGCAGTGTTGGTGGGAGGTGGGGTGCCCTTCTCTCACACACTTGCAGGAGTGAGAAGGGACCCCTAACCCCGGATCAGCCCCTTTGGTGAGGTCCAGTATCCCTCCCTCCCCTCCTCCCTCCCTCCCTCTCTCTTATGGCATCAGAGCCACTGAAACTGCCTCTTGCTCTTCCTTTCTCTCCTCAATACTTTCCAATGCCCCTAGACAACTGGCATGGCCTCTTAGCTCTGCTCACCCCTCTTCTGGCTGAGCATAGGAGCATGGGCAAAGACTTCTGTCATCCACACGGACCCTAAGGCACCAGCAGCTCCATTGCTGAAGCCCTCCCTGGGCTGCCTGGGATGGCCCTACCAGTTTTATTGTTGGCTAGATATCGCAGAATTATAATGAGATTTTCAATTGGTGGACTCTTCCAAGACCTTTTTGGAGCTGTACTTACTCAGGGTATGGAAGGGAGCTGCTTGGTAGAGGCTCTTCAGAGGGCTTGTTCCTGCTATTTTTCCTTGGAAATGTTGGAAGAAGTCAGTTTATCAGACAGTTTAACACACTAAGACGGAAAACTTGTGTTAAATTCAGGGGTAGGGAGAGACGCTCATGATAATTTCTTTGGTGATAAATCTAATCTGAGCCTGCCCTGGTACAGCTCTGTGCCATTTCCCCTTGTCCTATCTCCTGTCACCTGGCTGAAGAGACCATCACCCACCTCTCTACAACCTCCCTTCAGGTAGTTGTTGTAGGCAGTGATAAGGTGTCCCCTCAGCCTCCTCCAGGCTAAGCATTCCCAGCTCCCTCAGCTGCTCCTCATAGAATTTGCCCTCCAGCCCCCTCACCAGCCTGGCTGCCCTTCTCTGGTCTCGCTCCAGGACCTCAATGTCCTTCTTATGGTGAGGAGCACAGAACTGGACACAGCACTCGAGGTGCAGCCTCACCAATGCCAAATGATTCTGTGAAAGAAAGGTAGTACCATTTTCCATTGATTTTATTGATTTAAATAATTTAATGTTTCATCTTTTATCAATGAGCTAAAGCTCCGTGTCAGTGAGGAGTGCTGACACCCACTTAAGGCAATGCTTAGTGAGAACAATTTGGGTCATGATTCAATTAAAGCATATGCTTAAACTCTATTGATGCCCTTCTTTTTTCTTGCATTTAATTGCTTTTTAAATACCTTATATTGAAAGGATCCTTCTTTCATGGTAACATCAGAATATATAGTTAAAACATTATTTGGACTAGGTTTTAGTCACATACTTTGGACTTTGGCTTTATGTTTAAAAATACAGATTTTTTCCAATCCATTGTAGAATTAATGTCAATAGGCTAAGAAGAAAGGTTTTGCTTACAAGTTGGTGTTTGACAAACAGCTTTTCTCTAGTTTGTCACAAACACTAAATGTATTTGCAGCATTGTTTTTACTATTGACATTTTAATGTCTTTATGTGTTACCTAGCTTATAATGATGTCTCAAATCATATGATTAATCACTTAGTAGGATCAGTGGAATAAAGATTAACTGTTACTTTTTACTGATCTTCAACATTAAATCTGGAATTTCAGTTCACAATGTATTTGTTTTGGAACTAGCAAATAAACATTCAAAACAAATGCAGTACAATTGCTCTTTCCAGTGATTGTGACAACATTTTTTAGGGATTCTGTTGTGTGCTACTTTTCAGATCTAAAGCACAAAAATTAGTATTTGTGTTAAGTTGCATGCTGGACATCAGGGAATCTTGCTTTGGGTGTCTTCTTAAATTCAATGTGCATCTGGTAGCAAAATCCACGGGCCATATCCCTGGTGAGTGTAAATTGTCTTAGGTCCATTGACTTCAGCTGAGCTATGACTATTTATACAAATTCCCCTGCCTGTCAGTTTTTGCTTTTTAAACACTAGTCTCCCTGATACTATTTATTGCATTCCTTTAGTGTATTGGAAAAGTTTTTACATTCCTCTTGTACTTTGGTGAAGTTGCTCTTTGAGGTGTTAATTATTTTGATAGGTATTTTCTGACATTCCAGGAGACTTAATCTCTAGATATGGGTAAAAATTTGCAGGAAAAAAAGAAAAAAAAAAGGGGGGGAGTTATGTACTTGAAAAAGGGGTTATTTGCAGATAAACCTTTAGTCATAGAATGAAGCTGTTCAGTAAACAGGTAGAGCAGGAAGCCCTGTCCCCTTCTCCCATGATGTGGCCACAGGATGCCTCCATCTAAACAGGGGCATGATGCAGCAGTGAAGTTGTGGCTGCCATCCTTTCTCTTCTTGGCTTCAGTAGGCAGGACAGATGTGCTGGTATGGGGGAGTTGTGTTTTATGGTTTCTGGGTTTTTTGTTTTGTTGATTTGTTTTGTTTTGTTTTGTTTTGTTTTAACCCAAGGTGTTCCTGTACATCGGGGTTTTGGAAACTTTGCTAAAACCTTCCACCCATTTGTGTGTATTACTGAATTTCTGCCCTGTATGGGCAGAAGTTATGGGTGATGTCAGGAGCACCTGGAATTAGCCTGGCCCTTCTCAATGGACGAACAGTAATAGTTCAGAGAATACTCTTTTTTCCTCCATCAAATATTTATAACCCAAACCTGTTGCCTTGAGCATCAGTAATAAAACTTCCACTGATCTCCTGTGCACAACAGGAGGCCTAGGAGAAAGAGCAATTTTATAGCCTATTGTAACTATTACTTAAAAAGACAACAGCCTTGACTGTAAAGTATCAAGTATTTTTCTATAAGATCATAAATTCACCATGTTTTTGACAGGCGGCTAATTTAATAGATGTGGCAAAGCATATATATAACAGGCAGTATGATTCTCTTCTCTTAGATATTCTCTGTGACCAGTTTCAGTGGGAACTCATTTTAGCTGTTGAAAAGTGATGCCCTTGTGACTTGAGTTCACTCCATGGCACTGTGATATGATACACATCTAAAGTAAGGGTAGCAAATCGCAAGGGCCATAGTGCCAGATTTTAAGAGGTCCTGATTTTGAGATGCAGTGTAAATAAACCCTGAATAAATATGTATATTGAAACCAGAAATTCCTGATTTTTTACTGCAGCCCTTTATAATGCCCTTCCCATAAGTCAGGGTAATTTGCTTCTCTTTGATTAAACATAAACCCTTTATTGCTTTAATTCTTTGTATTTCAGGTCATTTAACTGGTGTGCTTTATGAAGTAGCCACACACAAAGCCAAATAAACGCATAATCTGAAATATGATGCCTGTCTTTTTCCCTTTGATCTGTCAGCTATAATCATCCTCTTTACATGGCTTCTGTCATGAGTTTTCAAGCTGTAGCTATCAAAAGCTCTTTCCCACAATACAAGTGACCATATAGCAAATTATGTATTTCTCTATCCATAGCAAATAGGATGACATATATCATTTGTTCTTTCAATTGTCGGTCACTGTCTAACTGTGATTTCCTGTGCATTTTTCCTTTCTTGCCACACCACTTGTAATGGCATATGAGGGGGACTCCTAATATCTTCTAGTTTTTAATAAAAAGCTATTGAAATGCTGAAAGAACACACTACAATGCTGAAAGAACACATCACAATGCTGAAAGAACACATCATTTAAAGCTATTTAATCCCCGGACAGAATGAGAGAGGGTCAAAACTTCATCTTTATTGTTGTTGCAGTAAAATTTATAAGCAATTTTAACTGCCCTTTCTTTGCTTGTGGGAAACTGCTGTAACAAAGTCACTGTTACTTTTTTAAAAATTAACCTCTGGAGTATAATTTACTTAGGTAAAGCATAAGCCAAGGATTAATCTCTCCAAACAACTTCTACATTTATTATTTGAATATATTAAAATTAATTTTTCTCAAGCTATAATTTCGCATAACATCTTTGTTAATTTTATTACACTGTTAGTTTGGTAGGGCATTATTGAAGTGTATGTGTTAATGTATTTGATAAAAAGTGTTTATTTTTCCTGAGTTGTCTGGAAGATTTCTGAGTTTCTTTTAGTGTCTGATGCACAATGTTGTGTCCTTTCTGTTTTCATTTAAATAGATTTAACTTAAAAGTTTCTGTTGTCTTTGTAAGTTAAGTTTGGGGATACAATCAGAAAGAAAGGTATCTTTCTAGCAAATCTGGTCCCTCTCAACTCTGCTTTCGTTTTCCTTCAAGAACCCTTGCTGAAGGTTGTTATGCCTTCACGTGTTTTCTTTATTTTCAGGAGAACCACTAGGTCTGCACTCACTGTGGAGGGACACTAAATACATACTGAAAAATACATACATGCTCTCATCAGACTTGCATGCTTCACAAATTGATTTTGGAATTGAATGGAGTTACCACATTTGTCTTTCATTCACTGGGACTTTTTTTTGTTTCATATGCCCTCTGGACTGTTCATCTGTGACAGCTGTATACAACAGATTGTGTTACATAGATACCATATAGTGTATTGTACCCTGATGTGTTCTTTCAGCATTTCAGAATTTCCATTAAGAAAATCCTCTTTGTTTCCTAGGTATTTTCTTTTGTACTCTTCTGTTTGGTGTTCTTTATGTGTCAGATATGAAATGAAGGTAATGCATAATGCAAGGGTGAGGGTGGCAATGTTCAGTATGTTTTTGCAGCACATACAGTATGCCTAGAAATCTCTCCATACACTTCTAGAGAAGATACCTACCTTATGGAAGTCTTGCATTGACCTCTGTCTAGAGAGATTACCATTCATGCATGTTGTTTTTTATTGCTGATCAGAGGCACTGGTTCCTTCCATGCTGCCTTGATACAGAGGTCCCTGAAAGTGATGGGTTCTGTAAGTGAGAGGAGATTCTGCTGGCACCATACCACTCAACCTTACTTTTACATTGCTTATTTGGTAAATTCTCCATTTCATGCAGACTTCTTCCCACAGACTGACGGCAGACTGTGTTTAATTAGGTGGTGCACTGAGTGTGAGATAAGGAACTTGTAAATGTCTTCTTGGTGCTTGGTTCAAGGTGTTTCCAGACATGGTAATCCTGGTCAATTTTAGAGACAATCCATGTTGTACATAAAAGTAGGCTCTGTATTTCGGTTTCATTTGTGCATACCTGAAATAAAAGGTTGTCCTGCTTTAGCTTTCTATTAAAAAGGCTGGCTAGTTGTTAAGTTATTGTTCTGGCAGAAGATCACTTTATGGGTCTGGAAAACTAATGGCATTCATCCTAAGAAATGGAAGTTTGGTTTTTATGAATAGAGGGTCTGTTCAATCAGATGCTTTATGATTTTTATTTTTAAATCTAAACTCTGCTCAAACATCTGAGAAGTAGTTGAGAAACTTCTCTCACTAGGAGACTATACCTTACCTCCTCCCTAATTGCACTCTGAGAAAATTCATGTTCCAGTCTTTGAGACTGCCCTGCAGCAAAGATGAAAAAGAATGTCAACACTTAAGGTATTCCTGACCCTGTTTCGTAAAAAGAACCTTGACAAAACAAAATAAAACAAACCCTAAAAATTGTCATTTTTAGAATATCACTAGTCAGGGAAGATAATGCCATCTTGAAGCATTCAGAAAGAAACAGTAAAGAACAAAGGTAGAAAAGTAGCCATGGCAGTTACCTTGTGAGACTTCTGCAAGTGGAACAAATTGAGCTCTTCTGGATTCCTTTTGTGGAGTCAGATTTCTGCTTTTACCAGGGTTCTTGATCAGAGCTGACTTTACAACTCAAGCAGCAGGAAATTGAAGAGTTGGTTTTTCTGCCTATTTTCAGCAGCTTTTAGTTCTTGCTCCAATCAGCAACTGAATTGCTGGCATATGGTTTGGAGTATGAACCAAAGCTACACATGGTTCCAAAGACTCCTGTTTAAACTGAGCTCATGTGCCATTTTTTCCCCCCGGATGTTCTGCCATGTGTTGTGTGTACATGTAGCTGCTGAGGGAAAGAGTAACCTTTAAGGGGACTCTTACATGCTACAGCTGCCCCTGCTTTGTGGAAACCAGCTATTTTCCTAAGAAGACTAATGTAATATTGTCCCCTTGATCACTAGGACTAGTCAAACTGTATTCATTGAGTTGCTTGACCTGACCTGACAAAAATGCATGGAGAATAACAGCCCATCTTCTGTCACTGTGTCTGACATCAGGTTACTGTTTACTTTTGCTTGCATTCATGGTAATGGTCATATCCAGTTCAGTTTAATCAGCAGTTGACTATAATATGGGAGAGGAGAGCATATGTGTATATATAGTATCTAAGCTGTATTTAGAAGTTCTTGACAGAAATAAACAAATGGAGCTAACTAAGACATCATACTGCTTTTGTCACCAAACCCATTCTGTTTGGAGTGGGGGGTTATTTTTGTTGTTTTTTGGGATGGTTTTGTCTGTTGGCAAGAGAGCCCTACACTGAAAGGTGGTATGTGAGATACAGTTTCAGTTAGGTACATTGCAGACACTGTTCTGAAGGATATGGGTATGAATTTACTCTTGAGAAAGAAGTCAAATAGGGGTTTCATATTAAATCAGCTCCTTATTGCTGACTTCCTACTGAGATGGTCAAAGATCATAAAAGAGACACAGACAAAATGCTTTGATATTTTTGTCCCTTCAGGCATGATGCAGTTGTTGCAAAATTGGAGCTTTTGTTATAAGAGTGAAAGAATTTCACTTGCAGGAATTAATTGATCATGGAAAACTCCTCCTTTACTTCATCTAACATAATCAAAACCTTACATATCTTTCTGAAAGCAGAACGTGTTTCAGAGTTTCTAGAGAAAATGATGCTTTCTGAACATTTAACAGTCACACTGTGATAGGAAATTGTGGCTCTGCCCCCATTTGGGAGCTGAGCACCATGCAGCCACTCTCTCTGGGCAGGAGGTGTGGGAAGCAGGAGAGGGGAAAGGGAAAAAAACCCTACAGGCAAACCTCACAGGTTGGGATAAGGGTAGTTTACTGGGATAGCAGAGAGACATAAATAACAGTAACAGGACTTCTTATGGCAAAATATGTGAAACTGGTGGTATGCAATGCAGTTTCTCACCGAACCACAAAACTCAGGCCATACAGCTCAGAGCCATCCCAAAACTGGACTGTCTCCAAAAAGCGCATGTCCTGGAGCAAAGCACTCCTCCTCACCGCCCTCTTTCATGCTGAGCATGACATCACTGGCATGAAATGTCCTCTGTGGCCAGTTTGGGTGCCCCCCTCTCATTAACAGGGCAGTATGAATAACTGAAAAGTCCATAACTGCTTGGCAACAACTAAAACTTGAGTGTTATCACAACTGCTGTCATCCTAACTCCCCAACACCTTCACAGCAACTGCCAGAAAGAACATTAACTCTATCCTAGCCGAAATCAGGACAGAAATAAAGGTTGGACAACAACTGAATAAGGCACTTCATATCACCATGGTTTATCTAGCAGCTGTGTGATAGATCGGGTACAGTTAAGTTACTGTCTTTCTGTGAGGAGAGGGATACTGCTCCAGTGGTGACCGATCGTTCCACCTCTTAGCTGTACTGTACAGACAGTCCTGCCCCACTGCTAGAGTTTATACTTTAAGAAATGATGGCAACATTTCCCTTAAGAAATTAGTTTTATCAGGGAGACATAGCAAAGAAAAAAATTCTGTTCCTGACACAGAATAAGGTAATGGAAATAAAGGGCTGAATAAGCACTCGATACTGCATAGGTGGTGGGTGATATGTTCATCATAGCTAGCAGTTGTCAAGCAGCAGGTTTTATACACATTCACTGACAGTTTTGTCCTGCTCATACAGCATGCTAAAGAAATGTGAAGGTATTTGTAAAACAAGTGGAAACATGGGTGACCAAAGCAGGTATTGATATACAAATAATAACAAAGTGCAGAAGAGAACTGAAGTAATACTTCAAAAATCACTGGTATGGGAGAGGTACCTCAGACTCTTGAAGTAATTGTTTAGTTACAGGAGTTGATCAGGCTTTTTGGCGTCCTACAATTATTCCAAAGTTATAGTTTTCTACATTATGTTTTACATCTTTTTTTGTCCATCATGCACTGAATGACGTGATGTGAATTCATCTGGTTAGTGAATTCTAGCAGAGAGTCTGCGCCGCACCAGAGGAAACACAGGACATGCTGGCATATTAACTGAGAGCATGCTCATGCTGAAGCCTCTTTCCAGTGCTCAGACAGTTATGATCTACAGATCAGCTCTGTATTTACTGGGTCTTTGAGGATGATGTGTTGAACCACTGAGCTATTCAATCTGATTTCCTCTTACAAGGTCACCCAGCTGGTTGACCAAGGGAAACCAGTTGTTGTTATTTTTTTTGGATTTCAGCAAGGCTTTTGATACTGTGTCTCACAGTATCTGGCTGGATAGAATGTCCAGCATACAACTAGTCAAAGCCATAATGTGTTGGGTGGGCAAGTGGCTGATGGGTTGGGCCCAGCGGGTGATAGTGAATGGGGTTACATCTGGCTGGTGGAGTTCCCTAGGGTTCCATCTTAGGCCCAGTTCCTTTTAATGTTTTCATAAATGACCTGGACACAGGAGTAGAGGGTGTCTTAAATAAATTTGCAGATGACACCATCAGGAGGAGCTGTTGACTCTGTTAAGGTAGTGAAGCCTTACAGAGAGACCTGGACAGATCAGAGAGCTGGGCAATCACCAACAGCGTGAAGTTTAACAAGGGCAAGTGCCAGATTCTGCACCTGGGAAGGGGAAACCGTAGGCTGCACATACAGACTGGGGGAACAGATGCTGGAGGTAACCCATATTGAGAGATTTCGGGGTCTTGGTAGACAGCAAGGAGGGTCAACTGTTTCTTGGGGTGCCTCAAGCACAGCATGGCCAGATGGTCCAGGGAGATGATTGTCACACTCTACACTGAGCTAGTGCAGACTCACCTTGAGTACTGTGTGCAGTTTTGGGTGCCAGAGTACAAGAGGAACACAAAGCTATTGGAAAGTGGCCAGAGGAGGTCAATGAGGATGGTGAATGGTCTGGAGGGGAAGATGTATGAGGAGCGGCTGAAATCCCTTGATTTGTATAGCCTGGAGAAGAGGAGGCTGAGGGGAGACCTCCTGGTGGTCTATGGCTTCCTGATGAGGGGGAGCGAAGGGGCAGGCATCAGTCTTTCCCTGGTGAATAGTAATAGCGCCAGAGGGAACAATTATGAAGCTGAGACAGGGAAGGTTTAGGTTGGATATGAGGCAGAGGTTCTTTACTGAGAGGGTGGTCGGGCCCTGGATCAGGCTCTCCAGGGAAGTGGTCAGAGCACTGAGCTTGACTTGAGTTCAACAAGTGTCTGGACGATGCACTCAGTCCCATGCTCCGACTTGTGTGGCCCTGTGTGGAGCCAGGAGTTGGACTTGATGGTGCTTATGGGTCCCTTCTAACTCAGGATACTCTAATTCTAGTGCTAGTTTATGCCAAAATATTTATGCTGATATAAGGGAGCAATATTTGGCCCAAAACCTCAATGAATTGGAAAAATGTATTAAAATACATGCTGAAAGTGGAATTTAGCATTGACTCTGACTGGAGAAAAAGAAAAGAGGAAAGTAGGTTAAAATTTTTACTATTTTTTTGTTCTGTTAATCTACTTCAAAGCTCAGAATTACTCTGTATCTTAATTAAAGTTTAGCAAGGTCTCTTCTGCTGTTCACTACAGGAAATGAAGAAAGAGAGAGTTAGGAAAAGAGAATCAAGCCTAATTTTACTGGGTGCAGCTAGATGCCAGAAATGCATGGGTACATGTAACAAGATCTATATTGCTGTCTCTGTCTAACAGCTTTTTAATAGATTATTCTGACAAATCCCATTACTATTAGCATATGATTCTTATTAATCTTTTATTTTGTTTACTACTTTCTCTATTGAGTGATTTACAGGGTGCCTCATTAATACTTCTAAGATAATGACGAAAGAATTGGAGGAGAAAGCTGTACCCAGGGAACACAGCAATTTCAGATTTACAGTCTTCTGGAGTTTTCTCCTTTTATAAGGATATATTATTTAACAAGTCACTGGGGACAGATACACTTTGGCTTATAAAATCCTAACCTGTCTTTTGCAGAGAAGATTACCATGAAGATGGGTTCTGTCAGCCATACAGGGGAATTGCTTGTGCACGAATCATTGGAAACAGGACCATTTATGTGGACTCCCTGCAGATGCAAGGGGAAATTGAAAACCGAATTACAGGTAAGATTATATATCCCTGTTCCAGGGAAAAAAAAAATTGTGGAAGTATTCAATTCAGGTAATAGTGCTATCATCTGTTTCAGTTTCATTGGTCAGTAACTGAGGGATCTTTATATTAAGGTTATGGGGATGTAAACAGTTTCCCACTTGTGCATCTAGCAAAATTTGGAGCAAAGATGATGAATATGTGCTGTCATGTGTAGAAGCTTTTTCCATGTCCTTAAGTAAGATGTCAGAGCATTGACTTTTTAACAGCCTGTGGTTTATACTGGAGCTTTTCGCATGATAGATTCAAAGAGATTTTTTTTTTTTTAAAGCAATTTGTCTTGTAATAAAAAATAACTTTTTTTATTTTCTTGAAAAATGTCTGGTGTCTTTTCTCAGGGTTTCCTCCCCTATTGTGTAAACCCATCAGTGTCTGGCTTTCACATTAATTTATATAAAACAAGAGTCAATCTTCTCGTGCTGTGTTCCTGCTGATTCTTTCTTGAATTATTGTTCTGTTACAGAGTTAAAACCATGCATCCAAAACCTTAATGACCTTAATACATGAACATGGGTTTTCTTCACTGGACCTTAGTTAGCAGGCATTAGCAACTGTGACTCCCATGTACAGAAGCAGATCAAGAATATGAATAATCAAAACAGTTTATAATACTATATGGCCAATTAATTCAGTCTAGTAGGAGCTTATTTGTATCTGGACAGATCTGGCTAATGGAATCTGCAATTTTAACATAATTAGTTGCCAAAAATAGATTGATGTCACTTGCCAGCTCTAGTTCCTTAAATATACTACCTTAAAGGCTCATTGTCAAGCCAGAAATCCAGGTCAGGTTTTTTTTCTGTTGTTGAAATGGTAATCAGATTCTGGGACTGGCAAAATGCAGATGCTAACCTTTCCTTGTGCTATTATGTCTCTTTCCCCTCCCTCCTTTCATCTGTACTCTGCTATAATTCTGGCCTTTTTATCATTATGTTATTAATGAATGCATAACACTGAAACAGTTTTTTTCTATGACTTAATTTTTATCCTGTTTGGAAGTTTTTCAGCAACATAGAATCTGAAATTACTACATTTGTAACTGTGAATTAGGTTCATAATGTCTTTTTCTAAAAAAAAGTCAAAAAACACCGACCAAAGAAATAAAAAAAATGTGATTTCTTCCAGAAAAGGTTTATTGAATAAGTTATACTTGTTTCCACAATATACAGGACAGTAATTCATGACCTGGGTATTGGATCCTAAATAGCACTGATGGTCAGTTAGATTTTGGAGACTGAGGGTTGGGACTCTGTGTCCTGGAATTTAAAATAATTTCTGATGGAACCATACTTTTTTAAGAAAATGCTGTGAATCATCCTGTAGAGCTGCCCAGTGCCTAGCTAGGCAGTTGCGGTGCTTTAGCCCTGGCTGGAGGCCAGACATCCACCAAAGTCAGTCTATCACTCCCCTTTTCAGTTGGACAGGGGAGAAAATATACATTAGGAGGCTTAGGAGTCAAGATAAGGACAGGGAGAGATCATTCCATAATCAGCGTCATGGGCAAAACAGACTCAACACAGAGTAAAGGAAAGGAAACTCTCTAATTTATTACACTACACACTCAGTGAAACCAGTCAGATAATGAGAAACGCAATCAGATCTTAAAGCACCTTCCCCCCCACTCCTCCGTTCTTGGCAGATTTCACTTTAGTCATGATTTTGCTCCCTTCTTCCCCCACATTGTGGTGGGGGAGGGGTGGGGGGATTGAACAGGGACTGAAGAAATGAGGCTCTCGGTCATTTCCACAAACTCTTTTCCAGATCTCAAAACATCTCTATCTCCCTCCACCCCCACCCACCACACCCCTCCCCCCTTCTTAGCAGACTTCACTTTAGTCTTGATTTCGCTCCCTTCTTCCCCCCCCATTGTGGTACAGGGAGCGGCAGGGACTGGGAAAATGGGGTTTTGGTCAGTTCCTCCCAAGTTGGTTTCCTTCTTGGCTGGGGCAGAGGCATTCATTCTACACACCCTTCCCCTGCCACACCATGGGGTCCCACCCACACAGGACACAGTCCTTCATGAACCTCTCCAATGTGAGTCCTTTCCCACAGGTCTTCAGCTCTTCACCAGCTGCCCCACTGTGGGTCACTGTTATGGCGTGCAGTCATAAATCACAATGTATCTCAGTCCCAATCCTCCATGGGGTCACCAGCCTCCCCCCAGCAAACCTGCTGTGGCGCGCATCTCTCCCTTGGTCATCTCTGTGTCTATCTCTCCATGGGCTGTCAGAGGCTTGCTCCAACACGGATCACAGCATTTCCTCTATGTCTTCACCTGACAATGAGTGCTCACAGCTCAGAAGGCCAACTGTGTCCTGGGCTGCATCAAAAGGAGCACGGCCAGCAGATATATGGAGGTGATTCTGCCCCTCTACTTTGCTCTCATGAGACCCCACCTGGAGTACTGTGTCCAGATCTGGAGTCCCCAACATCAGAAGGACATTGACCTGTTGGAATGGATCCAGAGGAGGGCTACAAAGATGATTTTAGGGCTGGAGCATGTCCCCTATGAAGACTGGCTGAGAGTACCTGAAAGGGGGCCTACAAGAAAGCTAGGGAGAGACTTTCTAGAAGGGCACATAGTGACAGGGAAGAATGGTTTTAAGTTGGAAAGGGGTACATTTAGATTGCATATTAGAAAAAATTCTTCACTATGAGGGTGATGCCCCCTCCCTGGAGGTATTCAAGGCCAGTTTGGATGGGGCCTTGAGCAGCTTGTTTTAGTGAGAGGTGTCCCTGCCCATGGCAGGAGGGGTTGGAACTTGATGACCTTAAGGTCCCTTTCAACTAACCATTCTATGATTCTGTGATTTCACAGAGTACTTGTTTCTTACTAGTTTCTTACTAGTTTTCTTATACATAAGTATTGAACTTATCTACTGCATAACTGCGACTGAGATTGTGTTTATATGTTTGCCCACACGTGCTAGGGCTAATTTTTGGTGGAAGGCCTGTCTGCTTAGGGCTGTGGGCTCTGTTGAGCTTGGGAAATGGTGACACCTACTGCCCGACACCACGAATATCTCACAAGGCAACATTATGGGGAGTTTTCATTCTGGATTTTCATTTCATTGCAGTGCTGATTTGCAACGTGCATTTTTTTTGTCTCTACAACCCCTGCTACTGTCTGGTCCTGGCCATGTAGTTAGGTGAGAATAGTGGTCTTCTATTAAAAAAAAAGGAGGGCAGTTCCAGAGAAAAACTTGAGGCATGACTTGAAAGACTTGAAATCCATAACTCTGGATATACGACTAGCAGTGTCTTTGGTGTGCTGTTTTGTTAATAACCACAAAAATAAACCCCTCAGATGCCACCACACAGTCCTTCTGGCTTCTGCACCTCCCATCAATATAAGGGGATCACTTTGAATTGTGCACTCTTTGCTCATACCAATCTAAATTCCGTCACATCTTCACAAGAATTAGTGTGGTGTTTCAAAAAGCAAACACTCCAGGTCTATTTTTTCACTGTTAGTCTTTAGGACAAGCACATGCCACAGCTATCGTTTGAGGCCCACATGCAGTGTTCCCTATATTCTTGTGTTAATAACACTGTATTAAAATAAGTACAGGTATAAACAGTACAGAACTTTGATGCTGGGGCTTCTTGCTGCATGTGTGGGATTTAAGAAGAGTCAAGAGATACTCTGATAGCAGTTGGCAGCAGGAAGTAGATGGTTGAAAGGAGAGAGCTGGACAAGAGAGAAAGGATTGATTTGTAGGTTGTAAATAGACTACTGAATTGCTTGAACTGCTCATTTCCTCTCTTTTTACAGTGTGCATTGGTGGAATGTACAGCCTAGCAAGACTCACTTACAAATTATGTTTTGCAAAGTGGGAAGAAATATTCCTACATGCAAAACAAGATTCATCCCCAGCTACTTAATGCACATTCACATTTGTCTTTTCTTTGCAATGTGCAAAAAAATTCCTAGATAGTTAGTGTGTAGATGCTGAAAGCGGAAGGGGAGGATTAAGTTCCTAATTCATTATGTCATTCATCTTAATGTGATCAGTATTTTGAGATTCATGACATTAATTTTTACCAAAAGTGCTGCCTGTCAGGCTTCTCATGTCTATTGATAACATTATCTTCCTAAATACCAATGGTACACTTAACTGTCAGGACTTGAAAAACACTTGTCTTGTTTATTGATCAAAATGTCTACAGGAGGAAGAAGGTAGGTGATCCTCATTCCAATTTTACCTCACTAGGAACTTTAGAAATATGGATCAGCATGCTGGCAGGTGTAGCTTGCCTTAGCTCTTTATCCTTTCAAGGGAAACTTAGTCAAGCACCAAAAGTTTGCTCAATACTGGTTATTTGGGTAACTTCCTATGAACTGAGGTTCTGCAAGGTCTGTACAGGTCAGAGGGACAATGGGACACAGGGTTTTCTTTCTGCATTTATCAGCTCTCCTTTACAGCAGAAATAACCTCATTTCCCTGCTGCTCAGTAGGCTTTCAGACCTTCAAGAAAAGATGGAAGTTGTAAAAGGCGAATGACATGAAAATTATGTTGTTTCTGATGCTTTTCATTAATTAATATTTAACCAGCATTTTTGTTCCTTTCCAGCCGCATTTACCATGATTGGAACTTCCACACATTTGTCCGATCAGTGCTCACAGTTTGCTATACCATCCTTCTGCCACTTCGTGTTTCCCTTGTGTGATGAGCGCTCTCGGACCCCTAAACCACGGGAGCTGTGCCGGGATGAATGTGAAGTTCTGGAGAATGATCTCTGTAGGCAGGAGTACAACATTGCTAGGTCAAACCCCCTCATCTTGATGCAGCTACAGTTGCCCAAGTGTGAGGATCTCCCACGACCTGAAACCTTGGAAGCTGCCAACTGCATAAGGATTGGGATCCCAGTGGAGAGACTCAGCCGATGTAAGTGTGACTTTTTCATCACTGGGAAAAAAGTAGTTTGTTTCTTCCTCAGGTTGGGTCTGAGAGACAGTATTTTATCAATCTTTCTAGAGAAAGTACTGTTATACCAGACACTACTACTTTTTATCATGTTAATAGTGACCATAATCTTGTAAAGTGTAATTATGATTGTGAGGAAGTTTAATGGATGTTGTGTAGTACCGAAAAGGGTTATAACAAGCACTTGGGGCTATAAAACTTTGTGTTCACACAATCAGTTTGGCTCAGGTATGTGACGAGCAGCAGTACCTTCCAAGCTTCCCTTCCCACGTGCTCCACCACAGCTCTGGCTCAGTCCTTGCCTTTCTGGATGAGTCCCCCCCATGCAGCTACTTGCTAGTTCTGTTTGCTTATCAATAAACCTCAAATAGGCTGTGGAAGCTTCCCTGGAAAAATTAAACATTTAATTTCATTCTTTCTGTATGGAAATCTACAAGAATATTAATCCTGCAAATCGAGCATAGAGTGTAATTGTCTTTCTTCACCCACACAGGATGGGTGAAAAAAATTATATTGATTCTGTGAATTTATATTTGAATCCAGAAGTAGAAGAGCTGTTCTGTTGTCAGTAATTATGTGCTGACAATTTTTCAGCCTACTCCATTTCCCTAGCAATTAATCACCACCCCTTTCAATGTTCAACAAAGAAGCTCTGAGAGACAAAAAATGTGTAAAGTTCAAAGTGTGATATGATTATTCTGATCTGTTGTTTAAGCCCACATTTAGGAGCAGGGGTTGTGTCATAACAGTGGGAATGAAGGGCAATCTATGTGCTAGTAAGGCAATAATCTAGTGTATCTGAGAAGCAAAACTCACTAAGAAAACTATGACAGAGAAAAATTAGCCAGTGAAGAGGTTTCTAGCAAAAATAATGAGAGTGAAAATGAAACTCTGGCAAAAGTTGCCTATGATCCTCAGAGCCAGCGATGCTCCCTCTTGGCAGAACAGCTGTAATGTAATTACCCTGGGGGTTTGGAGGAAGGGGTTTGAGAGTGCTGACTTAAAAAAATGGCAAAGGTAACATTGCAAACATATGGAAAAAATGCATGATTCTGTTTAGGTGATACATATGGGAGACAAGAACTCAAACAGTATGAAGAGAGGATAGCAGCAAAACAGCAAAAGAATAAAAAGAGTATTTCAGCAGATATGAAAGTGATGTGTCTCAAGAGATGAAAAGCCTAAATCCCTTATCTCTAAAGAAGAAAGGAAGGAAAAATTGGCAAGAAGTGTTAGGAAATGCATCACTAATTTCCCTAAGAAGTGAGAAGTGTGAGGAAGAGCAGATTATAAGAAATAAAAGTGTTGATAAAAGGTTTACACTGTTGGCATCCATAGACTTCCTGAAGTGAAGCTTGTATCTCTCATTTAATTCCAGTTATTTTGTCTTGTGTCTAAAGGTTCTTGTATGTTCACTATCTACTTGCATTCAGAGGTACCAAACATTGGTGTATATAGCCATAGAGTTGAGGCACTCCAGGGCAGGATCCAGAAATAACTGAGTGCAACCTTGCAGAGCTGAAATCACAAAATCCACAGCTTTTGTTTACATCCTCACGTACCTAAATTTAAGTACTTTTTACATACATGTCCAATGCACTTAAACCCTTTTGGTCTTGTTTGCCCTTGGTTGTAATTTGTAATGCTTTGTCAAACCCTGTGTTGCAGATCATCAGTGCTACAATGGTTCTGGAGCAGACTACAGAGGGACGGTCAGCATTACAAAGTCTGGCCACACTTGTCAACTCTGGGACTCACAAAGTCCCCACAGCCATGACCTGACAAGCACACAGTTTCCAGAGCTAGGTGGAGGACATGCATATTGCCGAAATCCTGGAGGTCAGATGGATGGGCCCTGGTGTTTTACAAAGAATAAAAACGTACGCATGGAACTGTGTGACATACCTTCCTGTAGTATGTATTCTCTTTCTTTTTTCCCCTAATACTGTCCTGAATCCTGTATTATTTTGAATGTTCCCCATTTTTACAAGTACAATTCACTTGGGAGGGTTATGCTTTCAAATGTTTCACTTGCTGTAATGCAGCTCACTTGTTTTGTGCTGTGGATGCTTACTATTCTTCGGACATCAGATATTGTAACCAAGATATTGTGACTTTTTTATTATGTATTGGGTGCTTAAACAGAGATAATAATTAATGATACTGCTGCAGCTTGCATTCTAACTTGTCAAATGCCAAACTTGAGGTACTTATCACCTGTATGTTTGGTTCCCTTACACAACTATACTGCTTTTGCTCTGTACAGCATCTTACATGGATTTTGAGGGCCTGTAGAGGGAGATACAGCACCATCCTCGGTTTTAGGGAAAGTGTGTGACATGCAGAAGCAGAGATACCATGAGACATGATCTTATCAGCAAAGTCCTACGATATCTGCTAGTGGCTCTGTACTGCACAGCTGATAGCAAAAATAAAAAGCACAGCTCTTACAGCTTAATACCCTCTCACTCACTTCCCTGCATTGGTACAGCCTTCACTCTAGAGCTGTTACAGTGGTAACAGTCTTTGATCTTGACAAAGCAACTTAATACTGTGCTTCACTAGGAAGAAAAGTATGTTCCCTGCAAAAACAGATGCGCTGTGAAAGACATAAAAGTAATTTTATTTCAGATTGCCTGGATATTTAAGAGCACTCAAAATTGATAGCAAATTTCTTAGTTACTTCACTTTTTTTACAGTAACATGATTTGACATTTATAATAAATTACTATGTTGCATGTAATATGGTGTAAAGATAAAACTGGGAAGTGGTTGTGGTGAAAGCTGTAGCCACAAGTAGCAAAACCTGCAGAAAACATCCCAGACAGTTCCAATGAACATTTTGGATATCATTAAGCTTTCCAATAGTGTCTTAAGTATCAAGAAAAAGTATTTGAGTAATGTTCCAGAAGAGTCTTTTTAAGTGTATTGATTGCTTTTTCATGTCTGTCTCACTGTAACATAGAAGTACTTTAATTCTTTTAATAATAATTCTGCCGTCGAGACTGAGGTTTATTTTATTCTGGGCAGAAGTAATTCCAGTGGAAGTAGAAAGTGGGCAATGTGCTGATGAAATAGCTGAAGTTGGGTGAGCAAGCCAGACTGCAGTGTTGTGTGGCAGTTTACCACACTGAGTTCACTGCATAATATACTGCGATGAAGACTACTCATTTGCTTTTTATCCCCTGAGCAAGATAATGCAATGATACTCTGATCTCTGTTCTTCAGCTTATATAACCAGCAGCCTCAAAAGTAAAGTGAAATAAACCACACAATGTCACAGTCAGCATATTAAATGTGGGACTTGGGTTTATCTTCATACTCCTAATTGCTATGTCCATTCAAACTTCTTTGAAATATTTAATGGAAAATTATGGAGCCAGGGAGGAAGTGGGGGGGGGGGGGGGAAGGCAATACAACTTCTGTTTTCAAGCTATATACTTTTGCTTTTTGTTTAAAATGTAGCATTAATTATCAAAGTAATCATACCATAGTGCATTGTTGGGCGGGGGGGGGGGGGGGGGAGGGGGAGGCGTTTTTTTTGCTTTACTCTCAAATGCATTACTTATTGTGAACAGTGAACATGTCTGTGCCTGACAGGTCCACGTGACAACAGTAAAATGGGAATCCTCTACATCCTGGTTCCCAGCATAGCCATCCCTCTGGTTATAGCCTGCCTGTTCTTCCTGGTCTGTATGTGCAGAAACAAGCAGAAGGCATCTGCGGCTACACCTCAGCGGCGCCAGCTGATGGCATCTCCTAGCCAGGACATGGAAATGCCACTCATTAATCAACACAAACAGGTATTTTTTTCCAGAATTTGCTTGGGCCATGTATTTCAAAAGCGGTGCAATTTTCAGTGTTTCAAGTTGTCAGTGTTTGAATTGGAACCATGTTGTAAGGGACCTAATTTTCATACCTTGCTAGCCATCTACTTCATCTACCAGGTCTTGTTCTCTCTAGCTGTATCTGGAAATCCTGGTCTTGGGCAAGAGCTTTCCAGATGAAGCATCTTATGACATTTTCCCATACTTGTTGATCCCCATTCTGCCAGTTGTCTCAGTGACTGGAATTGTTGTTATTCCTGATCCAGTCATCAGCCTGCAGCTCATTTTTCTTCTGCTAACGATGCAGCTGATTTGCTTGTTTTAAAGAAGGATGTGTGGTAGGATTTCTTGTCTAATGTGTTGGCACAGTCCACTAAGCAGGAAGTTGAACAGGGGCGCAACATGTTTCTAAGGCTGTGTGTCATGAAGGACAGTGAAATGAAAAGGTCTTCTCTCTACAAATCTCAGCTCCTGTATACCATTTTCTGGGTCAACTAAGAGATCTCCTCACGAAAATCCTGTTCAGATCTAATGTAGAATTTTCAATCACAGCATTTACAAGTTGCAAGCTCTAAAAAACAATGCTAAATCGGGAACAACTGGCAACTTCTGTTCAGGAAACTGTAGTATATTTGTGGGATATTACCAATTGTTACAAATTACATTGATTTTGTGTAATAAAGGGAAAGTTTGATGGCTGAGTCTGAATCGTGCAAGAAATTGGCTAGTCCAAGCCAAGGTCTGTTGGCCACTAAAACAAGAGCTTGTTCTCAAATCACCTGTTAAAGCTTCTTTTTGGCCTCCCCACCTCCTTACTATTGTGATGCCCTGCATGTGAACTGTGCCAGCTGCTTCTGGCTTGGTCAGGAACTCCTTCTTCAGCCCACGGCAGTCAGAACGGACCCCTTAGATCACCATCACAAACTCCTTTGCTTTTTCTGCCAGTGTCTCTGGGGATTTCTCACCCTTGACTTTGCCACCTTTTACTTTACGTACCAGAGAGAAATTCTTCATCAGAGCTATTGTGAGTTTTCTCAGTGGAAGTACTGTGAACTGCTGCCCGTAAGCAGGGGCTGTTCCGGAGGAGAGAGGGCATATAGCTGCTACTGCAGAACTGAAAGTGAGATGTTTTGTTCCTTCTTCTGCTGGAAGGGATGTTGCAGTTCACCCCAAGGCTGCCACCTCCCCAGCTAGTGCCCTCAGTTTTTCTCAAAGATCTCCAGTGGATACCTCTGGGCAGATCTGAGGGGCAAGTGCAGCTGTAGTTAATAGACCTTATTCTTTGCGAGATTTACTCTGAACCAATTAGTCATTTAGCTTGCATAAAATATGGTCACTCCTTTGTAAAAATAATTATCCTCATCATTTTGCAGCATAATTCAATTTATACTTTTGATAATAGTATAACTCATTTCAAGGTTAACTGTAAAATCAATATACTTATGTAAATATCCAAAACCCTGAAAAGTCGTTTTATCCCAATTTATGCTCTGCTTGAAGCATCTAACTGCTGGGAACTTTTCTGGAGATTCTGATGTTTAGAAAACATTGTGATTTTTTTACTGACTTACTTTCTTCATTTCAGGCTAAACTTAAAGAAATCAATCTGTCCACTGTGCGGTTCATGGAGGAGCTAGGAGAGGAGAGATTTGGCAAAGTCTACAAGGGACATCTTTTTGGTACAGCACCAGGTGAACAAACACAAGCTGTTGCCATCAAGACACTTAAAGACAAAGCAGAACTGGCTCTTCGGGAAGAGTTCAAACATGAGGCAATGATGAGATCACGCTTACAGCACCCAAACATTGTTTGTTTGCTGGGAATAGTGACAAAGGAACAACCTATAAGCATGATTTTTAGCTATTGTTCCCATAGTGACCTCCATGAGTTCTTGGTGATGAGATCTCCCCACTCAGATGTTGGCAGCACTGATGATGACAAGACAGTAAAATCTACCCTGGAACCAGCAGACTTTTTCCACATTGTGACTCAGATAGCTGCAGGAATGGAGTATCTTTCAAGCCACCATGTTGTCCATAAAGACTTGGCTACTAGAAATATACTGGTGTTTGATAAACTGAATGTGAAAATATCTGATTTAGGCCTTTTCAGAGAAGTCTACGCAGCTGATTACTACAAACTGATGGGAAATTCCCTTCTTCCTATCCGGTGGATGTCCCCTGAGGCAATTATGTATGGCAAGTTTTCTATTGATTCAGATATATGGTCGTATGGAGTTGTGTTGTGGGAAGTATTCAGCTATGGCCTGCAGCCTTACTGTGGTTATTCTAACCAGGATGTCATCGAGATGATCAGGAACCGGCAGGTATTGCCGTGTCCTGATGACTGCCCCACATGGATATACACTTTGATGTTGGAGTGCTGGAATGAATTTCCTAACAGAAGACCAAGATTTAAAGATATACACAATAGACTAAGAACATGGGGAAACCTTTCAAATTACAACAGCTCAGCACAAACCTCTGGGGCAAGCAACACCACCCAAACAAGTTCTCTCAGCACAAGCCCTGTTAGCAACGTTAGCAATGCTAGGTACATTGGGCCAAAGCAGAAAACTCCAGCTTTCCCGCAACCACAGTTCATACAAATGAAAGGGCAGATGAGACCCATAGTCCCTCCTCCGCAGCTCTACATTCCAGTCAATGGTTACCAGCCAATGCCTGCTTATGGTGCTTACTTGCCAAATTTTTATCCTGTCCAAATTCCAATGCAAATGGCGCCTCAGCAAATGCCTCCCCAGATCATTCCTAAACCAGGATCCCACCACAGTGGGAGTGGATCGACCAGCACAGGCTACGTAACAACTGCGCCTTCCAATGCATCGGTGGCCGACAGGGCTGCTCTGCTCTCAGAGGGGACGGATGACACGCACAATGGAACAGAAGACATCGCCCAGAATCCTGTCCAGGAGGAGGAGGAAGAGGAGGGCTCTGTGCCTGAAACAGAATTGCTGGGTGATAATGACACACTTCAGATGGACGAAGCAGAAATTCAGTCAGAAGCCTAAGGAATTTGCCTCATTACTAAGAATTTCACATCACTTCCAAGCATGGAGACTATAGATCATTAGGCTTAACAGCAGTTATTTTGATCTGACTAGAAGAAATAAAACTAAGAAACCTATACTCACGTAAATTGCAGCAGTAATGATATACTGGGTTTATTGACCATTGCCACCATCAGATGATGGTATAGATTAGCTGGGTTTAATTTTTTTTACTGTCCTGTAGTTCTTGAGGGAAGCTGCTTTTCAGTTATGTACTGTTGCTGTGCAACATATTGCAGAGTAGCATTGCACATCATGTATATCATGATACTTGAGTGTGATGTTAGTGAATTATGCTTAAGCCAATAACACAAAAAGGAATCCAACTATGGCTGCAGAATTGCTAAGAGCATAATGAAGTGCCCTGGATGTGATGGACAGTTTAGTTTATAGTATTTATCTCTTTGATATAATGGACATAAGATTGTTGTTTGCTTTTTGAGTCTGAAAAAATAACAATTTGAGAATACTGATCTGTGTTTATATTGTGATAACCAGAAAAGTAGGGAAACTGAAGATAAAATTGGCTGTGCTGAGTCAAATCATGTGTCTGTCCATCCCATTAGCCTGTCTTGAAAGGCCATTGATAATGTCTGCCCAGAGAAAACTGCAAGGGCAATTTCCCTTGTAGAATTTCCCCAGGGCATTTCCTCAGTCTCCAGCAATTTGTGGCTTAGGGACTTCCTTAGCCAGAAGTGGATTTTTTTTCTGTATAATAGCTCTCGGAGGATTTTCTACCATGAATTTACCCAAAAGATTTTTTACTCACGTAAACTTAAAACATCCACAATGTCCTGTGGAATAACATGAAAGGAGAGAGAATGGTTTGCTTTCATCATTCCCAATGAATGACTGGGACAGAAGCTTCTATATGAGATCGTCTGACTGCATTTGTGGATTGAAAGTATTCCTTCTCTGCTGTGTATTTTCAGCAGCAAGCAGCCTTAATACACTGTTAACCAAAAATGGGGATATTGTAGGGGATATTGTAGGTGTGCACTAACTTAACAATCCAACTTTAATTGCATATTGGTTATCAAGTACAGAAAAGAGCTCCATATGTATGTTCCTAAACTGCAAAAGTGTGTTGGGTTTTGTTTGGGGTTATAGACTTACTTGATTTACCACAATTACTGCTGGATTGCATGTGAAACCATGTTTTTTCCTGCCTCTTTAGTAAAAATGAATCTTTGAACTCTAGAAGACCAAAAAGAAGCAAATATTGTACAAAGTGCTGGTTTTGTGCTTCTATTTGCAGGATGAATCATGTACAGACCTTTAAATGTAATTTATGTTTTACTACATTTTATATACTTTTTTCATTGAAACATTTGGATTTTTGAATGAATGACTTTATAACTTAACCATTTACAATATTCACATGTGGTACAGTTTTATTGTATTGCTGTTTCATTTTGCTAAATATGCAGACAGGTCCATACATTTCATGACCCTTTCTGTAATACAAGCAATACACATTCTCACTGTAGCATTATAGCAAACACACACTATAGCTATAAGTTGTTGTACATCCAACATGGATTATTCAATAAAGTGATGCAAAAAGTATGATTAAGTATGTATCTTTATAGTTCCTACAGCAGCTATTTTGTTTTGGTATTTTGTGGAAATAGAAGTGGCCACGGTTCTTAGGGTACAGGTTTCATACCTAAACTACAACTTTTTATTTTGTTACACTGGGATTCCCTTGTAAGTTGTGTAATCATTGTCATCTACACCCTGTGTTCATGGTATGGCAGCATTACTTATTTCCAGCATTTCACCTGGATTTGGAAATGCACTGGTAGGAATAAAATAGGAAAGCTTTATTACTTGTGTTAATATAACGCAGCTTTGGGTGCTATTATTAAATAAAGGATAAATAAAGAAAAAATGTGAAGTTTATTTACGTTATTTGTTTCTTCTAGGTTCCATGTTCTAACATTAATGAACTTCATTAATCAACTACCTTGGCTTCCTTTATTAATTTAGAGTCTGAAAAATGGAGAGTAGCTCATCCAGTTCCACCACAGATGTCTCAGTAAGAGAAGAAATATAACAAACAAATGAGTGGCAGTCAGTGGAAGCTTCGGTATGGCACTGTCTGAAGTTCACCTCATTCTGACAATCAAAGAGCATTACAGCTTCAGTGCTTTGGGTAAAATGTAGGGAAGAGGTCCTAATTCCCTTCCTCATGCCTCATAAATTCAAGTCTATAAATCACTACAGCCAGAAAATGTAAGATAGAATCCTATACTGACTTTCCCATCCCCGGTAAGATGTGGATGCATTCTTAGACTGATGTAGAGAAGTGACATACAATCCTCTAAGCCAGTCTTGGTGATAAACAAAGTAACAGAGAGGGGTTTTCTCCCTTCTTGATGTGGATGTGCATTCTTGAGCTGCCACAAACAGAACCATGATGGCTCGAAAACACTTTGCAGCTCAGCACAGCACCTCTGCACCAGTGGTTGCCATTACCAACAAGTTAGGGGCTTCGGTAAGTCATGTGGATTGGCAGTAACTCAGTACTTTGCAACTTCCCAGGCAACTTCTGTGATGTCTGCTGCAAAGACCCAGCCAGAGCGAGGATCTGCCTTTCCTCCTCAATATTTGGAAGTGAGGCCAAGGAAGACCAGGGAAGGCATGTGGTGGTAAGTGCATGGAGCAAAGTGATAAGGTGGGAATTCAGGAAGGAAGAATCGGGGCTGGAACCCAGCAAAGCCAGCATGGTGCTGCTCATTAGGGAATGCACTTTTCTAGCAGCAAGTAATCTGTGGGGAGCAAAGTGGCTTTGATAAGACCACAGGATATTGTCTCTTGCCTCTTCCTTCGGCAAAAATGATTTTCATAAGGCAGGAAATGACCATGGAAGAATATAGAGCATTGGTAGTGGCCAGAGCAGCCCCCTGATGGGCCAGGTGGCTGTGGCTGAGAGAGACTGCCTCTACCCCATCTCCAGTAGGTCTATGGCACTGGACCTGGTGTATGCCCTCCCCCTGACTATACTGGTTTAGCTGTCCTCACTTAGTCCAGCTCTTTGATGTGCAGGTGTCTGATCTTGGCTCAGATTTTGTGAAGACAAAGCTGCTGAAGAAAAAGTTGGAAGGAGCCCTGAAGGCATTAGCCTTTTCTCTTACATGCAGCCTGTGCCTGCAGAGCACAAAAACGCTCCTGGGATTCACCTTGGGGCAGGATACAGCACCCTTGGGGTGAACAGATCCCTCACAGGCATGGAGATGAGCCCAACATCTGCAAGCCTGGAGGTTGGCGCTGTCCATATTCTTGAGGCCTGGTAAGGAATAGGTATGGAGTGAGAAGCTGAAACATGAGGCAGGAGGGTTTTGGGTATAACACAGTCAGAAGCACCAAGATAGTTTTGACTCAGGACAGGATTTTCTTAGGGTTCATGAGTCTTAGGGTTCATGATCCAACAGTGTCTTGGTCAACCAGTGTCTGCCTTGCCTGAAAACAAATGTAGGTCCTTGCTTGCCATAGTATGTGTTGTAGATGGAGATTGGATTCACAGGCACAGGGCAGGGAAGACAAAAGATGATTTGTAGTCTGAGTAGAGAAGCTATATGACTGTAGATGTGCATACCTCCTTCAACATTCCTATGTAGCCTTGCAAGTATACCAGTCTGAATCCTGTCTGGTATTGCACAAGATCTGGGTTATTGCAGTGTGTTTTCATCTGTAGTATATGTTGGGACTATAGAGAAGACAAAATTAAACAGTGCAGTGTAAGTAGCTGTGTAAGAACACAAGATTCACCCACAGTGCAAACTAGTAGGTACAAATAGGACTTCTTATTACAAGCTTTGGTAGGCAGCTTCATTCCTTCACTTTCATCTAAATGTCACTACTCTCAGTTTCATCTAATGATTTTCCTAAAGGCTGGTGCAGAAGGACATGCTCCCTGAGGAGGTATGAATCCTTTGCTTCCTGTATCTGCCATGGATACAAGCGTCATAGTAAGTCAAAGGGAAATTACTTCACAATAACAGTACCTTGAACTTTTATTAGAGATACGAATTTGAGTTTATTTCTCTAAGGAGTTCATTAGATGTCACTTACTTCTGTATACAGAAAAATCATCACACTTTACTGTGTGGGAAAGAAAGAGGTCTGATGCTTTCTGGGAGAGAGTTCAGGGGCACATGTTAAGTTGGAGCACTCAAAAAATCTTAGACCATGAAGCATTTTTCAAAAAAAAAAAAAAGTAAAGATGAAAAACCCAGCTACAAATATCTTCAAATAAGTCCATACTTTGTTTTTAAGCCATAGTTTGACCCTGTGTAGACAGTAACTCTTTGCCAGGCAAACTCTGCCACAAACTGTTGTCAAAAACAGCATTTCAGTGACCCAACATATGAAGAAAAAAAGTCCACTAACAAAGTCATTCTCTATTTGAGAAAAGGGACTGAATTCATACTGTAAGGAACAATTTATGTTACCATTGCATAAATAAACCTGTGAAATGTTAGTGTTGTGGCAGGAATCAAGGTTTGGGGATTTTCTCAGACACTGGGAATGAGGTATTATAAGATTAGAAGTGTAGTGGCATGAAGCATGAGCGCAGCTCTGTAAACAAGGTTTAGGTCTATCTTATTAGAAAAATTAATGTTACCTTTTTTTTTTTCAAAAATGACTTTGCATAATCCTTTCAGTCGTGCCCAGTTTGTAGACAGGACAAATTGTTGGCTCCTTCAGTCAGCAATATTATGTCTGAGCAATCTAGGGGCGAACAAGCAGTAATAAATTTGCTCGTTTGGCAAGATAAACCAAGTCCATGATATCCTGGTGAGGTAGATACTCATCTAGACCAAAATGCACCTTATCTACTGTGATAAAATACCAGAGAAATGTTTTGGCACGGTGCTTCCTTTCCAGAAAAATGCTGTAAAAACATTTTACAGCATATTCCTGTCTTGCCCTATGTTTGATATTGAAGAGTCATAATGTCTGAACTCTTTAAGCACTCCTCCTCCTTGACAGATGCACAATGGGGGCTCCCACTGCAGAAGGTTGGGCCCCCAGGCTTTCTTTGTGGTCTCAAGTAGACAGTTACCTCTGTGTGTGTGTGTACACTCATGCTAGTCTTTGGAAGAAAAAATATCCTGGAATACAAAGCAATGCCTCCGAGTTCAGGGTCATATGAAATGTGTGTGTGTGCATGCACATACACATGCAGTTACACACATGCACATGTGTATATACACATGCACCTAGAGAGACAAAACAGCAAGAGGCAATGCATATTCAGATAATTGGAGTTCATTAGGGGATATTTTTCCCCTCTCATTCTGTACAATGTGCAGGTGCTTCAGGGCTAGGTGAGGTCTTTTGCAGCTCTGAATCCAAACCTAGTTCCTCCTAGCATGAAGTGAAGCACTTTCCTGGCACTGCTTCCAGTTGGTCACCATACTCAGGGCTCTGCCAGGAGAAGGCTCATGGGGTGAGCCTGGCATAAGGAATTCCTTAGCAGCGCAAATGGGATGATGTCCCCGTGTACGATTTGTGGAGGGAGTTGTCGCTGTCACACGTTACATTCCCGCTTCCCCTCCAACACCCATGCTGAGGGTCCTGGTGCTCTCCCCAAGCCAACCCTATCTGGTTGCTTTAAATGAAAAAACTGGCTCTAAATCTTAGCTGAATACTGCAAGATTGCACAAGCAGGGGGAAGTAACATAACTGAGGTTATGTCAGGAGCTGGAAATAGTATGGGGTTCACAGGGCTGTAAATCTACAGGAGAGTCGGAATTTAAAATACTATGATACTGAGGGAACACAGAATCCGATGTAGCTACTTCTCATTTCTATTGATCTGAAAGAGGAACTTTACTTTATCTCAATTGCAGTGTACCTGATGGTTTAACTGTCCTTTTTAAGATCCGTGTCTAAAACTGGAAATAACCCATCTGTTGTGTAGGTTCTTTTGTTAACTCTAAAAGTGATGGAATTTGGGGGGAAAAAATATTAGAATTGCTCCACTTATTTATTTGAATGTTTGTTTTCATACACTAAGTAATAAGTCATAATGGAGATTTACAGAAAGTGCTTTTGTTGGCATGTGTTTTATATTTGCCACTGAGGAAGATATTTTTTTGTAGGAGCCACCCTCCACATAGCCTTCTTATAAATTTCTAACTGCTGAAGTACCCACTGGAGATGTTGGGAGCTCTTGTAATTCTGATTCATAGCAATCAGTTTAAACAATCTTACGAAGCTTTAAGTCTGCTTTAGAGGTATCGATTTGATATATGCCAACGTTAACAAATGAAACTAATTCCTTTCAGAACTACAAACCAAATTGTAATTAACAGAGGGGATGATTGGTAGGAAAACAGGCAGTAAACTACAGAAATAATCAACCACATAGAGATTGTCTCTAAATTATTTAAAAATGGAAACATTTCAGGTACGTAGCATTGATTTAATTTATATGTAATATGATTTCATCTGAGGTTAATTGTTCTTCAACTTAGTCTGAGGTTTTTACAGCTATGGTAAAGACCTTCATCGTTCACTGTTGTTAATCCTATGAATACATTTTCATATCTTGATATGGTTTACCATTTAATTACTTTCATATCAGATTTAAATAAATATGTGTCTGAGATACAACCTGAAATGTTGGGAGAAATATCTAATAAAAGAGCTAATAGCCATGTGTTTTTCAGACCAAGGAGGGGGGTGTTGTGTTCCTGTTTTTCCCATTGTCTTATTTCCACTCCAAACTCCTTTCTCCTCAGTGTATTTTTCTGCTCATTTAGGTGATCATTTCAGTACGAATTACTGAGGAAACATTTCAAATTACAGTGTTACCACTAAGAGAACTGGGAATAAAGGATTTGTTTCTTTATGAAGTGAAGGTATTTCACGCTGTCTTTTCTTCTTCTGTTCCTTGTTCCTTTTCATATATTTCTTGCCCTCTGTTAGGTATTTCTCAGAGAACAGCCACAGTATTCATGAATGTATTTCCTCTACATGAAAAACTGTTCTCCAAAGGCAGACTAAAAGACAGTGTTTATGTATTTATAAATAGTTATGTTTATGAACTATTTTGGTCTTGACAGGTTGAAAAGCATGCAGTGGTGAAAAGGTAAGGATTTTGCTGTTCATGAACTTGCAGACTCAAACATTCCTGAACGAAAGGGTGTGTGGAAGTAAGTCTTTGGTTTTCAGTGCATGTTCCCTGCTGACTTTGCTGTGGCCTGCACTTTTTGCATCCTATAAACCATAAATACTGGAGTTTCATCAACATTCTACAATGTCTTTGCTTAAAATTAGTGAATGGTTTTGTAATTTCTTTACCCATGTTGTAATCCAAGTATCTGATGTACGCAGTTCAACTCTTACAGTCCTCTGCTGTTGGTGTCATTAAGGCTGTTTTGCAGGAAGATCTATACTATGTGAAAGGAAACAAATCCTTCCAAACCAATGCAGAGTTCACTTCTGAAACCATCAGGCTGGTCTAAGCTCAGGCCTCCTCCTAGCTTTGGGACACCCATCAAAAGCCACAGTAGGGAACAGTGTAAGTCTTCCATTGCCCACCTCAAACCTGAAGCTGGTTACGTTAGCTGACTCTATGTTGGAGGTGTCAAGCCTCTGACTGCACTGGAGAGGGTCAGGGGATTGGGATCACTTACTGGTCAGGAGCTGGACAATGAAAACTGGTGCTGAACTTCCAAAGGTGGTAGTCTTCTAAACTGCCCTGAGAAGATTCAAAACTACAGGCCTACTTAGACTGAACATTTGTCCTAACTCTGTGTGTCAGAGGAGTGTGGTTAACGGTGGACTCAGTGCCCACTTCTGTTGCTGGCACTGGATGGACCCTGTGTAATTTATTTAGGTTTCTGGTGTTGTTTTTCCTGTGAACATTGCTGGTGCTTCATTCAGCCATTGTGAGGGGAAACTCATATGGAACAAGGGAATTCGTACTGCAGCTAAGCTTGGCAGCTTGGTGATAGATGACACTTCATGCTAGATACAGCACTAGAGGCATTGCATTAACTGGCTGGAGGGTTCTTGGGTTTGGTGCAAGCTGTCTGGCTACAGACATACTTCATGCAGATGTACCACTTCTGTGGGGGGCATTGGTCTGAAAGGACTAGGTGCATCTTGCAATAACAAATGGTCTTGAGACCTGAGCCAAAGCCTATTGAAGTCATTGGGAAAAACTCTTTGGCTTCAAAGGGTTTTGGATTAAGGCCATAAGAAACAGTCATCTTGTTCTTTTAGATAAACATTCCCCAACTTGTAATCATGGTATTATTAAAGCAGGGTTTTAAAACTTTTTTTTCTTTAATAGCTTCTGTAACACAGAACGAACATTGTATTCTTTTCTGAATAACTTAAAAAGCTGATTTTTTTTTTTTTTTAACGTGGCAGTGTGACATTATAACACCTTAAATTGTTTTGTGCATACCAACAAGTATTCATGGTACATACTGTAATTTCTTGTAATCGTTCTGTTTGCTAGCCTATGCCCCTGGGAAAAATATTTGCCAAAATAACATGCATGAAAACCTCTTTTTTTTTTTTTCTCCGTGGCTTTGCTTGGAAATCAGCATACATCTTTGCAATAATCTGCTTTTAATAAGTGGGAGTTAATATACTTACTTTGTTCATGCATTTTAAGTGTGCTAGCATGTGAGGGTCTTTAGGGGGAGTGGAACAGAGAGTTTGAATCTTGCCATTTTGTAAAGGATCCACCTCCAACCCGAGTTGCAGATCTGACAGTGTGTATGAGCAAGGGAGAGAGTGGGATCAGAACAATAATTTTGCTCTGCCCATGGCAGCATTTATTGAGAACAGCCAATATTGCAGCCGGGTCTAAGGGCCAGGGATGTTGGGGGCAAAGCTGGAGCCACGTCCCAGCTGAGTCCCACCCTGGCCAGCCTGGTTCCTTCCCTGGTGGCCCCTGGCCCTGGGATCTTTCTTTCATTCTTGGAAGAGAAAGTTATTTAGTGTCCATCCCAGGGCACTGAGCATATCAAGTCTACTGAGGCAGCTTTGTGTGGCTCCAGCAATGGCAGTGGTGGATGCTAACATCTGTGCAGGACCACAGCAAGATGTCACGAGGGGTGTGGGGTACAGCCCCCATCTTGAAAGATGGTGAGATTTCACCCATCCCACTCCAGAAAAAGCACTGACAATAAGAAGGCGCTTGTCTTCAACTCGTGGATCTGCTCTGACAGCAAGTTGATTAAAACAGGCTTTCAGGTGGGGTTAGTGTTTTCTCTCTCCAGGACAGAAACTCAGCCTGGCAGACCTCCTCCTGTTGCTAAAGCACTTCTGCTTCTGGCCAGCTCCTGAAAATGGGGAGATGTGCCATAGTGATGGGAAAAGCCTTTTTTGGAGGCCCAGAGGCATTTTTTGCAAGTCCAGTGCAGATTTTAGATGAATTGATTTTGTTATAAAAAACATTTTACATATTCTGTGTTCTTTACGTGGATTTAACACATACAACCAAACCAAAGCAATTTGGTTATAAAGTAACTTCCACATTTATCTAATTGCTTTGGTTTCACTTGCAGTCTTTCAAGACACTGTTATAAATGCCGTTTCTGTACATGCTGTACCTAGTATTTTTCCCCAAGTATTTTTTTCCTGTGAATACTGTATTGCAAGTAAAAAACTTACATTTCTGCTAAACATTGCAACATTGTGTCAAAATAATTACGGTGTGGTATTTTCCTAAGGAAGTTCTTAGTCTGAATTGTTCCAAGGCAATGCTAGACCTGATTCTTGAAGAGTTTTGAAGTTCCACTTATATCAGAATAATTTGAAACTTCACCTCGAAGTGAATTACACATATTTTGAATTCTTATCTGCCTAGATTCCTGCTGTACACACATGCATGTCCATACCTTTGTACTCTTACAGAGACTGAGCATACGATTGAATGAACACGTACTTGAAAAACAGGCCAATATTTCCCAGTGTTTTAGAAGCTGTGTTAAACAAACTGACCCTCCTTCTCACATAACAGTTTGCTGTTTTGGCAAAGGGTGCATTTTCATCACTTTTTAAAAGGGATTTTAAAAATAATGCTTTTAAAATTTTATTTTAAAATAAAATGAAATCTCAAAAAAGATTCAAGGAAAATATAATTGAGCAGTAAGTCCTACTGTTTCATGGATGGAATCCAACAAGCTACTGGCAAAGAATTTCTTGTGTTTTTTGGAACCAGGAAGATGTTTTACCTGGCATTTAAAATCCCTGCAAAGGAAGGAAATTGTAAATTATGAACTTGGTCTTTTGCTTTTATGTATCATAACGTCTCTTTCCAGTGTAGTTTTCTGAACTAATGTCAATTAAAAGTACAAATTCACCCAGCACATTTAAGAACCAACCTCAAGGATTTTTTTCTTTTCTGTTACATTATTTTGCTTATGCCACAGTCCTATCCCTTCAAGGACATCCCAGCCCCATTTGAAAGATGGAGAAGCAGCAGTGAACTGAGTTTCTAAGCTCTGCCATACCTCTACTGGTTTTGCTGAGCTCAACGGGGGGTGCCATATCACCACTTCTTTGGAATGCATCCTGACTGTCACATTGTTTGGTCAATCTAGATATAATCTGAAAATCTTCCACTTTGGAATGCTGACTTTCCTTTAGAATAGAACATGGTAGAGAAAAACGATGCTTAATAATTTTATTGAGATTCAAAGCCCAGCTAACAATGAAAATCAAATAAAAAAGTCAGTGTAATAATGGCTTCCTCTTGGTATCTAACCTTGGTCCCTTCTTTGTCTTGACTTTCACTTCTAACTCAACACATATTCACATACACATGTGCACACATGCACATGCACACTCACACACACACACACACAAAGGGAATTGAACAGCAGTACTTCAAAATATATATTTTCTAAGAGCCCATGGTAATCAAGACATCTTACCTTTCAGGTCTATGTCCAGGTTTTATAAAAGTCTTCTTAGGTAACAGAAGTACAGTTTTCAGTTTATGCTAAGTGGGGAAAAAATGGCATATCACAAATAAAATAGCAACAAAGGATGTTATAGAAGACTCTTTCAAGAGGCTGAAGTTTTCTATTTAATGAGTTATCCTTTCTGCACCACCAAACCCTTCTGTAGGGTCTCACTTTACAAGAAAAGCATATGGAAGGAGATTTCTTTATAAGGTGTTTGTTTGGAGGGGGTTTTTTTTGCTATTCTTTTGTGTGTAAGCCCAGCTCTGGTAAGACTTGGAAGTATATGTTTAACATAAGGGACAGAAATAATTCTTGGGGATATTGTGACTAACCCTGAACACAGACTTCAAAAATGAGGGCTCTATTGAGAGAGTACAGTGTCATAAGAGTCATTTTTATAAAATTCATTTTCTCCATTACCTTGCAGTATTACTGAATATGTTACTATTTCTGTCAGTGTAGAAACTAGGTCTCATTAAAACTAATGGTTATGCTCTCTAGATCTTCTCTGCTTCTTGTGCCATAGGTGACAGCACGGACTGGTGGTCATTTAAGCAGACTGAGGGAAACTGAGATGTGCAATTAGAGACTTTTTATTTTTTTCTGTTTGAATCACTAGAAGATGTGAATAAGGTATATTTGAACCATACGTGTAGCTTTGACATGGAGAGAGAAGGCATTTTGCCTTTCAAATCAAGTAGGTGTGTGGGTGTCTTTAAATAATTACTTCTGAAATGTGGAGTTTCAGTGAAACTGTTTTCCATGGAAATACAGAGATGTTTTGAATATTGTTACATGTTTACAGTAGGTAGATTTTTGCAAATGTACTTTGAATAGGACAGTAATAAGTAACTGTAGAAACAATGAGAATGTGGTTACATGTGATTATAGAATTCATAAATCACAGCAAGACTCCCAAGAAATACCTCCACTCTTTTTGCAAGAGTGAGATGGGACATCAGATATACATAATGAGATGTTTCATTGCCATACTTTTGAAATTCAGTTTACGTATGTGTTTTCATATCATTGAGAAGTTATAAACTTCTGCTGCATTGTGTTCAGTAACAGGATAAAACCACTAATACAGTTATGGATCAGCACACCTTGATTTACCAGTAGGCCCTCAATAAATTTTCTGATAGGCCAAAGGTTGTGCATTTTTCTCAGGAGTATGAGTCTATTACTATTGACAGGTAGACTAAATGATCTTAGACATCTTTTCCAACCTTAATGATTCTATGTTCTATTATTACCAGTAATCCTGGAACTAGACACAGCTGTAAAAAAAGATAGAATAAATAAATAAATAAATAAATAAATGTTGTCAGTTAATTTTATAATCATAAAAAAAGGCCACTTGTAACCTCTAGGGTTTAATAAAATGAAGGGCACTGAATGAAGCAGATGCTTTTTGCAATATCCCAGAGAGCTATGATAGTCAGACAGATTTGCCCATATGCTTCATTTCACACATTCTCAAAGGGTTTTATTGATTTGGTTAAAGTGTTGCATGAGCACAGCATTGCCAACAGCAGAGTATTAAGATGTGTTATCCGTGATGGCACTGTAGCTATGAGTTTATTTGGAATCCTTTGTTATGCAACAAAACATCTTGTGTTGACAGCCTTATGGAAAACTAGGTAATTGAGTTGGTCGTTTACTGCCTAGTTCATCTCCTGTAAAATGAAGCTCTGTACTTGGGTATTACGTTTATTTGAGCAGTAATTTTGATTTATGGAGACACCAGTCTTCCAAGCTTCCACCTTTGCACCTTGTCCCTCATGCTGGTGACAGTGCTCCTGTTACTGCAGATGACACTTTTGTACATGTTCACCTTTATTCTTACTCCCATAGATTTCATTTGCAGCTGCGCAGGTATTTTTTATCCACATATTAATCCATCATGCTTGGTGTTTCCTATGCAGTTTTTCTTGTATCTCAAGTAGATTTCCTTATAAGGCATTGTTTTTATCATTTCCTTCTGTTTAAGTAAAGGATTTGTGTTTCTGCATCTTGATGATATATTTTTTTCTTAAGTGACAAAGGGTTGTTAAGCAGTTTCAGCACAGATGGCAAGTATAACTAGAAGACAATTAAAACTAATCCAAAAGAAAATACAGAGAAAACAATAGCTATTTTCCTATACAGTTTCTGCCTGTAGATTTTGTTATTTATAAATTCTAGTGCCCTTGTAGCATTTTCAGATTCGCTTCTGCATCTCGGCTAAGGTCTGTTGTGTTGCTGAAATACTGTGGAACAAGTGGAATATGCTACTGTTTCCTTTGTATTCACATCCATTTTAGTTTTAGAAAAGGTTACTCATAACTACATGTTACTGAACTACATTTACATCAGAGGTAAGTGTATGATGCTCCTTTTTTCCAACATAACAATTAAATACCAATAATGACCCGAGCGACACTTAACTGTTGCAGAGAAGCATTCCCCTTCAAATTATCATGGACAGAAACTAGTAAAGGTGTGGTGCTTGTCACCTTCCAGAGATTCAGGCTTTAATAAATACCTACATCTATATATTACACCAAACCAATCTTCCAAATAAGTAGATATTGACTCATCACTGTTCACTGCAAGTCCAAGTATTTTTCATGCCTGCATTCACAAAGCTTTTATTTTTCCCATTTTCAATAATTCTCTCGGGAAGGACAAATGTAGGAACTGAACAAGCTTTTTTTCCCTTTTCGGCTCCATTAATTCATAGTTTTCCTTCCCTCCACCCTTGAAAAAGCAAGTAAATATTTATTTTGGAGCAAAATAAAGGCAGTTCCTCTACCAATTTATTTTTTTTCTCCCCCTGGTGTGAAGGGTCAGGGGCAGCTATGTTGCCTTCTTTGGGTTTTGGTCTGGGGTCGTAAAATACTCATTTTGTAGACCTTTGCCTTGTCAAGTAAATGAAAACCAGCTAAGAAAAACAAACCACTTAAGACTGTGCTGTTTGGACTCTGTACATTAGTATTTCATGCTCTTAGTTGTTGACCATGAAATGTCTGCTCATGTGTAGCAAAACAAGTGCACAGAAGAATAAACGCCCTTTTCCCTAAACATTTCTACAATGAGGATGCATTAGTGAGTCCACTCCAACCGAGAAAGCTCATTGGTTTTGTTATAAGAAAATCATTGTCAATAACTCTGAGACTTCCCTGAAATTTCAAAGAACAGCTGAAAGAAAATTTTAAACTCATAGCTAAAACCTTATTGAAGTCTAAGAATTAGCTTGCATATTAAGTTTAAATATAGTTAGTATGGCTCTAGGGTATCTTATTTTGCATTCTTTTTTCTGTTTGTTCAGTAAATGTGCAGGAAATAGCATTGCCTTCCACATGGCTAACCTTAGCAAACATTATTAATAAAATTACTTTTTACTCCACGTAAAAAGTGCTCTAACATTATATTTGCAGTTACAGCATTAAACCTGCATATTGTAAATTGTTCTTTCTTTTTAATGTTGAAAGGATGAGTGATGTCTATAACTATTGCGCTGGTTTCCAACATTTCACTATAGCATTTCATTTGCAGAACTTGTTTGTGGTTTTGAAAAATTTTTGTAAAAATTTTACAATCTTGACCTTTCAGATTTACATTTTCCATTTTATTCTGTGTTGCAAAAAAGTAGCAGGTGCTAGAGAAAACAGACAGGTAGAGACAAATTCATAAACTAATCATAGTAGTGGCCACTGAAGTAAATAGATAGTACCTCTAAATGTTTGAGCTTTTAGTAGGAAGACTAACACAAGAAGCCTCCTACTGGAGTTCAAACTTTGCACTTTTTTAAAAAATAATTTAATATTTTATATGAATTCTGGTATTAAAAGTTATGGGGTTTTTTGTTTGTAGTTTTCTGTTTCTGATGACTGCCTCAGATGAGTAGATTAGATATTCAACCTGTTGCCTATGGTTACTATCATTGCACTAAAGTCTTGCAAATATCTGTATGTTTATAGAAAATTGGGAGCTTCCATATTAGTTCAGAGCTAGTTTATTTCTTTTATCTTCACATTCCAAAAGATAGGATTTTGCCAGGAGACCAACCTGTGGTTACACAATGTTGCTTCCAACGTGTTTGTTTCCAAAAAGTATCACTTAATAATTATTTGAAATAGGTTTAATGTCTATATTCTCACATTTGGTGTTACTGTTTTCAGTATGAAGATGTCATGGTTTTACATAGAAATCGTAGCACAAACTACCTATTTGCTTTCTGTCTGGTGTTACTGGCTTTTCTTGTTCTTAAATGTAATTAGTGAAAGTCTGGGGTATAAGACTCTGTGGTATAAGGTCTTTGCTCAGATTTGTAACTCTATTTTAAATTTTTTAATAACATGAAGCTGAAACTAATACACAAGTGTAAAATTTCACGGGGCTTACGAATTTGTATGCTCTGACTAAATATAAGCTTGGGGTTTATGTAACTCTGATATAGGAGTTCCACACAAGCAATTTCAATACTCACCTAGTGTTTTCTCATTTTAATTAATTCTGAAATGCATTTTCTGTTTAAATGAAACACTGAGAATCCTGCTTTGATGCATTAATTTCTTCCAGTGCATACTTTGGAGTGTCATGTAACGATGATGATTTATAATGAAGTTCATTTGATGTGATTCATTTCTTAGAAGTCTCAGAGCACTTTATAGTTGGAGAATTACACTTCAAATTAATTTAAAAATTAAACAGTAAAGTAGTGACAATCATCTGGTATTCATCAAGTGTAAAAAGCTCTCATCTAAGAAATAATTTATAACTATCTGAGAAACAATCACCAAAACACTTCGTAAATATGCATAACTGTCCTCTCATTTCATAGACTTATAAGAATCTTTAACATTGAAGCTGACACCATTTCAGCTGCAACAGATAAGGGCATTGTGGCCAACATAATATCCATGGGACCATGCATGGTCGTATCACAAAACCACATACTCTGCTTTGCACACACAGCTTAGATACAAAAGACCAAAGTGAGTTGTGGTTTGTTGTGGAAGGACTAGAGAAACTCAAGTCGTCCCCATGTCCTTCTGAAACCAGTGACAATACTTTGCAAACCACCACTGCTTTAGGTACAAGGAGAGTAAATAGGAGGAAAAAAAGCATGTCAAGAAGCACTGGAGGAATATATTGAAAAGAAAATACCTGACAGCAAGTAAGAGGGTAGAGAAGAAAAGTTAAGCATTAGCTATACTGCAAAATGTTAATATGGGAAAATGACAGGTTTTCCAATTGCAAAATTAAGTTTGTACTACCTGCCTCTCCTGTTAACCTTGCAGAACCAACAGAGCTGGGATGGTGCAACGCAACCCTCTTACTTTTCTTCCCTATCAACAAGACAGTTTTGCAATTTCCATTTAGGTCTGTATGTACGTTCCCTCTGACTGCATTGGAGCTCTTACTAATGACATAATCTGAAAACTGTGGGTTTGTTTACGTATTACTAACCATCTAATTTGTCTTGCAGAATCATTGTTACTGCTGATTATGTACCACAGTTCCATGAATATGATTCCATTATGATAGCTACCAAATTGTCCTATGACTCAGGCTAACCTCAGAAGTCTTTATTGACTTCCCTATGAGAAGAATATTCAGGTTTCTTTTTAATAGTTGTAGGAGCTACAGCATTACCAGATCTCACACATAATATCTGGCAGAATTCTGAAAGCCCACAGCTGGATGCAAGAAACTGTATCAGTACTTTATCCTTCAAGGGCAACCTGGAAACAAAATTCAACACGAATTTAAAGTCTCAATAATAAAAGCTGCTTTGACTTAACTTCATATGTTCAAATCTTTTAATTTTTCAATGGTTAGCGTTTTTGCATGTTTAAGACTGGCAACACAACAAACGCCAGAGGTTCAGTTGTCTTACCCAATCTATAGCTGTCCAAGTCCACAAAGTTGTTAGAACGGATCTTAGGTCTGGAAGTGGCAATGAAGCAGATGAGGTGTCAGGGGACCAGGTCTGAGGTAAGGCAGGAAAGTTACTTGAGGAGATATCAGGGATTAAATTCTGACATTGGTTTATACAATGGTAATTCAATACTGAGTGGAATAATTACGCCGGAAAACAATACTATTTGCAGCAGATACAGAGTAGCAGCAAAAAACAAAATGGGAGAATATACCTACATGATTTCTTGTTACAAAAGAACATACATTACACTTTCTGAAAGGAGGAAGCATAATCATTTGCATATTGTCAGCACTTTAATTTTACAGTCTTGTTAATTTGTATGTGACTAAAATGTGACTTCAGTTATGCTCCCATTAAATAAATGTCAAGAATAACCACCTACAGCAAGTCCAGTTTTAGTAATGATGTGAAAGATGGTACTGGAGCAAATCTTTCCATAGGCTTACATTATGAAGAACTGTATATAAGCTGTTTCCCACATGAGCAAGCAAAATATTTCTTTCAGAGTAAAACTGGCTCATGGCAGCTCTCACATAAGCATGATAGGGATTTGGCCTGCTTGAAGAGCTCAAAATTCAACACCTTGCTATTTTCAACCTCACTACTGAAATTTGAAAGCCTCTGGAAACACTGCATGCAGCAAAGGAGGTGAGGGCAGCCAGACAGGCACTTAAGCCTGTATTTAGTCTCCTGTACCACACACACTGCAGACAAGGGTAATATGGGGTCTGGGGCTGCATCATGAGTCCACTCTCAGTAGTGGGTGAGAAAAGTGGTCAAGAAGGAGGACAGGCTCTATGGACCTTATGCCACTAATTCAGGGCTCAGAGCTCAATAAAGAGCTCTGTGGAGCTCTAGGGTTTTTTTCCCCCAAACTGTAGATGCTTCTGTGTTTCTTTGTGTTGTGATTGAGCCACAGGTAATGAGAACTTGACACAGCCAAAAGAATAACTGCTCTCTTCCCCAAGAATGTCATGTCCCCCTGACAGGTTCAGCGTGGTTTATAGCACAGAAGTGTTGCAGGAAGACTGAAGCAAGAAGGGCTTTTAATAGGTTAGTGGAATTTAAATAGTACAATCTGAAGGACGTCAGTGCAGCACTATGTTAGCACACAACTTGCCATGTCAAGTGGCTTTTATATAAATAATCACTCTCTTTGTTCATGTTTACATTGTCCACAGAGGATTCTTGAACAAATTAAATACATCATGCAGCAATGGAAGAGAGCAGCATCTTCTCTATAAAGAAGCAGAAATATGGCAAAAATATGTTACTCCTGAGGTGAGAGATGTGGGGAAGAGGGCAGGATGGATCAGTCCCTAAAATATTTGCTGAATTAGGCTGTGCCCAGGCATACCATTCACAATGAGTAAATAACACTGAGCTTCACTGCCATTTTATTTGGTCATATTCATATCCCAAAACATTATAACACGATAACCATCAATAAAATTAAATAATTCAAACCCTCACACACATGGTTTCAAAGTGGAATATAGGGATTAACTTCATTGAATCACAGTAATGCTAAAGATAGCTGCATGGTTAAATCCCCAAGCATTGATGTTATTCCACCATACTCTCACTCAGGTTTCCTAGAATTTATCATCTATATTCTTCTGTGAATGTAGTTTAGCAAGTGTCTATAAATTTAAGATATGGGATTTAGACAAGTGTTCAGATTTCCTGCAGATGGAATAGCATATAGCTGGAGGGAAGAATACAGAAAGAATATTCAGCTTGTGTTTTAAATTCTGATGGACTGCAAGCGGACTTAGAACACAAAGATAACCTAAACCCCTTACAAAATAGTGCTCTATAGTCTTCTGAGCACTGTGTGGGGTAACAGTCCTGCTTAAGGTTCTATGGCAAAAGCTGTTTTCAGACTTTTTTGGTGTTTGTTCCTTTTCCAATTATACTTAATTGACATTATATTGGATAATGGAAGAAGTTAAATCTGATCTTTCATCATTTTGGTAATGTGCTCTTTTTTTAATTATTGTCATTGGTTTGGGATTTTAATTTGCATTTTAATAAGTTTAATTAAGCAATCAGTGAATATTTATTGTTAGAACAATTAGTTTGCAAATTTCAAAAAAGTACTTGGGAAAAAAAAATCAATTCCAACCAGAAGTCCAGGTGAGAATAAATACTTCTGTTGTGCAATGAATTTTAAAAGCAGCATGCTATCTTTCTGTATAAAGCTGGATACAGAGGAAGATCTAAATATAGTTTGTAGCAAGAAAAATGAATTAGAGCTTTATGATGGAAACTGCGCAATCCACAAGGCCTGCAGAAAGACAAACTACTGAGTTTAGGTCAACTGATCAAAAATATTTGACTATAAGATATTAACAAACCAGGTAACTGCTTTCTAGGTACCAGGCATTTCATGTAGGAAGCAAAGCTGTCTTGAAACATGTTTCTAACAGTGGTGATTTCAGGTAGAATAAGAGTTAGTTTCCTTCACAGTGGTTGGAATGGGGCTGTGTTTTGTGTTTGTGCTAAAAACAGTGTTGATAATATACGGACATTTCTGTTATTGCTGAGCAACGCTTATACAGAGCCAAGACCTTTTCTGCTCCTCGCACCACCCCATCAGTGAGTAGGCTAGGGGTGCACAAGGAGTTGGGAGAATGCAGCCGGGATAGCTGGTCCAGATTGACAAGGGTATATTCCATCCTGTGTGACATCATGCTCAGCATATAAAGCTGCAGGAAGATTAAGGCAAGAGGGGACATTCAACATGATAGTGTTTGTCTTCCCAAGTAACCATTACGTGTGATGGAGCCCTGCTTTCCTGGAGATGGTTGAACACCCATGGGGAATTAATTTTTTGATTAGGTTTGCTTGTGCATGCAGCTTTTGCTTTATCTCTTAAACTGTCTCTATCGCAACTCATGAGTATTATTGTGGTTGTGATAGTCACGATATTAACATTATTTGCAACTTTCACTTTTTTAATTGTCTCCCCCATCCCATCAGGAGGAGTGAGCAGTGGCTGTGTGGTGCTTAGCTACCAGCTGGGGTTAAACCCTGACACAGGTGTGAAAAGTTTGAGACTGTCTTGCAATTAATAATTTTTCCACGAGATGGCACAAGAAATCAATCATTCTCTTCCCATAACAGCAGTATTATTTTCTGTATTTTGATTCTGACAGACAGGTATACCCTAATAGCCTACTAAGCAATTACAATATAATGTTCCCAGTTGATAGTTTGGAATTTGTTATTGTGCATTAATAACTGAGAGATAAGCATGTGGCAAGGGGGGCACTTATTATTTCTTGACTAGGGGACACAGAACAGTATTACTGTAGCTGAAATGTTTTTAACTAATAGACATAAATATTCATGGAACTCACATGAATTAAATTACAAAGGCATCTGTTACACCGTGTGGGACTTAGTGCTACAATGGGTATTTAATGCTCAATTGGAAAACAAGGTCTAAAAAACCCTCTCGACCCTACCCCTCTTCATGGGTCTAAGGTACTAACATTTATAAATCCCCAATAGTGTCCACTGAAATATTAAACTTAATGAGTTGGGGGGGAGGGGGAAGGGGCAGGATAGTTGGGGGGAAGAAAAAGCTAAGCAGTGGCAGTTTCAACCAGAATTCTTTTCAAGTTCCTCTAAAAGATATCTTTGTAACTAGATGCCGTGAAATGTCCTTTTGAAGAAGTGATAGCGAATAGAAGACTGCAGTTTACAACAGGTAAACATGTAAGCATGACCTAAAGGGCATCCATGAGAAATAACAGGGAGTTTTGATCAAGCTTTCTCCAGTCTTTCTGAAGTGAAGCATCCAGTTCAATGCTTGTCTTCCGACATGTATGGTCACTGGGCTATTTATAGCCATTAGTACCCAGCATGTTGGTGTCCACCTCTGCATTTTCCAGATTGTAAAAGGACTTTCTTCTTTCACAGAAGATACTAAAACATAAATATTTTTGTTGCAATTGTTCTTGCTATTTTAAATGACCACACTGGCAACAGAGGAAATCAACCTCCCTTTTGTCTTATGCCTACGTGAGATCCAGTACAGAGTTATTTTCTTCTTTCGCAGTCCTGTTGGTGTTGCTGGTCTGATTACAGAGCCTGGATGGAACATGAGCCCTTAAGACATTCACAGTTTATGATCTAGTGTTCTTGTGCTTTATGGTACTTTGTTTACTTCCCCTCCAGAGCAACTGCTGCAAGATTGGGCAATAGTATGGCAGGTTTTTATTGGCTTCCTTTTCCTTTGCAGGGCTAAGTGTAGTGCAAGGAATGTATGAAGGGTGGGAGGAATAAGATTTGTTTTGTTCTTCCAGAACCCAGATGTTCCAGTTTTAAAACTGTTTTTCATACTGAGCCATCTAAGTGTCACTGACATAACTGATACTACCAGGACTGATAGAGATTCTTACAGAAGTCAACTTATAGCAAAAATGCATCTCTCTGTCTAGGAACGAATTTGGTCATGGCTTACACTTGATCACTATTGTGAGGAGGATGAGTATGGCATAAAGGCTTATAATACTGAAGTGCCACAATTAATTCATTGTCATAGCTTTTTTCTGACTTGAGAAAATGTATGTTATATGCTACTGTCTAGTGAGATGCATTACCACATGCATGACTACAAATATGCTTGTTTTAGGTAATTGCCTGTCTAAAGAGGATTACTGAGAAAGTAAATGCACAACAGGCCCAAACCAAAGCAAACGCATTGAAGTGATTCAGGTTATTGAATTTTCTGGATCTTTTGGATGCCTGAATTACAGTACATTAATGGCAGAGTTATTAGAGAGGTTTGGCTTTATTAAAAAAAACCCAAATTGGTTACATTCTTTAGGCATAGTCCTTTTGTTATGATAAATATAGTAAATTTCAACCCTGGACAAAAATGCCAAGGCAAAGTCTTCTTGACACAATGGCACTCATTGCTTCATTTGGTTATAAATGATAGCCAGAATGAATTTCACTCTCAGTGAGGTGTTATAATATTGTAGTACTTCAGGCTTGGATGCCTTGCCCTACCTCCTGGGAATTTACAGAACTTTAGAAATAATCCTTGGGATTGGGAAGTGAAGTGACAGTGGTCACAATAAATGGAGATGGTTTAATTTTTCATACTATGAATTTAAGAAACCTCTTCCTGTGTACCTTTCCCACAATAAGTATTGTCTCCTCTTGTGAAGATAATGAAGTGAAAAAAGAAAATTGTTTTTGGACATGCTCTATGGATTCATAGTTCACCTGCTTTATCATACAGTATACCATCTTGTTCTAAATTTCAGTATTGTGAAGGCTTCTATTTCTAAACTAAATTTATAAGCCATTTTAAATCAGGATTTTTATATCCTATTTAATAGATATAATTTCTTAAGCACTACAGCAACTGATGCTGTTTTGTAACACTTCAGAGCTTCTAGATATCCAGGTAATACGGTCTTCATAAACCATAGTTCTCCTCAAAATATACCAGCTATGTTTAAAATATGGATTACCTAAGTGAGTGCTTGAGTACCACTGAGTCCCACCCCAAATCTCATTCTTCCACCTAATCAGTTTTTGCTACACTTCCTCAGTACTGTCCCTCCCAGCAACATTCAAGAGCTGTTTTCATCCAGACACTGTTTTCTGGCTCTTTTCAGATGAAGACATGGGGGTTGGTTGTTTTTCCCCTCTTTGTTTATTTTAATAGGTAGTCACTATGGTGGCTGAGCTTTGGTGCATTCATGCTGAACCTTAGCTATAAATGGTTTACAAGATGGTGTGGTTAAGACTAGCAATGTGAGATCCTTTAATGATAAAAACTGGCTCAGGTTTATGGAAAGATTTTACCACAGTCTGGATACTTTTCTTTACCAGAACCTGAATAAATTTTGTTTAAATCCTTCCTTACCCAGAGAATTTGCCTTTTTTGACAATGATGGGATAGAAAAGCTGATGCTTTCTTTGTTGTTACTTTTTGGGGTTTTTTTCTTCACTAAAGAGAAACGAGCGATAGAGAGGAATGACTTTTGGGGAAACTTTGTGAAGTGAAAGCAGCAGGTTTTGCATAGTTGGGGTAGGAGTTTTGACTCTTGGGCAAAAAAGCAAGAAAGGGGAACTCAGTGTGAGACTAAGCAAGCCTATTGGAGTTGTGAGTTACACTTTCTGAGAATAAAAGAATCCTCAAATTTACTAGTTCAGCATACGGTGGCAGGGGTTTTGTGCATGTGTGTAAGCTCATGTTGGTTTCTTATCCTCTGTATTTGGAATGTGTAGTCAAATACAACTTCTGGGTATATTCCAGAGATAAGGAAGTTTTCTGGGGGCACTTTCAGGGGCACAATAATGCACGAGGGTACTTAGATATCTCCAAACATTTGAAGGCTTTAACCAAGCTTGAACCAGACTATCTGGAATATGTCCATCACCAGTTAAAGTTGTAATGAATGAAAGAGATTTGAAAAGATACGGCTGCATTCATTGTGTTTTCAAACGAAACTACTCCTTTGTGCAGGAGTGTTTGGCCAGAATCCTTATGGGAAAACTGAGCAGCCAAACCACATGCTAGTTTACTGAGATACTACTAGGTGAATGAATAAATAATGGGTAGATAAATAATTGAGTCTCAGATTTTTTTTGATGTTGTAAACAAAGATTGAAAGTAGTCATTGGGGAAATCTTACTCGTCTTATCTAGTACTCAGGATACATTCCATTAGAAGTATTTTCTTCTGAAGTGACTATATGAATAAGCACATACTAGCTGTATTAGTTCCTTCTGTATTTCACAGCTGTAGATAGTGCAAGCTGGGTGTTGTTTGGGCTGGGTACAGTATATCCTGGGCTCAAGGTGGTTCTGAACATTAACCTGTCATCCAGTATCTCTATCTGCCCTTATTAAGGTTTCATAAAAAGTAAATAAGATTGTACCATTCTACTGTATTCCAATATGGATTATTGTGAACTCAGTTACATTTACTATATTCCAGGGTCTGAGAGCAGAGCTACCAGAGAAACATCGGGGGCTCATTCTTACACTGATGATCATGTCCCTGGCAGCACAGATGGAAGCAAGGGTTTGCTCTCCACAGGCCATTTCTCTCTGTGTTGTGACAAAAATTAATTCTCTTGTGCTCTTTGATTTTCTGCTACAAAGGACAAGCAGCACTGACACCTGGTCCAATTGGGATCAAATTCCTCCCCTGCCTGTTGTGACCCAGAGACTGGCATCTATCTCTCACAGATCAGTGGGAAGCTCTAACTTAAAGTCTATTCTGATACTATTTTTTCTCCATCTGCTGCAGGAAAGGTACCAAGCAATAGTTAAATATTCATAAACTCTTTGTATTAAACTACATTTAAGATCTATTAGGCACTTAACACTGCTTTTTTTTGGTTTGCTTTATCAGCTGGTAAAATGAAGATAAGATCTTCGGGAACAGTCTTGGTTTGAGTATTGCCCCATCCTGTTGAGAAGGGAACCTTAATTGTGGTCATGGCAAATTGTGGGTTGACCTGATTTCTGTCCAGATGACTCTCAACGCCCTTTGTCTTTAATCCCTGTGTCGCATCACAAAACAGAGGTAAAGTCATAGCCCCAGGCGCTGTGTGGGAAGAGGTTTTACAGACACATTAGCCTGTAATCTCTGGCACCTATGCCACAGCCTTGGCATACCGAGCACTGTCTGCTCAGGACCTCCTCTGCCACTACCTAAACCCTGTGGAGTCATGCAGAGGCAAGGGAGGAAGGGACAAAAAGTAGTTAGCCTCTTCATCCCAGGGCTCCTCTCCGGTATTTTCTCTTGGTGAGATATTGTGCACTGCTATTTCCAGTCGGCAGTTCCCCTTTACAGGAAAGGGTTCAAGGGTAGAGCATTTGAAGGCGAGGAAATGAACTCCTATCTAGGGTCTGTGTAGTCAGGAGCCATTGTCAGAATTCCATAGCCCTTTAATTAATGACAGTTATTTGAATGATAGTAAGAGAAAACAAACTCTTGGGTTTCAGCGTCTGCAATGGATTCTGTGCTACTAAGACTATCACTTTCTTAAATGACAATGTGGAAGTAAGAGTGAAAATACAAATTTTCAAAGCAGTAAGCTATAAACTACATTCAGTGGGAAACATATGTACACTAATACACTGTATGTGTGTGTGTATGTGTGTGTTTACATCTGTGTGTGTGTTTATATGTTTGTGCATGTTTTTGTATATACGTATATATAGTGTGTGTGTGTGTGTGTGTGTGTGTGTGTGTGTCTGACAGATAATTGCGCACCTAGAAACACTGGGTTCTTTTTAGGCAAAGCATGTTGAAGCAGAACATCTCTCTTTTTAGCTAGAAAGAAAAAGAATCCACTTTGGAACACATTTAACTTCTTTGTTCACAGACATTGTTGCATTTTCTGTGTAGTATTTGCTATTCCTATTTCCATCAAGTATTCCTCATCTCTTCAGAAAGCAATTTGGAACAACTTGGATGAAAGCCACCAAATAGAAGCACACTTTAAGGAAAAAGAACATTTAAAGAGTAGATAGTTTCATCCTTTTAGAACAAAGCGCTTATAACATTGTGTTTGGAAAACCTATTGGGCTTGTGGCACTTACTTTCAGGAAAGAAAGACAATGTCTTTTGTGTTACTCGAATTTATCTGCCAAGACTCTTTTATGAGACATCACAAGAGACCTTTCTTTCGAGGCTGCACGTTATACAAACAGACTGTTTTGTATAATCTTAGAGGTGAACTAAATGAGAGCTCAAACTGCTTAGTGTCTCTGAAAATCAGGCCAATTTTGCTTAGGTACTTAACTTGCATTTTCTCACACAGTAGAAACTTTGACTTGAATCTTTTAAATATCTTGTGAGCACTGCTACAAATCTGAATCTCCTTCACAAATTTTTTTCCTGGAATTTTCTTCAGATACTTTGTCATTATTTTAGCATTTCATGGGAAGTCAAACAGCAATGGCAAGTTAATGTGTGGATTGTAAAACACTTCTAGTTTTATATCTGTCTTCTAAGCGAGTCAGACCTTGAACACAATGGATATAATGAGACAGGTGAGTTTCAGCAACTGCCAAAAGCATTCCATTCTACTTGTACTCTTCTCCCTTAGTATGCAGGTCATGTACAATGCATGGTGCAGAGCCATTGATGTAATTGCCAAGTTTCCAGCATCATGTTATGATTCATCTATAGAGACTCAGTTATCAGAAAACCTACCAAGTAGCAGCCCTATTTTGGACCAGTCTGACACAGGAGATTCTACATCATTTTATTGCACCTACAGAACATCAGATCTGCGTGGTCCTGACTTTCCTGAAAATTACTACCTTGCTTTGCAGAAAAAATGTATCCTCTCACAAGACTTTAAGGTAGACCAAGGCATTTTTGTTTCAAGTGGAGTGATTTATAACAAGGAAGCAAACTTTATATAAATGATATTTTTGAATACTTAAATCCTAAGGATTGTTGTTGTTTGTTAAGAAGGAAAACATTTTGATTATCAAATTATTAAACTTAGTATTGAGATTTATATGCAAAGCTAAAAAAGCCTATAATATACCTGTGTATGTTTATTTAAGCAGTTTGTAACTAATGTTAAAAAGTCAATGGTATCATTCTAACTTACTCAGAGAGTATTCTTTTCTCTACAGTTGATGACAAATTGCTTCTTAATAGAGCTGGAATTCAATTAAAACAAACACAAATGTCATTTAAGAAGTATTTTTATTAACCAGTAATACTACCATAAATATTTTGGATATGTAATCTATTTTCTAAAGATAAAATATATTTTAGGGTATATCTAGTAAAGCAAGTAAGAATGATCTACAGAAATGGAAATTAAAGGATTGTTTGTGGTCACCAAGTCTTTTTACAGCTTGTATGTTTCAGGTTCTTCAGTCCAGTTTCATAAGAACATAAAAAGTTGTAAGTTTCAGTGCTGCTTTTTTTATATCTCATTCAGGCTATCAGTAGGACTGAATTAGTTGAGTAAACTGAAAAAAGTGTTTTCTCTGTGTTGGCAGAAAAGTTTCTCACCATCCCAGTCTGATTAGAGGAGCTGCCTGGTAACACTATTTGGTCTTTAAAACTTTGGCAGCAAACAGGTACTTTCTTTCTTGGAAAAGGGAATTTAGTGAGCTTAAAAGCTTTGTGTTTTAATTGGCAATTCTCTATGTGGTGTCCTCACAATTCTGATACTCTCTTGACATGTTTTTTGGCTTTAGAAGGCAGAAAGCTGCCTTTCCAAATGTAGAGATGCAAGAAATTAGTGGTGTTTGGTGTGGTGTAGACTTGAGACTAATTTTTATCAGTTAAAGTTTAAAATTATTTCATATGTTATGAGTATCATGCATGTATGAATCACCAAAATTAGAGAGACCTGGGGAAATCATGAAGTTGCATATAGGGTACTTTCCCCAGGTGTACTGACTATGTAGGCCAATTTTTAGGTAAAACAATGAATATTAGATAAAATGTAGGCTTTTAAGACAGTAAATTCTAAGTAATTTTATCTAAGTGTGGTCTTAGAAGTTTATCTTTGTAAGACCACATTTTAATGAAGTATGTTCTATGTAATATTATGTATATGTTGCCCTTTGACTTTACCTGCAAGCAGAGTTCTGCAAATAATGAACGTGTTCATTTTGTTTCTGGACATTAAAATAAAATTAATTCTTACTCAACTTACTCAGGTCAATCTTCTCTTTGAACTGACATTTAATTTAACATAAAATAAATCAAATTATAGAGGCTTGTTTCAAGATAAAACAATGAAATATTGTTTTAATTTCAAAATTTTCATAGTATGTTGCATAGGAGCAGAATTGGAACTTTCTTGAAGATGCATTTTTTTCTAATAAGTAAGCAACGTGATATAAATCAGGGGCCTCTTCTTTAGAGCAAAAAAGAGGTTGGCCTTTTGCATTTCTCCTTCACCAAGAAAACCTATAACCTATTTGGCATCTATTACTGATGATTAATTTATAAAACATTAGTATGAAAGTGTTGTGTGAAGGTATATTTAAGGAATGAAATACGTCCTTTTGATTCTTTCTGACCACTATGTGTTGGCAACTAGAAAAATGCTAATTTTTGAAAGGAAAATACACATAACACCTTTTGAGGCAAGACTGCTGAAAAAAACCCAGAAATTATATAAAGACAATTAGTATGAAAATAAATAAAAAGAAAAAATATTTATCTCTTATAAAACAGCTAATTAAAAGTGATGATGAAATATGCTGCAGTTAGTTCTCAGCATTTTATATACCAGGTCCCAATGTGGCAGGAAGGCTGGATCCTCCCTTCCACAAGCTGAGAACTCAGCTTGAAAGAATCTAAGCATAGTTTTGGGCCTAAAAGTCCCTCCTACACCCATCTCTGCTTGCTTGCTAAAATTTGATATTAGGACAACAGCAATGGTCTGAATGTTTTCCATGTTACAATGAGGAGTAACTACCTGGATATGATCTAGTGCTTGCTCATAGGTCATGACAGTTGAGAGGGGACTTTGTTGCCGTGTGTAACAGAGCCAGAATGCTTGACAGATATATGATACTGTACAGATATTTGCCTGAATAAAATCCAGTTTCTCCATAAAACAAAGACATAAAAGAAATTGTGGCAAATAGCAGATGCTCAAGAAGTAGAGGTACTTTTCTGGAGTTATTCTTTGGTTTGAAGATCAGAGGTGGGTTTGTGTCCCTTTGGCTGCTTGTCTGATAGCATCTCCAGCTTCATGTTGTATGAAGATACATCATCTCCTCTTTGCTTTGAAATTGCCCCCTATTATCTTCATATGACATTAACCTGGTTTTGAACTGGAAATAATTATTCAATATATCTCCACTTATGATCAAAAATATGCCCTGTTTGGTTTGTTATCTGCCTTGTCATAAGTAGGCACTGTAGTTATTCCTTCTTGGACAAATACGTTATTCCTACCGGGACAAGAAGTGTCGGGAGGAGGACTATAGTCCCATCAGTCTGATCTCAGTGGCTGGGAAAATTATGGACCGAATCATCCCGAGTGTCATTATGAGGAACGTGCAGGAAAACCAAGTGATCAGGCCCAGTCAGCACAGGCTCATGAAAGGCAGGTACTGCTTGACCTGCTTGACACATGATAAGATGACCCACTTACTGAATGAAAGTAAAGCCATAGATGTTGTATATCTGGATTCTAGCAAAACCTTTGACACCATTTCCCATAACATTCTCCTAGAGAAACTGACAGCTGTTGGCTTCGAAGGGTGTGCTGGGCCCAGAGGGTCACTGTGAATGGAGTTAAGTCCAGGTAGTGGCCAGTCACCAGTGGCCTCAGGGCTCTGTGTTGGGCCCAGTTCTGTTTAATATTTTTATTAATCACCTGGATGAGGGGATTGAGTGCACCCGCACTGAGTTTGCAGATGACACTAAGTCAGGTGGGAGTGTTGATCTGCTTGAAGGTAAGAAGGCCCAGCAGAGGTGTCTGGATAGTCTGGATTGATGGTCAAAGGCAAATTGCATGAGGTTCAAGAAAGCCAAGTGCCAGGTCTTGCATTTGGGTCATGACAACCCCAAGCAGTGCTACAGGCTTGGGACAGCGTGGCTGGAAAGCTGCTTGGCAGAGAATGACCTGGGGGTGTTGGTTGACAACTGGCTGAATATGAGCCAGCAATGTGTCCAGGTGGCCAAGTAGCCCAACAGCATCCTGATCTGTATTAATAGTGTGGTGAAAAGGAGTAGGTAAGTAATTGTTCCCCTGTACTCAGCACTGGTGAGGCCACACATTGAGTTCTGCATTGTTTTAGGTCCCTCGCTACGGAAGAGACACTGAGGTGCTGGAGTGGGTCCAGAGAAGGGCAACGAGGCCAGTGAGGGTACTGAAGAATAAATGTTATGAGGAGCAGCTGAGGGAACTGGAGATACTTAGTCTGGAGAAGAGAAGGTTGAGGTGAAAGGAGGTTGTGGAGAGTCAGGGGCTGACCTCTTTTCCCTAGTGATGGATGATAGAATAAGAGGAAATGGCATCAAGTTATGCCAGGGAAGGTTTAGTTGGATATTCTGAAAAAATTCTTCAGAGAGGGCTGTTGAGCATTGGAATGGGCTGCCCAGGGGGGTGGTGGACTCTCCATCCCTGGAGGTGTTGAAAAGATAGTTAGATGTAGTGCTGAGAGACATGGTTTAGTAGTGGATGGCAGGGTAGGGTGATAGTTTGACTTGATGATTTAAAGGGTCCCTTCCAATCAAGACAATTCTACAATTCTATGATTCTAAATATAAGACCCTGAAGTTGAGAATTTCTGTAGCAAGAAAAACAAAACCAAAAGTGTTACAAGTTTGACATTCAAACTTTTTTTATGTGTAAAGTAGAGGTGGTCAAGACTATATCTGGCTTTTGAAATTTCCAGCAGAATACTTGGGTAAGTGTCAAATATAATCCAGCATATTGATTTAACACCTAAATGTAGAAATCTTGCTAACTGAGGTATTCAGATTTGAGAACTGGGTCTCTGTGAATCATTTACTTTAATGATTCTTAATTGCCTCAGATTTAATTCTTTTTTAAATGACCAAATAAAGGGCATTATCCACTTTAAATTCCAAAGGTTATCTGTATTAAGTGAGTTAATGCTAATGGAAATGTACATTGTGTAGTAATGACTGTAATTATTACATCTAAGGTCTCAGGAATCTGTTTTTAACATGGTTTTCTGAGGAAATTATAATTATGCAATCTCTACTTGTCTGTCTGTCTTCCTTTTTGCTTAAGAACTTTGAATTTTTTGGCCAATTTTTACGAAATTTGAAGAAACAGAAGTCTTGAAGATGTTTAGAGGTTTCCTTATAATGTCTCCTGAAATCAGTGTCTAAACAGGAGAGAGGGAGGGTTGAAGACAGGGAGATTTGAGTCAATTGTAGATTACAGTTTTTTGAAGAGATACAGTGTGTTTTGCAGAAATGATCCAGTTAAACAACCTGCATGTGTAGACTGGCTGGCTGGTGCTGTAAGCATACACCTAGCTCCAGATGAGCAGTTATGATATGTTCTGTCTCTGGCCTGTTAGAAGAGACTCATGAGAACAGTATGGAAGAAGAGGGTATAATAGGCATAAAGTTTAGTTGGCCATGGCAATCTGGACTTTATTATTTCTACTCCTTAGAGAGCTTAAAGGCCAAATGGCCTTCTTGATGGTCTAAAAATCATGGTGAGGCATGGAAAAGAGAAGAAATTCTGTGAAATTTTTTGAAAAATAAAATTCTGGATGTCCCAAGAAGAGAGATTTCAAACTATCCCCTAAAAAATGAACCCATCATCCTTTTAATACAGGGTTATTCACTACAGCTTATTTTCTGCATGAATGAGAAAGTATTACTTTCTAAACAGAACTCTTTCAATCTATAGAATGTCTTGAAATAAGTACTTTCTACTTTGTACACTTATTTTTAAGGTTTTGGGTGCATTTTTCCGTATGTGTATATCTATCTGAAGAAGAACTGGAAACTCAAGTTCACAGGCTGGTCATCGACAGGCTCTAGTAAAGCTGGTTTATTCAGAATTTACTTTGAGACAGCAGATTTAGGTATATAATGTAACTTTTTCCATACTGCAAATATCTTAAATATCCAGGATTTGAAAACATGCCACGTTTTGAAAAATCTGTTTTCAATGATTTATGAATGGGTTCCCATGTCTATGGCAACAAAGTAAAAGGTAATGGTAGCTATAGGATGATCCCCTAATAAAAGCCACTGAGCAGGCTTCAAGCACAGCTGTCACACAAGAAAGCCCACCATACAAGTCTGCCACCAATATTAACATATGTACCTGCAAGGGTCATCAATGGAGAAGATAAGGCTTGAGGATATGTGTGGAAAAGCCTGTAAGAGAGTTCTGGTGGAGCATGTTAAACATTTGCTTGAGAGAAGATATTTTCAGTTCCATATGCTCTATGTGCACATACTTCAGACTTCATAAATATTTTTACAAAATCAAAGGTGTGAGTTTTGTAAACATCAAACCAAATCACACAGATTTTAGTTGCTCAACAGCGTTCACAAAACTGATCTGCAACAATAAGCTGAATGTAAGAAACCTCTAGTATGTACTGTGATGACTAAAGGCCTTAAAAACATCTTTCGCTTGAAAAAGATCTGTTTTAAAGTTGATAAACCATTGATAACATAAATACAAGCACCAATAATTTCTTTCCTTGCAGAGTGGACTGATGTTATATGAAAGGCAGGTGGTCTGTAACTCAGAGTACAGGTACAGCTCACCATGATAGTTTACTAGGTGATTCTTCAAGCATAAAGACAACTGGTTGGTAAGTTTACATTGCTTAGCATTAAGCCTTAGTTTTCAACATAAAAGAATCTGTATATACTCAACCTTCCCTTCCTTAATAATTCAAAATGACAAGGTCATATTTTGAATTGGTCACTGGCTCAAATGGTGAGAGGTGTGCATACACATACAAGGGAATTTTATGAGCCATTGACTTGTTACTGCTCACTGGTAGTGTCAGGTGTGTGCCTCAGAGAAGACATGGTACATGTCTAGCTTAATGATATGACTACCTCTCGTCAAACCATAAAAACTCTTCCTTTAGCAACTGTGCTCTGGGGCTGGCTGTCTCTGTGTGTTTTAGTACATTCTTTTGGGGGTAAACCCGCTATTAAAATCGGTGAGAAAACTGAGCTTTGGTTTCTTTTTTTGGGAGGACTTTTGGGGCCTATCTCAAGCCCAGACCAGGGCTGTGCAGCCTGGTATTTGTACAGGCAGAAGAGAGATGTCCACTGCTGGGAGAGGAGCCAAGACCAGTACCACCCTAAGCATGGCTCCTGCTGCCGTGGACAAGTTATAACCTGCAATGTTACTGTCTGTAATAGGCTTTGTTCTTTGGAACACAATGACATTAAGGAAGACATAAGGGACTTGAACAAAAAAGACTCTCAGGATCACAATTTAGACACCTAATTTCTCCCTAAATTGCATTGTAGCCCACCTCTTACTGGATACAGCCTATAACCTCAATAAGCTATTTTAGTGTCTCTTTAAATACAGAGAGGACAAAAATGACCATATTTTTCTACGTCCTATCTTTTCCCTCCTTTTTAGACTTTCTCAAGACTGTCTTGAAAAGATTTTCAAGGGCAAGTGAAAGTAGACTAAAAGTATACTTTAAATAGAATAGCATGAATCACACACAACTATTCAGATGAAATTTTAGTTGTATAAGCAATTTTTTCCAGTCATGTTGTCTTCAACTCAGGAGCCAAATAAGAAAATATTTGTGCATCCTGTGTTCTTGAAACATAAAGCAATGTCACTGCTGGTGTAAAATGGGATTGAAACACAGTTTCAATTTGTTTTGTATGGTCTACTTTCTTTACAATGTGTTTTAACTTTCCCAGACATTACTGTGCGCATTATGGAAGGTGAAGGCAAAAACCTACAATATATCTCTTTACAGAAATAGTCATTCTACAAAGCCTAGTGCCTACAAAGCCTCTTCAAAAAGCGTGTCAGCAATCCAAGTACACTAAGCACTTGAGAAGCACAGCCATGTAGAGCTGATAGCAGCTGAAACAGTTCCACATATCCTTTTACCATTCTAAAGTTAATGTGTCAATTATCTGTTATAGATTTGAATTTCAATGTGGTGATTATTATTTCACGATAAAAACACTTCTGGACAGGATTATGAAACATGAAATTCAGTTCAGAATTGCTTCGATACATGATGTGTATAAAAATAAATCAAATCAGGTTGATAATTTTCTTTTCAAGATGAATTATTTTAAAAAAGGAAGAAATGTTTTGCTGGGCAAGGCAAAGCAGACTGCATTTTAAAAGAGATTTTTCTAGGGTTTATTCTTCAACATGGAATGTTGAAAAAATATGATTTTATATAGGAAATGTTAATATGTGTTATTCCCTGATTTTGGAAATGCTCAGATAGTTCAGAATATTTGTAATCATCAATGAACTCCATGCCTGTGCATCTCAGCTGTACTTCAGTACATCCAGCTGCATTTTATTGTGTGAATTAGATTTGAGTCTGTCTCATTCGCATCCATGCGCTAAATTGTAGTCTGCAGACTGAAACTAATCCACAAACATTTATTTTGAAAATGGAATTCATACACCAGAACCTAAAGGATGAAAACCTACACTGCAAAATATTAAAACACCTAGGATGCATGTGCTTAGTCGACACATATATGACAAGGGGCTGCTTTCTAGCTATGTGCCTAGAGAGATACAGGGACTTTAGTATATGCAATTTAGACTGCACTTTAATATGTATGATCTGGTTTGTCACATCTTAGTTATACTTGAATTTTTTAAAATGTGTTGAGACTGCAGTCTGTCTATGAACTATGAATGCTAGCAGGAATGTAAAACGTTTTCCTATTCACATTTCCTCTGAAGAGCAGAAAGGTCACCAAGGTAGAATTTAATATAAAGAAAGGGATAATTAATATTGAAATACTGTTTGTCTGTGCAGGTGATTGAGACACCGGGTTTCTAATAAGCACCGGATGCTGAGGGTCTATAAAGATGCTTTTCTCATTTAGCACCTTCATTGCCTACTATCCCTCTAACAAGATGCTGTTCAGCTCTCCTGATGCTTGTGTGTCAAAGAGGTTGCCTAGGGATAGATTTCACCTCTAAGTACTAATCAAAGTCAAGTTTTTTGTTTTGTATTAGAAATGTTTCATGCTTCCACCATGTAATTCCTTGAATGGAGTTTTCGGCTATGTGACATTTTATAAACATAGACTGTATGCCATGTCTTTGCTCATCAAGTCACTGCAGAAGAACTATGCAAATTCCATGCTTAGAGTACCTTATACAGCATGTAACATGCCAATAGTTCTGTCTTATGGCCCTGTAATGTCATCAGGTTTAAAAATAGCTTGATTTAATGCTACAAAGTTAATTGAGAACAAAGGAAACCAAAAGTTGGAATTTTAAGAAAGTCAGATCTGATCTCCATGGATTGCTGCTACCTCTGCTCCAGGTTCTTTGTTAACACAGGAATGCCAGCATTACAGGTCCTGAGAGGCTGGGGACATCCACTAGCTGAAAGTCACTGCACCAACATAACACAAAGGTCATCCGGCAGGGTATTGCAATATAAACCACTAAGTCTTTCTTGAAAGTCAGAAGCCCCTGGAGGGTAAAATATTGATAATACAATACTGGCCAGCCTGGCAGGGATACAACCACTCTGAATATTTCACCAAGAATCCTCACAAAGGAGGTGGCTGCTGTCCTTTCCCTGGTCACTCCTTCCATGTCTCAGAGCAACATCTGGAAAAAAAAAAGCTGTATAGGTTGGGCTGGAAAAGTGAATGGCTGATGGTGTATCTAGCTGCATGGAAGTGGGAGGCAGTTCCAGGAAGGAATGAAGAGGATGGACTGTGGGTGACCCAGGGAGACAAGGACAGCTTTGGTTGATGGGTGGTAGGAAGGAAGCCTGCAGCAGATGTGAAAGAGGAGTCAGTGAGAAAAACAGATAGGTTAGAAAGAAAGGTTGTGATTGTGGAAGGTATTTTGTGAAAGACCTGCTACTGTCTGAGCTCTAAAAGAAGGAATTTGGACGTAATTTTGAAGATTGTGAATGAGCAGAAGGAGAAAATTATAATAGTATCATGTAGGAAAAAACCCTGCAGCCATACTGTAGATCTAATTAATTAGAACCAAATTTCTTGTAGGTTAGCTTACTTTGTAATACAAATTTTTGACAGTCTCCACATGAAGCTGACTGAATTTGAGTGTGTTTCTGCACTGAAACTAAATGGAATAATTATTAGGAAAATGAAAGATGTCTGTACAAGATGTATTTCTACTGACAAAGCCGTGTGGTGGGAAACCTCATGGAGCTCTTAAAAAATTTGTTATCAGTTTTAATGTGCACTTCAGCATGTTATTTGCCATTTGTATCCCACAACAATCCCTTTTTTTTTTAAAGTGAGAAATTACTTCCAAGCACTGATCTTCTGCAGTAGGGGATGGGCGTCTCTTAATTGCCTGACCATCACTTCATTTAGGAGTATGTAATGCTTGTATAGAGGGAACAGGCTTTGGGGATATTTTTATTTTTGTTTTCTTCTTGGAGCACAAGAAGAATCATTTCTACTGGGACCTCTGTGTGACTGACAACACAGAATGGCTTGATTATTTGTTATAGCCAGTATCCTAGCATACAGCTGTAATTCTATTTTTTTCTGTCACTTAGCAGCATTTGTTTGGATTTGAATCCCAGTGAATTTTTAAAAGATATAAATTTGTTATGGAGCTTTAATATTGACTTGTGCTGTGTAGTTCTAATTAAGTATTCCCAGAAATGCACTAAAATGGCCTTGTGTTTGTTGTGCTCCTGGGGGTTTTTTTGTTGGTTTTTTTGTTTTTTTTAAGTGAAAAAAAAACCCCAACTGGCTGTTATTTCCCACTCACCTAAAAGCTCTTTTGTGATTATAATTTGTATCATTCAGGCTCACACTGACCACACAGTAAATAATGTTCAATTGCCTTTGATTACAAAGAAGAAAAAATGTCTTCTGGCAATTATGTATTTTATTAGCAATGCTGTAAAATAGAAGAAGAGCTTTTGCTAATTCCCTAATGCTTTGGGATCCCACAAAAATCTAAGATTCTTCATCATGTTTATCAGATTTAAATATTGCAGTGTTGGACAGAGCAGGGAAAGTGGCTTACTGGGAAAATGAATGTTTCAGGCAGGAACAATTTCTTCTATAATGGGGAATAAAGCATGCGAAGCAGCCTAATACATCAATTTTTAAGGGGTGGGGAAAGAATTATGACCGTAGTTTGAAATCACAAGTGTGGAGAAATGTGGCAAGCTAGAAAAAAGCCTTTGAAAATTTGAAAAATTATTTTTATTGTCCAGATATTATAATCTCTAAAAAAATTCCAAAAGCCCTGGGCACCTCTACTCAAATATATAAAGGTTTTCTGGACTTTCCTATGAATAGCCAAGACAATTTGTAGCTTCAGTAACATTTTAAAATAGCTAGTCTGTGGAAAGTTCTGTAGGAAAAATACAGTCTTTTTCCTCAGAGACAAACTCCCAAAAGACCTAACGGTGTCCTTGCTTCTTAACCACTGTTACAGCCATTCTATAGGTGAAGTTCAGTACACAGGCATGGAGAATATAAATCTGTCTGATATTCTTCGATGAGGTACCCTATTCATTTGGGACTTGTCATGATGTGGAAGAGGTGACCAAAGATTTCTTTGATGATGAGTCTGGCTTTTGTACAGAGTACATATCTTATGTAAACAGAAATATTTTTCCTTGTTTCTCTTCTCCTACAATGATCTGTACCATAAACTAAAGTGTCCACAGGGCAGCTAAACAGTTCCATGTCTAATCTAGATTGAAGGACAGTAACTGTCTGGTCTTTGTGTTTCCAATTTCATCCTTAAGCCTTTCCAAATTAAGACACAAAAAAAATCTGTGGGGTCAGAATTTAAGAGGCAAAGAACAAAATCTCAACCCAGAATATGAATCTGAGGAAAAATGAATCCTAAAAAAAAATCTCCGCAATGGAGATGTAAAAAAGAAAAACAAATCAGCAGTAAAGACAGATTATATAGGCCTGTACTGTTGTTTACTGCTTTGATGTTATTAACTTTTGATCAAGTTTTCTTATTGTTATTTAAGAAAGGGAAGGTCCGAAGTGCTTAATATTTTCAGATTCCTGTAAAATAAAAGAGGAGGATCATTCAGTTTTTCATATTTTTATTGTTCTAGTCATACAGAGCGTATGTGCTTATTGATGCTCTTTTATCTTTTGAGCCATAACTCTAGAAAGTCCTGCTCCCAGTTCAAGGTTCTGAAAGAATCATGTACATGCAAAGCCGGAGTAAGCTGATTCAAGGTACAGCTAGAAAGGGCTCGTGCTGGATTCCTCTCAGTGGCAGAGATCAGATGTAAATTATGACAAATTCCTCTTGCAAGAAGCTGCGGTCTTGATTTGCTCATCAGTAAAATGGAATAAAGACAAGTGTGCCATTCCCCAGTACCTAGGAGGATGGTTTTGGTTGTTTGCAGTGGCTGAAAATAGGAATCACAATTTTTTTATTAAGATATAGATCACTTGAGTAAACATGTTATTTTCCTCTACTATACTATAAGACTGGATTTATGGGTACCTAGTAGTCTGTGAATTCACACCCTCTGCAACAGATATTCCCTTGTTCCCTTTTAGCTGCAATGTTTAGAATTGCTGTGTTTGTATTTATAAAAAACAAACCAATCATAGAATCATAGAATCATAGAATCATAGAATGGCAAGGGTGGGAAGGGACCCCAAGGATCATAGAGCTCCAACCACCCTGCCACAGGCAGGACCACCAACCTCAGGCCTGGATTTACACAAGGTTGCCCAGGGCCCCATACAACCTGGCCTGGAACACTTCCAGGGATGGGGCATCCACCACCTCTCTGGGCAGCCTGTTCCAGCACCTCACAACTCTTTCTGTAAAAAACATCCCCCTAATATTCAATCTAAACCTTCCCTCCTTTAGCTTTAACCCATTTCCCCTTGTCCTGACATTGTCTATCCTTTTAAAAAGTTGATTCCCCTCCTGTTTGTATGCTCCCTTCAGGTACTGAAAGGCTGCAATGAGGTCCCTCCGCAGCCTTCTCTTCTCCAGGCTGAACAAGCCCAGCTCCCTCAGTCTCTCCTTGTAGGGCAGGTGCTCCAGCCTTCGAATCATCCTTGTGGCCCTCCTCTGAACCCTCTCCAACAGTTCCACATCCTTCTTGTATTGGAGGCCCCAGATCTGGACACAGGACTCCAGACAGGGCCTCACGAGGGCAGAGTAGAGAGGGACAATCACCTCCCTGTCCCTGCTGGCCACCCCTCTTCTGATGGAGCCCAGGATACCATTGGCCTTGCGAGCTGCAAGAGCACACTGCTGGCTCATGTTAAGTTTCTCATCCACTATGACACCCAGGTCCTTCTCAGCAGGGCTACTCTCAAGAAGCTCTTCTCCCAGTTTATATCTATGTCTGGGATTCTTCCGGCCCAAGTACAACACCTTACACTTGGCAGTGTGGAACCTCATCAGGTTCCCCCGGGCCCACCTTTCCAGCCTGTCAAGATCCCTCTGGATGGCTTCCTTTCCTTCTAGGGTGTCGATTACACCACTCAGCTTGGTGTCACCTGCAAACTTGCTGAGGGTGCACTCAATTCCATCATCGATGCCATTGATAAAGATGTTAAAGAGAACCGGTCCCAAGACAGACCCCTGGGGGACACCGCTTGTCATCGGCCTCCACCTGGACATAGAGCCATTGACCACCACCCTTTGGCTACGGTCTGTTAAACCGTTTCTTATCCACTGGATGGTCCACCCATCAAATCCACATCTCTCCAGTTTAGAGATAAGGATGTGGTGGGGGACTGTGCCAAAGGCCTTGCACAAGTCCAGGTAGATGACATCGGTCGCCTTCCCTTTTTCTACCGATGCTGTCACTCCATCATAGAAAGTCACCAGATTGGTGAGGCACGACCTTCCCTTGGTGAAGCCGAGCTGGCTGTCCCGGATCACACACTCTTCCCTCATGTGCTCCAGCATGTCATCCAGGAGGATCTGTTCCATGATCTTCCCAGGCACAGAGGCAAGGCTCACCGGCCTGTAATTCCTTGTGTCTTCCTTGCTCCCTTTCTTATAAATGGGAGTGACGTGACCTTTTTTCCAGTCCCCAGGGACCTCTCCTGACAGCCACGACTTTTCAAATATGATGGAGAGCGGCTCAGCAATCACATCAGCCAGCTCCTTCAGGAGCCTGGGATGCATGTCATCCGGCCCCATAGACTTGTAGACATTCAGTCTCATGAGGCATTCTCGGACTTGCTTTGCCCTTGCAGTGGGGGGGGATTTACTCCCCCAGTTCCCACCTAGAGGTCCGGGGATGCAAGGTTCTGGGATTTGAGAATTACGAGAATCCTGACTGCCAGAGAAGACTGAGGCAAAGGACTCATTCAGTACCTCAGCCTTGTCCTCATCAGTTGCAGCCAGTTCTCCTTTCTCATTTACCAAGGTGGGTTTGTTCTCTTTGACCTGTCTCTTCTGGGCAAAGTACCTGTAAAATCCCTTCTTGTTGTTTTTAACATCCCTTCCCAAGTTCAGTTCCATCTGTGCCTTGGCTTTCCTGACCCCGTCTCTACAAGTCCGAAGAGCATCCCTGTATTCTTTCCAGGCTACACACCTTTGCTTCCAGAGCTTGTGTTTGCCTTTCTTTTCTCTCAGTTTGACCAGCAGGTCCTTACTTAGCCATGCTGGCTTCCTGCCCCTCCTGCCCACTTTCTTATTCAGAGGGACAGAGAGCCCTTGAGCTCTCAGAAAGGCATCCTTATAGAGTAGCCAGCTGTCCTCAACATTTCTGTCTCTAAGGACCACCTCCCAGGAGATCTTGGCCAACAGGTCCTTAAACAGCCTAAAGTTTGCTCTCTTAAAGTTCAGTGTCCTGATCCCACTCTTCGCCAGGCCCACATCCCTTGAGATCACAAACTCAACTAGGGCATGGTCGCTGCAGCCCAGGCTGTCTCCAACCTTAACACCTTTAATGATCTCCCCCACGTTGGTGAGCACCAGGTCCAGCAATGCATCTCCTCTGGTTGGTCTATCAACTATTTGAACCAGAAAGTTGTCATCTACAGACTCCAGGAGTCTCCTGGATCTCTTGCAGGTCGCTGTGTGGTTTTCCCAACAGATGTCTGGGTGGTTAAAGTCCCCCATCAGAATGAGTGCCTGTGACCACAATACCTCCTGCAGCTGAAGGAAGAAAGCCTCATCAGTATTCTCTCTTTGGTCAGGTGGCCTGTAGTAAACCCCTATCACCAGCTGCTCTTTATTAGCCCCATCCCTAATTCTGACCCACAGGCTTTGGACCTGTTCCTGTCCATTTCTCAGAGAGAGCTCCTCACAGTCTATCCACTTTTTAACATAGAGGGCAACTCCCCCACCCTTCCTTCCTAGCCTATCCCTTCTAAAAGGCGATACCCTTCTACAGGGGTATTCCAACTGTGGGAATCATCCCACCATGTCTCCGTGATTGCAACTACATAAATATTTTCCAGTGACATCACGGTTTCCAGTTCCTCCTGCTTGTTACCCATGCTGCGTGCATTCCTGTAAAGACACACCAATCTCATGCAGTTGCCAGAGACATACTTATTTCAAAATATAAAACCTGAGCATTTCACCTAGAACAGCAGCAGGGTCTCTAACAGACTGTGCAGGAAGTCCAAATTCTGGGAGCAGAAAAGTGCTGCCATACTTGCCTGGCCAAGTCTTTGTGGATGCTCCAGGAGCAGGTTCAACATGCAGACGCAGGGCTCTTCCTCCCATTAAGTATTTCAAACATCTATCCCCAGTGTTGAAAGCTCTTTGGTGGCATCTGTTAAATAGATTATTTGTAGTGTTGTACATCATGGGTTTAGCTCATCCCAGTTTTGATAATTTCCTTATTCCCTCCATGCCTGCTATAATTTGAAATCTGATGATACAGGATTTCTGCAGAAGGTGTCTTTATAGCTTGTACTGCTTTATGCTCTCCTGTTTTGAAGTTCCTTCCCAACTGATGAGGTTAAAGCTTTGGAGTTGTTTTGATATTCAAGCACTTTTTTCTGGCAAGAGCTTATTGTCACTGTTTACTCTGTGGTAAATGCAAAAAGTTTCCGAATCCTGTTATCGGACTGGTACCCAAGAATGCCTAACCTTTAATCCTAGGTGTCACAAATGCTATACATGTCTTGGGCATGGAAAATCATGTCATTATGTAAATTCTATGCCGTCTATTTCTTTCTTAGTAAAGTAGGTATTGCATCTTACAAGCATTTCAATGAACTGATTGGACATATTTTTATACAAAAGGTTTTGTTCATCCACTGGACAACGCATGTCACTTTTAAGTTAAGATAGCACTAGACCTCTGAGGGAATACCTGAACTTCAAATTTACTCACTTGTTAAATGTTTTGATTGTCATCTCCTTGGATAAGGTGCCCTGAGATGTACGAAGACATGTTTTTTAAAAAATATTACTATCTTTATAACCCTGTTTAAAGTCTTTGTACATTCTTATCTGGTTTTGTAATCTTTAGTGCATTCTCAAGCATCACTTTTGTCAAGAAGTCGGTAATCTTGAGCAAAAGGCTCTCATATAAACAGAAATTCTCTTAATTTTTCCTGGGACCAACTTGCAGCTTCTTCATGTGGCTTAACTGAGTGATTTCCACAGTATGACCCATTTGGGAAGGGGATCATCTGCCCTAATAAATATATATTCTTGTTGGCAGATGAGGCTTTTTAGTATACAATCCTGGACAGTAAAAAGTCTCACTGTCTCACTGAAGGGCTGGAGTTCAGGACATTTGTTCTCATACTCACTTAACTGAAGCACAGATCATGGTTATGTTAAGCCAGCACATAGGGGACACATATTCACGACTATGACTTCCAGGCACAAAGATGATGCAAATACAAGAATTTCTATCTTACTCTTAGATGTCCTGAAGCAATGTGCTAGGGTTGCAGACTGCCTGAAAAACTGGTGCACTACCACATGTTTAAAGACTCACTGTTGCAAAGCCTTTGAAGACCTTCACATTTGCCTGTTACCCTCTAAGTGCTCTAAGAAAAGCTGAGTTAAAAGAGTATGAAGTAATTTCTTGACAGAATCTGAATGTAGGTCATGATATGCCAATGGATACAGAAGCAAGTGAGCCGCAATGGAAAAAGAAAAGAAATCTAGATCAGATTCAAAAGTGTCTTTTACTTGATTTTGTTTGACTGATACCTGGTTATGATGCTTCACATCTTCATGACAGTCTGTAGTTCTGGTGTCAGTCATATATCTATCTTCCATTTACAGAATGTAGAAGGGATTTGGGCAATCACATTATTCTTGTAACGATCAAAATGTATGCTATGCGCCTGTAACAATGCTCTAGCCCTTAATCAAGTAAAAATTTCAGACTTCCAAACTATTTTATGCCCCTTCCAGGAATATGTTAATGACTCTCCTTATGGATAGGTGTGGTTATCACCTGCCCAGACAGTAAACAGAGTCAGCTAACAAATATTCTGATGTTGGGCTAATGATTAACTATTGCAAGGCAGAAAAACTTTTTTCCTGGGTGTGGCAGCATTTACATGCCAGAATAAAGCATTTTACAGATCACATGAATTTACCATTTCCTAAATGTGCTTTATACCATCAACTGATCTCGTTAACTAAGTGTGATAAAAACAACATATCATGTGCACGCATACAGTAGTAAACAGTGATGACTTTAGGAGTGAAACGAATCTTTCCCACTACCAACCTTTTTTGATGGATACTATATCAAAACTTAGAGTAAGTCATGCCTGATTATAACAAACTGGGTTTTTTTTTTTTTAATGTGCAGTTGTTCTGTTTCTGTCTTTGCCATGTTAAGAATACTGTTTCCTGTAACTTTCACAACAAGCAGAAGTATTGGAGGGGTATTAGAGAAGTATTGCAGGGGTGAGAGAAATACAACAAAGATGAAAAAATCAGCTTGGGGATGGCAATAAGCAAAAGTGCAGGAGAATTAAAAGGAATTTGAAAGGGGCACAATCTCCCCTTGGTGAGTCCATGCTGACTACTCCTCATAACCTCCTCCTCCTTTGGGGGAGACTGGCTGGATAGCTGTCAGGCAGAGAAGGACCTGGGGGTGTTGTTTGACTGCAGACTGAATATGAGTCAGCAGTGTGCCCAGGTGGCCAGGAAGGCCAATGGCATCCTGGCTTGTATCAAAAACGGTGTGGCCAGTAGGTCTAGGGAGATGATTGTGCCCCTGGACTCGGCATTGGTGAGGCCACACCTCGAGTGCTGTGTCCAGTTCTGGGCCCCTCACCATAAGAAGGACATTGAGGTCCTGGGGTGAGTCCAGAGAAGGGCAGCCAGGCTGGGGAAAGGGCTGGAGGGAAAATTCTATGAGGAGCAGCTGAGGGAGCGGGGGATGTTTAGCCTGGAGAAGAGGAGGAAAGACCTTGTCTGCCTATAACTATCTGAAAGGAGGCTGTAGAGAGGTTGGAGATGGTCTCTTCAGCCAAGTAACAAGAGATAGGACATGGGGAAATGGCACAAAGCTGTGCCAGGGCAGGCTCAGATTAGACATTAGGAAAAAATGTTTCACTGAAAGAGTTGTTAGGGCCTGGAACAGGCTACCCAGGGAGGGGGTTGAGTCACCAGCCCTGGATGTGCCTAAAAAAAAGGTAGATCAGGTACTTAGGGATATGGTTTAGCATGGGACGGGAACAGTTGGACTTGATGATCTTAAAGGTCTTTTCCAACCTTGTGATTCTGTGATTAATATAAATAAGCAGAAGGAGCAGAATGATTATGAAAATTAAAAGAATTTAGAAAAACAAATAAGATTTGAGTAGTTGTAAAAGAAAGAGACATGTACAAAGAATATGAGAATGTGGAAGAAATTTGGATAAGAGAATAATCTAGTAGGTAATGATGAGAATAAAACGAAGAAATGACATGAAATAAAGATGAGAAGAACAGCACCTTCAAGTTCCACAGAATCACAGAATTGTAGGGGTTGGAAGGGACCTCCAGAGATCATTGGGTCCAACCCCCCTGCCAAAGCAGGTTCCCTAGCTCATATTGCACAGATAGGCATCCAGACAGGTCTTGAATATCTCCAGAGAAGGAGATTTCACAACCCCCCTGGGCAGCCTGTCCCAGGGCTCTGTCACCCTCACTGTGAAAAAGTTCTTCTGCATGTTGGTGTGGAACTTCCTGTGCTCCAACTTGCAGCCATTGCCCACGTCCTGTCTCCACTGACCATTGAAAAGAGGCTGGACATTTCCCCCTGCGTCCCACACTTGAGATCTTTATAAACGTTAATCAAATTCCCTCTCAGTCTTCTTTTCTCAATGCCAAACAGTCCCAGTTCATTCAGCCTTTCCTCACAGGGGAGATGCTCCAGGCCCTTAATCATCCCTGTACCCTCGGCTGGACTCTCTCCAGGAGACCCCTGTCTGTTTTATACCAGGGAGCCCAGATTTGGACACAATACTCCAGGTGGGGCCTGACCAGGGCAGAGTAGAGGGGGAGGATCACCTCCTGTCACCTACTGGCCACACTCCTCCTGATGCACCCCAGGATCCCACTGACCCTTTTGGCCACCAGGGCACACTGCTGGCTCATGGCCAACCTGTCACCCACCAGGACCCCCTTCTCCGCAGAGCTCCTCTCCAACAGGCCATCCCCCAGCCTGTACTGATACAAGTGGTTATTCCTTCCCAGATGCAAGACTTTACACTTGCTTTTGTTGAATTTCATCTGGTTTCTCCCTGCCCAGCTCTCCAGCCTGTCCAGGTCTCGCTGGATGGCAGCGCAGTGTTCCTGAGTGTCAGCCACCCCTCCCAGCTTTGTATCATCGGGTACTTACTGAGAGCGGATGCTATTCCCTCATCAAGGTTGTCAACGAAGACGTTAGACAAGACTAGACCCAACTCTGACGCCTGGGGAACACCACTAGTCACAGGTGATTGCACCACTGACCACCACCCTCTGAGCTCAGCCAGTTCTCAACCCACCTCACTGTTCACTCATCTATCCCATCCTTTCTCAGCTTTGCTATCAGGATGTCATGGGAGACGGTATCAAAAGCCTTGCTGAAGTCAAGGTAGATGACATCCACTGCTCTCACTCCATCTACCCATCCAGTGAGAATATCACAGAAGGCTCTGAGATTGGTCAAGCATGCTCTCCCTTTGGTGAATCCATGCTGACTACTCCTCAGAGCCTTCCTTTCTTCCAATTGCTTGAAGATGGCATCCAGATCACCTTTCCAGGGACAGAGGTGAGACTGACTGGCTTCTGGACACTTCTGGACACTTCTCTTGATGCATCCAAGGCTATGATTTGCCTTCTGGGCTGCAGATGCACAGTGGTGGCTCATGTCCAATTTTTCATCTATGAGTACTCCCAAGTCCTTTTCCTCAGGGCTACTTTCAAGCACATCATCTCCTAACCCGTATGGATAACAGGGATTGTCCAAACCCAGGTGCTGTACCCGGCGCTTAGCTTAGTTGAACCTCATGAGGTTGACCACTTCTCCAGCCTGTCTAGGTCCTTCTGGATGGCATCAGCAAATTTACTGGGAGAGCACTCAATCCCAGTGTCAATATCATTAATAAGGATATTTAACAGCACTGGTTCCAGCACAGACCCTTGAGGAACTCTGTTTGTCACCATCTTCCATCTAGACTTGGAGCCATTAACCACCACTCTAAGGATGTGACCATCCAGCCAATTCCTTATCCACTCTCCAAATCTCTCTCTCTCCAACTACGAGAGAAGGATATTGTGGGGGACCATATCAAAGACCTTGCAGAAATAAAGATAGATGACATCCATAGCTCTTCCCTTGTGCACTGATGCAGTTACTCCATTGTAGAAAGCCATTAGATTGGTCAGGCACAACTTGCCCCTAGTAAAGCCATGCTGGCTGTCTCAAATCATGCACTCAGCATAGCTTCTATGAGGATCTGTTTCATGATCTTCCCAGGCACAGAGGTGAGGCTGACAGGTTGGTAGTTCCGGGGTCCTCCTTCCTACCCTTTTTAAAGTTGGCTGTGATATTTCCTCTCTTCCAGTCACTAGGGACTACACCTAGCTGCCATGACTTTCCACATATCATGGAGAGTGGCTCGGCAACTACATCAGCCAATTCCTTCAGGACTCTGGGATGCATCTCAGAGATGAGAGAGTCCAAAGAAGGGCTACAAAGATGATTAAGGGCCTGGAGCATCTCCCCTATGAGGAAAGGCTCAATAAGCTGGGACTGTTCAGTCTAGAGAAAAGAAGATTAAGGGAAGACCTAATTGGTGTTTACAATTAGCTTAAGCATGGAATGCAGGGCAAATTAGCCAGCCCCTTTTCAGTGGTCTGTGGGGACAGGACAAGGGGCAATGGCTGCAAGTCAGAGCACAGGAAGTGCCACACCAACATGTGGAGGAACTTTTTCACAGACAGGCTGCCCAGGGAGGTGGTGGAATTTCCTTCCCTGGAGATATTCAAGACCCGTCTGGACGCCTATCTGTGTAGTATGAGCTAGGGAATCTGCTTTGGCAGGGGGGTTGAACCCGATGATCTCTGGAGGTCCCTTCCAACCCCTATAACTCTGTGATTCTGTGATTATGTGATCTCATCAGGTCCCATGGACTTGTGTATATTCAAGTTCCTCAGATGGTCGCAAACTTTACCTTCACTGACAGTGGGAGAGACTCTGTCTCCCCAGTCCTCAACTCGTGGGCCCTCAACTTGAGAGTGGTGAGGAGGCATGCCGCCAGTGAAGTCTGAGGCAAAAAAGTTGTTGAGAACCTCAGCCTTTTCCTCATCTGTTGTTACTAGTTCATCACTGTTTCTCACCAGGGAGGGGAAACACTTTTCTTCAACCTTCCTTTTCTGGATCATGTATCTGTAGAAGTCTTTTTGGTTTTCTTGGCATCCCTTGCTAAGTTCAGCTCCAACAGTGCCTTGGCCTTCCTGACTTCATCCCTACACAGCCTGGCAATATTCCTGTGCTTTTCCCAGGATACCTGTTCTCACTTCCACTGCCTGTATAGTTCCCTCTTGCCTTTTAGTTTGACCAGCAGGTCAACTCAGCCATGCCAGCCTCTTGCCTCCCTTGCTTGACATCTTATACCTTAGGATCCCAAGAAGCCTGGGATTTCCACCTGCACTTGCATTTGAGGATTTATCTTCAGAAAGCAAAGTGGAAATAAGAACAGCAAGACCTAAGTAACTCAGAGGAGAATGCAAATAAAGAGGTTTTATCAAGATAGGAATTGTCAAGTCATTTTATTTTGCTCACCTGCTACATTATACACAAGTGCCAACTTTCCAACAGGAAGAACTACAGATGGGGGGCTGAATGAGGAATCTCCCCACCCCACATTTTTCTGGCATGAGAAGCAGAGGCATGGCAAAGCATCAGGGATCCCTCATAGTGAGAAATTAGGTGGCAAAGCTGGGTGAATGGGAGAAATCAGTTAGCTCTCCCAGTTCATGGGTGCCTAGGCTGGCTTTTTCTTACAGCAACTGGAGAAATACTCTTTCTCCTTCTATCTCCCAGGTCTTTGGTAGTTCATCCACCTGGGACCTGGCTTTTTGTGCTTTAGTTTACTGTAGCCACCATGGCATTCACCTAAAGCAACCAAGGTTTAGTGAAAGCAGTGTTCATGACCTTTCTCATTCCATATTGCTCACTGCGCCATGGAAATCTTATGTGGGAACTGGCCTTTTCTGTTTTAGAAAATACGGACTTTAATTGCCTATTCTTTCTTCCTGAGCCAACATCAACAGCATCCCAGTTTTCACAGAGCTCTGAAGGTTGTCTTATGGAAGAAATCAGGGATGCTGCAGACATCAACAGCATCCCAGTTTTCACAGAGCTCTGAAGGTTGTCTTATGGAAGAAATCAGGGATGCTGCAGAAATGAGACTTGTGCTGGTATTTCAACAGTGATGCCTGTTTTGCAGGTAAGAAAGACAACGCATAGGCCTGTAAGAAATAAATCAAGGAAAAAAGTTGGAATAGGATCCTGGGCCTAAACAGGGCAGCTTTTTGCTGTATTAACGGCCATAGTGGGCACAGAGGCATTGCATGGCTGCTGTGGTACATAGATGTGTGCACACGTCAGGGCATCTTGAAAACTTCAGGTTAGACTGGGGACATCGAAGGTTTTGCTAATGGATTATGTTCTGCTAAAGATAAATCATATTCTGAGTTTAAATACCTTGCTAAAGTAACACAAGTAAGCAAATATTTTATAAAGCAAAAATTAACTCGAATCTGCTCTGTAATTGTCTGGTGGTTGATAAGTGTCAAATCATCCTCCATCTGAGATTAAAATATGGCAATCAGGCTCTATTTTTACTGTTCATTCTACACTACAAACTATTTAGCAACAAAAGGTGAAAATGACATTGGAAACTGAGATCCAAGGTTGGTAATTTTGTCGTTTAGAAGGAGAAGCAGCAGGGGTGATTTTATATAAGTTGGCTTCCCCTCCCCAACATAGCTTCACCAAAGTGCTTTATTATATTGTTGCTCATGCTTTTGTACTGTTTTCTAATATTGTATTGACTTGTCTGAATCACTTTGAAAACTAAGGCTGCCTCCTTCTGAGACAAATCCAGGCCTCATTAAAATTCATAAACAGGCAGTCAAAAGCTTTGAGCGCTTTTCCATTGACGCTGAGAAATGGAAGTGTCCTTATTTATCCTGATAGCGTATTATTTCAAAGGGTGTCCACATCCAACGGCAACTGGATTTTGATTGATAACATTTAGGACTCACTATGAAAGAAACTGATTTTCATTAAGGAGTTCTGTGACACAAACTAGTCAATGGTATCTCAAATCAACATGTTTCAGTGTTTAATTGCATTCTTTTGGCATAACCGCCCCCTCTTCACATTAGCATTAATTGCAAGTCTATGCTGCCACATAGCAGCGGTCTGATCTACTCAGGTAGCATGTGTGTATACCTGGGACTCCATGGTATATTGTCACTGCTGACTGCATGAATTCTCCATCATTTTGGGAGAGTAGCTGGGGAAGGAGGGAGTTATTGAGTCTATCAGAGCTCATGTTACAGAATTTAATTCCCGTTGATAAGTATATCTGGGCACTGCATTGTTTATGTTTGTCATTCTGCCAAATAGGCACTGAGAATAATGATACTTCTCCAAAATCATTCTCAAATTCAATTAGAAAAATAAAACTCAATATGCTTTAGTTGAAGACAAAAATTGAAAATTTTTGTCACAATATAATGTCAGAAAAATAAGAATTTACACATTTTAATTGTCAGCCAGACTAAGAATAATCAATCAGTAGACTTTTTCAGGGCTTCAATGTAGAAAAAATTTGAACTTCTACAAATAAAATCAAGTGGGGTAACATGTTTGTCTGCAAGTGTATGTAGGATATACTCTTCATTTAAGAAGTTGCAGAATCAGAATTCATTGGTGAAAGCTAGTACTGCAGATACATGATATGAAACATTGGCAACTGATCAGCCTTCATTCATCAGCCTTTGTATCTATCACACAAATACAACATATAATATAGGTATATTAAGAACTCACATTTATCATTAACTTAAGATACTTCTCCTAGAACTAGTGTCTTAGAACTGAAAAATTCTTTGATTTAGACTGAATTCCTTTATCCAGAGAATTTGTATTATATATCTGACAGGAGATTTTATTTTTTCCAACTATCCACTCAGGTGAGTGCAGATTCTAGTGAGAATCACCATACTTACCTACTGCAGTGGAATATTTCTGGACAGATTTTTTTTAAAAGATTGCAAAAATTGTAAGATCATCTGGTTTCATGAGATAGGCACACTTTTGGGTGATGTGATTTACATGATAAAAATGTAATGATGTATATTTACATTTCCAAAACCACAAGCCTAAATACTATCTCTACACTAGTTCTTCAGATCTCTGGAATCTGCCCTGGCTTTCTGTGTTATGTTGTACATAAACAAAATGTTTCTTGGAGTTTCTCCCTTCTATAAAATCTAAGAGGTAACAAGCCACAATGTTAAACTTGTAAGCACAGCAGTTAAAAACACTATCATTGGTACTCATACAAGCTGTGTTGTTTATTACCACTCAGAAAATGCAGAGAATAAATGGGGAATGTCAGATTAATAATTAAGAAACTATACAAAGGATTAGGTTACTTTTTTGAACCTTACCTTTTATAACAAGGCTTAAAGTAATCCCATTATAGCATGAATATCCCCAGTAGATTTGATGGTGGCTTGTTTTTGTAAAAAGTCTAGCAAACATATGTTACCAATGACTTATTAAACACATCTTCAAAACAGCAGTAAGTACATGACAACAGCACTTTGTCTTTGAAATCTGTATGCCTTCTAGATTTGATGTATGAACTTAAACCTACACAAACTGAGATTTTGTTACCTTGTGTTTGGCAAATCAACGTAAAGATGGTGACAGTTTTTAGTAAATGGGCTTCAAGCCAGTTTGTCAAACAGGAATGTTTGTACTTACTTATCATAGCTAGTAGCCAAATTTATTCTGCTTCTCAGTCATGAAGTTGTGATTTCTCAAGGAAACCTTGCTACAGGCTATGCATCATCAGAAATATTAATATTATTTTGATCCTCAATATGGTTAATACTTTAAAAATTCTCAGCATTTTATCTGCATGTGTCTAGGCTATTCCCTGAAATGCTGAAATGGATTCAGGAGGAAAAATAGAAGCACTCAGTTTAGAAGTTCTGAACCTGGATCATAGAATCATGGAATCATAGAATTGCATGGGGTGGAAGGGACCCCAAGGATCATAGAGCTCCAACCACCCTGCCACAGGCAGGGCCACCAACCTCAGGCCTGGATCTACACAAGGTTGCCCAGGGCCCCATCCAACCTGGCCTGGAACACTTCTTATCCACTGGATCCAGTTTCTTATCCACTGGATGGTCCACCCATCAAATCCACATCTCTCCAGTTTAGAGATAAGGATGTGGTGGGGGACTGTGCCAAAGGCCTTGCACAAGTCCAGGTAGATGACATCGGTCGCCTTCCCTTTTTCTACCGATGCTGTCACTCCATCATAGAAAGTCACCAGATTGGTGAGGCACGACCTTCCCTTGGTGAAGCCGTGCTGGCTGTCCCGGATCACACACTCTTCCCTCATGTGCTCCAGCATGTCATCCAGGAGGATCTGTTCCATGATCTTCCCAGGCACAGAGGCAAGGCTCATTGGCCTGTAATTCCCTGTATCTTCCTTGCTCCCTTTCTTATAAATGGGAGTGACGTGACCTTTTTTCCAGTCCCCAGGGACCTCTCCTGACAGCCACGACTTTTCTAATATGATGGAGAGCGGCTCAGCAATCACATCAGCCAGCTCCTTCAGGAGCCTGGGATGCATGTCATCCGGCCCCATAGACTTGTAGACATTCAGTCTCATGAGGCGGTCTTGGACTTGTTCTGCTCTTACAGTGGGGGGGGGGATTTACTCCCCCAGTTCCCACCTAGAGGTCTGGGGATGCAAGGTTCTAGGATTTGAGAATTATGAGAATCCTGACTGCCAGAGAAGACTGAGACAAAGAACTCATTCAGCACCTCAGCCTTGTCCTCATCAGTTGCAGCCAGTTCTCCTTTCTCATTTACCAAGGTGGGTTTGTTCTCTTTGGCCAGTCTCTTCTGGCCAATGTACCTGTAAAATCCCTTTACTCTTAAAAAATACATTGCCCAGTAAGGAATACTCTGTGGAACATTTGTTTTACTCTGACCACCTCCAGAAGTCTCCAAGATCTTTTGGTTTCATATCTGGGATGTATAATACCCAGCTTTGGACCAACCAAGTTGCTCTTTTTTCATGTAATATAGTCTTGTAAACATAAGTTATTTTAAGTCAATTGTGTATTAGCTCTGTGAAGTCAGTGAATACTTGATGAAATGCTTTTTCCTTACTGAAATATTCATGAAGCTAATTTTCAACAATCAACAAAATCGAGTCATGTTTTTGAAAAAGAAAACAACATCTTTCCATATCTGCATGTTGAATACAAATCAAAAAAAGCCCTAAAATAGAAGTGATCAGACTCAATTTTTGTATTTGCTCCTGATTTGATGAGAATGTGGAGTCCCAATCAGCTAGCAAGTGAATAGCTCCTTTATTATTCCTTTGATTTCACTTATCAGCCATCCTCTTTTGGGAGTGTATAGAACTGAATTTGATATTGAATCTGGAACACAACCCTGTCCATAGCAAGCAATAACATTTGTACGAGATCTAATTCTCCAATATCTCAAAATCTTATTAATGTATCTTATTTCATGCACACATAAAAAAGTTTAGCTGGTTTCCAAGAAAGTGTGGTGACTGATATTTTCATGCTGTCTAGGGGAAAACATGAACCAGAATTTACCAGTATTAGGTCCACAAAAGTCCATCAAACCACTACAGTTTCGCCTAATCACTATTTTGAGGCTGGTGGTTTTAGTTGTGTGCTATATCATATTCAGGCTGAGGAGGAGTTTCATTTGTAGATTTTTCTTTCTGCATGTCATTTTTGGCTTTGAACTCAGAAACATATTTTGAACTTTCCTAATAATGAAAGCCAAAAAAAGGCCACAAATACTTTGAGTATGGTTCCCATAGTACCTCTGCTTTTAGTTGAACAACCTAGAGGTTGACACAACCTGAGTTCTAGTGGGTAATGATGAACATGTGATTGCATGGCATGGTTTGGAAAATTGTACAGTGGCAGACATGTACATGGGTGGAGAAGGAAGGGATATATGAGACAGTGACCTTCATCTCCAGCAGAGGAGCTTAGGTGGCCAGGGAAAAAATGTCCATTTGATTATAATGAATATACGTTCTCTAGGTAGTGTGTGCTGAGACGCAGGCATTTGGAAGAGCCTCATGGAGAAAATCAGAGCCTCATTGCTAGGCAAGTTGCTTCCTAAAACTATCAGGAAATTTCACAAGAGGCAGGATACTGGAAATTCTGCCTATGTAGGGAGCCAATGCATGCTATTCAGGCACCTAGTTTTTCTGGTCCACTCAGACTGTCTGTTTGGGGCTGTCCCTGGAGTAGAGACACTGTTAAGAGAGAACTCAAAACTTGTCTGGAGGAGAAGGAAGATGGTAACTGGGCTTGCCTTAAGCGAAGTAGCTGAATAGTTGGAGTGTTTGCCTAGGAAAGAGGAATGAGTTGCCCTCCTCAGATTGAGACTGTCAAAAAACTTTATCTTCTATCTCTTGCCTAGGAAAGTGCTGTGAGCACCAGGCTAGCTGTGAAGCTGGCGGGAAGCAATCCCCACCCTTCCCATGTAAGATTTTCTCCTGCAAAACAAGAAATACAAGAAGCATTAGGAACAAGTTAAATTCTGTAAGAGTATACTGCAATGTGACTTGTTGCCAAAGGTTAGGAGAGCTTTTAGCATGCCCACTATAATGTACATTTCCCAGAGGGCTCAGGCAGCAACATAGCTTTCTCTTGATTCCCTGTAACATTGTTCAACAGCTAAGTTTTGCACCATAAAGATGGGCAGTTCTGGCCATCCTCTGGGCTGTAGGTACCTGGGATTGTGGGAATCAGGCATGTGGCTGGGCAGCTCCAGGCTTCACTGGCCCCTGCGCATGGGAGGTTCAGAGCTTAAGTCCCAAACTCACCAAACAGCAGAATCTCAGGTGTTCTGCTAAATCCTGGTGTAAGAAACATAGTTCTCCAGGGGATAAAAATTGTGTGATTATAAATTCATTAAGTGACATTTTTTAAAGAAAGGTCACTTCATGCCCCTTAGATTGATTCAAACTGGTTTGCTCATAGAAAAAGTTAAATTAGAAAAAAACCGTCAGCTGTGAAATGGTCAGGTTAAACAAGACAAGGGTAATACTAGCTTGTCTCCTTTCAGACTGAGACCTGATCAGGCTTGGGGGAGGGCTACTTGTTAACTTCACTGCTTGCTTAAATAGCTGACTCTTTTCTCACTTGGCGGAATTTCTAGGTATCATTTCTTTACGCAGATAAACTGTTCTTTTGGCTAATTACGCTCTTCTTTAACAACTGAAATATTTTGGAACAGATAACAAGCACAGCATAAACCTGAGCATGCCATAAATATAAATGTAATTTAGAAAAAGCACTCCTGGTCAGATTAAGTCAACCGTGTTTTAGTTTGTTGACCGTGTTAGTTCTAGTGGAAACAAACAGAAATCGCTGGCACAGAGAGTGATGGAAAGAAATAATCTGGGCCTCTCAGAGGCAGAAAAAGTGCCGTAAGGCAAGAGGCTTTCAACATGATCCTATGAGGGAGCCGTCTTTCTTTGCCTAAGAAGACAGGGGGGCTCTGGGGTGTCTGTTGTCCTTTATGGAACCACATATGTTCTCTAATTCTTTAATTGTGTTTTACTGAGCTTGTGCCTGCAGTGCAAGGTATAACGTGTGTTCCACAGCCAGGCAAGCCTGTTTGTGTTCACTAACACGAAGTAGTGAATTGCTTCTCTCATTCCTTCTTTTGAATATGTTTTGGTTTTCGTTTGATCCTGTGTTTTGTTGGCATGCTTATTATAAATGAATACAAATGTCCTCATTTACGTAACCAATGTAGGTAGCATTGTCAGTCTCTGGATACTGAAGTCTTGTCCGCATGAGGAATTTAAGAAATATATTCATGTGATGATATACTCCCTTATAACTATGTATCTCTGTATAGACATACTTATCCTTCATTAAAAGCAGTGGGGTTTTAATTCTGTACAGTTTGGAATCAGATTAAGCTAAAGAGTAAAAATACAGAATTTCTATTTATATTGAAAGTTAACTTGGATTCAAGTAAAATGTACATCTCAAATGCAGTATCTTCTAAGCATTTATGCAAGAGAATTATAAGAATGTCTCATTCAAGTTTAATTTAACTGCCTTTAAAAGTGGATTTTAAAAATGTCTTCTTTCACTGCTAAGTGTTCCACATTAAAAGGGGAAAAGTAAAGACATTTGCATAATTTCACAAGTGATGATATTTTTGTGTAAAATATTCTAGTTTATATATTTTAATCCAGACTACTTCCCAAATAAATAAGACTGGATGATTTGGCCTAATCTTGTCCCATTTACTTATAAAAACAGTGTCAGGAAGTCAGATAATGTGCAATCCTGACAGATGATATCACCTGTTAGCCAACTGGTTTTTGCAAGGAATGCCTAACCCTGATCTTGTCATTCCATTCTGGCCAGATATCTTGGTATAATCCCGGGTAATTTTGCCTGTGTGAGATGCAGGATTAGGTTTTGTGATTAACTGCATCTCTGAGCTGCCTGCCTGAATCCAGTTTGTATTCTGTCGATGGCTGAATGCTGCAGTATGCGGAGCACAATAATGCACAGAATTTCAGCCTTTGGTTGATTGTGCTCCAAACCTTTGTTAAAAATCAGCCATTTATGTTCTGATTTAGACTCTAGTCCATATTCTGCATTTCTTTTGCGTAACTCATGCAAAGGATGTACTGTAGTGCTGCGAAGAGTGACTAATTCTTTCTCTATTATGATGACTCACTATTTGTTGTACTAAGAAACAAGCTTCTCAAATCATGTCTCTCTCTTAAGGTCCCCTCCCTCCCCCTCTTTCATTTTGTGCACCTTTTCATGTTTACTATTTATCAGTCTAAGGAGATGAGACTGCTACATTTTTCATAAAAGTTTTCCTCCAATATCTCTCCTTAAGTATTGTCTGTAGAATTTTTACATCTTACATGAAGATTTTAGGAAAGATCATTCAAGTATCTAACATGATGAATAATTTAGCATTTGAAAGACATATTCTCTCAATGCTACAATTAAAGCACAGTTGCTCCTTACAATTATATAAAAAGAAATTTTCTATCTAATCCTGTTGATTAATCATGTCTTCCTTTTTTCCACTCACTAGCATCTAAATTTACATGCCTTTCGCAATTACCTTAAGCACAGATCTCCAAACTTCTGCTGTTACAGCTGTCTATAGCTAATTAATTGTAGAAACAAACAGCTAGGTGTTGGGCCTTTGGTGAAATTCAGGTATTTTATTTCTGTATTTTATATTTCCTTTGGACTGATTCATGACCAAGCCATACAGCTGAGATGTTTCAGTCTGCAGATTTTGCTTCTTTTCAAAATCCTACAGTTTTTCCTCCATTTTATGGGTCACAGAGAAGTTTGCTGTGCATTAAGCCAATGTCATAAAATTACTGTATCTTTTGGCAGTGTCAACCATGTTGAACAATAGAATTCCTTTGAAAACACCAACTAGCAGTACATTCTTGTGGCACATGCTTAGTTTTGCGATTTTTTTATTATTATTTTTTACTTTGAGTGGGATTGGTGATTGGAAGCACATTTTTAAAAATTGCTATTACTTATTTCTTCAGATCCCTATATCTGTAATGTTTGTGTGCCTTGTGATGCCCAAATTGGCTGCATCAGTAATTCCTGGTGAAAAGAACTACATATTTAAGACCTGCTTCATCTTTCTAATAGATGGATGTTGGCATGCACTTTGAAAATATACCCCCTTCGTAGTTGCGACAGCTAGAGTCAGATTCTGAAGCATTACAAGCAGATATGAAAGTTGGTAAATATCGTAGAGGTCAAGGCTTTCTCTTCAAGATTTGTTAGTGTCTGTTCCTCTGCTGAATTTCTTTCTGTGGCTAAACCACGACAATAGCCTTGAGAGTGAAGACATTCTACAAGTACCTCAAATTTAGGTCCAAGCTTGTTCACATCTCACATGGTGCATGTTTGTGTGAGAGGCTGTGAATGAACAAAAGAAGTTAGAAAAAAACCCAACAAAAAACCATGAGAGGCATAATGTGAATTGAGGTTTGCTTTTAGGGTCCTTTACTGTTTTGTTGGATACACACGTCTTCTGTGTGAGGCTGTGTTTTTAGTAAAGAACCAAAATACAGACTGCAGGCTATGGAGACTTCATTGTCCATCTGGACACGTATCTTCTCTCTGCTCAGCTGCCATTCAAGTTCACGAAATGGGGATGGAAGGGAACAGTCCTTGTAGGGTGCTGTGGCTGTCAGCATCCTTCATGTGCTGGAATGGGGAAGAAAGAGGTGTTGACCTCCAGCATGTGAGCCAAGGCCGTTCTGGCACTTATGGTCATGGAGGGAAACTGCAGAGCTCAAACTACCTGCTGGAAACCTATCTCCATTAATCAAGTCTTCACTGGGATGTTTTTGCCCTGGAAAAATACAGATTCCCTGCTGCCTATGCCTGTTATCAAGACTGGTTTCAGTTTCTTGGGAAGAGGCAACAAAAACCCTAAAGAACAGATCTGCTTGGCTTTCAGATCCCTTTAGGGCAAACAGCTTGATTTTTGCTATTTAGAGATTTATTTGTCAGGCAGTGCTCTTAGGGACAGGAGAAGCAATTTACCTTTGGAATTATAAAACAATGTTTTACATGTTTCTGCTGGACATCCATGGAAAGGAAGAAGGCAACACCTACCAGGATGGAATCCGCTGCAGAAAAAAGAAGAATGGAGGCAAGGGGAGGAGAGGGATGCAGAGAGTTGGTTACGTTAAATAATTTATTAATCTGTAGGTGGTATATATCGTATTGAGAGAAACAAATTTCTTGATAAGACCATTATCAAATGTGCCTACATTTGTTGGAGCTTCTTAGGCAAACTGATAGCAAACCAGAGAAAATAAAATGGGGCAAACAGCTCCAGTCTGTGAAGTCAGTCACAAGTGAAGAGAGTTATCCTAGTCCTTGGGAAACATTGCATGAAACCAAACCTGAAATCTGAAAGCACCTGAGACCTACGGAGGTGTGCAATGAAATGGGGCTAGGGCTCAGGCAAGTGCAAGGTAGCACAGAGCAGCATGATACAGAGGATTAACAAAAACAGGGTGAGCAGTGCCAGCAAGGGAAAGGAAAAGTTTAAGGAGAGAATTTAATTAATGTGGATGCTTAATGAGTAATTCCAGGGCCTCTTCTTGGAATCAAAGTGCTAGAGTGTCAAAGCATCACAGTGCTTATTTAACGTTTTAAAGAGTAGTTGGTGTGATTTGTATTGTGGTCTGCAAAATTTATGACTGGCCCTGAGCAATTCTGGAGTATGGGTAGCAAACTTGTGTGGCTGAAGCATTTGCTGCCTGTATTCAGCAGTGCCTGTTACACCCCTGTATTTCCAATCCACTCTTCCTGGTGAAGCCTACAAATGAGAAAAAGCTCTGAGGTTCTCAGTACAGGAAAAATATAGAGCTGTTGGAGCGACTCCAGAATAGGGTCATGAAGATGGTGACAGGCCTATAGCACCTCTCCTGTGAGACAGTTGGACTTGTTCAGCCTGGATAAGATGAGGCTCTGGGGAGACCTACTTATAGGGGTCCTACACAAATGTGGGAGAGGGACTGTTCACCAGGGAGTGTAGTGATAAGACATGGGGTGGTGGCTTTAAATTGAAAGAGAGCAGGCTTAGATTAGATGTCAGGAAGAAATTCTTTGTTATGAGGGTGGTGATGCCCTGTAAGAGGTTGCCCAGAGAGGTTGTGGAAGCCACATCCCTGGAGATCTTCAAGGCCAGGTTGGGTGGGGCTTTGGGCAACCTGCTCTTGCGAGGGTGTCCCTGCCCATGACAGGAGGGTTGGAACTAGATCATCTTTGAGGTCCTTTCCAAGCCAAAGCATTCTATGATTCTATGATTAAGAAAAACATTGTATATGGCTCTCAAGTGTGATGTGTGCAAAAGGATGTTTGTGACTTAATCAGATTAAATTCTGATTTAATCAAAAGTTAAATGAAAATCTCAATCTGTGAATCACAGGGACATTTACTAGCAATTTACCCCATTTCTGAACTTCCTCTGGTAATATACTAGGCTGCATGGATGACAGAATGATGTTGTCAGGAAAATTCCTCCTGATCTGCTTTTGATGCTATCTTCTACCTTTTTTTTAATCCTGTCTCAAATCCTAAGATTTTGCTTTAGTGCTTGGTATCCTAACAGTCCATTTTCCTTCTAGTTTAGGATGCTTTAACATGGTGCTGGTTTACTCACTTTGCTCCACTCCTTTGAGCAGGGTAAGTAATTTCTGTGTGAAACATATTTCTTCTGTTAATGCAAACTAATTCCACATATCCACAATAATACTCCCCTTGCTAATGTCTCTTCAAAATTTTGAGGGTAGTCTGTATGGTTCTAATATTTTTTATTCTATAGAAGAAAGCTTTGAAGTTGCCATCTACATATCCAGGTTTTAAACATGCATGATAACTCACCAGAATTAATAAAATTAGGCTTATTACTCACATTCTGGTGCTAAAGGTATTTCTTTTTATGGCATATACTAAACAGACTTGTTATTGTACGAATGCAGGAAGTGCAATTTCACCTGTTATCCAATATTACATTATTTTAAACATCAAATTAATGTCCATACGTTCTTGTTGACTCTACCACATCTGCATGAAGTTACCTTTCAGCCCACAGACTCACCAGTAGCCAGTGATACATCTCTGTAAATTATCTTGAAAGAAGACATTGTTATGGCACTTCTGAATTTATAATTTCTAATGATTTCCTTTTACTGCTAAGAAAAAAAGCTTGAAGAGAAAGCTACCCTCCTTCAATTTAGAGGACCAAAACACAATGGGAATTTCCTTATCAGAAGCCGTTCCCCTACTTGCTCATATAATTAACTTTTGTCTTCTGTATCCGGCTTATTAAGTTCACTGCTGTGTTTTGAAATTATGTCCTTGGACCTTCCATAGAATTAATTATCACCTCTTTGCATGTCGTCTGCAAATTCTACCCTTTCTTCGAGGTTTGAAATAACAAGTTTTTTAGATTAAATTTATAAAAATGCTTTTGTAATATCTCAAAGTTCAGTGACTTTCCTCCCTTCAGTTAATTCTCTTGTGCTTTGAAGGCTTGCTTTTTCCTACTTGCAGAGAAAAAGAAGGATTAGTATTTTTTGGGAATTGAGAGTTGTTGAAGATGTTTGACCATGTGGTCAAATTCTGAGGGAAGAATTGGGATTACAGTTTTTCTGTGTTTTTCTTATACATCTTGATCCTCAAAAATGAAAAAACCCAAAGAAAACCCCATGTTTTTGATAAAAATTCCAGGATATCCTCATTATATTGGTGTTGATGTTTTTCTTCAGGAAAGGAGCAAACTCTTGCTATGTGAAAATTAGATTCTGAAAGAATGCCTGTAAAGTTCTTAAAATTTGAGAGGAATTTCAACTGAAGGCAATGCAATTTTAAACAAAGCAATTTTCATCTCTACACAAATTCCAGGATTTTGTGGAGTTTATTTGAGTTAGGCAAGTTGGTAAATTAGTTAGTTCGTGGGATCTGGGTACTCAACTCAATTGGGGTCCTCTGAACCGACCAGTTAATGTCGTCTGTTCTGTATGAAATATTTTAGGACTTTCTGTATCATAATAGCAGAGGTTCATTATCTGTATTTGGCCTAATAGGATTTCAGAACTTAAGCTGGGGTCCCTATGATAGTATGTGTTGTGTGATCGTAGCAGTGAACTATATCTCTCGTCACCCGCAGAGATGTGTCTGCTATGTATTGCTCACCTGGCCTTCTCTGACAGATTCTGGGGGCATCTTGAAAATTCCATAGGTGGATTCTCCTGCCTGTTAAAGCATGGTAAAGAGTCCTTGGTATCCTGGAAAATGTTTGGTATTTTCTTTTACCAGTTGGGCACTTCTAAAAATGATTTTTGTCTCTTAAAAATATTTGGGAATATAAGCAGGCAAAAGATATGGTCACAGAGACAATACGAGCTCTATCCAGCCAAGATGTACTTGACAGTCAGTAAGTTAGTCACCCTTGTGGTTTTGTATCATGGATAACATCAGCCTAAAATAATTTGTAGCAGTTTAGCCATGTCAGGTGTTAGGGTTATGGACATGCTCATGTCCTTTGCTAGTACTCTAAAAACAGCAACTCGCTTATTCTTCAACGTCAACCTTTCTGTCAGCTATCAGATATCCATCAGTAGATTTTTCAAAACTTTAATTTAACCTACCTGTTATGCCTGCATCAGTGCAGTTAGACATTCCTCTGGTTTAACTATTTATTGCTGTTTCCTCATTTACCTCTATCTGGATCTGCCATACTTGTCCTTTCTTAATAGATTGAAAAGGAGAGGCTGAATGGAGAGGTCACTGTTGCCTACACATTCCTTCCCTAGTGTAGAAATTCTTCCTTCATGTGAAATGGTTGGCCTGATCTCACTGCTTTAGCTGTTCAGATCTGCTCCTCCTCCATTATCTGTCATGTTTACAATAATTATCCTCATTGACTGTGGCAAAAACTTTTATGGCATTTAATGATGTCACTTTCATTCCTTTATTGACACAATCCACAAGCTGCCAGATGTTATCCACCTGCCAGTACTGAAACCAACCTGATCTCTGCTAATATAGAATTTTATGCAGTTTTACAATCTGTTTGCAAAATTATTTGAAGATATTCTTGATATTGGAATGGGATGGCAAATGGCAACAGACTTACTGGTTTGTCCTCATTAAAGGTGACAATATTTCCATCAGATTAATTCAGTTTCAACTACCCTTGACTTAAAAACATCATTAAAGATTCTAAACAGCTTAGGAGAAGGTATTACTTCCAAAAGCTTAAAAATCTCCCTTGGGAATCCATCTGTGCCTGTAGCTTTTTTTCCTGTTGACAAATACTTAATTACCTGGCTAATTTCCTGATACAGAATTTCTGCCTCCCATATAAGCTGCTACATCTGACTTGGGAGGGATTTTCCCCCATCAAGAGTAATGCAGAGAAGCATTTCTTTTTGTGGAAAAAAATATAATGTCTGTGCAATCTGTAAATTTAATCTGATGACCTCAACATTAGCCGACTTTGTTCTTGTGCTCTTTTGTTGTTGTATTTTAGAATTCTTAACAACAACTGTTTCATTATAAACTGTCAAGTCTGCTTTATTATTTTTCAAAAAAACCTCACTCTGTATGAATTGGATGAGAAGCTTACTCTCATTATTTGTTGATGTTGCTAAACAGTTTTGCTCTGCTTTGAAAAATTTTTTTTAAGATTCATCAGTCACTAATCAAACAGTTGAAGAGCCATTTTACTGACATCTGGGTGGTGATAGAATACTTGAAACATGTTGTTGCTTGGTGTCTAAAAATAACAGTATGGACTTTATTTGGAAGCAAAGGGGAACCCAGTATGGATAAACTGATATGGGGATCATACTGTCACACCTAGTTATATAGGTCTATATTTTACAACCTGTGTCTAAGGGATAATTATAAAGAATAAGTTTAAATTAATTTATGGGCAAGTGAGTGTGAGTTATGGTATCTGGAGCATGGAGCTTGATTGCCATTTTAGGCAATGTTTCTTCACAGACAACATTCCACTGTCCTGGGCTGCAAAATCTGAGCAAATTACCTATAGCTGTGGTGTCTCATCTTCTTCATGAGGAAAGGGAGAATCAGAAAAAGTAAGAATGAATCCTATTAAGCTCAAAGGAGTGGTGTGAGTTTTGGCTGTGTCATTAGTGCTTTGCAAAGTGGTTTGAAATCTCTGCCTAGAAGCTAACACTAGAATGAAAACTATTCAGCTTGAGTTTTGGTTCTAGTGTTTGCATAGCCCATACTGAGAAAAGAGTTGATTAACTCCTAATGATCCTATTGAAAATAAAACCAAACCTGAATACTTTAATTTTAAAGCAGATTAGCCAAAGGCAACATCAGAAATCAATGGTCCAAATGCAGCCTTACAGGTTTTTTGTAGATTGCACCAAATCTTCAGGGATTTTGATTGCACAAACCACCATATAGGAAAGCTGCCACTGATCTGATCACTGCTGCTAAAGCCTCTGCCAAGCGGATGGAAACTAGTGAATAGCTTCAAGTTATTAATCACATCTTTCTTTGTTTCTCCCATATCTAAAAACTGTTCTGTACAATGAGGGTTAGATGTAGAGATGGAAGGCACTGACTCAGAGCTGACGACAGCCAGCACACCAGGGCATATGGCAATCTTACATTCTCATTTTGTGCCCAAAGAAACTGTGGATGCAATTAAGATATTAAATTCAAGGAAACTGTATACTGTAGGTGGAGGACTTCAGTAAATACTTCACGGTTCAGCTAATCCTTCTTTTATTGCTGACTTCAATTAGCTCCTTACGTACAGATACAGTATGCTTTTTCTTTCAAACAAACACTGACGTTTTCTATAGTGGACTGCAGTGGCTTTGAGCAGTACCTGGCAACAACACTCTTGCCATTGCTGATAGTTCCAGCATTACTTTCCAGGCTTGTGCCTTCGCTACAGCATTGAGAAAGGGCCCCATAGCAGGAGGGCTGCTGAGTCCAGAGCTGACAGAAGAAGAATGGAAGTCACAATCGTATCTTCGCCTGCTGGGACAGTGTGTGCTCACTGCAACGTCCAACCTGCCTCTTTCCTTCTGTCAGCCTGCACAGATGAGGATCAGGCCTCGAGTGCTGTACCTGGGGTGTAGCAGCTGGAGCCACACATCCATAAAACACTGTGTGTGTGGGGGGGGGGGGGGGGGGCGGCGGGTTGTGGGTGTGTCATGCAGGTGCACACAGATTATATGGAAATCACATCCTTTCCTCATCCTCCTTTTACTCAGGTTCCACTTGAGGAGATTACAAACTAAACAGAAACAAATTTGGGGCTAGACCTCCTTCTTCGACTTTGGTTCATAACTGTCAGCTGGAAAACTTCTATCAGGAGGTATGTGTGAACCTCTGGATTTTTAAATTCATCTGAGTATACTGATGCTGCTCTTGTTTTCCAGAAAATGTCATAAATTGTTTAAAGAAGAAAAAGCAAGAAATTTCCCAAGAAAAGTATAAACATTCAGAGTGCTGCTCAGCAGAAACTTGCTGTGTCCTCTTTCCATGGGGAAGGCAGAGGATATTGGGATTTCACCCCTCTGACCTCTTTGAGGAAAAAAAAATGTGCCCAACTCATATAAATACATTTTGGTGTCAGCCTTTTAAAAAGTTCCAAAAAAAAGAGAGATGAAGGCTCCTTTCGTCTTCTTCCCAAGCACAAGTTTCAATTCAGAATAGAGAAAAAAACCCAACCCTGGTATTATCATGTCATCATTGTATGAGTGAGAACTATTCTTAATTTTTTGAACTTTCTTCTCGAAGGCGTGTAAATATGACAGCCTCTTAAAAAAGCCCAGCAGGGAATTTTCTGAATCCACTGACCACAGTCAGTTAACAGCAAAATATTTACTTCTGCGAGTGCGGCTGTAGCTGTGTCTTAAAACTAGATGCTAAGCAGACATGTGTTCAACCAGGCATCTTGTCCATGCTGCTTGCTCTTAAGGTGCAAACGGTACAAATTGCAGCTCAATGAGATTCCAGTCCCAGATGAGCAACTGGCTTCTAGAAATATGCTGTTAATTTTCCTCTGTGACAGCACTGCCACACTGTCATCCCACTTGACATCTGATCGTATCCGGGCAGACTTAATGCTTTAAAGTGCTAGACATCAATGAAAACAAAGACAGAGGTGGCAGTGGGGGATATTTGACAGTAGGATGGCAACATTCCAAGCTCTTAAGGCCAGTCCCTGGCAAACAGTGAGAAATTTTGTTATAAAAGCACAAGCAGAATGGCCTTGAGGCATGCATTTCTCCCAAGGAGGGGAACTGCAGCAAGCCAGGTATGAGGCTGTTAGGATGAAATGCTGCCCCGCTTTTGAGGGGAAGACCCCAAATTTTCTTCGTTATTGAGGAGCAGGGCAGTGCAGGGTACAGTACAGCTGGGGCAATGGGTATAGGTAGAGAAATGAGGAGTAGGACATGTTTAGTGTGATACAGGTGTCTCCATGACTTGGAGTTGTTCTGAAGGTGGCTGAGTGCAAGAGAAGTCCGTGCCAGAACTATCATGGTATGGTGGTGGGCTTAATTTCTGAAGAGTTCAGAGCATACGGACTTCCTCCAAGGCCTTGGGATGGGGGTGGCACCAGTGATGTATATCTGCTGGTACACAGCAAGGTGTATGCCCAGCCTTTTCCTGAATGTGTCCTACAGGATTTGAGGGCAGAGCTTGTTTTAGATGGGAATTGCCAGCAAGCTGTTTACTAGTGCAAATAAGGTCATACTTGGACAGTTCAATCAACCTTCCGTGGCTGAATTTTCCATTCTTTATTTATGAATACGCCACCATAGGTGCTTTAAAAATACATGAGAATCACAGGTATGTGCTCTGGACTCTGTTCACCACTAGTAAAGATGTCATTAGCTTCCTGACTTGCCCTTAAACTTCCGAATGACCTATAAAGGATGTGAAAAAGCAAAAAAACTCATGATTTTTTCTGAAAATAGAATCCTTATGTCTTTTCCTGATAAGGATGTCTTTAAAAAAAACCAAACAAAAATACCCCCCAAAAAAACCCTTCAGTGGCAAGGCTTACAACAAAATGTCTGTGTCACAAGCTGAATGGTACTGCAAACCACAAATAATAATCCTACAGAATGAAGCAGGATAATCATCCTTTCTCTGCATTTCTTTCTGCTTTCCCTTTGTAGGCTGATGTCATCATTAGGAATTGTCAGTTCCTGGGATCACAGCTAACGCTCTGGTGGTTTTCTTAGAAAGATAATTCATGTAATGGCAAAAGCTAATTGCTCTTTGGATTTGTCCTTCATTGTAGAATTTTGTGAATAAGTTTGTAAGTGAATTTGAACGTTATCTGAGCCACTTGGGTTTGTCCCCTGGTGCTGCCAGCTTTATTCCTAGGTTAAACCATCCGTCTAATAAAAGTCCCTGCTTCCAGAATTAGCTAAGGGGCACTAAGAAAAGCATTTGACACTGTAAAATGGGGAAGTAAAAGTACAGTAGTGGCAGCTTTAGGTTTCAGAAATGCTTTCATTATATTATCCTCAGCTTTTCCAAAAGCTCCAGTAGCCTCTGGTGACCTGTCTGCAAACACTTCCATTACAAAGAATAATAGGTGAGGCCATCCTTTGTCAGCTCTCTTTCAATATGTGCTTAGGAAAATAGCAGAATGTCTCATCAGACAAAAGAAAAGCAAGGAGAAGTATAAAGGAATGTTACCAATAGGCAACAATGTAATTCTTGGATGGGGATGAACTGCTTATAATTCTTATTTTCCTGTAGTTGTCTTCAATCCCAGCAGCCTCATTTTCAGCAGGATCCAAGCCTAGTACTATTCAACAGTTTTCCCTTTAGTATATGAGGTAATTTACCATTTCAGTTGGCCTTGCAGTGACTGAAATATTTAAGGGATTTGTGTAGTGACAGAAATAGATAAGATGTTTGAGGCAAATGGCTTAGCTCTGTTTAGGAAAATCTCCATGGGATTTAAGAGGATGCACTGATGTAATACAATTGGTGGGTTTATTAAAATTCTTTCTGAATAACATCTATGGTAGAAGCATAGCCTATTCCCATTACAAAGTCCTCCCCAGCTCCTAAACCCCACATAATAACCTTCCTGAACAAGTTAGAAACATTTCTGGAGATGTAAATAATACAGAAACTACAATGAATACAGAAACATTTTAAAAATCTAGTTATTGTCTTTGTATACTTGCTTATAGCTGAATCACCAACAACCAGATCCTCCAGTGTAAGTTAAAGCTTGAGGCAGTTTCATGTCATTGCTTTAAAATAACAAATAAATATCAGAAATAGCAGATTATCTGTTTGTTTATATACTATTATTTCTCTCTTGCTTAATCATAGTACACAGATGGAAGTAAGAATACCAATAATCTATCTAGTACCATGTCCAAGCACATGTATGTCTACGTGCAAATATAAATACAAACACATCTGCATTCACTGATATGGAACTAGATTGCACACACACACTGGTATAAGATTATTATTGAGGATGCACTCTAAAGCACTCAAAAAGCTAAGAAATACCAAAAAATGAACGTTGCTGGGGCAACCTTAATTTGGTTTCCTGGTGTGTCTTTGCTGCAACTGAAGCTGTTTGGGAATTTTTCTATACAATTTCTTTGTCACAAAGTTCTAATCTATCAAAATCAAGACACTCATGTACACATTCCAGTTTTGACAAAACTTTTCTCAAGCCCAGACTGGAATATTTATGATGAGATTCAATTTAGGGCTGGTTCAGACCAGCTTTGTAAACCTATTTTTTTCCAGGAGGGAGCCCTAACTAGCAATGTTCAAGTGACTTCCCAGGTCTGGCTACTATTCTATTTCCCCATATTTTCTGGTTTTCTGACTTGAGGCTGTAGGGCCATGTTGCAGGAATGCTGAACACTTACAGATGCAGCTGTAGCTAGTGAGAGCTGAGCTTTGAAAATACAATGCTAAATAATCATAAGAAACAGGTTGCAGACATCTGAAATTGCTTACCAACTTTGAATATCTCTGCCTCTCTTCTCAATCTGTGAAATGATTCATTAACATTTGTGTATCACTCCAGCACTATTATGGTAAGTACCACAGAAAAGCCCTTGAGGAAAATTTACATTCTTTTTTTTTTTTTTTCAGAGAAGGCTTGAATAGTGTTCGATGAATAACACATTAGGCAACAGCGTATTGAACAAGGAAAGAATAAAATATTAAACACCTACAGGGCACTGTCCTTCCTAAGTAATTGAATGAGGCAGAGGTCTTTTTGAGAAGAAACCTCAATGTGGCTGTGTCACCATACATGATGACAGTGCGTATGTATGACAGAAGTTGAATCAAGTTTGTGCAGGGAGCCTTAATGCTGGAATTTCCTAAATCCTGAATGCTTAACTTTGCAGTATTTTAGAAGAACAATGGAACAGTGTCATGGTGTGTTTTCTGTGGGTAATACGTATATGATCTACAGAAAAAATATTCCCAAATATTTGACAGAAAGATTTTATCAGGATGAGTTTGGTCGACCTCGTTAGTTCTAAGCACTCAGTAACTGGAATTAAATTTAACTGATATGTTTATTAAAGTTAAGTACATTGACCTGTGCAGGAGCTGGAGAAGCAATAATTTTGCCATTACTATATCTTCAAGGCCTCAAATCAAAACTGAGACAAGATCTTGTACACAAGCACAGCCCATATTTAATACCCCACGAAGCCTTCTGTTACACTTGCTGGAAATCTGCACCAGCTATGGTCTCCTTTGAACCAACAGAACTGCAGTGGGGCTTGGTGTGGAGGCAGGGGCAGGTGAGAAAGAGGTGAGGGTAGTGCACCTTCAGGCAGTGAAGGTACCTTTGAAATTCTGGATGCACTTCTCATTACCCGACTCTAGTTTCACTGGGTGTGCAGTGTAGTGTAATAAATTAGTTCATTCTGTGTTGAGTCTGTTTTGCCCATGACACTAATTGCAGAGTGATCCCTCTCTGTCCTTATCTTGACTCCTAAACCTCCCAATATATATTTTCTTTCCTTTTCGTCTGGAAAGGGGAGTGATAGAGTGGCTTTGGGGGGTATCTGGCCTCCAGCCAGGGCCAAACCACCTCACCACTGTAACGAAAATCTTTCCCTTTTTCAGAGCACACAGCCAGAGTTTCCTTTGAACCTCTTGCCGTGTAGCTCCTGGGAAACCCATAGAGCTAAGTCTTGTGCACTGTGCCCAGCCTCTTCATCTAGAGTATCAAAAGCCTGAACAACAGGGTTTTTCTCAAAGAATGTAGATTTATGCCTGTGAACCCCAGAATATTATTCCTTCTTCTCTTTATTTAGAAGAAACATCTGCCACAAGATGGGGACTTGACGTTCAGACATTTTGGGGAGGATGAAAACAGAAAGGAGAGAGAGGTAGTGTTAAGAGCAGCACTACTTCCAGTAGTGCATGGAAAGCTCTCCTGAGACAACGGGTATTTATATGAAACTGCTATTACAGGCTATGAAATGCCCCTGTCACCTCAAAGTAAATATGTATAAGAATGAATTGCCTTTATTCAGCAGAGATCCATTACAGGAGGTGAGCAAGGGTTTCTTTGCCTTCTGTGCCTTCTGTGAAGGCATAGGTTATATATTACCCTCTCTGGAATGTCGATGAGAAAGTTAATACTCTGAGAAGTACTTACAGGGAAAGGGAAGGCAACTGTTATCACTTGGGCTCCCCTTGGGGGATGCTGTGATGATAACTTTCCTGTTTAAATTTGGGAAATACATAGCACACAAATGAATGAACTTCATTGTCTTTGAAGTTTCCTATGTGAGTCATGGTGAAGATTCTACATAATTACATTAAAATTACAGGGACAGGAATCAGCATGCAAACAGGCCATGGGCAAACATATAGTTACGTGATTCTATCAGCTATACAAATGAAAATTAGCTCCCTTTCCATGCTACTTGCCACGCTCTCTGTAAGTGTTACATAAGTTAGTGAGAGTATCTAAATATGCTTTCAGAACTTTGAAAAATCTTGCCAGGAGAATAAATCAGTGTAAAAGTCTTCAGGAAATTTGCTGAAAACCAGTATTAGTAATTCATTTAACACCAAACCTTCCAGGCATGCCTATTTTGGGGGTCCAAATACAGGAGCTTAAGCCAAGCACGCCAGCAAAAGCACTTTTCTGTCACTGTTGAGACAATTTGCACTGGCTCGCAACCTTGTTTTCACATTTCCAGTGTAGCATGGAGGCACATTAAACAGACAATGGTGAGAGAGCTGGCAGAGTGGCTGGAAAAGTGGAAGTCAAGAGGTATTTAGAAAAGGTCTGCTAAAGGAACAGAGGTAGAAGTATCTCAAATAAACTTCAGAGCTTGGCTAACACACACACCAGTGCTAGAAGGAACCTGAACAAACCCAGACTGTGCTGCACACTTCTACTTCTGACTAAACTTACTGTTACATGACCATTAAATGTTACTGATGGCAAACAAGAGATTCCTTCGGATCAGCTGAAGTTTGAAGAGGGGTGCAAAATTTTTTGTAACCATCCGAATGTTTCTGAAGCCTGTTGCACCCAGTCACCCCAAGCATTTCTCCCCACAGAGGGCAAGAATGAGCGGACAGAGGGAAGGAAGTCTTGCAGAATAACCTGAGAACAAGTTTCAACACCGACCACTGCCTGTTAGTCCTTTTATTTATCACTGTTCTCTTTTGTTTTTGTTATGAAAGGAAATCTTTCCCCATTGGAGAGTACATTGCATTTTGTGATGGGCAAACGGAATGTATACTAAATGGACAAGTTCTCAAAATCAGTTTCTGGTGTTCTGCAGCTTGTCTCCAAGTGCAAGTGGAATGAAAAATAGCAAAGGATGAAGTACATCTGCATTATTTTTTATCTTATTGATAATTATCAATAAATAATACATGAATTTCTATTTAATTTCTTAATAGTGTCAGCAGACCAGGCAGGTTTTGGAAGTGCAGTCAGGTTTCTTTTCTGAAATTACTTCTAACTCTGCTCACCTAAATTTGGGGTTGTCTCTGCTGCAGAAACAACATGACCAGAATCTGTAAGTCAGAGTGGCTAGAGCCAGCGTCCCCAAGCCCATATTTAGGCATCCAAAGAAATGGTCTGATTTCCAAAACTGCTGAGCAGCCAGCAGCCCTAATTGGAGTCCATGGGAACTGTCGGATGTTCAGCGCATTTGAAAAATCAGGTCACTTATGTAAGCAACTAATTGTTGCCGTAAGAGACCAACTTCAGCACCTACTTTTACAAGGGCTTGATGTCACTTTGCCCAGAAACCTTTCAAAGCCAGGCATCTGGCTTTCACTCGCTGCTGACCCAAGTGGAGGCTCTGGCTGCTGTTTGCATCCTGGGAAACTCCTGACAGCAGGCTGGAGTTCATCCCATTTATTTTTTTAAGATGTCTCAGCAAGGTATCCGAAATGGGGCTGTGGGAGTGCAGCCGCTCCCTGTGATTCAGAGGCTGTGGCCCCATCAGGCTGCTGTGACTGCATTGATTGCCATTTGCTTCCAGACCACTTGCTTCCCTGGACCCTATTGTCTGCCTCTGACCAAACCAGGGCCACCGTATGTCACCCTTGGAGCTCCCCTGGACATGAGAGAAGGGATGCTTCGAAGTATTTGCTCCATTTAAATGGCACTCCTGGAAGCTCTGAGGCTTTATTTGCTTTATTCTGTTCCCTTTGGAAAAGAAGAAAAAAAAGCCCAAACCAAACCCTGTAGAAAAGCCCTGCAGAAAGACACCCCGCTCTTGGCTAGAAGACTGTGCCCTTTGTGTCAGCAGGGATCAGCCTCCAGTCCCGCATGGTATGCTGCTTTCTGAAGGGTGTGAAGCAAGTATGGGACAAACAGTGCCACAAACTATTTTAGTGCTAAAATGAACTTTGTGTAGTAAACATGGGGAGGCTTAAGTTCATTTAGTACCTAAGAGGGTAAGTTTGCAGAAGTTCTTGTAAATCCCTATTGCACAACAGACTCAGTGCGACTGTCGTCCTGAAGTAATAGATATTCCTCAACATTGTGAAACATAAATAGGTGTCAGTCTGACTTTCCACATCAGCAAGGATCAGTGCAGAGTGTTTTCCTCTTTGTTCTTATGTTTAAAATAGTACACAACAAATGTAAGCAAGTTTCTTAACTTCTGGGTAGGGTCTGGTTTCCTAACTCCTGGTGCTGGGCCAAGCTCTAATCTTGGGCGCACAGCATGCATAATCATGTATCTCTGCAGACATTTCCAGGTACGTGGTTCTGCTTATAATTCACCTGAGATTACAATCTGACCTGTGAAGAACATTCTGGACATGGAGGATACAGGATAAACAAGTTGTGCGAAGAAGCAGAAGCGGCATTCCTTGGGCTGCAAGCCCTGAGTGCTGCTTGCAATAACAAGCCGCGAGTGATGATCGGCAATTTTCAGAAATAGTGCCTTTATGAAGATGTACTAGCATTATGAAATATTTGCATCCCTTTCATTACAGCATTCTCACAACCTCCAGAAAAATAGGGCAGGCTGACGGGCAGCATTCAAAGAAAAGCTGCACTGGGTGTAACGTCAACACAGTCACTTTAAATTACAAAATTAGCTGTCTTTGTTTAACTTAATTTAGCAAGGGATGGGAACAGCTGTTTGATTGTCAACCCCACAGATGCAAGTCAGCTCTTTGGCTTTAGGTGAGGTTTGAGGTGACTGCAGCTGTCCCATGGATCATCAGTGTGCTCAGCCTTTCAGCTTGGGCTCAGCACTGTCCTTCAGCATGTAGCTGTTGAGTGAACCTAGGTACCTTCATGCTACTTCTTGAGAAGGTGAAAGTTGCATTTCACACTAACAACACTTACCAGGATTTCTGTTGCACCACGTATCTTCAAAGCACTTCATAAGGAGCCAGCTGAGCTGTGTGGCTGCCCGGGGTGGAACGGGATTGCAAGGTGCTTCATCTGTCAGGTCCCTGAGGTGAAGCCAGAGATGGCTGCAGCTCTGGCACACACATGGGCATAAGTACATCAGATCCACTGATCTTTCTGCCAAAGGGTGCATTGGATCAGACCACTGAACCAATGCAGGGGCTAATCTGCCATCTGTCTGAACTGCTCACTCGCCAGTTCTGCAACTCTTGAGAGATGGGATATGAGCAGGAGCAAGTGAACAAATCAGGGAGGGCGGACGAGGAGCAGCAGCTCTTTTGAACAAATCTCACAGCTGCATTCAGCTGGTGTGTACCTGTGGAGCCAAATATCCTACCTGTTTCTTCTGCACCAACCCCTTCCTGTGTGTGAGGCACACCTTTCCATAGGTGGGAAGCACTGCGCCTTTTAAATTCAGGTCCCACAGTTTGAGTAGAATATTATTTCAAATACTATTAGAGTATTATTTCTATTATTAGGCATTCAAGGAGGCATTGTATTTGCAGTACTTTGTTGTAAATCAGTAGACTAATACATTAGCATAGAGAAGAAATGAGGCAATAAATTACGTAGGATTTGTACAGTCAACCCTACAGGCTGAATCACATTTGTTGATGTTTTGATAGAAAATACCTTGCAGTTGACAAGCTGCTGTTAAAATACATGTTGGTTCCTGTGGCTTATGGGTAGTTGTTGGTATGAAACTATCTTCCTTTAATGTCTTAAAATATTTAAGATGTAGGAGGTAAAATTTGGTATTTTATTACAGTTTACCTTTTTTTCCTTTCCCATCCCAAAACCCAGCCTTCACCAACTAATTTTGTTGACTGTTTTACAGTGTTGCACTCTGTTCTTTTCTGGAGACCTGTGGATAGATTTTGCTCACAGGAATGAAGATAGAAATGTGTGTTTGTGCTTTCTCATAAATACAGGCATAAGCCTACTCCCCCTTCCTTTTCTTCCTCATGGCACATGCGATCATTGTGAGATGACGCAGAAGTGCATCACCACAGAATATCATGACTTGTCAGGACAGGCACTGCCTCTAGCTTTGTTTTAACGGCAGGCCTACGGCTGAAATGAAACTTAAAAGCTGCCATACTGATGGCAGCTAGTAAATATTTCTGGGAGTCAAAGTTACAGATAGAAAGCTGGCAAGAGAAATCACTCACCTACTCAATATCAAAGAGTTGTGCCTGTGCCAACAGCAGCGAGACGGTGCCAGAGAGAATGTGTTGCAGTAACATTACACATTGCCTTTCTGTGCAAAAATACTGGACCAAATTCAGCCTTTGGTGTAAGCAAAGGCAGTTCCACAAACACTTTTGGTGCCATGCTTGCCTGTTTACACCCATGTTGCCCGTAACTATAGGTTTAAATAACATTAAGTGACTAAGAGGAATTTGCTAAAACTGATGCAAACAAAGGAAATTCAGTTCTGTGGTCAACAGCATAACTTCAGCTCATATTGTTGGGGCTTAGGTGTTAAGGGATAAAAAATTGCCAGTCTGAAGTCAGCTGAGAGAGAAAGGCCAGAACAACCCGCAAAGGAACAGGATCCTTTGCCAGCCAGGGATTCCCCCAGTGCCAGGTTGTTGTGGAAGCTGCTGGTGCCTTTCAGCTGATGTTTCCTTTCCCAACAGGACCCAGAAGGGAGATCATACACAACTGCTGAAAGCATGTTGCCAAGCATGCTTGTGCCCCTAGCCCCCCTCCTCCTCAACCAGCTGCTCTCACCCTTTCTGCCTGCAGCCTGATAGGCTGCAGGCTCTTTCCTTGTAGATGCACATGGCTTCATGTTGCCAAGAGTGGATTTCGCCCTCAGTATTCTTTATTTTTGCAGCCTTATTTTCTTCTGTAACTTTCTTTTCCCTTTAAAGCGTGATTTTCTTAAACTGGGTAAAGGCATTATCATGGAAAATAATTTGGCAAGGCAGGGAGACTGCAAACTGGTTAAACCTGAATGTAAACTGTTCTGTAACTAATATTGCTGGTATGTGGGCAATAACCCTGAATAATTTCATTAATTAGTTATATGCCAGTAACTGTTTTTAAAGGGCACAATATTTACACTGTAGGCAGTTGAACATGTAAGTGCATGCTAAGGCTGCATGTTATTTTATTGTCATGAACACAAGACAAAATATATGTTATAAAAACAAATGATTTGATTTATAGCGTAGCTAAGACTAAACTTTTTTGGAGTCTCTTATCTTTAAGACATATGGATTTTGTTCGAAGCTGCTCATATGCCCAGCATAACAACCATTTTCTGCTCTATTTTAGAAGAAAGCTGTAACACATACACTCCTAAACAAAACTACATGTATTTACACTTCATGTAAGTGTTCACTGTAAAGAGAACATATGAGAAAGAAAGAATTACTTTCAACCTGTAGAAACATTTCATGCTACTTCAGCTGTTCGTATTACAATGCTAATTTCCTTGTTTATTGTGGGCTGTCACTACTTGTCACAGTTGAAGTTGTTTCGATGACCTTACCGTGAATTTCTATTAGTAGAGATTGAAGTTTGAATCTTAAGGGTTTCTAATATTTGTTTTGGGGATAATTGCAATATTCTTGTAATGCTTATTTTGTCTACATTTTTAATCTATGCTCTCTATCTTTATGCTATTGTTAATACAGTCTTGGCCTGGGAATACTATACAGTATGTATAATGAAGTAAGTGGTTGACAGCTTTGCATTAAGCTTATGTATTGCAATTTGATGTCTGCAGTGAGAGTACTAATGGTAGTGCTGGAGCTGAAATTGCTAATACCATGCTGAGCACACCTTGGGCATGTATTTCCACAACCAATGCCAAAATGTGTTGATATCAGCCTTTCAAATGAATGAAGAGGCAGAAAAGGGGACACAGTGCAAATTAACACAGCAAAGGAAAGAGGATTAAATGAGATGACAAGGAGGAATGCCGCCTGAGTCCTAGACTTTGTGGTATACTTCTAGAAAGCTCCAGAGGGGGAAACAGAGTCAGCAAACACTCAGCACCATCCAAAGAAATTGGCTGCTGCATTCATCTTATTTTCATTTGTTATACCAGAAAATGTGCTGTATGACATTCAGTTCACACTGGCTACAACCATTCACACCAGGATGTTATCACAACTCTGGTATCAACCCAGACAAGCTTCTCATCTAGGTCAGATTGCGATGCCTTTACTCACTGAAGGATATATACAAAGCCTGGCCCCTCCTCAAACCTTCTAGGGTTGTAGGTTCTATATGACCTTCACATTTTACTAGTATGTCTTAGTTCTTTTGCAAGTGGCACTCAGCCACTCGCTTTTTGCTGACAGAGGGGTCTTCCCATGCTTCCTGCAACATAAGGAGAAAGTGTAGTGAGACACAAACCAAGTAACTACAGCTTTTAAAGACAATGTCTTGTTCTTCTTGGCACTTTGTGATCTTGCTTCAAATCAGGAAACCAGCAACTGCCCATCTGTCTTACAGTCAGATTACAGAGTTATTTCGCAAGCATTGAAGGCTTCATTCTTCCCTACTTACCATGCTGCATCTCAGCTTAAGGAGCCAAACTCATGATAGGTCTTTATCCTTGTGTTGGTTAGACAATGCATAGCAGTTTATAAATCTCCATTTTAATGTGCATGATCAAGTGATCTGATCTATGATCACTTGACCACTCACATTCAACTAGAATTCTCCTGAATTTTGTTTCCTTCAGTCAATCCAGACTAAAAAACATCTACTAGCTAAATTATACTCCATTTCCAAAGCAAGGAAAGAACCAAGCAAATCCTGAAACTCAGCATTTGCACTGCACTCAAAGGTTGGAGGTTGCTCTCCAACAGATAACAGCATGACTTCCTCCATCACTTCCTCTGCTGGCAGAATACAGGAGGAGTGTGCAACGCCCCCCTTGGATGTCATTCCAAAGCCACTTCAAAGAAAAAAAGGTGTAAATGTAAGTATCCTAGCATAGACTTCTGTGATGTAAATATTGCATTGTAGAGGTAACTTTGCACAGTCTGCTGCTGTTGGTATCTGGGTTGATGAGAGCTGACTTTTTAGGAACTGGGTGGGGAACTAAGGTGTGTCTGTGGAGTGGTGGCTCCCAAATCTCAGCCATCGCTTGCACAAAGGAACCTTACCAAGAACCCCTGATGCCTCTCTCCTGAAGGTTATTAGCACTCTATTGGAAGACAAAATGCCTGAGAGCATTGTTGATTATAATCTTGTGGCTGTAGTTTACCAGCATAAATCTCACCTGAATCTGTAGGGTTAAACCTGTTCACGTGTAATTGATGTTTTATGGCTGCAAAATGGCACAGGATTTTGAAGCTGGGGACCGGGAGCAGGATTCTCAGTTGAGTCCCCTAGGCACAAATTCCCTGCCATCATTTTTAGTTACTAAAAGATGTAGTGTAGGGAATGGGCTACAGAAATGTGAGTGGCCATGAAATCTCTGCTCAGTAGTTAAACTGAGGGTTTTGTTCAGCAGGACTGCTTTTCATCCCCACAACAATAGTGCAGACTTTCAAAAAGGAAGTCGGTTATATGCAAATTAGATGCAAATACCTAATAAGCTTGTTAAATAATTAGCATAGAATATGACACATGGTGCAGCATCAAACTTGGCAGCTACGATCCTCCCTACTGTACTGCTAGTACTTCACTGGTGCTAAACTGGTTCATACCAGCTGAGGATCTGGCCCACGTAGCATATGGAATTTCCTGGATAAGCTACTACTCCATGTAATGCTTAATCACTGATAAATACAGGCCAGATTTATATTGTATGTATATGCTGAATTTATTGGATGATCTTTCTCATTCTGCCATCATTTCGAGCAGTCCACTAAAACAGTCGTTGCAAAAGCACTGTGTGCTGGAGTCAGAGCTGATCACATGCTGGCATTTAGTTTTCTTCATAAAGAATAGAGGAAATAGCGTAAACAAGTATGCTTGATTACTTTCCCACCCCCGTTCATCCATTTCTGAATCATGTTGGATTAACAACACATTTGAGACAAAGATACTGAATTTTATTAGCATTACTTGCTCAGTGGTGTCATTATTAAATGCTACATTATTAGCTACTCGGGTATGGCATACATTCTTCCTGTACTGTTCCTCAGAAAATAAGCAAAAAGCCAAATTGTTTTGTGGCATACTGAAACCAGTGCTGACTTTATGCAGCAGATGTTCATCTAGTCACGCATGTAGATGATTTCATAGATGGGGCGAGTGTGCTCACCAATCACACACATTGCTTTTTTTCCTCTAGCAGTGAATCATCATCTCTCCTTAACTGTATTTTTTTTTAAATGGAGAAAGTAGAGCACTGTGCAAACAGTTGTGACCTTTCCTGTCTTTAACCAACATTTTTTTAATGCCCCAATTCCAGGCTGACCTCCTTTTTCAGAGCTATCTTTGGAACTCAAATAATACTAAGAAAATACATTTGTCAGCTTCACGATTAGTGCTTTGATGGCGATTTTGCTTCACTGCTTATTTTCCCCCTGCTGTTCATATGGCAAATTCAGTTTTACCAACACAGAAAATGGTAAAGGAAAATCCAATTTATTTCTTTAAATTTGCCTCTATTTTGAAGACATTTCTGAGGGCCTCACTTTGTGTGTGTGTCTTCAAAGCTCAAGAACTTGCAAGACTATTTGAAGGTTTTGTTTGGTCTAAGGAGGAGAGTAGGAGTTACTTGCTTTGCTGTCATCTCAAACAGCTTCAACAGCTCTGTGCATCTAGCTGCAGCACTAACACTAATCACACATGGTTCACAGGAAATCACAGTCAGTAATAAGGTTATGTTTAAGAAACACAAACATCTAGAAGTATTAAGCAGCTCATGGTGTGAGGGTCAAAATTACTAGCATACTCCTTGTGGATATGTGAAAACATGCTGTGTCTGGTATGCTGTGATATTGTGCTACCATGAAACAAAACTTTCTACAATCCTTTTTTAAATTTCATCCCTCATCTGTGTAATCTCATGGTGTTTCCCCCAACTGGAGTTGTCACAGCTGTGTATAAAAATGGCAGTTTATCATTGCAGGAGGTCCCTGAATCATGCATGCCGTTACATCAGTGTCTGCCCACTGCAACTCTAGAATATTGCTCACCAGTATGGTGGTTAGATCTGCAGTAAAATATACTCGAGCAGACTGTGTAGATTCAAAGCTCCTTCTATATTGATATAATTTACTTCTCCAGTTTGCTGCAGTCAAATTGCTGCAGGTGAATAGAACCAGTGTTTATATAAAGCATATGTATGGTCTAAGCAAGGGATGGCTTGCACTGGTTATGTCACCTGTGCAGTCAGATGTAGAGATCTCTTTCCACCATCCTAGTTGTTTCTTGACTCCACATTTGATATCTCTAAGTCGAATTTTCCACTTCCCAGGGACAGGAATGTGTTTGGGATAGTGCTCAGATACTGGTCAATTTAGAGTTAAATGGGCTAACTTGCTTTGCTAACGACTCTGTCTTTGAATAAGGGCTGATAAAGAGCTGGCTTTGCTAAAAAGTATCCCTGGAGAAGAGCTGAAAGGCTGATAAAGAGCAAGGATCCTACCCCAGCAGATGCCAGAGCTGGGGCATTGCCAGGGGGGCCTGAGGGCAACAAAACCGGGCACTAACTAGGGGAAAGATAAAGGTGGCAGAAATTATCACCTTGCAACGTCTCTGGGCAGGCGTGGAATAAATCAAATACCTCTGCTCTGTGTGTTTATTGGCTACTGCACACCGGGTAATGACACCACTTTTGGGACAATGCTACCTTCTCTTTTTTTCTCTTATTGTGTTATTGGTCTTCAGTTTTTCATCAATCCAGTTAGCCTCTTTATTTAAATTTCTGTCAAACACAGAACTATTGCAACGTAAAGTTTAGAATGCAAAACCATTGCAATGTTTCTTATTCTTCAAATACTTAGCTGAGGATCAGGAAGAAAGGTGACTTGATGAGTGAAGAAGCTGTGCAAGCAGATGAAGCAGCAAATCAAAGACAGTGGCAAAAAGTGACCATGATTCAGTAACTCCAGCCCAGTGGTAAGGAGCATGCACTAGAGCTTTTCCTAGTTGAACATCTCCTTGTGGTGCTAAATATCTCCTGGGACATGTTTTATTAAAAAACAAGGCCCTGCTGAGGCTGCAGCTTGGTGACATCCTGTCTCTCTGGGCACCTGATGTGCCACATTGCAGCTGCAGTGTGGCACTGGAAAGGAATTCACTTGAACCCAGCCTTACACATCACTTAGACTCTGTATATAGCTCAGGCTTCAGAAAATAAAAATCTCCTAGTTAGTTCTCCTTGCCCATACCAAATAGTGTGGGCATCCTCATAAAACTGTGCTGAGGAAGACACCAAGTTTTGCCTGTGCACTACCAGCTCTGCTACCTGCTCCAGAAGTCACATTGAAAGTAATCCTTTATAAAATGAGGAAACATATGCCAGTCCTTGTCAAAGAGGAACCTGATTCTTGGAGATGTTTTGTACATTAATGTCCAAGACATGTTACTGCAACTTCAGCAACATACACCGATGACTGGCAATGCCAATTTATTTGAGCATTTTGCAAAAGGAAATAGAAACTAATGGCATCTGTGCATGGGTGACAATCAGATACTTAAATAGAGCCCAGAAATGGAAATAGCCACCTGATATTACTCTAAAGACCAAACAAAATTTTTAAATTCAGAAGCTTTAACCCATGTTATTGAGAGCTTAGGGTGTATTGTACAAAGGGACAGGATGTAGAAATACGCCAGTGAAATAAGCTGCCAGGGACCTCGCGTTGCTGGCCTCAGGCACTATGGAGTCAAGAAGTGACTTGCTGTTTACAACAATTGCAAAGTTTGCTGTGAACCTGTTTGGAAGCTGGATGATAATGACTCCCTCCGATCTGGAACTGCATGTAGCTATTTACATAACTGGACAAGTTCACTGTGTCTGACAGTGCCTTTCCTCAACAGCCCTCTGTTGACCCATGACAGTAACTATAGACAGAACGCCTTCAGACAGGTCAAAAAGATGAGTAAGTGTTGAATTTGTGGTGAGGAGTATCAGAAAGATGGAAACTTGCTTCTGAAGAAGAACATGAAAATGACAATTTAGCTCAGCTCCAAAGTTCAGCCAGTTGTCAGCAAGAACACCAACAACTTAAGCAGTGAGGTAACAGTAATCAAGAACTAGTTTATGACTGCCCAACCCACAAAGCATCTGCTCTAATAAGGCCATAATAAAAACCTTGGTGCTTCACAATGGGAAATGGTGTCTTGCTCTGCTTGGATGTGAAACACCTGCCAGCTCAGCCCAGTCAGCAGTGAATACACATTTTCAGCTGGGTGACATTTGGTCCTATGTGTAGAGCATGACCATTTCAATCAGTAACACAGAGCATTGTAGCATGTGTCTAACATAGTGCAGATTTGAAAACGCGCTGTGCTGACACAGTGTTCACTGCATAAACCCCTGTCAGCAACCAAAGTATGAAAATGGCAGCATAATAAAGAGGTGATAGTCACAGATAGCCACACAAAGGGCAGCTAAAGCTCCATCTGATCTACATGAAGTTAGCTTTCATGGAGTTCATTGGACCATGACCTACAGAGAGGCGTGCAAATCTCCAAAAGCTTTTTTTCCACTCTTTATCTATGAGGTGTCCTTGGAGTTAAACCTTGACATAAGTTGTGCTACAGAAGAGACTTACCTCATCTCTTCTGCTGAGGAGGCGTGGCCATTGCTCTGTAGAGGCCAGGAATTGAACAAAAAGTACTGACAAGTTTGAGAGCTACTCTGCCACACATGGAGTGTGGCTGCGCACTGAGGAATAGCAGAGCATGTTCCTGAATAACAGGTGACAAGTCAAACAGTGGGGTACCGGGGCAAACCCTTGTCAAAAGAATTGTATCTCTTGCAATAAAGAGAGAAAGGGGGTCTTACATTATGAGCATCCCAATTCTGCCAAGAAGAATGTAAGACCCCCTTTCTCTCTTGCTGTGGCACTCTGTATAGCATTAGTGTATAATATAAGAAAGACTCAATTGGAACATTCAGTTAAATATTGGCTTGGTTGGTAGAGTCAGTCAGAGTACAAGTGTTGATGTTGATGGTTTCTTTAGTTTGTTGCAGAAAACTGTTGTGTAACAAACATTTTTTTCTTGATTAAAATAGATTTATTTTTATTTGTTGCAAATAGAGAAAAAAGGAAGGAGATAGAGCAGAATGGGAAGAAAAACCTTTTTATGTTGCTGTTGATCTGTAAGCAGAAATAGATTAATATAATAAATGGTATTTCTACATCCAGTGATATGGTTTATTACTAGGGTGGGTTTTTGTCAGAATGCCTATGGCTAATTCTTTTCAAATTACAGAAGGATATAGGAAAGATTTATGATTGGAATAAAGTGAGTGAATTTCAGTCATGAAGCACAGCTGTGAATAGTGAACATGGAAAGAATATCCCAGTTCCATGCTAAATATGTTAACTGAAAACTAGATTATTGTGCCCTACTATCTGAGATCAAGTTGTACAGTAAACACTCTCAGTGCTTGCCCACTGTTTGGTGGTATATGGTTCCCTTAGGCCACATCTTTGATATTTTTACTGCATGTTCTTCCTGCACTCCAAAGACTGGACTGGTTCTTACAGTCAAGTTCTCTGTCTTCCATAGCTTTCATTAGTGGCATTAGTTAGTCTCATTTATTTGAGCCCCATTAATCTCTACATCCAGTTGCCTTCTGGCCGCTTTATTGGCCTTCATAACCTGTTTACTCAGGTAAACTCAATTTGCTGCTTTTTTTTTTTGTATGTGTGTGTGTGAAGATAATCTCTTGGACATGATATATTTACTGACAAGCTCCTGCCTCCTTCTCCCATCAGATTCTTTAGCTGATGTGAGCTGTCAACATGCTGACCATAATATTCCATAGTGTTATCTTTTACTTCAAAGAGGTTATGTTTCTGTTTGAGTCACAATCCACAGATCTACAGTGTGTATTTACTATAGTCACCAGTCTTTATATTTTTCATAGTTCCTCATATCCCTAGCCACTTTACTAATGCTACCACTAGCCAGTAAAAAACAGTTGCTAGTTCTTTATTAATACCAAATGGCAAACACACCATGCTCTTTAGCCCTTTCCTAATCTAAGCTTGTTTTATTTGAGTTATTATCACTCTCTTGATTTTAACATCCAAAATGTGTTTCAAGATGTTGGTTCTATCCAGCTCCATTTCTTCCCTCATAAACTTCCAGTTATCACTATTTTCCTTCTTGTGTAATAAGGCCAAGCTTTATATTGCAATAAAATGTTTTTTCCACCAACCTGACAAAAAGCAAATGCACCTGAAGAAATTAATCACTTTCAAAAGTGTACATGCAGATGTGTGATTTCTGAAAGGATTGCAGAAGATGTTACATAGCAACATGCAGAAAGTGAAATGAAAATGGTGAAGAGCTAGCAGCACTTTGACATTTTATGGTGAATTAGGATTCTAATCTCTTGCTGCAGAAAAAAAAGCCCAAGAACTAGAGAGAACCAGAGTAAAACTAGCCCTACATCAAAACTAGTCTTTGATGAAGTTGAAGCCTGATGCAAAAATTGACCAAAAGCTTAAATTGGCATTAAAAGCTGAGTGGAAACTTGAATGCTTGTTAATTTGATTATGCTGGTCTGAGGTGGAGAGAGGGCAGACAGCCAAGATAAATGTTAGAGCCCAAACACTATCTTCCATATTACAGTCATCCATCCTAAAAATGACCACAGCATGAGTTTCCTGAAGATAGGTTCCTCACAAGCAGAGAAGGATGACTGGTTTTAGCACATTGAACTTGGAAGAGGGTCTTTGGGAGTCCTTGCACAGTATGGAAATGTCGGTATCTCTCACTATTTTGATTAAAAGACCTATGCGACTTTTGGATGAACCTTCTCAGAGTGGCCCTCCTGCCTGATATCAGCTCACACCAGCTGGTCTTTATCCAAAGCCTGATTTCCTGTAAGCACATTAATGCTTTGCATGTGATCATGTTTAAATTAGTCAAAGATCTCAAAGAGATGAGTACTAAGTCCACTACATGGATATTGTGAGATGGTATGGATGTCTGTAGAACTTCAAAAGGAAGCATGATTCAAGAGGGCAAAGTTACATTTGCTGCTCTCCAAGTCTTGGACATAAAGCATTGGAGCAATTCTGGTATAGCTATCAGCTTTCATTGTGTCTCATAGCAGTACCAAAATCACTCCATGCTTTGATACAGTTGTGGACTTCTGGACAATACTGATCTTAAAGTCCAAGATAAACACCTGAGAACAAGGAACAAAATGTCCTCTGTTAAGTCACGTCAGTAGAGAATATGAGAAAGCCTTGAGACTGACAGTCTTCAGAAGTAAGAACAAGTCTCCACGTTGAGACAGCATTTTTGTCATAAGTGTTTAATTTCACATATATATTTTCATTGTCAAACTCTAATACCTTCCACAATCCCCAATAAAACAGGCATCTGAACTGAATAAAAAGAGCTTAAAAATCCTTGGTCCTGCAGTCCCTTAGGGATTTTGTCATTGCCACTGATCTTACCTGTCAGAAACTCAGATACTATGGACAGGCAGCAGTATCAGTAACTAGTTAGCCATAGTTGATGGGAAGTGTAGGAATATTGTCAACTCAGGGAAAAGTTGTCTATTCTTTCTCCCTTCCACCTCCCCAGGAGAAAGATAATCTAATAGTGATGAAATTTGCATTCATTTTTCCGATCACAGCTAACACAATCAGTGAAATGAAATCCAAAGTGCTAAGAGTGGAAGGGAAAGGAGAAAGAAGTGTCAAGTTACTTAGCTAGGAACTGAATCCTTGCACATTCCTGAGATCATCCAAACCGAAAACCTCAAGGTTGAACTTCCTCAGACCTTGGAAAAACAAGAATCTGTATGTGAACTTTGTGGCTTGGCCCTTCTCTTAAACCCAGCCTACCTTATGAGTCACAGATTCAAGAAAGTGCAGGAGAATCATTACATGCCCTACAATATCTTTAAAAAAAAAAAAAAAAAGGAAAAAAGAAAAAAAGAATCAGTTAAACCAAAAAGAAAAACAAGTGTGAGAAGCTTATTCTCTTCTGGGTTTCCTGTGTGTCAACTCTTGCTTTAAAATACAGGGCCTGAGAATAAGTTGTCAGAGCAAGCAGAACTTTGTTATTCTCAAAAAGACAATGATAAAAACATATAACATTGGCTTTCAAATTGTATACCGGACACACATGGGTGGGTACAGAAGGGGGGTGGGGAGTGGAGCAGTAATGAGAAGCAAGAGCAAAGAAATCAAAACAGAGAATGATAGGACTTGCTTTTCTTTAACCTCCATAATGTTTTCCATGTCCCGGTTTTCCTAATTCATCAGTTCTGGTGCCTGCAATTCATAATATTAAATTGCAAACTGAGAGGAGGTTTGTGTGAGAAGAGCTAACCTGAGTGGCACAAGTCATGGAGTATTTGTGAGGTGCTTTCATTCATGGGGATTGCCTTTTCTCTCTGTCTGCCTGCAAAGTATTCCTCTAATATCAGATTACCCAGGCCTGGAGTCCTTGACCATGTTGTGCCATGTCCTCCCTCCATGGCAGGCATGGTGGAGCTTAGAATTCCTGTAGGGTAGCACTCAGTCTCTTCTCAGCATGAGCATTTTGAGCAGGAAGCACTGAAGGATCATTGCAATAGGGTGTGCTGTAAATGTGCAGCTTATCATTAGCAAAGTTGGTCAGAATTGTTCCAGGGGAACATGATACTCCCCCTGAAGCACTGAGTAATCAAAATGGGAACATGCTGTGGGAATGTGTCCACTGTAACAAATCTTCTGACAAAACACAAGCGCATTTCCAAACCCGCCTTCCTGGCAGGTTGTAGTCAAATGCCTGCCTGGTTTCATGCCAGTTTGCCAACCCAGCTCCTTAGCAGTCTGCCCAGAAGTCTGATGGGGAGACAGAAAGTCAGGCCTTCAGACTTCTCAGTACTATGGCAGCCTTTTGAAAAAACTGCCTTAGTGCAGGAGGCACCCTAGGCTTGCAGGGTGTCCATCCCAAAGCTAGAATGGTTATGAGCTTTAGAGGCAGGCAAGACCAAGGCAAGAAAGGTGTTTGCCTGCGACTTCTGTAATGGGAGCAGTAAATGAGGGATGTGGAGAAGTAAGGCTGCAAGAAGGTCAGCAACATACCCATTTCCTTTTGCCCTGGTTGGACCTGCAACCAACCCTATATTGGGGAAATTCAATTCTGGGTCTGATACTCACTGAGGAGGAGAGCACTGAATTGTCTGAGTTACCTGAAGACTCTAATTGATCAAAATGTCTGTGTATGCAAAGAACTGTTTCAACATTTTTATCTTCTAGGCTGCGCTGAGGAAGACAGAGCAGCAAAGGTCCTTTTATGTCATGTGGTGGGCTTCTACCAAGCTCAGGTATTTTCTTCTTTTCTTTTCCCCCATCAAGAACAACACAGAAACAAAAAAGGGAAGAGGAAATATATTGGGTGAAGCATTGTCAAAATGGTAGTCAATTTGTAACCTCGGGGCCTCTTACTGTTTCATACATCCTTTAAACAATGTGGTTTTGTTATCTAATGGAAAAGAACATGAAGGATCTCCACAAAAGCTGGTGGGTAGTAGCTGACTTCTGTCAGATCTCAAACTACTCAGACCCTCATCTGACTGCTGCCTGCTTTATCACAGGTTTTCCCCATGAAATAGGTCCACAAATTTTGTGAGCAGGTCATCGATGGACTAGGGTAGGAATGAGGAAACTGTGGCTGAGAAAACAGGCTTGCTAAACAATTCTTTAACCTTTATTTTTTGGGTAGGTTTTGTATTGTTTTCTTTCTATTCTGTGAGGGAACAGATTTTATTCTAAGAATAGTATCTGAGGAACAAGAAATAAAAAAGGCAAATTGGGGATTTGGATGAAAAGCATTATTGACCATTTTTACTACATTCTCATTACTGGCCACCAGAACTAACATCAGTTCATCTCCATGAGAACTGTTGACAGAAAACAAAACCAGCTTTTTGTTAGAGAATACTCTGGAAGGGATTTCCTATGCTTATTCTTCTAAGAGTTGACAACATTCATTTATGGCTAACTAGCACAAGCAGAGTTTAGTTTAGGTATACTAGGCAGTACTCCAGTGGCATCAACTACTGCTTAGCTGACTTTTGTATCAAAACTGTCTTCCCAACCTCATATAGCTCGGGATGGTATGCCTTAGCATCCTCGTGGCTCAGCTGAGGAAGCGTGGTCTGGAAAGCCCAATAGCGAGGTGGACTGAGAGCTGGTTGAAGGGAAGAAGTCAGCGAGTTTTGATCAATGGGACAGAGTCTGGCTGGGGGCCTGTATCTAATGGAGTGCCTCAGGGGTCGGCACTGGGACCTGTACAGTTCAGTGTATCTGTTGATGACCTGGATGAGGGAATAGAGTTTACAGTCAGCAAGTTTGCTGACAACACAAAAGTGGGAGGGGTGTCTGACACATCAGAGGGCTGTGCTGCCATTCAGCAAGACTTAGACAGGCTGGAGGGTTGGGCAGGGAGAAGTATAATGGGATTTAACAAGGGTAAGTGTAGGGTCTTGCATCTGGGGAAGTACAGCTCCAGGACCAGTATAGGTTGAGGACTGGCCTGTTGGAGAGAAGCGTAGGTGAGAGGGAGCTGGGGTTCCTGGTGGACAGCAGGATGACCATAAGCCAGCAATGTGCTCTTGTGTCTAAGAAGGCCAATGGCATCCTGGGGTGTATTAGAAGGGGTATGTTTAGTAGGTCAAGAGAGGTCCTTCTCCTCCTTCACTCTGCCCTGGTGAGACCGCACCTGGAATATTGTGTCCAGTTTTGGGCCCCTCAGTTCAAGAAGGACATAGAACTCCTTGAAAGAGTTCAGCACAGGGCCACCAAAATGATTAAGGGAGTGGAATGCCTTCCTTATGAGGAGAGGCTGAGGGAGCTGGGCCTCTTTAACTTGGAAAAAAGGAGACTGAGGTGTGACTTTATTAATTTTTATAAATATGTAAAGGGTGTGAGTCAGGAGGATGGAGCCAAGCTCTTCTCAGTGATGGCCTGCAACAGGACAAAGGGCAGTGGGTGCAAGCTGGAGCACAGGAAATTCCATGTGAATATAACGAGAAACTTTTTCACTGTGAGGGTGACAGAGCACTGGAACAGGCTGCCCAGAGGGGTTGTGGAGTCTCCTTCTCTGGAGACATTCAAAACCCACTTGGATGCATGCCTGTGTGATTTAGTCTAGGTGATCCTGCACTGGCAGGGGGATTGGACTTTTGAGGTCCCTTCCAACTCCTAACATTCTGTGATTCTGTGATTGCGCCTTCTAGACGTATACTCACGTTTGAGACTATAGGTACCAAGGAAATACCATTTTTTCTTCTCACATGGGTTTTGAGCCAAACACAAGTTAAATCTAATTGAAAACATGGCCTTGTCCTTAGAATTTACAGGGATTATGGAGAGGCTTATTTTCACTAATTGCACTGTGAGCATTTAGGTTTGGGCCTAGAAGAAGAAGAACCAATCTCTTACTCTTTCCATGTTTACTCACTGTTAAATACCCTAGAAAGTCCTGTTTCACTGATCCTTCATTTCCTCATTTTTTATTCTGGGGTTATTTGAGAGAATGTTTAGTTTTTGCATCTTTTTGTATTCATCGCCAGCAGTGGAAGCCTGTACCCTGGACCCTTGACTTAACTCTGGACCATGGTTCTCCCATTGCTTGGCAAGAAGTTCACAGCTAGTGTTTCACACTTCAAACACAACCCTATGCAGCTACATCAGGTTTTGCCCCTGGGTAAACACCAACTCTCCTCAGCTCTATCCTTCTCCTTATCTGGTGCCTTCTTCTCTGAATATGAGGAAACACATCTCAGAAGATAACTTAGCAAGTCTTGAGAAATTTTTCCTGTAGGATGTATCATCAGTAGCAAACATAAAGGACAGATTCCTTCATATTCCAAAGGGAGGTTGTGTGGCTTGCAAGACTGTGTGCCATGTGCAGGCAATTATAACAGGGTAGCAGGGAGAAAAGCTCCATCTGTTTAGTTGGTTGCCCCGTTCCTTCTTGGCCTGCCACAAGTTTTTAAGTTAATTCAAATAATTTTTCTAGTTGGTCTAACATAAAAATATTTCACTGTAATGCTGGATGGCTAGCAATACTCTGCAAAGCTAGCCTGCCACTAACACTGCAGGCTTTTTAAACCATTACTTGACTTTACTGCATTATTTCAAACCTTTGTCCTATGTTTCAGACAGTTCAATGTAAAAGCAGGATTACAGTCAAGCGTAATGTTTTTCTGTATTGCTATGACTTGTGTTAGCAGCAGTTCTGTGGTCATAAATGAATTAAATTTTCTGGAGAGAAGATACTTGTTGCAACTCTTCAAGTGTTGCAACCACATGGGTATATGAAGCACTACCTAAGAGTTTCCTTTTCTCTGGTTATAACTTACTTTCAGAGTAGATTTTATCCATATCTACCCGTTCTAGCATAAAAGATTTGTACTGAATATTGTTGAAGGATTGGTGTTTATGCATGAAGAATAAGAGTATGATAGTCAAAATAGATTAACACACTAGACTTCCATTTCTTATCCAAAGGAAAGGCACAGGCATGAACAGGTAAGATACCTCAGAAATAGCTTTCTTTACAGACTGAGGAACCCTACTGGCTTCACTGGACCACACATTCTCCAACCTTACTCTCTTACTACATTTATATCTTTTTGAATTTGCCATCTGTTTCTTGCATGAAACACAATGAAGAAAACTATGTATACATTATTGCATAAGTCTACATCATGCTTATTTTAAAGAACTGTTTCTGAGCTAGCTAATAAGTAGGGTTTTTTTGTATGTGGTACTCTATGAAGGAATCAGTGGTTCTGGACAGAATGAACACAACATGTTGGCACAAAACTATGATGATTATCCACTTATCCTAGGTAACACAGGGTGGTCTTCAGGGTTGAGTCTGGCCCACTCAATCCATAAACTGTCCTTCAAGTAAGTAGTGAAACACAGACACCCTTCTACCATTGTGAATGACTTAATGGCTATGCTATAAAAGGCAAGCTCATTTTTGCTCTTTTTGTTTGATCTGTGATTTGTTAGGTCTTTTTCTTTATACTGGGCCTCTTTCTACCCACCCTCCTGGATACCAGTCTAAGAATTCTGCAGTCCAAGAGTTAGGAAGCCACTAGGGCAACAGCGGTTTATACCAGTAGTGGTTGGCACATATTTTTCCAAATGTCTATCAGACAAAGCCCTGCTCTGGACTTGAGTAGAAAAGGCCCCAGTTTCCCACATCTCTAAGTCCCAGTTGGACTCATCTGCTAGAAGGGCAACTCCCTGCTGCATGCACTGCAATAAAAACTTTAGTCATCTGAGCATGTTAAGGGTGAAAAGGGATGATGGCAATGTTATTCTAAACCTCCAAGATCACCAAGTAGCTGAGTAGAGAATTTCAGGAGCAGAAGTTTGAATTAAGCCGTCTGCCTGACTTTAAATGATGAAGTTTGTGCAACAACAGCTGTTGAACAACCAAGAGCACGCTTTTCAGTGATCCCTGCTAAGGGTGTTTTCCAGACTCTCAACAGTCCTTCAGAGTGAGGGTCTAAGACTCCATTCTCCATTCTCTCATAAGGCTATAATTAGCCTGCCCAGTGCTTGCACAGCTTTAACATACAATAACCATAAAGCAGTAGCAGAGTCATTCCCTGCACAGAACAAAGGCTGCTTCTTGTCTTTCTGCTAATCATTGCTGTGTGACAAACTTTTTATAGCTCTTGATGTCTTTAAGTTTACTACTCAATTTTCACTTCAATAGAACACATTTCCAACTATTTTGCAAAGCATAGCGGCTTCACCAAATGACTCACTGATAATTACTGTCAGAGGAGAGCCAACTGCTCAGTATTTCAATACACATTTTACTATTCTTAGTTGTTATAGTAGCTGTAAAACTCCATCATGCAATGTTTGCTTTCGGCATCGTTCCTCAAAGCACGCCATAGAAAAATGTCTGTCCTCACTGTCTGCCTGCCTTCAGTGCTCAAGTATACTGGACTTTCAAACATTTTGTTGAAAATCAAGCAGGGTACATTTCTTACACATTTAGTGCTATCACTTCAGTAAAGATTACTCACAAACGTAAATCATCAAAGTCAGTGGTATGACTAATGTGAACAAAGATTAAATGGCAAGACCAAGTCTCAAATGTATATAAGAAATGACTGCAAAAAACCATCCCACTGCTTTTTTTTACACATCTCTCACCTTAGAGTATGACAAATGAAAGAAAAAAGTAGATAACTGGAAAAGTAGTGGTGAATGGTGTGAAATATCTAAAAACTCTGCTGAAGAGTTTTGACTTTCTCTTGTCTTGGCTCTGCTGGAGACCAGGCAACCAAGTTTTAGATTTATATCATCATTTACAAGTAATCTCATTTAGATGACTAACTGTACCAGGCTTGTGTTAACTCTGTCATTAACTTTTAAGCAAGAGAGTTTTTCTTTGGTTTGGAGGCCAGATTCCTCTAATACACATAGTCAGAAAACTGTCTTAAAGGGAAAATGTGAAAACATGGGGAATTTTTTTGTTTGCTTCTATGGTGTTTGGGAGGGTTTTTGCTTCTGCTTAAGAAAGCTTTCATTTGCTGGGGCTTTAGACAAGAAGCTGTCAGCAACTGCTTCAATCACTGTAGACAAGGAGAGGGTTTGGACATGAGGAAATTTTTGGCCCTTCTCCCAGTAGAAATGGTCTTACTTCTCAAGAAGTCATTGCTTCCTATCAGAAATCCTGCAAATTATTGGCCTGTCTCATTTAATTGGAACGATTCAGATATCAGCAGTGAGGCAGCTTTGGGCAGTTACACATTGTGAACCCCACTGGCCCTTGGCAACTTGTGAGCAAGGTGCCACGAAGCTGGAACTTGTTGTGCGGCTTGGTGAGCTCATTTCAACACCGGCTGAAAACAGCTATTCCTGGTGGCACTGCAACAGTCACTTGTCTCCCTCCTCTGCTGTTGGCCAGGAGAAATCACCGACCTCCTTTCAAACATGTGTGAGCGTAAGGTATGCCCTGCCTTCTCAGCCACTGCAGGGTGCCTGCTGATTTCCTTCTCCAGTACTTTTATGGGATGTGCTCCAGATTCCTACTCATCACATCTGCTGCTCAGTCTACATAGAGGGAAGCTAGGACTCATCTTTTTTTTTTTTTTTTTTTTGTGAGGGGGAGGAGGAAATATTCACAGCATTTCCTGCTTTCTAAATACATACTATAAACTTCATAAAACGGTACATTTTCACATTCTTTACAGTGATTTTTTTCCCAGTCTAATCCTGAAAATGAATGGTGATCCATGTTTCTGCTTTCCACAGTACTGACAGCACTACCTCGGAGTTTCAGTAACAGCAATGATATAAGCATTAGCAGCATATGTATTTATCATAGAGTCATAGAATGGTCTGGATTGGAAGGGACCCCAGGAATCACAGAGTTCTGACACCCTGCCACAGGCAGGGCCACCAACCTTCAGGCCTGGATCTACACAAGGTTGCCCAGGGCCCCATCCAACCTGGCCTTCAACACCTGCAGGAACGGGGTATCCACCACCTCTCTGGGCAGCCCATTACAGCACCTAACCACTCTCCCTGTAAAGAACCTCTCCCTAATATTCAATCTAAACCTTCTCTCCTTTAGCTTTAACCCATTCCCCCTTGTCCTGCCATTGTCTATCCTTTTAAAAAGTTGATTCCTCTCCTGTTTGAATGCTCCCTTCAGGTACTGAAAGGCTGCAATGAGGTCCCCCCGCAGACTTCTCTTCTCCAGGCTGAACAAGCCCAGCTCCCTCAGCCTCTCTTTGTAGGGGAGGTGCTCCAGCCCTCTAATCATCTTTGTGGCCCTCCTCTGAACCCTCTCCAACAGTTCCACATCTTTCTTGTATTGGGGGCCCCAGATCTGGACACAGTACTCCAGGTGGGGCCTCACGAGGGCAGAGTAGAGAGGGACAATCACCTCCCTGTCCCTGCTGGCCACCCCTCTTCTGATGGAGCCCAGGATACCATTGGCCTTGCGAGCTGCAAGAGCACACTGCTGGCTCATGTTAAGTTTCTCATCCACTGTGACACCCAGGTCCTTCTCAGCAGGGCTAGTCTCAAGGAGCTCTTCTCCCAGTTTGTTTATTAACTGAAAGACCATTTTTTGAAAATACTTTTCCTATTTGTGTTTAAAATATTCATGTGAAATCAGATACTTCCTTCAGTCCTAAAGATACTGCTGTTCTCTAGATTTTTCTCTGAATCTAAGTAGACTAATGTGCTAGTGGCTCGGTGGGCAGAATTGCTATCTGTCCCCTAAGCACCAGGGCATTTTTGTTTGCTTTTAGACTCATCTAAAATATTTGAACATCATAACCTTCTTGCTTTTGTATTTTACATTGTGGCTCTGCTTGAGAATATGAAGGCCATTCATAGTCATTCCGTTTGCTTTTGCATTTTTATGTCATGTGAGGGTTATGAATGACCCATCCATCTCAAGTTGGCTATTGCAGTGCAGAAGTATCATGTAAATTTTCTTTATTTAGGCCATGCACTTATTGTGCAATTTTCGGTGTTTCTTCACATTTAACAGCTCCAGTAAACATTGCCTCACTTATGTCTGCTTAAGTTACAATGTGAAATCTATTTCTCTTGGGTTTGCTTTTAGCAAGAGTACATTACAGCACAAATATTTTTCCAGTACTGTTTCCACAAATGTTCCCAGATGCATGGAAATATTTTGATTAATACTTTGAACTGTAGTCAAATGACTTGACTTTTTCTTTAATGTATTTTATTTCTGACTTTGATCTTTATAAAATCACAATATCATCTATTTTATTGAACTTTCACAGCTACTCATCCTGAGCAGGAAGCCCTGGAGGACTTGGTTACTATAAAGCATTTCTGAGCACTGATCACATTAAATATATAAAAAGATTGGTGATTATAGGTTTCTGTGATTGCATTGCTATGTAGTAAAACTCCTACAGATATAAAGAATGTAATGCAAAGAAAGTGAGGATTATAGCAAAAGTCACTGTATCTTCAGATAATTCAGTGTGTGTGTGTGTATACACACACACAATAAATCATTAAAATATGTTTAATAGATCATAATCTTAAAAACTTATTTTATTCTTATTTTGCTCCACAGTGTATGTTATTCTAATTATTCTATGATACTGTATGCAGACTTCAGTAAAGGCGGGGAATTAAAGTCTTTCCTCTTTGGAGGTACAGGGACTTCTACTCTCAACTTGAACTGATTCTGAATTTCAGGCTGGATCATAATCAAATCTTGCATTACAGAAAGGCCAAGAGGCACGGACACAAGTGAATGTGAAGGAGTCAATCAATGTTAGAGATGACAAGCATTACTTTCTGTAGTATTTTTGTTAATTACTTCTCAAATGCCCCTTTCCTTGGCCCTCCATGTAGTACTATGATTCAATATATGCTCAGCAATACTCATTAAACCAAAATCAGAGGGATTTTGTTAAAAGGGTTTTTTTTTTTGGACAGGGTTTAAGTCATGTAGCAAAAAAATTCCAGTGAGTCTAAAGGAGTTGAAGTTAATATTGTGCCATCCAAAAGTAAGTATAAATCCTACCATGCTACAGTCAGCTGAGAATTTAGCTAGAGGTCTTCATGACCTACTTCATCCTTCCAGCAGGAAAATCAACAGAAACGGATAATCTTAGAAAGACTCTATTTTTTAAAGTTTTCCCGAAAGTCTTAGAATCCCTTTGTGCAGAATGCTAGCTATGGCTTTTATCCATGCTATTTTTTTCTATACCTCAAGAGAGAAGGAAAAATGATGAATGTATTCCTTTGGTCACATCAGCATTCAGCCCTCTGCCTCACCTTATCCTTGAATTTACCGAGCACCCACCACAAAGGTTTGGAGAGTACGAATGGATCTTGCTGTAGAAGGTTTTGACTCTCCCGACCTCCACAGAGCAGAATTAATGTGAAATATAGAAATCATCTTTGTTAGGAATCTGGGAGAATGATCAGATCTGTTTTTTATGGCTGATTATAATTAGTGACAAATATATAAGCAAATAGGCAACCAAACTCCCATCTGGAATATTATTTCCAGGACTGTCCACCCACATAGGAAGGTTATTATTGCCTTAGAGACTTCTTTCTATATTTCAGGAACTTAAGTTACGAAGGCAGATTTGAGTTGCCACATTTGTTTTTTTCTAGATATAAAATTTAAAGTTGTTAAAAGTACATGCCCAGGATTCATCACAAGTATTTTCCGTGGTAAAATGTTACAACCCTTTCAATTTAAAAAATTGCCTGTGGTTTGGGGATTTACTTTAGTATGACAGTCTGGGGATCGTTGATGCACGGTGTTTGTCCAATACTCGTTACGTGCATGGGACATAATGTGTGCTGCACGAGTTTCCTCACACAGGCTCCCCAGTGTGCCTCAGACTTCGAGTAGGCCACCAATATTTATAAGCAACAGGTCTTCAAGGTCACTTCTAGAGCTGCCTCCCATGCCACCACACCTCCACCGAGCCACTCATGCCTGACATTTTCAGCTGCAGGCTGTCTTTGCGTGTGTGTGCAACCAATGGAAAGGGGAAGCATGGCAAAAAAATTGACCTTCCAGCTCCCTGACAGGGGCAGCGGTTGGTGTCTCAGGCTTGGGCTGCTTTTGAGCTCTCTCTCAAGCCATGGTGGGCTCCATTATCTGTTAACGCTGTTCCATATCCTAGAAATTAGAAATAGGGAGGGAAGATGGGAAAACTGATGCCCATATAGGTTATTGAACTCGCGTAATGATCAAGCTGGGGAGATACATACAAATGAATTCAAGGCATTCAGATTTATTGCAGGAGGTGGTACGTCTAAGTGTGATAAAAGATTGAGGGCTGAGATAAACCAGAAAGCATTAAATGAACTCTTCTGGTGTCTGATTTTGCTTTCTGTAAGGTTTGCTTTGCTGCAGAGGGCTATCTCTGTTGGCACGTAAATACAGGCTGGCAGAATAACACCACAGGGCTATGTTAGTGACAACTGTGCTGTTCGGAAAGAGCGTTTAACAGGAAGAAACCCGGAATCACTTATCTTCTGGAACTGGGATTTAATAAAGGGAAATTTCTGCGGTCTCCATGGATTTTACTTGTGAAAGGAAAGAAAAAAGAAAAGAAAAAAGAAAATAAGGCAGTGATAAACCTGCTGGAGGGGGAAAAAGGAGGAAGCGACACAATATCGAGTGCTTCACGGGATGTGTGCGCATCCACACGCACCCCGAGAGGAGAAGTGGGGTTCCCGCTGCCCGTGCGTCGAACGGAGGCTCAACAAGGGTCCGCACCGCCGGACCTCTGCTGTCTCTAACGCCGGGCAGAGCGAAGCGGGGCTCGGAGGCGCGGGAGCGGCGGCACTGCGGGCCGCGCCCCTGGCCGCCGGGGGGGCAGCGGGTGCGAGCCTCTCCGACACCAGCCCCTGCTTCCCAACGGCATTTCCGCGCTGCCGCCTCAAGGACGAGGAGAGAGATGGGATCGGCGGAAGAAACCATGTCAAAAGCCTTCACCCGTGACGGCGGGCGATGGCCGGCAGCGCCGTGCCGCGCAGCGCGCCCTGCCAAGTGCAAAGAAGCGTAGCGGCAGGGAGCACGCCCAGCGCGGAGCCCGGCCGCTGCCAGCGGGCTCCTTCCCCCTTCTCCTCTCCCCTCCCTTTTACGGCTATTATTACTATTTACCGCGAGTCAGAGCCGAAGCGCGACCCGCCAGCGGATTACCCGCATGCGTGGCTAGGTGGCAGCTACGTGCCTCTGGAGCAGGGCTGCCGGGCTCTCTGCAGTCGCTCTGGTACAACGCTCCCGCCGGGCGGAGGGGTTGGTTTTCACACGCCACACCGATACCGCCTGATGACGCCACGCACCGAGGCAGCGGGTACGGCTGCGAGAACCCCGCCAAGCTCCGTTTTCCCCGGCACCGAGGGCCGCGGAGCTCGGCCCCCGCTGCCGGGCAGGAGGCGCGGTGCCGCGGCTCGGCGCCCCTGCGGAGGCTGCGCGGGGCGAGCGCCCCCCTGCGCGCTACCGCGTGGCGCCGCGGCGGTTACGTAAGTGCCGGCGCCCCCCGCGCCGCTCCCCCCCTCCCACCCCCCCCCCCGCACCGCCCCCCACCCCGCCGGCGGTTATGCAATCGCCAGCACACAGACCTACTGTACCACACACCGCCCCCCGCCCCTCCCCTCCCCGCCCCCGACCGCTTCCATTGGTCGTCCCCTGGCAGCTCTCGGCGCCGATTGGGACGGCGCCGCCGCCAGTCACGGCGCGGCGTGGCTGGCATGCGGGCTGTGCGCCCCGCGCCGCGCAGCCCTGACCTACTAACACACATCCCTCCGCGCCGCTGCCGTCGCTGCACGTTCCCGCCTGGACGCTCCGCCGTCTTCATAGCGCGGTACGGCATAGCACCGCATCGGACCGCCGCCCGCCTCTCCTCGCCCGCGGCCCGACGCGGGTTGGGGGCTGCTCGGCGCCCCGCGGTGTGCTGCAGGTAGGGAGGCGTGCGGGTACAAAGTTAAGGTGTCCGCAGGGGCTGCGACGCCCGCCGCGTTTCGCCTCGGCTGGGAGCGGCTGTTACATAACGCGAGCCCAGCCGTCTCCTGCTGCCGCCGGGCGGGGAGGGGTCCGCCGGGCGTCCCGGCTCTGCGTCCCGGCGGGCGGCTCGGTGGAGGTGTGGCGGCGCGGGAGGCAGCCCGAGAGATGCCCGCCGACGGCTTTCCCTCGCGGTGGGTGCTCGTTCCCGGCGCGCCTCCCTGCCACCCAGCCCCCGCTTCTGCCTAGAGCGAGCCCGTGGCCGCTCCGCCGGAGCCGCTCTCCCGCGTTGCATAATGTGCCGGCGGGGAGCGGACTGCGGGGAGGCCGCCGTGCGGAGCGGAGGGCTGGGTCCCGAGCGCCAACCGCGCCTTGTCTCCACAGCCACCGGGCATTGCGTGCTGTCGGGAGCCTGCTGGGGAGGGCCCCCCGCGTCCTCCCCCCCCGCCCTGCTTTTCAGGCGGCGCTGGGGGATGTTGCCCGCCCGCGGGCAAGTGGGATTAGTGGCGGCGGCCCGGCCCCGCGCCGTGCGGTGCTGCGCTTTCCTCAGCCCTTTCGTCACTTTCGTCGCTGTTTTTCAGGCGCTGCGGGACCGATCGCATCATAGTTCCTGGAAATGTTGCATTATGTAACCACAGAATTTGCTGGCAGCCGGGCAGGGAAGAGGGAGCTAATTATGCGATTTTATAATCTCGGTACAAAGAAACTAGGACAATCTCGCCCTGAAAAAGCCAGAGGAAAAAAAAAACAAACCCCGTAACTCTAAAGTGCGTTTAATAAGGGAAGTAGACAACTGGGTGAGTGGGGAGACAAGGCGCGCTCGCCGGCTGCGTGCCGGGTGCCTCAAAACGAGGTTTGTGTTGGTCTATATTTAGCCCCCATCGCATTTTAGCAATTGTGGCTTCATGTGCTATTTCTGGTCTTTTCTCCAGAGCCGTGCGTGTAGACGTTTGAGGCCATTTGCTCGAATTTTTAACTCCACGCCTTCAGAGACGTTTCGATAAGGCTGTATGTTTTAGGAAGGCAGTTCGCCCAGGCGCTGAGCCGTATCTCCGGTACGGGCTTTCAATTGCCGTTTCTTTTTAGAAGGAAAAACAATAAAATAGAATAACGGAACATCTGATTTAAAGGAGGAAGGCGTTTAGGAGATGGCAGCAGCGTCGGGGAAAGAGTGGTAGAACTGTCCCGCCCGTGCCCGGACGGCCGTAGCGGGCGCGGTACCAGGTGCCCCTGGCCCCCAGGGGCAGCCGCCAGCAGCGCAAGTAGGTTACCGTGACAGACCCGGTGGGGAGCGAAGCCGGTACGCGGAGCCCGGTCCTGCCCCCACCTCCTCTGGCTTGCGCCGCTCCGCGCTCGGGGCTCGCCGTCTCCAACGGCCGTTGGGAGCCGTTGGTGGCAGTTGGGGCGCGGCGGCGGGCGAGCGAGGGAGGGCTGGGGGCGCTGGCGCTCCCCCTCAGCCCTTTGTTCTGGGCTGGGGCGGCGGCGGCGGCGGGCTGATAGCGCGGGGCCGTGCTGAGGGGGTAGCGGGCCGGGCGCCATCCGCCACCGGTCACGTAGGGGTCCGCCGGGCCGGCTTTGGGGTGATCGCGGTGCCGGGCCGAGCTCCGGGGAGGCGGTGGACGCCGTCTCTCCGCTGCAAAGCCCCGCACCGCGCCCCGCGGAGGTGCTCCAGCCCCCCGCTTGTCTCCCCCGCCCCCTTGTCCCACCGTCGCCTGCAGGCAGGGAGCGCCAGACAAAGGGCCCCCCCACCTCCGCGCTGCCGCCTGCTTCCCCGCCCCGCGGGAGGGGTACGGCTCGCAGGTAGGCATGACATAGCCGAGGACACCCTCCCCCACTCCCGCGGCCCGAGTATTTTCGGCTTTCTCCGTCCGTAGCAAGCAACAACAACAAAATATGGCCATTGCCCAATTCTGCTGTTTTGCCAAGTCACTTCGGCGTGGCGGTGGCAAAAGCCGTGGGTGGACGTGGTGTACCCTGGGGTCAGCTTGTGCTCGGCCCTCGACAGGACGGTGGCTTGAAAGTTGCCGGGTGATAACTTGGCTTTCAAGATGAGGTGATTTTTGCCCGTGATTAAAACGCCCCTCCTAAGTAGACAGGAGCATTTCCCTGCTTGTGAACAAAACCAAGTGCAGATTGGACACCCTGGCCCTGGTCGGGGGTTGGTATCGCTGCCATGGCTGGTACTATCAGAGTATTTTCAAAATGTGGCCTTGTTGATAACGTGCATAAACTTTCCTGCTGCTTGATGGCGTTAAGTGCAGCTTTGATCATTAAGATGTCTTGGAGTTAGTGTCGTGTAAAACGACCCTATTTTTCTTTTCCCCCTTTAACTTGAATGGTTGCACTCAGTCCCATTGTGCTCACTCCTGTGTACGTAACCTACTTTGAGTCATCTTTGCCCTCAGTAATTAATTCAGTCCGGAGCCTCGTTTAAAATATTGCTGTGTGCATCACCTTTATGGCCCCTATACAGTCAGGGTGTTGACTTGGATAGGAAACTTGAATGTATAAGGATTCGGGTTTGGGCCCAAAAACCTGATTTAAACCAGCAAGTTAAAGCATCAATGAGTAACTGTCCCTCATATTATTTGCACTAACAGTTACTGTTATAAAAGCTCTCATATTGCAAATGTCTTTAGCTATTAAAGTGCAAACGCTCTTTAGAATGATCTACCTCTGTTGTCCATTTTTATTTACTTTGTATCTTCAACTCTGCAGAGGACTCTTAACTGGCTTTTAAAATATCCAGCTTCCTGGATTTGACTTCAAAGCTCCAAGTTTAACCTATGGGTTGGTTTAGGGTGGTTGTTTTTTTTTTTTGGGGGGGGGGGTGGGGTGGTTGGTTTTTTTAAAAGGAACTGATTTTAAAGGTTAATCTTCCCATAAGCAATATGAACCTTACATACCTCCTCACCATGTATTACAGCCTAAGAAGGAACAGTATTTGCTGTGCTTTAGCCGAAATTGCAATAAAGTCTATAAATTGTCTGTGAAAGATATCAGTACCATGCTGCTTTTTTTAATTCATTATTTCGAAATAAGGCATAAATAAAATAAACCCTTAGCTTCTATTAACTTGACTTATTTTAACAAATAGTTATGCAAACTATCCTTATGCAATATTTTTATCCAGACAGCAATCTCACTGTTGTTATAACATAACTATGATGCAATAATATGAACAATAAAATCCTCTGTTTGAGTCTTATTACACACTGTTAAGCAATGTATCTGACTCATCAGCTTAATTGACTCTTCTAGGTGACCTTGCCATGATCATTACAACTAGTTATGCGATATAAATGTGATATGTAATAAGAAAAAAAAATGTGCATAGACAGCCAATTCCTGCAGTCCTTTCTCAAAGAAAATGACACTTAATTTCTGTTTTACAGTGTTTGAAAATAATAAACAAAAGTAGGTTTGGTTTTTTTTTTTTACAAGGTGGATGTAACTGTCTAATACTCATGCTAGGCATGACTGTCAAAAATAAGGTTGTGTAAGCAAGGGCACTCTTGGACTTGATTCAAAATGTGTTAGAAGCAATATTTTTAAAAACTTGTGTTTAAAAAGTGGATCTAAAATTAATTATTATTTAGGCCTCCTTAGACATTTTTTTCTCTCTAATTCACGTATTGAATTGATCCATGTCCAAATGAGCATGCTGTGAGACTGAATCTGGTAACAGATATGACGCAAATCTACCTTCTATCAGAAAGAATGCCTTACTTAGGAGAGGTTTTGGGGTTTTTTTTTCTCCCCCTTTCTTGACTTGACTCCATCTTGGTGCAATTTTCAGTCTGTCAAAGTATTTAAATAACTAACCAGATTTTTGCCACAGCAGTGGCTGCACAGCAGTCAGTAGTATAGGTGCCACTGCTGCAAGACCTCCACTTAAAAGTGGAACGCAACCCAGTAGAGAAAATGGTGCTTAGCATGGGCAGTGGTCTTACTGCCTGGAGCATCTCACAGAATCAGAGCTCTAAAGATTGCTATTTCTCTGTAATTTGCAGTGAATGGAACGGTAGACACCAATATTTTACAGGCAGTGTTTGTTTCACTTATTTGTATTTCTCTTGTTATATAACAAGATGCATGTTTAGAGCATCAGCTGGGATTAATTGACATAATTCTGATGCCTTTAAATAGCACTATATAAATTTAGGTCAGCTGAAGGTCTGGTCCGTGCTTGGCATTTTAAGAACACAGATCAACAATATAAAGCTGTTTCTTGTCAGAATAATTAATATTTTATTTTTAAAAATTTAAAAAAATGTTTCTTAACTAGGGGAAAGCTGAGATTATCTTTCCAGAAAGTTGTTGCTGTTAACCTGCAGCATTTTGCAGTCTAGTTTTTCCTGCTGTCAAGTAGCGATTGAAATGAGAAGCATGCAGTCATAGTACTGTAGCTTCAGTAGCTGTTGTTTCTATTGGGGTTTCATTAGGAATACTGGAAACTGATGTGATGTTTAAAATGGCATGATTTATATACATGTACTATATATTATAAATATGTAATTAAGTATTTATGCAAGTTTTATATACATTTCCTTCGCTTCTGAGCTGTAAATTTTTTCCTGGCACTTTGAGTAATGTTCTTAGACTTTGTTCTGCACACCCCTCCCTGCAATCAGAGCAGTAAGCAGCTTGTTTTGAAAAAAAAATTGGACATAGCTGATAAAATCATACTGTCTTCCTAAGGAAATGGAAGCAAATATAGGTCAAATTTCCACCTGTTAACCTTGACTGACCTTATTGAACAACAGCTACCTTGAACATATGTTTTGTGCTCTCCAAATAATAATTTTATTTGCATAATTTACCTTTGGGAAGAAGGCTGTACTTTAATGAGTTACTTTTTAATCTTAATAACTACAAATTAACTTAAGTAATTTTCCTAACAATGAAAGCCTTTTGTAAATATTATATATGGCATCACCTGGGCACATCTTGGAGGTGCATAATATGAAAGTGCAAATTCCCTGATGATCTTACTAATTTTTTTAATATTTGATTGTAAGTGTCATAATAAATGATTTCTGATGTTCCCAACGGACTATGATGTGTAGACATCTCCCATTTTTCCTTTCAATAAGATGATCAACATTTTTAGCAAAAATGGGTCATCTTGTACAAAGCTATCATCGTCAGCGTTCCACTGACCTAATTACATGTTGATCCTGAAACCGTAAGCACTTAAGATGCCCATGAAGTTGTAAGAAAAGGGAACTGTGTACAGGATCAATAGTTCTGCGTTGCTCCATGCTGTTGTAATGGTTTCATAGCCTCTATGAGTGCAACAGTATAATTGCTGGTAACATTTGTATTGTAAATGTTTTTCCACTTTGTGACCGTGGATAACCTTATCCATCATAGCATAAAATGCATTCACCTAGTTTTTCTTCCAGAAGGTTTGAATAGAATGGGCTCTACATGGACTAGATCCTCTTGCCCACAGATCTATCCTAGGAATAATACCACTTTTCCAGTGTACCCAGCACTAAAGCTTCTCTTCAGAAACTAGTTTTACTAAAGGTCCCAGATAAAAGGCAAGAAAAAGTATATTGGAGGATTTCAGTGGAGGTTGGAATGTGGCCACATCCTCTGTTGGAGAGGATTTCTTAATCACGATAGACCTGAGAGGTACAGAATGCCGTGATGTCATTTTTGTCTGTGAAAAGTAGCAGGGGTAGAGTGGCTCCAGAGTATTTCAGCACTGTTTAGGCAGGCTGTATGTTCACCACTTCAACTTAAATTCAGTTTCCTATCCTGTGTATGCAATGAGGATACCTTTTCTGTCCCTTGTAAGCATCTTAAGACAGATGGTAACTGTTTTAAAAACATTTGAAGATAAAGTACAAACTATATTCTTCAGTTTCTTCAAAGTTTGGAGTGAAAACCAGTAATTTTGGTATTTTAAGAACTGGTTCTACACCAGCTCCACTGATATGTAGGCAGATTATTTAAAATAAATAACCTGTGGCAGACTGGTAGCAGTAATACAATTATTGATGCCTATGCAAAACATGGACAGCAGCAACTAAAAATATGCACAGATACCATCAGTATGAGCTTTGTTGTTTTTGTGCAGTTTTCCATATAGCACTGATGGTGGGTAGAGGCATGGTTCTACTTTAAAACAAGATATACTTACCCCTTATTTTCTTCCATTTTTGAAGGAATGAGATAGAAAAGTGAGTGTGTTTGAGCATCCAACACCAAGAAATGAGATTTCATTTAATTTTACAGAATTCTTACCAAAATGTTAGAGCAACAGAGTTAAGCAATCAGTTATCTCGTTCTGGGATATGTTTTAAAAATTGACCTTGGAGATAGCATAAATTATTTTGCTAATTGCAAATAATAATAATAATACGCAGCGACTCTGTGGGGAAGCTTACTTTCATGGGGACACTGATGCGAATTCTTTAAAGCAGAAATGACTTGCATAATTAGATTACACAGAAGAGAGAGAGAAAAGATTGTGGCCCTGTCCCTCAACCCTTTGAAACATTTCAATTAATACAGTGTGAATACACATATCCCCAGGATCAGATCCTAAATGTACTGTTTTGACACAATCAGATCACTTAAGTATTTTTTTAAGTCCATGGATAAAATAACTTTTCACAATTTCTGCTTACTTAATTTCTTGCTTCAATAGCATGAGTTCTATACAACAGTCTCATTAATGCTTGGATCCGGGATTGTATCCTGCTCTATTGAAGCCAATGGCAAAATTGCTGTGGGAGCAAGACTGGGTCTGTAATTAAGTTAATAGGATCGAGTGTTATTACATTGTTAAATTGGCACTCAATGCCATTAACATCAACCAACCAAAAAAAAGTATATCTTTAACAGTGACTAATGTAAGGAGGTATTAAATGTTGTTTTTATAACACTTTATGAGGGAGTGATAAAGCAATTGAAAAATTAATCATAAGGGAAAATATTGGAATTTGAAATACAGTCAGAGGAATCGTTACAGTTTATTAATTTATGTGTAAATACTGATGTTTTTCAGTAGAATTATAAAATGCAAGTGAAGTGAAATGGCTGGTTTAATTGAAGGCATTTTGCCATTATCATCAGATGGAATTTAATTTGTTTACAGACTCGGCATTGAGCTGATCCACATGGAGAAGGATTAATAAACAAGGGCTTTGACTCCTGTTTGTAAAGCAGCAATTCCAGTTACCATGATAAAAGTGCTTAAGGAAGATGTGGGAAGAGCTGAGGATTGATTGTTGTTTTCTTAGTTCGCTAAAGTAATGTCATTAGAACTAACTACATAAATACCAAACCAGTAAGACTGTGTCAGTGGGTTACTGGGTTATATGTTTGCATTGACAGCTTTACTGATGGGCTCCAGCAGAGAGCAAAGTTGAACACTGCACGCAAAAACATGGTCATTTGGGTGCACAATATTTACTGTAGACTTGTATTCTACTTGTGTTCTATTTGTGTGCGGGAGGGAGACTGGCCAAAACAGAAGTTTTCAGTGCTGTGGTGAGCAGATTTTAGGCTGGAATGGCATGAGCTGCAGAAGTGCTGGAGAGCAAGAGTGGTGAACTCTCAGGTTGTTGGCTTAAGTGCAGTTCAGTGCGGGTTTTGGGCTGCAGGAGATTCTTTGGACACGCAGAGAGCTTTTACTGATAGGGCTGTCATACTGATGAACTGTGCCACTCACTAGTCTATGTTCATTTGGGAAAATACCCAAATAAAAAGCCAACCAATAACTTTTAGGTTACTGTTAGTATTTTTCCTAGATTGCAAGTGTTGCACAAACAGCTAAGCGAGCTGGAGACTGTACATACAGACCACACACTTTGTGTCTGTATGTACCATCTCTAGTTCAAAGTCATAGTTCTGATTCTGAAAAGTCTTGTTCAAGAATGAATATACTGCTTCTATACTGTGTGGAAATGGAAGATTGGAATGTAGCAGGGAAAAAAGTTGTGTGAGATCTGCATAGGTATAGTTTCATCCTTCTAAAATAGGCACAAATCCAGTATTTCTAAGTCCTGAATTGCTACTGCTGCTGTTTCAAGTAAGTGTAGCTGTTACGGAGTATATGGCTGATAAATATATAGGAAATAACATTGGATGCATCTTAGTATTTCTTGTCTAAGAGAATAAATACTTTTATTTGGGGTTGAGAGTATCTAAATTAGAGTACTGTTAAATTCAGTAAGACGTCTGTATTGGTGAGGCCCTGAAGTTTCACAAAAGTTTATTTGAACCCTTTTGACTTCAGTAAGAGTTGGCTGAGATGTCCATGTTGGCTAAGAGATGAGTGATGATTCCATAGGTATTCAGTATGTGATGCACTGCTTCCTGCTGTGTGTTGTAGGTGTTTGCATTTCCTCAAACACAGAAGTTAATGATACAGGTGAATACAGTGATTGTAGTACATCAAGACAATTATGGATTGATAGCTGTGCATTCCCAATGCTATGGGGTAATGACACAAAATCACAGTATTTTTCTTATTTTAATGTTAAGTTGTGTTACAGAGACTGAGTAGTCTACAAATGACACAGAAATTCAGGTGGCCTGGTCTTATTTTTATATTTTGTGTTTTCAACAATTAATTGTTGTTGGTTTTAAAGTATTTGCTTTCACTAGACTTAAAATGGTATGTGTATTAATTAAACCATTGTTTACATGTAGCAGTGAAATGGCTATACAGCTTCTCCAGCAAATCAAATTACACTGAAAGTTTGTACAAATGGATGTTGCTTTGTTGTGGGGCTTATTGTTGTTTTTAAACCTGATCCAACTCCTATTTAACTTGACAGAAAACTCCCTTTGACTCCAGTTTAAATTTTGGATCAGGGTCTAACTATGTAATTGCTGGTATATTAGAGATACATTTCTCCTTTACAAACATGGCAATTTGTGGTGCTGCTTTTGCATTTAAATGTTAGATGCTGTCTTTGGTGTGGCTGGCTTCTAACTCTATTTTCCATTAAGGCTGTATTATCAAAGACAAATAGTTACATGTCAGTAATTAACCATGGATTTTAGGAAATTCTACTTAGCTGCTGTATTAAATGTGTTAATTTTTCATGACAGAAGAGTTGGCATGGCTTGATGGAACAGAACCCAGCTTGAAACCTAAGTCTTTATGACCCTGCTTAATTGTTATTACATCACTCACTCCTCTTTGCCTTCTGGAGAAGACAAGAGTAACTGGCAGAATACAATTCATTAATTCTTTTATAACTTTCCAAACTGATAATGTTAAATTTAGTTTCTTTAGTCATTGTAAAAACATTCCAAATAAATAGTGACATTAATCTGAAGTGGATGATTTTTGGTTTTGGTTTTTTTGTTAAACAGACAAGGATCATTGCTGACTCAACAGTCAGTTCTATAAAAGCACTTGGCATACTATATTTATTTTACCAGGAACGTGACTAACTGTGGACAATGAGATACTGAGAGGCTATATCTCAGATCAAGACCAAATGATCTTTGAAGAACAAAGTATTTTTGCACCAAGAGGCACTAAATAAAACAAAGGCTAATTTAAATGCTAAGTTAAAGATAATGATTAAAATGTCAGAATCTAAACCTTAAGATAGTTTTCTTTTGCTAATGGTAAGGCTTAGATCTAAATTTCCTGCAGATGCTTTTCTAAAGGTGCACAGGCATAGAATCATAGAATGGCATGGGTTGGAAAGGGACCCCAAGGATCATAGAGCTCCAACCCTCCTGCCATAGGCAGGGCCACCAACCTCAGGCTTGGATCTACACAAGGTCGCCCGGGGGCCCCATCCAATCTGGCATCAATGGCATTAAACTTTATTTTGATGTAACAAGGCTTTTTCAAATGCAAATTATCTTATTTCTATAATATATTTTCCAATGTTTATCTTGAAAATTTTATTCATAAGAGAAAAAAATTACATAATACTTTTTTGTCATAATTTTTAAAGTTATGTAATTGCCTAAATTATGTGTGTGCATTTACTGGTTTGAATTTATGAATTGATCCAAAAAGTATTTTAAAATTCTGTGTGTGTATCAATGTGCATATAAATATATGTATGTAGATATATTTTTAATATGATGCAAAAATAATAATTAATAGCTATAATGGATAGTGACGTTGTTTTAAAGTGATAGCATTCCAGCTTGTATCAAGAACAGTGTGGCCAGTAGCTCTAGGGAGGTGATTGTGCCCCTGGACTCGGCATTGGTGAGGCCACACCTCGAGTGCTGTGTCCAGTTCTGGGCCCCTCACCCTAAGAAGGACATTGAGGTCCTGGGGTGAGTCCAGAGAAGGGCAGCCAGGCTGGTGAAGGGCTGGAGGGAAAATTCTATCAGGAGCAGCTGAGGAAGCTGGGGATGTTTAGCCTGGAGGAGTCTGAGGGGGAGACCTTATCACTTCCTACAACTACCTGAAAGGAGGTTGTAGAGAGGTGTGCCATGCTCTCTTCAGCCAGGTGACGAGGGGAAATGGCACAAAGCTGCACCAGGGCAGGTTTAGATTTGATGTTAGGAAAAAATTTTTTACTGAAAGAGCTTTTGGGGCCTGGAACAGGCTGCCCAGGGAGGCGGTTGAGTCACCATCCCTGGATGCGTTTAAGAAAAAAGGGTAGATGGATATGGTTTGGCTTGGTATGGGAACAGTTGGACTTGATAATCTTAAAGGTCTTTTCCAACCTAGTGATTCTGTGATTCTCTAAATCAGCTTATGCTATTTTTAATCCATGAAGGACTCAAATATATAGCATTTCAAAGTAATGTACCAGAGATATTTTTAGAAGAGATGCTCTATTGTGGAAGAATAAGATACTTTTCAGTGCTGTTTATCAACATGCCTGGTGTCCTCCAGCATTAAGTGTTGAACGTTTAGGTTGGTTGGGGATACAATGGGAAGTTCTTTGACAAAGTTACTGTGGGATCAAAACTCAAAATACTTTTTAGTGATTTTTTTTTCCCCCCTTGGATCATATTATATTTGTTTTGGAAGCAAATCTATTACCTAGCTATCATAAAGCTTACAATATCAGTTGTTTCAGTGTCGAGCTGTCTTCATATTACAGCAGGTTTAATGAACCAAATGCTAATCTAAGCTTTTTATCAAAAGCTACTTTTGCATGTCCTGAATCAGCAGTTCCTAAACAGTAATCAAATTCTTTGTTTATTCCAGGTTTTTAAGAAGATTCCCATTGCCTCTGCCAAGAAAATTGATTCTGGACACTTCTGTCTGAGAGTATGAAGGAAAAGGAAGAATGTGCGTGGATTTAAAATTACTGTATTTATCCATTTGTGGAGTGAGAAGTACTGGGGAAATAGCTTGCTCTGTTGCTCACTGTAGATCTACTACAAATTGTTTCTGATGCAGCTAAGAAAAATGCAGACCCTTAAAAAGGAACACGGACCTGTTGACGCAAGTAGCAATGTGGACAAAATCATGGTACTTAAGTCTACCTTAGCAGAAGTATCTGAAGAGTTGTCTACAAATGAAGATATACTTCTTACTGAAGCAAGTAGTGGAAAAAGCAAATCTTCAGCTTGCCGGAGAAAGCGAGAATTCATTCCAGATGAGAAGAAAGATGCTATGTACTGGGAGAAAAGGCGTAAAAATAATGAAGCTGCCAAAAGATCTCGTGAAAAACGACGACTGAATGACCTTGTCTTAGAGAACAAGCTAATTGCACTGGGAGAGGAGAATGCCACTTTGAAGGCGGAGCTGCTCTCATTGAAGCTAAAGTTTGGTTTAATTAGTTCTGCAGCCTATGCCCAAGAGATACAGAAACTTAGTAGCTCAACAACTGTGTATTTCCAAGACTATCAGAGTTCCAAATCAAATATTAACTCATTTGTAGATGAACACGAACCATCTATAGTGAGTAGCAGTTGTATTTCTGTCATTAAACATTCTCCTCAAAGTTCAATGTCTGATGTGTCTGAAATATCATCTGTGGAGCATACTCAACCAAGTCGTATACAAAGCAACTGCAGAAGTCCTGAAAATAACTTCCAGATTATAAAACAGGAACCCATGGAATTAGAGAGAGAGCCCAGAGATGACAGGGGTTCATATAAAGCATCCATATATCCCAACTACATGGGAGCTACTTTTAATGTGTACTCACATTCTCCTCCTCTCTTGCAAGTTAATAGATCATCCAGTAATTCCCCCAGAACATCAGAAACTGATGACGGTGTAGTTGGAAAGTCATCTGATGGAGAAGATGAACAGCAGGTTCCTAAGGGTCCAATCCATTCCCCAGTTGAACATAAAAATGTTCATGCAACAGTTAAAGTTCCAGAAGTGAATTCTTCAGCTTTGCCTCACAAGCTTCGAATTAAAGCCAAAGCCATGCAAGTTAAAGTGGAAGCAATGGATAATGACTATGACGCAACACAGAAATTGTCATCGCCCATTGATATGTCCTCAAAAAGACATTTTGAGCTTGAAAAACATGGTGCACAAAGCTTGGTGCATTCTTCTCACACTCCTTTCTCAGTTCAGGTGACTAACATCCAAGACTGGTCACTTAAACCAGAACTCTGGCATCAGAAGGAACTCAATGTAAAAATTCAGAGTGGTTGCAAAACTGGAGTTGTTGACATAAAAGACAATATCTACAATGTATCTGAGTCAGAGAACCTGTATTTGAAGCAGGGCATAGCAAACTTATCTGCAGAGGTTGCTTCACTTAAAAGACTTATAACTACACAACAAATCTCTGCATCAGACTCTGGTTAAGTTACTACTGAACAAACGCTTACTGTTTTAAAGGATGTCATTTGCAGTAGATCAATATGTTTTGTATTACGCTGAATTTTCACTGGACTTGTGATGTCATTTCACTGTAATGTTCACATAATGTCTGATTGGTGTCTTTTTGTGCACAAATTATTATGAAGACTAGGTTGTGTTATGATCACTATGCCTTGTGTATAGTCAGGTAGTCTGTACAAAGGCTGTATATAGTGAACTCTATTTTCTTTTTGTTCTTCTTCTATAAAGCGTGCAAGTTACCAGTTACAATAAAATATTGGTGACAAACACAGAACATCTACTCCAGTTCAGTTGATTTTATGAACTTGTAAATAAGTTGTTAATTAAAAACTGGCTTTTTCCTACACTGTGCTCAACTTCACTTACATGTTTTGGATTTTACAGCCTAACAACCAAATTACAATTTGCAACATGTATAATCCTTCTGGCCACCTTTTTCCTTAACATGTTTTTTAGAAGAGAATAGAAATAAAGTGAATATTTATAAGTGAAACAGTACCAATTTATAGCCTTAGCCTTCTTTAACTTACTAGTAGACATTAACCAAAAACCACACACAAATTCCAACCCAGTGACTACTATCAACATCCTTTTTTCTCCTATCTCAAATGAGTCAGTACCGAGTTTCTTGAATGGTTTATTGTGACAAACCATTTTTTCAATATTGTAACGGTGTTTTATATGAAATTAGTTAAGTTGGATTTGTGCATCTGCAAAGTTTTCAGGGCCTTGCAGTGACAGAATTGGACAGCACCGTCTTTGTCAAGGGGTGGCTTGTGTATGCAAGGGGTGTAGTCATGGACAGAATAATGTGTTAAGACTGCATGACAGTCTGTCCCTCTTGTGTACCACAGTTCTTTTCACAGCAGCTTGTGGGCCACCTGTAGATGAAGGATAAGGCTACTGGATCTGTAAATGCTGAGCTGTACTAGGCAAATACCTACATAAGGGGCAGGCAATAGTGTAGCAGAGTTAGAGGAGGTCATCTGCTATTTTAGTTCCCAGTGTGGGACAGAATGCAATTGTAAGTATGAAGTAAGTCTTACCACCAGTCTGGCCTTGGTTTCAATGGCTTAGTTGACTGGAATACCCTGGCTCACTACAGGGTGTGTTGCAAGAACTTAGAAGAAAAATAGACATTATGTGAAGAACTGCACAATCCAGATATGACTAGCCCCTTACAATTTATGCAGATGTTCTTCACTTGATGATTGGACAGGGCTGCAGTGTTCTTTGTCTTTGAGAAGAGCCATTGAACCATGAAGACTAGAGTTGCATCACATATCCTTGGTTTGGCTTACCAAAGTCTTTCATTTTAAGATTAAAAATAATTTATAAATAGCGCATAGACTTGGCAGAGGTTCTTTTCATGATACTTTCCCCTTCTTTTAACATACTAATAAATCAGACTAACAAATAAGCTTTTTCTGAAAAGGCTTTTTACTGATTGCCATACTGTATAATAAATGGAACCTTTCCATAGACTTAAAAATACTAATTGAGAAAACAATATGTAGGTATTGTTTTTTTACATTCATACTTGACTTGAGTGAGAGGAAGTTTGTCAATTTTTTGGGGATATGGAGTCTATGTCGCTCCTGATAGCTCTGAAGCTTGTTCCAGCAGTCAAGGCAATGGCAAAACTCCCTGATGTCAGCAAGGCCAGGATTTGATTCTGTATGTTTCCAGGAGCTGATGATTCACAGTCCTGTTCTGGGAGGACCTTGGCACAGAAATCACTGGCACTTTCTGAGCTTTTTTGAGCCTTCTAACTGCTGTGCTGTGTTTGTGGCATTCAGAGTTAATAAACTGTTATTCTTTTTTCATGCCTTAATAATACAATAGACCCTATAGCTGGGCTCTGTATGTATTTGGTAATTACTATAGATGACATTTCAATGTTACTGAAAATAAGCTCAGGATTATTGCATGAAATGTAAAAATTTGCATTGAATGATGGGGATATGAGACATGAGGCAGTGATTGCTACTGTCTCTGCTTGCTAAGTATCTTCTGTAAGCAACAATAAAATTCTTTAAATATTTTGCGTATTATTTATCACATGTAATGTGTTCAAGAGAGGACTTAAAACTCTCAGTGTTGCCATCTGTGTAAGCCTAGAATCTATTGGGGTTTTTTTTTTCCATTTCTTGTTACAGTTGTTTGTCATAATGAAAGAATGTTGTCCTCTTTCTAGCTCATTATATATTTTGTGTATCTGTTTTGTGCAATTAATACTTAACAGTAATGATGTAGTTAATTTGTTGAAGGATGTCATTGCAAGAAAGTTATTAGCATGGAGCTTAGGAGCACAATCAGATGTTATTTATACTCCCTTTATACCTTAGTGTTATGCTTCATTTGAAGAAAGAAATAAATAATTTGTCTTTTGTTCAAAACCAGATCTAATTACAACATTATTTTCTGTTATGTTCATTGTCCTAGTCCCAACACAGAGGTGTTAGCTGCAATTGATGATAGATCTTCTTGTGCTGAAGTTACTATTTTTAAAGCTAATATGTGGATTGTCTTCCACAGACAATGTAAAATTACAAAATGCAAGCATGTGGGTGGTACATATGAGGCCCCATGATTGGCTATGGTCGCAGACCTGGGCAGACAAAACTCAACTGCCGTAAATGTGGTGTAGGTGCCCTCATGCAGGGACCACCCCTCACCCCTCTCACCTATCTATAGCCTGCTTCCCTCAGCAGGTCGCAGCAGAGTCCCCCCTCTTGGGGGGGAGGGAGAGAAGACAAGCCAGATCGCTCCCCTGCTCCAGCTTGCAGCAGATACATATTTAACACACATGTATGGTGACTCAAGGAAGTGGGGGGTGGGTTAGCTGTGCCCTGCTGGTGTGCCTTCCCTGTCCTGTAGGAAACGGGATCGGCCTCCATGAAAAGAATATCCTGGGCTGGTTTACCCCACTGGAGAGCAGAAGGTTGGCTTGAGCACAAAATGGATGGAAGTGGGTATAAACTGCTAACACATCCTCTTAAGTAATACAAACTATTGTAAGTTTATCAATTAACGGACAAAACAACATGGAAAAACTATGACAAAACTGGGATCTTTCTCATGTGAAGGCGTGTGGATGACTGGAAATTTACAGAAGAGTGTGGTACTGAAGAGTGAGTGCCTTCAAACGAGTGTGTAAAGGAAGACCACTTACAGAAACTTGGAATGCCAGGCTTTGCCTGTGATAACAGTATGAAGGACTTCACAGAAAGTTTTAAAGTCCATAGCAAATAACTGTTCATTAGCAAGCAAAATTTTTCCCTAGTGATGCTAACTCTTAGCTAATCAACACTGTGAAGTTTATCAGGTCTTCTGTTAAATATGCCTAACTTAATTACATAATAACACAGAAATATCCTCACGTCTAATAACACCTATAGTAGTTACAAAGATTCAACATGGATATGCCCATACATATACCAACCTCATATATTATGATTTTCTGAATCCCCTCAGCTGCCTTCAGTAAAACTTAGATACTGTCTCTCATGTATTCCCTATATTATCTAGAACATGATTTTTCAACTTGCTAGTACATAAATATGCTGTTGAAAAAAAGGCAGTGTACAATGAACTGAGCAAAAAACTCATAGAGAATCCAATTAATATGTCCTTTATAAGCATATTGTTTCAAAAATAGTTTTACGGTTTATTGCACAATACAAGCTTGGTAACTACAAGAATACAATAAAACAATTTTTGGTATTTATTGCATACGAACGAGAAGCACATGTTTCATTACAGTGCCAAATTAAAAGTTAAAAATACTAGGCCACATCCTAAGGCTTTTAACTCAGTGTTAGACTCTATTTTCCTTAGTGAAGTAGACTTCTAAGATGTGCAACAAGGGACTTACCCAAGATGAGTAATATTACCAAGACATAGTCTTTATAGTTCACTCATGGCATGGACTCCTGATTTTCTGATCTCTAAGGCTAACTACCTTGTAACAAAACGGTGATAGATGAGTCACTTCATTCGTATCAAAGGAGTTACACAGAACTTGCTTATGTGCAAAAGAGAAGGCGGGCAGATATTCAACTACTATTTATTCAATGACAGCTCAAAAAGGACTTGGTAAATTATGAGCAAAAAATCAGAATATAAGCATAGTGTTTTCCTTGAAAGAGAAAACATGAGAAGACATTTGGCTTTAGGACTCTACAAAATAGAAGAATGCATCTAAGTTTTTTATAACTTGACTAGCTACTTTTTACCTGTGCGCTAGTCCCAGTGTTCATGACTAGGGTTAAGGTAATTCCTCCTTAAACCGTATGGAGCTCCACAGGATTACAACAGACATGCTTGGGAAGACCAAATGCATGGCCTGCAGCTCTGCCATCTTTTTATGTAAGTTTTATGCGTTTTATGCACGCACCCTTCCTGCTTGTACTGCATTTTAGAGTCCAAAGGCTGTTGAGAACCTAAATGGCCATCTAATATTACAGACACTCAGATAACGTGGTCATTTTTTCCTCCACCGGCTCTTGTTCCCCCCAATAAATGGACATTCAACTTAAAGTGTTAGGCAATTTTTACAGTTCTCTGTGCTATTTAGATCCTTGGGCATGCAAATGAATGGGCATCTAAGTTAATTTCTGTACGTAAAAACAGTCTACCCTGCTACCTATATTTGTGAGAGTCAGCATCCATGATGTCTACACTTCTGAGGCATACAAACATTTCTTTTTTCCTAATGAATGAGGCCTCTAGAAATTATCTTTAGCTTTGTATATAAATATACTGAGGGCATATTGCAATGATTTCAATGGGATTTATGAATCTCGAAAGTTAGGATATTAATAGTCATGGTAACAATTAGAAAACACCAAAGTATAATACTGTGTCATATAAAATAGCTGAGAAGTTGATAAAGTCCACTGAGAGCCATTGCATAACTGTGTTCCTTTCTGTGGCCATTCTTCCTTTTAAGGAAGCAGCAGGAGTTTAGATAACAAAAGCAAAATCCTAAACTCTCAGAGGTTGATCCATGAATTGAAAGCACACCTTAAAATCTGAGTCCCCACGATAGACATCCATAGCCAATACAGATGTGCACAAAGTATTTAATTTGGATGCCCAAAACAAGTCATGACAAAATGACTGTGTTTGAAAACCCTATTAGCTGAAAACATGACCATGCAAATGTGAAAAAATATTTCTGTAAACACAACTGTATTGGGCAAGAAACAGTATCACAGACCACATACATGATGTGCAGGGCTGGAAGTTGTTTCCATTTCCTCCTCTTCTGTAAGGATGATGAGATTACTTTCCAAAAGAAGATCTCAAGCTTCTCTCATCAGACAGCATTTATAGCAGTGGAAGAAACAGAAAATGGAGAAAGGCAAACAATGATGATTTGATGGCATTGACATCTACTAGAAGAGCTGCAGCTGGCAGGGACCTCCAACAATTATCTAGTGCAGCTGGCTGACCAGTCCCAGGCTGACCAAAAGTTGCAGCTTGTTAGGGAGGGCAGTGTACAGATGTCTCTTCTTAAAGGCCTGGGCAGGAGTGGGGCAGCCACCACTGCTCTGGGAAGCCTGTTGCTGTCTCTGACCACCTTCTTGGCAAAGAAAGTTTTCCAAATACCTTGACACAGCTTTGAACCCTTCCCATGGGTCCTGCTGCCAGAGATCAGCAGCTCCTTCTGCACTTCCCCTCTTCAAGAAGCCATGCAGAGCAGGGAGGTTGCCCCTTAGCCTCCTTTTCTACAAACCAGACAAATCCCATGTCCTCAGCTGCTTGGCATCCATCTGTCCAGCCTTTGCCATGGACTGGTCCTTCCCAAGCAGGGGAGAAGAAATTCCAGTGCCAAGGCTGCTTCTGGACCCCAGGGTGGCCATAAAGCCTGTGCTTGAGGACACCAGCATGATCACCTTTCGCTGGTTACTTCCCATCTAGGCAGCCCACTGCATGTCCTGGGGCCTGAACCCATCCCTCCTAAGGTGCAGGACATCAGGCTTCCCTTTCCTGAACTTGGGACTCTGCCTTGGCAGAGTATGACCAAAAGGAGCACTGAGTTGTTACGCTGTGAAGGAGGTGGGGCTTGAGTACTGCCCCAGTGACGTGGGCCAGAGGGTGCAGTGAGGAGCACTGGGGCACAGGCTGGCGCTGATGTCCTGGTGGTCCAGTCCTGGTTTGGACATCCCCCAAGGCACCCTGACAGGTCACTGTCATGGTGCTGGTGTCTTGCTGGCTGGTGAGGTCTTTGCGGTGCCAGTTCTTTTCTTCGGGGTTTGCCATGGCTGCCCACAGGAGCCTTCACTGACCGGGCTGGAAGTGGAGGGTCTGGGCACAGCCTCCCTTGGTTCCTCCTGGACCTCCTCTTGCTCCTCAGGGATGGCAATGGGAACAGAGGGCTGACTGCTGGCACCTGCACCAGTGGCAGTGGAGGAGGTACTGAGGAGCTTGCCTGTGCTGGATCTCACAGGGCTGCCAGAGGAGACTGGGCTGGGGACCAGAGATCCTACTTGAGAGGCAGCAGGGATGGGGATATCCATAGGGCTGCCCTTCCACCACCAGGCAGCATGGGTCTCCTGCTGGCCCAGCAGGCAGTGGGGACCTCTGCTGCACACTTGGTGGGAGACCCCCAGCATGTAGTGCAGCAGCTCTTGATCCCACCTGTGACTGTTCTGGGTGCCCATGAGGTTGCCAGAGATCTTCTCCTGCTCCTGATGGACCAAGGGCTGCAGAACCTGGAAGAGTGTTGAACTGCTATGGAAACAGCTCATCCAGTTTGGTGGCTGGAGGGCACCCACAGGACTCTGGGGGCAGCCTTCCTGCAGCTCACTTGCTGGGGTGGTCCAGGATGATGGACATGGCAGGTGTTTGGGTTTCTGGCAGCTTCTGCCTGGCAGATGACAACTGATGGCGTAATGGGTGCTGTGGGGGCTCCAAGTTGTCATCGCCCAATTGCATGGATTGACAGGATGCTCCTCTTGCAGTGGGGGCACTTGAGCTTGCTCTCAGCCCACCACAGGATACGCTGGTAGCCAAAGCGCAGGAGACATGGCATCACAAGCTTGTCACAACAGTATGGTATTCTCGGTTGATGTCTGAGAAGTTGCGATCTCCCATAAGGACAAGGGCTAACAAGCCAGAGATTTCTCTTAACTGTCTACAAAATGACTAATTAGTGCTAGTGTTAACAGGTATGTAAGGGAGATAGTCTTTTGGTTTATGCATTAATCTACATCGTTTTCTAGATCAACAATAAATTTCACTGTAAATCCTAGAAGCACAGTGAGAGATATACAGGAATGAAAAAGAAGGCTTTGTATCTGAGAATCTCCTATGGAACCTTCTGTGTCTATACTGGATCCCTGGTATCTGGTTTATGTAATATCTATGCACTTGTCTCCTCACATAAAGAAGAAATGAATGTGTTGCCTATTGATGACATGCGAAGGGAACAGTCTGAATTCTCTATAAACCATTCTGTTTTGTCAGAAGTCTCTCATCCTCTTAACAAGTGCAGGATTATTGTTGAGCAGGAAACTGATTTTCCTACCTCAAAAAAATGCTACAAACTCCTCACCTTTTTGCATTATGATCATGCTTGATGTGATAAACAGTTAAGTAGCATTATAAGTAGAATGTAATATAATGAATTTGAGTAGCAAAGAAAGCCTGAGAGCGTCCCGGAGCCATCTTGTCACTATCTGTTACAATCTGTCCATGTGACACTGGCTAATCTGATGGTTTCACTCACTAGATTGCTTTCATGAGACTCTGCAGTGTTTGCTAATGTTTATTTTTCTGATAATCTAGCTCACATAGGACTCATGTGATAATGCTCCTTAAGGAAGATACTCTTTCTGTTCATGTGTGGCCTTAAGAGATATAGAAAGACACCAGAGACTCCATGCCAGTGTCTCTTCTCTCTACATCATGTCCTTATAAAGTGGCTGGAAGAAGACTTTTTTCTCTACAAAAGCATTGGAGCGTATCAGGGTAACAATGGCCTAAAACTCATTGCTGCTGCTGCTGCTGCTGGAGAGTGGTTACTGCATGCCAATTGTTCCAACGTTTTTCCCCTCCTATTCATTCCCATGGGCTGATCTCAGAAAGCTTCCCTCAGACCAGTAGTGACCTAGTTGAAACGGTTTCATTTTCCAATCCATGGCAGTTAGTTCAGATTCCAGATACTCAAATTTTCCATAAAATGCTGAAGCTATCTCCCTAAAATAAGGAAATCATTGGGTCGTTAGCTTAGTCCCATGAGCAATTCTTGACTAAAATTTCAAATTAGCCAATGCAAATTTTCTTGACTCCGGCATCCTCACTCCGTTTAGACCTTTCTTTCTTCAGTTACCTGCCACTTTATTGCATTTATCTGTATCTCCTCAAAAAGCATTTATGTGTAACTAAAACCAAATGAGTAATCCTAGTTAAATTTTTATAGAGGAGGTATTTAGACCTGAGCTTAAAGAAACCTGACCACCTTGTTTATGCCTCTCAATATCAATTTGAAAATTGTGCTGATTTCTTGTATACACAGAATGCTTTACATCTAATTTTTTCCCTGATTCATGTATGCTGAGATACTCTCAATTCCACCACTTTACTGTAGCTTCAATTTGACAGAAATTTTCTGGCAACTTTGTAGTACTCATTATTAATATCAGATGAAGGAAACGGATCCAATCTTCAACAAGAATCTCATTTTGTTATGGTAGAATCTTTCTGTGTGAAGTAATAAGGGTGCTGGCAATGGAGGGAACGTAAAAAGGCAAAGCAACAACAGAATACTTTGTCATGTAGCTATGGTTTGATTGCTTGGGACATATTTGTTATTTATTATGCAAGACTTTACTTACAGAATGTGATATAATAACTAGCTTTCATTATTACTTTTTGGATTGTCTGCCTCAGCTTTGTTAAATATTTTCTGCACTATCTTTGAAAATGCTTGGGTCTAAAAACTGCAGTTAATTATGCCGTAGTTACCTCATAGGAAAAAACCACGCCTTTTGTTGCCACTTGAATACTTTCAAATAGGAAGCAAAAGACTCAGAGATGTACTGAAATAATGGGACAAAAGGTATTTCTTTTTTTTAAGACTGCATATACACACTTTTCTACTCAATCGCTTTCAAAGTTTCCCTGATTCAGCTGAAGCTACAGTCCTAAAATATCCACAGGGCAGTTGCCAGTATATTGCAAATAGTGGTTTTCCTGAACTGCAGCAGATTCTCTCATTGGAATTTCAGTCAGGAAATGGTTATTAAAGCACTTGGGTAAAGGAAAAAAGAAAGAAAACTACAGATGCCAATATTTTTTATTTAAATTCAAGGATCATTGAAAGTCCAGGGGCAACCTGCAACTCAAGACAGAGCTTGCTAAACCTAAGCTACAAAAAGAGGGGCAGGTTACTAGAATATGAAGTGTTTTTCTGGGAAATACAGCATATGCCTTTGCCTATCTGTCTATTTATAACATGAAGTATGACCCACACACGTTTTTCCTGTGTAACATGTTAAGTGTTGCATGGGTTCTAAATTCATATATAATGGTGACATGCACTCCAAAACTGCTATGATGAACTGACCCACTTTTCTTTCAGAACTTGTTAAAAACCCCTAGGAAACAACAATGATAATTAATAAACAGGTTTGTATAACAGGTTTTGAACTTGAGTTGAAAAGCAAATGTTTTACATATGGTGCTGAGTAATATTTTTAACACTGAAAGTGCATTTCTGTAGCACTCTAAGCTATTTTTTTTCACAGCTTGATGCACAAGACAGTGTCTGTTCAAAACTTGTGCTAAATTTATGCCTTAGTACATTTCTAAAGCATTCACTAGAGAAATGGAAGCTCTTCCGTTCTTGTCTGTGACCATTTTACCATTCAAAGGTTATGGGAAAGAACATTAAAATGGGGTAAAGAGCAACAGAGTATGCAATGAAATCAAAAGAATTTCTCTAAATGTAGCTGATTAAGTAGAGCATCAGGCAGAAAGTTAAGTAAACATACAGTCATAGAAAAACAATCCTACATGGGGGGAAAGACTCCTTTGGTTCTTATAAGAAGAACTGCTAGATGGCAAGTCTAATTCTCACAAGAATTTTGTTGAAAACTTTGTACTCTACATTTGGAGCTTATCCTGTTGAGCAGAAAGTACAACCACATGCAGCATGAGAGAAACTTTTTCAGTTTGTATGACAAATGTCACATGAAAATGGGCTTTGGTTTTAATTTAGAACTTTATAAACAGATCGGGAGAAACCAGTTTTGATCATTTGCCAAATATTGCACAAGTATTTAGACTAATAAATAGCCTTCTATAACAGGAAGTGTACTGTATATTTTATGTGTTCCCATAATTTTTAAGAGAAAGTCTCATCCCTTCTGTTCCACAGATGTTTCTAGAGAAAAAGAAAATTAGATAAAATAGCATATACTATTATAAAAAAAATATTTCAATCATCAGCCCATGGATTTAGAGAACATTAAGAGTACATTTCAAATAGGAGTACATTTTAAATAATAGTGCATTTTAATTAGAGGCTTTTGCTCACTGATTAGTCTTTTAGACCCCGGGTTAAAGTCATGTCTTAATGAATTCAATATGATGTACAGTTATGAAAATAATCGTAGGGACTATCATCTCATTATTTTCATTGTGTAATTCACAAATTAAGGCATATTCTAGCTGTTAGAAAAAACAACTGGTCTAGTTTCTTATGCCAGTATTAAAGTGTGTTCATCAGATCTATGAATGTGCAATATACCAAATTTTCTATCTTATGCTGCTGATACCAAGGCTGTGATATGCACCAAGATCTAAGGGTTTTGTTTGGTAAACTTTTTGCTGGATTCTCCCTTTTGTATCCAAAATGCCACAGGAAGGAAACAAGACCAAACAATCCCTATGCCTTTTAGGCGTGGCCAAAGGTTCCTTACATTCCATTATCATCCAGCTTGAAGAGCTGATATTATGGAACAAGCAAAAATAGTTCCAAATATATGAAGAACTATTTCTGACCCTACAAATAAACTGCATGGGGGTAGAAGTTCATGTTAGATTAAAAAAATACACTATTATCTTTATTTGAGTTTTCACAGGAGAAAGATGTTCTGCGGTTAACAAGAGGCAACTGCAACTAAATTCTGCAGAAATTTGGTGTGACGTTGGTGAAGGTGCAGGATGGTATGCAGACTGCTCAGCAAGTTCTTGGAATGAGTTAGTTATAATGTTTTGATGCAGACAGCAAATATGCACATATTGAAAGAGTCTTTAAAGTTGGATTCCAGCCAATGAGTTTGAGAATGTTGAGACAGCAAGGTAAAGTAGATCAGAGTGACCATATGTGACCTGATCACTTCTAAAAAGAGATAGAGCAGAGTAAAATGACATCAGCAGACTGAAAAAAAAAAAGCAGAAATCAGGAAGACATGCCAAAGAAGTAGAAGACTGAGGAGAACAGGCAAAGAATCACAGAATCACAAGGTTGGAAAAGACCTTTAAGATCATCGAGTCCAACTGTTCCTGTCCCATGCTAAACCATATCCCTAAGTACCTCATCTACCCTTTCTTTTAAACACATCCAGGGATTGCTGCTGTGCTACAGGACAGAAAGGAGAAACTAATCATAGATAATGCAGACAAAGTGTAAAGGTTTAATATTTTTGGATTAGCATGCTCTAACAAAGTAATGCAAGCATGTGGCCAAGACATTATCTGTATGAGACAGCTAAGAATACTTCAGTGAGCTGGATGCTTTCAAGTTGGCAGAGACCAAAAAATTCTTACCAATCCAAAGTAATATGTGCAATTCTTGCTTAAACAATCATCCAAAGCTATCTCCATTATTGCAGTAGCAGTTCTTGAGAAATGGGGTCTGTTAAAAATAGTCTGTTTAAAAAAAAAGAGAAACAAACTGAAAAATTATCAGTTTATTTGTAAACACTCAGACGTTAGTAAGGAAACAGGTGAGAACACACAGGAGTTCACATGAACAATCTAAGCTATTTTACTCTACCACAGAGGAGCAGAGAAGAATAAATAGATGGTATATATTTTGACTGCTGCAAGAGCCTTCTATCTCACATGACAGATGCATAGTAGGCTAGGGAAGTGTGATCAAGATGAAATTGCTAAAACGGGGATGCAAAAGCTGTAGTATGACAATACCTTCTGGTGAATCAACAGTTTTTCATTGCTAAATAAAAGTGGAATTTTGCAGTAGCCCATTCCTAGTTTTATCTGTTAAATATTTCCATTAAAATTATGAAACTATAATGATGTATTTATTAAATTTCAGACAATTTGGAGCTGAAAGAGTATGCAAAGTGGAAGACAGGTTTAAAATTCAAAATGACACTGGCAAATCTTGAGGGAGGATATGCAAGAGAATGGACAATATTCATCAGTAAATGCATGATTGTATATTCCAACAAGAATTTTCAATTGCACAATTACACAATGAGCAGCAGCTGGCTCGTGACAGGCTCACTGACTCATGACTTGTAATGGATTACCAGGTGATCATGAGTTAACAAGATCATGCTGTTGGAACCCCCCCCCCCCCACATATTGGAACATACAAAAGGGAGAACAGCTTACATGATGGAGATAGAAAATCTGCATTATTAAGGCTTTAGGTGTTTTCAGTTTTGGACACGACCTTCAAGAAGAATATGCCAACCTGTGGCAGAGAATCCAGAATAGGGCCATGAGAAGGATCTAATAAAAAAAATAGGACCTACAAGAAAGACTGGAAAGTTAAGATTAATGAATGTCAAAAAAGAAAAGACTAAGAAATAACACAAATCTTCACAACACAATAACACAATAATCTTCATGTACATAAAATGTTACTGTAAAGAATAAGATAATTATTTACTGTCTATTTAAGAGGGATGTAGTAGGTTTCATCAACAGCAAGAAAAGAATTAGAACTGAACACTGAAGAAAACTCAGAGAAAGGGTTGAAAAGCACTGGACCAGCAGTGTGCCCTGGTGGCTAAGAGAGCCAATGGGATCCTGGGGTGCATTAGGAGGAGCGTGGCCAGCAGGTCACAGGAGGTGATCCTTCCCCTCTACTCTGCCCTGGTCAGGCTCCACCTGGAGTATTGTGTCCAGTTCTGGGCTCCCTGGTGTAAAACAGACAGGAATCTCCTGGAGAGAGTCCAGAGAAGGGCTACGAAGATGATGAAGGGCCTGGAGCATCTCCTCTATGAGGAAACGCTGAGTGAGCTGGGACTGTTCAGCCTGGAGAAAAGAAGACTAAGTGGGGACGTTATTAATGTTTATAAATAAGTATGGGATGCAGGTGGAATTGTCCAGCCCCTTTTCAGTGGTCTGTGGAGACAGGACAAGGGGCAATGGCTGCAAATTGGAGCACAGGAAGTTCCTCACCAACATGTGGAGGAACTTTTTCCCAGTGAGGGTGACAGAGCCCTGGGACAGGCTGCCCAGGGGGGTTGTGAAATCTCCTTCTCTGGATATATTCAAGACCTGTCTGGATGCCTGTCTGTGCCGTATGAGCTAGGGAGCTGCTTTGGCAGAGTGGTTGGACCAGGTGATTTCTCCAGGTCCCTTCTAACCCTTACGATTCTGTGATTCTATGACCAGATAACTTGCAAAGACTGTGAAGTCTCCATTGCTGGAAATTCTTAAGAGCACCTTAGATAGGGGTCTGCCAGGACGTGCTCTTTTGGGGGAAAGGGGATAAATAGCTCATTTAGCCTTACCTTTGTGGAGTTTTGTAATCTGACTTGGCTTTAGTTGCTTATCCCTCTAACAATTTGCCTTGGAAATCATTATGGGTAAAAATTAGTCAATATTTGCGATGTACTTGGGAATAGTGCTGATCAGATTGCTGTCTTATGAGTACAATCAAAGAATCAATGTTTAGATAATTGTCAAATGTGCTTATCTATTGCTACAGAAATCATGTGTGTCCCTACTTAGGAACACAGGCTCAGCTGTATGTGGATTTACCATTGCCAGAACCATAGAATAGCTCAAGTTAGAAGGGACTCAAAAGGATCATTGAGTCCAACTCCCTGCTCCTCGCAGGACTATCTAAAACTAAATCATATGACTAAAATATACAGATTAGTGAAGACGCTACAGCAGTCACTGTCACATTCCTGTAACACCTGGAATTATTCAGGAATTATTGAGTAGCACTATAGCATAACAAATAAGGAATCATATACCCAGTCATCACTAAGAAGTGACAAGATAGTTGTAATCTGGCTTTCATTAGATTTTAGTGGTTTACTTTTCTCCCTGCCTCCATTTCATCAAATCTTTTATTTATTGCAGCTTATCACTATCACTGCAAATAAAAGCTTACAGACTGAAGTTTAATATAACTGCATGGCATGTTTTCTTTTTATAACATCTAAAAATGCATATAGAGCCATGATGGTTTGCACTGGATCTGATTTCAGGCACTATTGAAAACTTACTGTTCCCTAATAATACATAAAAATGCCAGGTAATGTTTTAGTGATCTCTGCTCCCTGAGTGCTTTTTGAATTATGGTTCTATTTAAGAAATATGTGTCTATTATAGCCACACTTTTCGAAGGAATTATTTCATTTATAAATTATTTTTATTATCTTTTAGAGTTGCTATCACATCTTGACCTATATCTGATTCCCACCTAATTAAATGCTTTATCACCTCATCAATTCCTTTTTGAAATGTCAAATTACCACCACTATTATTTTATTGCATAGCAGCAAGAATTATATTGGTAAGAAGACACAATTCTCTCTTGAAAAAGCATTGGATTATTGGATCAAAATTTGCATACAGATCTAAGTAAGAACTCACTGTAGATAAAAAATGCAAATAAACAGAAAACCGTGGTAATTCACATTTATAATGTGAAAAAACTGTACAGTGCGACAAAGATACTTTTGAAACTTATCTACACTGTAGTAGTAAAAAAATGCATTAATTACTTTTAGAAAATGTAATTCTTAAGAAAATGAATTTGTAATTCCTGTGACTAGATTCCTTTGACAATTAATTTTTTCTCAGCCTTTTCCTCACTTTGATTTCAGACAATGAATCACAGTCCTAAAGTCAGAGAAAAAACGCTTATGTCACCTCCAATGCAAAAGAACATACTCTTTCTTCACTGCTTCACTGTTTTTCCAGGCTAATCTAAAAAATGTCAAATTATTGGATTTTTCAGTTCCTGCTGTAGTAATTCCCTTACTTTTTCTCATTGATATATATCAATGGTTTTTCCTGTTCTAGTTTAAATGTGATTTTTCTCTTTCTAAGTATGATTTACCATCATAATCACAGATCTACCCACATTAGTATATTTACTTCCCTTGCCACTTTTACACCTGTAACCTCTTTTCAGTCACTTTACCTTTTAAGGACCATGGCGTTCTCGGAGTGAGGAACTGAAATTTTCTAAAGAAAATACCTTAATGTATACTCAGATTAAAGCATCTAAAGGCCATAGTCACTTTCAAATGTTGGGTTTCAAATTGCATTCTGTCCTTTGAGTAACACAGTTCATGAAAAAAAAAGATTTTTAAAAAATGTTTTTGAAAAAAATTAATTCAGCAGAAAGGGAGAAAAGTTAGAAGAAATATTCAGAATTCAGATTTAAATTATATACGAATAACCTGAGGAAAACCTTTTTTTTAAAATGGATAAAGTGAAATCCTGGCCCTATTTAAAATGAATAAAACCATTGAGTTCAGTGGTATGAAGATTTTACAGTGTTTACCTTGAAACATATTTAATACTTTTAAAGTTAACTTCCTCTGAAGACACAATGGAAGTCTACTACTTTGTCATAGACCTGAATGAATTAAAATGTTACCTTTCATGAATTGTCCAATGATAATCCAGTTTCAGTTGTCTGCTTTAATTTTAACCCCAAATGAATCAATTTATACTGCTCTGTGGTAAAAATTTCCAACATACATAAAAATTGAATAGGTTTTTTTATGTTTAGTCAGTTAAAGATAGCCTTTTTTTGCCAAAATTGTTTTGTTGTTCATCTGCCAAGTCTTGTAAAAAGACTGACTTACTTTCAAAATCTTTGGAAACTGTTAAGTATATAAAATAAAATATTTCAGTAGCAATATAACATAAGAAAAAATATACCCAGCAATGTTAAGGCCTAACTGAGGAATTGAATCTGAGAGGCATTAGCAAATGCCTGCCATTTTGCTTGTGCAATTTGTCATTAAGAAGAGAATAAACAAATATGTAGGTCAGAGGTGAAAGCTTACTTTTACAAAAAGTCCTTTCCTGCATTTTTAGCACTTCTTAGAAGGGAAAACTGCAGGTCTTATGATCTCTTTTGGAATTTTCCTGGGAGAGGATGGAAAAGTATCCACCCTTTTGAAATAACAGTCTTGCAGGACTCATGAGATCAGAGGGCATTTACCATTTTCCATTTGAACACATGGAATCCCCGTTGCTTATGATTTCTGTACACATGATTTTCTTTGAGAGACAGATTAAGGGAGACAACAAGGTCACCTACAAATATCCTGAGAAATTTTACAAGCAATTTATGACCAACAAGTCCACTATTGCAAAGAATTTATTGATCTTGCACCTTATTTCTCAAAAACTTCTATGAGGTGGGTTTGGACAACGCAGACAGTTTCCTAATTCTCTTCTATTCATTCTTGATTTCTCTCACATCAATAACTGTTCCACCTCAAGGCAAATTTTTTTTCACATTTATCTTTAAGCTCTTGAAAACTCTCCATAGGAGCACATGACCTGAGCTTGCTAGAAGAAAGACACTGAGGTGTTGGAGCATGCAAGAAAGAGCAATGAAGCTAGTGAGGGATCTAGAGCACAAGTCTTATGAGGAACGACTGAGGGAACTGGGATTGTTTAGCCTAGAGAAGAGGAGGCTGAGGGGAAACTTTATCACTCACTCTAGAACTTCCTGAAAGGAGGTTGTAGCCAGGTGGGTGTCAGTCTCTTCTTCCAAATAACAAGCGACAGGACAAGAGGAAATGGCCTCAAGTTGCGCCAGGGGCAGTTTAGACTGGATATGAGGAAACATTTCTTGACTGTTTTGTCAGTCACTGTAACAGGCTGCCTAGGAAAGTGGTTGAGTCACCATCCTGGGGGATATTTTAAACAATGTGTAGATATGGTGCTTTGGACCGTGGTGTAGCAGTGAACATAGCAGTACTAGGTTTATGGTCAGAGGGAATGATCTGAAATGTCTTTTTCAGTCAAAATGATGTCATACAATCTTATTTTTGAGAATCTTGCACCGCTGTATGAATAACATGTTAATTTAGAGCAGTTCATTGCTTCACTCATGGCAAAAAAGGAGCAATGTCTAAAGACACTTTTGTTTTGGTTATTATAGTCACTATATACAAAATGCAGCTTTAAGAACTCTTTCAAACAGACTAGAAAAAACCCCAGATATCTGCATGGATTTAACTCTACTGACACTGCTTCAATATTACTATATGGTGCCACTTTTAACCACAACGTACTTGTCTTTTTGTACAGTTCATTTCTAAACTGTAGGCCCTCCAAGATGGAAATACTTCGCTAATTTGCACAACCTTTGAAGGAAAGGTAAAAACTTAGGGAAAGGTATGTCTCTGGCATCGCAGTGATGTCACTGACAAAGTGTAGTTCTAACAAGACATGGAGACAACCATAGCATAGCTGGCATACTTTTCAAGGCAACTAATTTCCTTCAAGCCCAATCCTAGAAATGACATTCTAGTTTAAACATAGCCAGAGCCTGAGGCATGCATTCAGCATAGCAAATCTTAGTCTGAATGGCTACATTTATTACAATTGTAAACTGTTTTATGATGTGGGCAGGTGGACAAAGGTAGGTGGCATCTGCCTATAATATGGAAGTTTTCGGCTTTTGCCCTTCACATATGGAAAAAACCCACAAACCCAGTCTGGATTAATAGCTCTGTGCCAAAGCTAGCCTCCAAGTACTTTAAGGTCTCTAATCTATTCTGCATCCCACACACATGCGTGCGTGGGAATGCTTGTAAATTTAATGGAAGGCTGACTGAAAGAAGTTTATGCCTGGCTTCCAATTAGATACTAATAAGTCAACCTTAGGTAGCATAAACTCTTTCCTATTATGAAGATGAAATATGTTAGCTGTAAGCAGCCTCAAAGCACCCAATTTTGTAACAGCGCCAAAGCCTTTTTGTTCAGTGGGCTGTTTCTGGTTTTTGTTTTGTTGGGGTTTTTTCCCCTTTTTACAGAACAAGCTTTTCCTTTTAACATCTTGGCTCTATTCACTTCTTCTTTGAAGTCAGTGTGACCTCCCCAATGATTCCAATGGATTTTGGATTGGGGTCTTAGATGTGCAGCTGTTGCTATTACAGGGCACATATTCACATCCTGCACCAAACAAATATGAAAATGGGGTTTATAAATTTATCTTTTAAAATAATCTAACCCAGGTGATAGAACAGTGGACAGGAGTATATACATTTCTTTTTCCTAGGTCTCCCAGATCATATGTAAATGGTGGTTCTTCACCTGTTCAGGTCTACACATTCTACCTACCTCCTCTCTCCAGGTTGAGGGCATATTTGTCCCTCTGTTTGGAAGGGAACAGAACAGAACAGAAAGGGTCTACAGCATGCTTCATCTTTATGAGGTCCACCTGTATGACGCATCTTTCATGTAAGCACTGTGGCCTCTGTTACTTTGTACAAACTGTATTTGTCAGTTTTGTCAGGCACTAAAAGCGAACTTCACTGCTAAATTCTTCAAAAAGTGAGCTGGAAATCATGTTATAGAGCATTTGAACACACAACTTTTAGGACATCTAGTTGCTCTGCTGCATTCCAGAGGTTTTTGGAATCTACACATCCATGAGAAAAGGTGGATACTTAAGAATGGGATATCCAAAAAGCAATGTGAGCAGAAAACAATCTAAGCTAGCCAATAAGGAAATACTGTGGAAAATACTGTAGTTTAAAAGTGTAATCATATTCATAAGGCTCCTTAGTACTATAGTAATGAAAGAAACTGTTCTGCTAGTTACTGGGATTTTTACAAATATATTTCAAAGGCTGCAGCACTTTTTTGCATCTTATTGTTCCTTAAACTGCTCTTTGTTCAAATTGTTATCATCAATCTGCTTCTAAAGGTTGTTGCTTATTTTCTATTAATAACAGTGTAACAGCTGGTTACGTTCTATCCTGGGAATGGAAAAGCAGCTCACTTGGTGACACTAAGCGTCTTGTAAGTGTATTTTTTCTCTTAGACATACTGTATCTGACAAGTCTGACAGACCACATAATTCAACCAGTAAGAAGTTTCCAGACAGCTCATGAAATTGATTTGGGTAACAGTAAAAATTATGAAAAAGATGCAAAATCTGATCTTTAAGAAACGTCACTTTGTGAACATGCCACATTTATTTTGAATACACTGTACTTAATTTTTCCAATAATGAATAGTGTAAAAGCTATTTCTTAATAAAAACTTATTTTCCTATTTTTTAAATTAAGAAAACCCACATATCTTCATTTCTTTTTCACCACTGTGGCTATTTTGTGTACTTCTGATTTCATTCGTGATATTTCATGTGATAGTTCAAGGCACAGAAGTTTAGAAAGGTTGGCTTTATGATACGCTAGTATATGTTTTTTACACGTAACTGTAAAAATGTCATTCTGCGTTTGAAAGAAATTTAAAGGATTGTCCTCCCACAGATTTAAATTATAAATCACCTTATTCTCTGTATATCCCTGTGTACTTTTTCCTTTTAGCATGTTACCTAAGTGTTGCTATTTGAACAATGGTTTTCTTCCTCTTTAGCTCATTTTCTTTTTATATTTGATCCTGTCGTGAAGTTCTAACTGAATTGGTGACATCAGTCATTTCCATGGCAACAGACTGATGCTTTAAACATAGGATTACGATGAATTCAACATAGTATTGAGTAAAAGGAAAACAAGACTATAAGCAAGATTTTATTAAAGCACAATGGTGTACTATTACGAGGGTGGAGAAAGGAATATAAATGCTGAATACACTTCTGCTTTTTAACATCACAGTTCTGCACGATGGTCCATACATTGTGGTTATTTATTTCAGATGTTCATGATACTTGGTGTAACATCTGTGGCACTCAGATGTTGCCAAAAGTTTCAGACATATTCATTAGTCTTGTTCTTACATATCTTAATATAAGACACAGTGGGTTTTCATGACTACTTGAAGTTGTATATAAGCTCAGTGGGGGAAGTAGGCTCTCATCGCCTCTGAAAAATCATGCTTGAGACATTTCAGGCTGAACTTTGAAAAACTGGAACACAGACCACCCCTGGGAAATATGATAACTGTACATTAATTTGTCTTAGCAAGTTTATGTTAAGAAATGTCATAGGTTTAACATATTATGAGTCATAAACTCACTTAAAAATAATTAATCACAATCTACTTTAAGTATTGAAAAAATATTCTGGTTTCTGCAAATGACATTCCCTTTAGCTGAATGATGTTATTATGAAGTGTATTGAATACAGTGCATACAGGCTGTAGATTTCTGTTGGGTCCAATTCCTACTCTACGTGCTATGGGCTAGTTGCATTAGAAATTTTACTAAAAATCTCATTCTGGGGTCAAAACAGTCTGTAGTAAGCAGTGACATCTCTTCAGCGATTCCATCTTGCTCCCTCTTCATCCTGTACTGCAAAGCTCAACTGTAGATATACTGACAAGGCTGACATAGTCACTCAGGAACCAGGCGCTGTGGTGGTACCAAAACTACAAAGAAAACTATAAAAGCTTTATTCTATAGCTAAAGAATATATGTAATTCTATGTTCCTGCACAGTGGCTACTGGAAGAATTATCAACTTGATGCCTGCTCTGCCCAAGATGCATGAATCCAAACAAGTACGGCATGCATCCTTTAATCTTCACTGGCAGGGAGTGCTAGATGAGGGATGAGAAAGATGCTAAGGATACTCTGGATCTCTGTTGGAAGAAATCTAAATCTTGAAGTCATAATTAGACTTTGATTAATAGGTAGATTAACACCAAGAATTGTCTCAATAAGTGAAATCATATTAAATATGTATTCCAGTGTTTGCCATCTACTAGCTCTTCGTGAATTTCTTTCACTAAGCAGTTTTTAAAACACTGTTTCAGAACATGGTACCATTCCATTCTTGTTGATATTTTTACTTCTTCCACTTCTTCTTAGACTGCATACAGCACAGGAAAATGGCATGTTTGAAAGACTTCAAAGTATGGTATGAAAGACCATATTCTCAACTTTTTTCAGGTGTATTGTTGAAACAGCAAAAATTTCTGAAAGTTATGGGGCATTTCTTAAGTAGAAGACTGTGGGCAGTAATAACCTAACATTCTGGATTAGCCTTGGAAACATTTAGTTCTTTTTTAAGTCTTCTACTTTACTAAGGTACTTAAGACACGATTTTTTTTCCAGCTGCTGCCAGGGCTGAGAATACACAGTATGTAGTGCTCTCCATAGGAAATAAAACATACTTTGCAGGGAAAAAGGCAACTGGAATACAGCTTCCCCATCCAGACATGAAGTGACATACTCAAAAAGATACTATCTAGAAAGAGAATTAGTCTGGAGAGAGGTTAATTTTTTGTAGATCATTTTTCTTTAATTGATGCTTAATTTTCACAAATTGCAAAAACCTGATAGCTAGATGAGATCCTAATTTTGAAGACCTGCCTTGAAACATATCTTTTAAACAATTTTCAGAAATCTGAAAATTGCTGTGTTGGAAATGGCTGTTTAGTGGCATTGGTGAATAACTGCATATTCAGTTTCTGCCTAGTCACTTACATGTTTTTATTTTACTTTCTAATAACAATTTCTGGGTTCAGTATTCTTGAGCTTAAGGATCCTGCTTTCCTACATAGACAAATGACTTCTATTGGAGAGTTTAAGTTAAAAAAAAAAAGTTATGAGGAAACCATTTTGGCAAAACAAATAGGCCTTATGTAGATCCTGATTCCCCTATTCTTGCAGCCATGTGAGACATCAAGATCGTGATTATTTAACCCTTTGTTCTGTCTTGGAAATTTGGGTCATAAAGTCACTCAGATTCTTTGACATTAGCCGAGTTCTTATAAATGATGGACTAAACTTTCACTGAAAAAGCTTATTCAGCTTATCAGACTGTCTTAATTGCATCAGTATGTAGAGAGTAAAGAATATAGGCAAATACAGCTAAGGTTATAATGTAAAAGATAAACAGATCTGATGAAATGGAGTAGAACATCAAAAAAAAGTCCAGTGTTTTCCCAGTGTATGTGAAACTATGAGGCATTTCTCAGAAAGAATGAAATATATTCATTAAATCTCTGTGTCACATACTATTAATCATAAGGCTAAAATGGAAAAGCAATGAACATAAAAACATTTTACATCATAACAGCTTAAAATTTATCTTTAGAGTGATTTCTGTAGAATGCGTCATATTTTTAAATACTAACCATACAACTGATTTTGTCCAAAATTGCTGCAGCTTTTAGCAAAAAGGTAGAGTATCTTATACTGCACATATTATCTACAGCACATACATTGTGAGCTCAGTTATCTTTTTTAGATATAAACCACCCCTCCCCCCAAATTAAAAAAAAAATCTGAACAGAAGGGAAATGTAATTATGCCATTCAGAAATGTAACAGACATCGTAACTCATGGGTTGCTCATGAACAGTAATAAAGAATCACATCTGACACAACCAGTCTATGTGGTGGTGTTGATTTTTCTATAACTTCATATGATTTGAGCATAAAAGACCAGGTTTCTCCTAGCCCCTACTAGGGACCTGGATTTCATGACACATGTATTGCCTTTAAACATTGTGGAGTTCCGTGGCTAGTTCTTCCACCTGGAAATCACATTATATCAGGACAGAAGTATTAAAATACTTTTTAATCTCCTCATTTCAATGATGACAGTAATTTTAAATGTTTCACTGACAGTTCTACTGAAATGACCTTTATCACTTTAAGTCAACACATTTATTCAAATGAATTGCCCCTTTATCTCACCAAGTACCTGTTTGGATGGAAATCCCGCTCTCTGCATTTATATATTGTTTTCATTAAGTTAGTAATTTTTTGTTCCATAATGCTTATTTCTTTTGGCTAGTAGCTAGTCCTATTACATCCTTGTTGACATCACAGATTTGACAGAATTGTTCTACTGCAACCTTAGCAGCAGCCCAGACAGCTTTTTACCACACATGAAGGTACCCTGATAAAACTGAGAAATCCATTTTCTACTAGAATTTCATATCAAACATGTTGAATCAAATGTCAATTGCATCAGAAGTGTTCTACCTGTTTCCTGTGCTTTCTCAGCAGCTTTTGGTGACATCCACCCCTCCACCCCGCACATGAACTGTATGAGGTCTTGCCTTCTCAGTTGCCACAGCAAAGATCCTCTTAAGATACAGTTAACAATAACGTTGTCTTAGGAGTTCTTCAAAGGAATTCAAAGATGGAAGGCGAGTATTGCTTCACACAAAAACTTGTGTGGAAGTTTGGTTTTAACAGTATTTATAAATAGGTTAAGGATTTTTGTAATAATTATTTTAACAATGTTAATAAATAGGTGAGCAGGGTACACTCACTGAAAAAAAAGGATTCAGGGATGTTGCGGTTTGTTTGCAGTTTGCCTGGCTGCGCCCTGAGTCAGTGAACGTTTCCTTTGCTAGGCTACTTCAAAAATACAATGAAGCTTTTTTAAAGTTCTTCAAAAGGAGACATAGCAGTATTCACAACCTTGGAGTTGCAATTAGATACAAATATCTCAATATTTAGAAATCTCCACTGTTGGTCAATTCTCTATTTCCACTATTTTTGTTTAAATCTAGCCCCATAGAAATAAACCCCATTACTTCATGCCCTTTTAGAATAAACTGTGCGTCCTCCCTGAAAAGAAAACATTCTGTATATTTTTCTTTAGCAAGTATCTGTCCAATAGCTGTTACAAGTATCTATGCCCTTCTTCAGGCTCTGATACTCTGATACTCAAAGGGTTGTTGAACTGTGACAAGTACCCCATGCAAGGGGCCTTGCTCAGCACTTTTCCATTCCTGGAATTGTTTCACCTTTCTGCCTTGTTAGTCATCTGCAGAGAATGGGCAGGAAATTTGTTTCCACCTTCCATGTTTGGGAAGTACGATTCTAAGACGTCTTTGTGCAATCCAATCCAGTGTGGTTGTCTTGATTTTCAAGGTGCCAAGGGCAAAGACACAAGTGAATGCGGTTGGCATGAATGGAAAGACAAAACCTGCCCCAGTGACACACAGGTATGATTTTCAACAATTCATGTTGGAAACAGGTAACAAGTGCCATGTAAGCAAACTTGTAAGCATACCCAGGTAGACTGAGATTAGTAAGAATAATTTCTGAAGAGAAAAAGCTGCAAAGATATCATACATTTTAGCATTATAATTTCAAAGCTGCACAGAGCAGAAAGAAAATAGACAATATAAGGAAACAGCTGCCTGCAAAACATTGAATAGGCATGGTGCCAGAAAGGGAACACGCTGAGTGCTACATTCTTATTAATAATACATAACAATGAGGGACTTTTCTTCAGCAGTATCAGTTGTAAAGAAGATCAAAAAGGCTTTTAAATAGTTAAAAATCAAGATCAGAAACACAAGTGTGCTAACTAGATAACAGAATGATCGTGAAAACTCTGCCATTAATAAAAAGCAAACGGAGTACTAGAAGAGACAGAACCTCCTGGCATGTGTTATGGAATTGAAACAAACTTTGTTAACCAACTTACGAGAACAGGTAATGGATCTCACTCTCAAATATCAGATCACTCTGCAGAGACAAATAATTTCCAGCTTGTAACAAACTCAAGTGATTTAGCTTGAAAAGCCAAAACTGGTTGCTCCTTTCCCCCCTAAAATATGTTCACTTTTCACTTTAGTTAGACACTGATGTGCTCATCCAGGCAAAATGAAACTATTCACTGAAGTTCATCTACAGGCACAACATAAGGAAATTTAAGCAACTTAGAACAAGGAGAGTTTCCTTCTTGTACTTATTCCCGCTTCATTGTACATACTGTCTGGACCTTTTCATTGCTACCTGTAAATCTGCATATCAGTATAAATATAACTGCTTTTCTGTCTCATTACAGTAACTTTTTTCTGTCTCATTTAATATGCTTTCTTGGTATTTTTAGTAATTCCAGTTGCCTAACTGAACATCCATGAGTACTTTCACACTTCATAATTTTTGGTACCTAATTAAGATGTTAAGTACAGAGGTCACACTCCTCCATTCAGAGTGAGATTGTTCCTCTACAAAGAGAATCATGGCAAGTGACCTGCACTGAAGCATGTTGAATGAAGTTCTGAAGAAACCTCCCTCCACTAACCACGGAGGCAATCAATTTCCCAGTTTCTGTACCTACACACCCTGCTGTCGAAGTTGCAACATTGCTGCATCAAAAACACAGCAAGACACCCCCCTTCCCTTTCCTCCCCACCCCACCACCACCCCCCCCCCCCGACTGTATTTTCAAAGAAAAGCAGTAAGCAAAGCTAAAAAATGGGGCTGCATATTTCCCTTTTCATTTTCAGACCTGTACACTGAGAATCTGCATCCTGATGTGAATGGGTATTCCAGGGCAATTCCAAATGTAAAATTAATTAGTGTGAAAGACCTTTAAGATTTTTCCCTTGGATTAGATTATGATTGACCAACCATATTAAAAGTAACAGCTGAGTGCGGAGAATTGCTCACCTATTCTCCGTTTGCACTGGTTCTGTTTTCATTCATACTAACTTTCTTCTCTGGGCATAAGGGAGGCTGAGTCAAGATTTATACAGTTCTGCTAAATCAATTTACTTTACCCATCACCAAGTATCAATATTTGGATTTCTGTGTGCAGCTGCAATCAGGTTACCAGCAACGTTATATGTTATTTAGGTAGCTACTTATAATTTTTTTCCAAGTTGCTCCATTTTTTTTATTAGACAAAAAATTATTTATTGCTTAAATAATAATCTGCATGTCAATATGCTTTCCCTCTATAACTAAATGCGTTTTCCATGTACTACTTTGACTTTAAAGCTGTGTTGTTAGAACTAAACCACAGTGAAAAAAAAACAGGGAACAACAGAATATGGAAAACTCTGCTTTCATCCAGGAGTCCTGATTTATGCTTGAATGCCAGTGCAATCAGAAGAGCTGAATATACAGTATTACAAAATGCATTGTAGTATTACATTAACAAAATAAAAGTTATATGAGTATGCAGTTTTAAGCATTAATACAGAGACACAGTTGGAAGAACAGAGTGACCCACTGTAGCAGGCATTTTTAATGTCTCCTGTTGCCAAAAAATTTAAGATTTCATTTAAAAAAACCCCCAACATTTACTTTGTAAATGGAAAAAACCATCAAGAGTGTCTAATTTGTCATGTTAAAATGAGAGGTATATTACCACTCATCACAACCATTCTACTTTCAAAAAACACTGAAGAGGTCATTGGAAATAAAACTTTTTATTTGTGTCGTGTAAACATGACTTAGCAATTGATGCCTCACAAAGCCGGAACAGAAACTCAGTAGCCCTGGTGACTATTAAGCAGGTATCCTTTACTGCAGTGCTGGGCACACAGGGGATCGATGGCTCCTCCGAATATGTGTGCCCATTAAAGCCACAGTGCTCATATTTATACAGATTAACTATGCATATTCATTATCAGTACTAAGAAAAGGCAGGGTTATGCAAATTATTTCCAGGAAGTCATTTACACTAACTCCTCACAGATAGAGGATACTCAGTGACACTCAGGGGGTCCTCCGGTGGTCTTCAGGGATGAAAGCTAGACATCTTCCTCTCTCTCAGCCCATGCTCTTTAGGTTTCTTCTCCATGCTTATCTGGGCTCCCAGCACCTGCACCGACAAGTTAGTTCTTCACTGAAAACAAGATATACTCTGTCTTTTAATTGGTTGATAGTCCCATTATTTATGACTCCTCTATCTCCTACTTCCTCTAGTTTCAAGGCTGTTGCACTGTTATGGTTAAGTTTTGTAGCCGCTCTCATGAAACAGCTTATGTGATTACAGCCAAATTCTGCTAAAATTCAAAACTAATCTACTCCTAAAAACACACAAATTCTTCTTTATCTTCAGGGCTGTTACTGTTGCATTGTTATGGTTAAGTTTTGCATCTGCTCTCACAAGCAGCTTACACAGTTACAGCTTTCTCTTAAACTAGTCTATTCTTAAAACTATGAAAATTCTTATATTAAAGTTATATTATCTCTTAAGCTACACCTATATCAATTTATTCAGCATGATTATTTTTCACTGAATCACAATGCAGATGTGGGAAACTGCAGAAAAAGTAAATAGAAATTAAATTTGGGTTTCACTTTTTATGCTAGCAAAGTAAAATCAAACAGTGACTGTGTAAAAGAACATTGTACTTCTAAAACTCTTCTGGCTTTAACCATGATTGTGGAAGTTTGTAATAACAGGTATGGGGGTACTGGGCTTGGTTTCAGGCACTGACCTCTGCTCAGCAAAAGCGTTTGCTAGTTCTTGAGCCTGGGAACTATTGCAAATGACAGCTGCACAGGGAAAGCATGTCTGCCTTCAGCTTCAAGGCAACATTATGGTACTGTAGTTAACCTAGACCTGCTTTTCATTCCTTTGTACCTTACCTTGTGTCTTTTAGAACAGTACTAGCTCTCTGTTTTTATTGACACAATTGGGTATGATCTTTCAAAATTATCATAAAATGTATTTTGACTGTGAACAAAACTGCCTGGACAGGCATCCTTTATTCCTTTCTGCTGGAAATGTTTTTCACATACTGTGGGCACTACTGGAACAGGCTGTTAATCACGAGCTATAGCATTGTGTTTAAATAGTAAAACATAATTAATGGAAGGCTATAATCTGCCTGCTCTTTCCCCCACCATTTGTCCTTCCTGGTGCTCTACAAGAACAAATAAGACATTATATTTAGACTTTCATTTCTCCAGAAGGAAGGCAGTAGTAGAGCTGCTGAGCAACCACATGACAGAGAGGAATGCAGAAACTAGTTTTCCAAAATGACAACCAAAATGCCTCCATATGAGCCTCTGCATGGGAGCAGTAGAACTTTATCTCTCTGATTAAGTAACACTGAGTTTTGAAAACGACAGAGGGTGGCTCAAAGACATGTTTTCAATTCTCAAGGCCTAACACTTCAAAGTAATGAATGCACACTTCAGAGGTTTAGGAGCCTCATTGCTGTCCTGGATTGATAGCAGCTATAGCAACCTTTCCCAAGTCTTGTGTAACGAGTCAAGTGAACCTCTTTATTTATATGTAATATGTACATATACCCTGGCCCAACTGTGTGTTTCACCACACATCACTGGTGAAATTCTATCATCCTTTTGAAACAAGACAGTAGTCCAAGATATACATTTGCAACCAAAGGCTGCAACTGCCTCCTAGCTCCACGCTTACGGATGGCATCCTTTGACTTGCTTCATGCTGGCCGGCCTGTCAGTGTCTATGGAGGGTAAGCACACACCATGCCAGTGGAGGTTTGACCACTTAACCCAACTCTGAACACCAAGTCGTATTCATGTGAGCCTCACTTTTGCAAAGCAATGGTAATTTCAAGTCCCCAGAAAGAGGCGGCTGGGTGTAGAGTGAGAGGTGGGCCCAGTGCAAGTTGCCTCTCAGTGCACAGAACAGAGTGCTACCTGGTTTACGGTTTTGAGAGTGGCTGCTTTGGTTACCAGTGAGGCCACTGCCAGGCCTAGGCACGGCTGTAATACTCGAGGCAAAAGAGTTCATGTGCTTTATTTCAGGTACCACCTCATGGCGTGCAACACAGCCGGAGCATGTTCCCTTTTAGATGGGAGCGAGGCAAGTTAAGCGCAAAAATAAACACGCTGCCTGGCCTCCACCACTATTAGGAATGCTCAGTAAAACTGTAGAGATTTTACACCACGATGGTCTTTTCCACGCACCAGCGTATCTCAAGCTGTGTGTGAAAAACCTCAGACCTCGTCTGGCCAACAAGCCCTTCCTTGCTCCCTCCGCCTCGGCATCAGCCAGACCCGGGCTGGCCCGCCAGGCCCGGACCAGAGTCAAGGCCAGGCGCCGCGCCGCCACAGCCGCCCGCCCTGGCGAGCTGCAGGAGGTCAGCCCGCGGCCGGCGATGACCGAGCAGCTCCTGGGCGGCCGCTGACCGCGCGGACGCCCGCGAGCTCCTCGTGCCTCCGTAGCTGCGGGGAGGAGGGGGGGGAGGGGGCCGGCAGCGCCCCGTGCGTGCCGCAGCCGGTCACGTGGGCGGCGGGACCGGGGCCGGCGGTCGCGAGAGGCTGAGGCGGCGCTGGCGGCGCAGGCAGCAGCATGGCGGCGGCGCTGGGCGGCCTGGGCCTCCTGCAAGGACGAGTCAGGTTGGCAGCCGCAGCCGCCGCGACCTCCTCCCTCGGCCGTCCCGGCCGCCGGGCGCCGGTGCTAGGAGGCGTTGCGACCGCTCTCCCCTTGACCGGGAGGAGCTACGGTTCTGAGGCGAAGGAAGAGGAGGAGCTGCGGATCCGGTACCTGGATGACGAACACAAAGGTAACGAGGGGAAGGCGGCAGCGGCGGTGTGACCCTCCCCCTTTCGCCCGAGCTCCGGCAGCGCTTGGGCCGCCGGGACGGGGTGACCCCTGTGCGCCGCTGCGACACTGCGAAGTGGTCGCCACGGCGGGACAGGGAGGGGGAGGGCCCGGGGAGAGCTTCCCGGCGGCGAGGGGCGGGAAGAGAGCGGCGCCTCCTTCTTCTCGGCAGCACGGCCGGTGGCTTCCCCGCAGGCCTCTGGCAGCTGCCGCCATGGCTGTTGCAGAACTGGGTCAGAGTACTACGGTGTATGTGTTGTTTGTGCGAGGCGCACCTCTCTGACTCGGCATCTGTTTGCCACTTTAATGGGCGAAAACGCAGATTCAGTAGCAAACTGCAACAATCCTGCTGTGCCACACACCTGTTATGCCCTTGTGTGTATGGGCAGGCAAGGATGCAGAAGTTGGATCCCTGTTTCCTGTTCTGGGAAGCGTGGCTTCAGCACTCATGCCCATCTCACGCAGCTTTCCTAATAGCTGTCTCACCCTCGTCCTCGCTTTTAGTGTTATCAACTGTGACTGACATAGTTCTCCTCACCTATGCCAAGAGTCTTGCTTTAGCCCACCTGGTTACACAAAGAAAGAAAATCTGTGTCAAAGAGTGATCTGAATCCTGTGTATCATAGCATGGACACTTTGTACTTCCTCCTCGGGTTTGGTGCTCACGAGATGTTGGAGGTGTTTTTGCCTTTGGAGGCGTTTCACCTTCTTTGGTGTTTGTCAGTTCCTTCCTATTTGGGTGCAGCAGAGCTAGGAATGGTGGAGAAACAGTAAATGCATGCTCTGTTCCTGAGTATTTTTAGAGCCATGATGTTAGACCTACTTCTGTGGAGAGGGCCATGGTGTGAGGCTGTATTCCTCTGCAGTGCTTGAATCTCTTTATGTGGATGGTATGACTTTCAGTAGTAATATGCTGAGATAGAAAAATTTGGTTTAGGTCTCTCAGCACGTTAACTCATTTATTTCAGACTTGCAGCAAGTTAAGTAAAAATGTGTATTGAGTATGCATATATATCGATTAGTATACATACACAGAGAGGTAGCTTTAAAACTTGAAAATTCTATCATGAGACTAAATATAATAATCTTAGAAGATTATTAGCAAAGGAAAACTTAGGTTCTACTTTCATTTGAGGGTGGGTTTTTCAGTCACTGTTCAGGGTCAGTAAGGTTGGTGATGTCGTCTGATCCGGAAATCCGCTTCAGCCTTAGTGATTGTTCTGTTCCTGACCAAGAGCTGGGAACAGAACCAACTGGGACTTGGAATTAGTTTTAAACATCTATTTTAAATTTTTAAGGTTATTTTAATTTGAGGAAGAGACATGGCAGGAGCAAATGAGTTTTTTAAATGTTGGAGGAGTGTTTTTCCTTGTTTTATACTTTTTAAACAAATGGTAGAAAACACATGAGTGCTATCTAAGATCGTGATTTTTATTCCTATTATACTACAGGCAGTAGCATTAGGTGTTCCAGCTGTTGTACCAGCTAAAAATCATTGTTTTTTGTAATGTTACAAATGTATTTTGTACTATGTATCTGTACTAAGTTCATTGATGAGTGTTTTTTGGTGCAGATACTCTAAGTTTGATTATGCAGAGAATTGAAGGAGGTTTTTGAAGAAAAGGTGCAATGATAGCTGAAGTTTTGACATGTTGGTAGCCTACCTGTTTTTATTTTTTCAGTAAAAACTGGTTCGCAAATATCCTTCTCTTCCCTTTTTCAGAATATATATCATTGGTAAACATGTTATTAAAAATGCCCCCAAACATGAAGATAGAATTTGGAGTGTCAAATCATCTGTGGTTATCATAAGGAAGGAGTCAATCAATGTACTTTTATTTCAAGAATTGTCTTCAGGAGAACGATTTTTCTTTGGCTTTACCTTCCACAGAACCACAAGAGTCACGGCCCGGTAGGCTTTGGAAGGGATGTCTGAAGATCATCTAGTCCAACCCTCCCTGCTAGACCAGGATCACCTAGAGCAGGATCATATCCAGATGAGTTTTGAATATCTCCAGAGATGGAGATGCCACAAGCTCTCTGGGCAGCCTGTTCCAGTGCTCTGTCACCCTCACAGTAAAGAAGTTCCTCCTCGTGTTTAGGTGGAACTTCCTGTATTCAGGTTTGCACCGCTTGCCTCTTGTCCTCTCACTGGGCACCACTGCAAAAAGACTAATCCCCTCCTCCTGACACCTACCCCTCAGGTATTTATAAGCATTGACAAGATCCCCCTCAGTCTTCTCTGGGCTCAAAAATCCCAAGTACCTCAGCCTCTCTTTGAAAGAGAGATGTTCTAGTCTCCTAATCATCTTCATAGCCCTTTTTTGTACCCTCTCGAGTAGCTTCCTGTCCTTCCTGAATTGGGGAGTCTGGAACTGCACACCATATTCCAGATGGGGCCTCACCGGACAGAGTAGAGGGGAGGAGAATCTCTCTCAACCTGCTGGCCACACTTTTCTTGCTTGTCCCCAGAATGCCATTGAAAGCCATGAGGGCACATCGGTGGCTCATGGTTAACCTGTTGTCCATCAGGACTCCCAAGTAATTTTCCACAGAGCTTCTTTCCGGCACGCCAGCCCCTGACCTGTACTGGTGCATGGGGTTATTCAGCACTAGTAGGACATATTTAAAATACTGTTTGCTAATAAAGGATAAGAACAAGTGTCTAAAAGTAAGGCAGAAGAAGTTGGTTAGCTCCTTCAGCAGCATGAAGAGCAGACTGCGTTTCTGCAAAATAAACATGCCTTTGCTTCCTCTCTATGCTGCTACTGCATACCCTCCTCCTTGCCTTGCCTGTAAAGTTCATCCATCTTTATCCGCTTACAGCACATAATACCCCTGCTGTGATAGGACACTAGCTCTGGATAAACCTTGTGGTCTTTCTTACTCTAACTTACCATTCATTTTTCCACCAGTTCATTTTATAGACCTTCCCAGGTGGGACCCAGTGCCATTGCCTCATAATAATTTTCCATAAATACTTCTTGACTTCACAAAGGAGCAGACGCTGTTCCTCTAACTACCTTTCATAGCACAGTCATGCATGTTTATGCTGTGATTATTACACTCTTGTCCATGCTTCATCTTTCCATGCCACTTGAGGAAGACTGTGTTGTCCAGAGGGCTTTTTATAGCTGAGGATGCTAGGGAGGCAGGAAAACTGACAGTTAAGGGCCTTCTAGCTCTAGACAAATTTTTCCCTGCAGGTAAGGTAGCAAACTGTCTTGCTTCACAACACTTTCATGTGATTCACTTACCACAGTTTTTGGGAAGTTGGTAAACATAAAGTGAAATGAGAATGAATTTGAAAGAGCTAGTTATTGAAATTTTAATTGCAGACTTTCCAGCTTCTGAATTAGAACTGATGTAGAATATAAAATATGTGAGAATTTTGAAGAATGTGATTGCAAAATGCTTGTGTACTTGCAACAGCATGTTTCAATTTGGGAAGTTTTTAGTATCTGATTTCCATGAGTATAGGGGAATGCCAGTGCATTAGTATTTTTTAACTGAATACATATATTTTACTTTATTTGAGATTCTATTTGATTATCACTTGAATAGGACTGAAATAGATTACAACTGTTTATGTTTTGGAACTTCTAACCAAGTTGCATTAGTGATCCCACTGCAAATTTTAATGAATTTAGGGCTTTTGCTCTTTAAGGAATAGATGGAGAAATACTTCTGTAGTCCTAAGTGTTGCAGTGTCACTTGCTGGAATGTGATACAAATATTTGTAAAATGTAGATTTTACTGTAGAACGAGTCTTTGCACTTACATTTTCCAGCTGGTTTTAGTTTGGTTAGAGTATGTATGACAGTTTTTTGGCTTCATCAATTAGAATTGTAACACACATAGAACAGGCATAAGAAATGTGGTCTCAGTTGGAATTATTTGTTCAGAGGTTGGAACCTGATAGCTGGCTGATAAATCAGAAAAGGCTCTCCCTTCTTTGCTCTTTTGAAACAAAGCAGTGCTGAGTAAATGAGATCTGATTTAAGAATTGCAGGAAAGATTTTAAAGTGGTGTTCAGATGTAAAAAAGGTGCAGCTAGGGGATTTTGAGAAATGTTTTTGGTGTTTTTTAAAAATGTTGCCTAGTACACAACTGTATGCTTTTGTCCTTAATCATTTCTTGATAAGGTGATCAGTGGAAACCACTAGAATTATGCATGATGACCCTCACCAAAGATTCTTGTTTTGCTTAAGAAACTTCTAGAATAATTCTAAGTAAAAATCAAAGTAAACTTGTCTACCTTGGTTGATCTGAGTCATTAAATAAGAGAAGCTTAAAAATAACTTACCTGTTTTTGATCTTCCCTCCATTTTTCACCGCATAATTCAAATCTATTTATTTATTTTTAGTCATGAAAAAGTACATTTGCGTAGATCATTTGTGTGTATATATGTAATCCAAATACATTTATTTCCATAAGTACTTTGTATACAGATGTAGTGAATCTTTCTAACTCAGACAAAATTTCTAATGGGAACATAAAGTCAGGATTTATTTGCAAGTAACTATTTAAATGAGTTTCTGCCAGACATTGAGGATGAATATTTTTTTGAAATTAAAAAGTACAAGATAAACCAGATAAAAATCATGATTTAAAATAAGATTTCCTGTGTGCAGATGTACAGTGTAGTTAAACCATGATCTAATCACTTCACTTAAATTGATCCACCCTGTTTTGCGCAGTATAGAAAGAAATACGATCTTTCTCAGCAGTTTCAAATAATGGTAATATATGTTTTTTGCTGTCACTCTTAAAATACAAAAACCTTTCAATATGAGCTACTTATATGCAAATCCTACACTGTGAATTGGGGATGTTTCTAGGAATCCACAGGTATTTTGAAGCTATCTTTCGTAAATGTATGTATCTATGTCACTAAAAGGTATTTTTGGTTCCATTATACATGACTTTCATACAGTTTTAAACATTAAGAGTTATATCACAGGCAGCTTTCTCTTTTGACGAAGGTAGCTAGGCAAGTAGTATATGGGATATGACTTCGAAGAGTATTCTGAAATAACATCGAGATGACTCTTAGTGTATCTGCCACTTCTTTGACATCATGCAGATACTGGAGTTTTTTTATTAGCAGTATTATTTCTACTGCTACTAACCGATGAAATGCTTCTGTAATGATGATATAACAGGTATCATAAAATACATAAAAATTACCAGGTTTTCTGTGTGACTAACGGTACTAGTCAGGATAGTTGCCTGTATGACAGTATTGTCTCAACAGTTAGCTTGTTTTTTTCTTTTTCTTTTCTTTATAATTGGGTTGGTGGGACTCTGCAGCACTGTATGGAGTCTGTTGGGTTTTGTCCTGGTTAGGGAAATTTATCCCATCTAAAATGGATATACCCATGTGATCAGGGGTTTAAATCTTGTTGAATGAGCATAGCAGGGAAGACTTGTGTGGTGGTTTGACCCTGGCTGGAGGCCAAATGCCTGCCAAAGTCAGTCTGTCACTCCACTTTTCAGCTGGACAGGGGAGAAAATACATATTGAGAGGCTCAGGAGTCAAGATAAGGACAAGGAGAGATCATCCCGTAATTAACACCACAGGCAAAACAGATTCAACACAGATTAAAAAAACCTATCTCATTTACTGCACTCCAATACAGACCCAGTGAAATCAGAGCTGGATAATGAGAAGTGCAGCCAGATCTTTAAACACCTGTCTTTACCCCTCCCTTCTGAGCAGACTGCACTTCATTCATGATATCTCTCCCTCCTTTCAGGGTCGTACGGACTGGGAAAGAGGAATGAGAATTTCAGTCAGTTCATCAGGAGTTTTTTTCCTTCTTGGGGGGACATTCCTCACACCTTTCCTCTGCTGGACCATGGGGTCCCACCCACAAGAGACGGTCCTCCATGAACTTCTCCAACATGAGTCCTTCCTGTTGGGGAGTCGTCTCCTCACCACATGCATCAGCACATCTCCCTTCCATGGGGTGCTGACCTACAGGCCCAGACTGCTCCGGCCTGCCCCCCCCCAGAGTCACAAGTCCCTCAGCAAACCTGCTGTGGGATGGGTCGGTCTCTCCACAGGCTGTAGATGGTCTCTGCTTCCCGTCACTATCCATGGGCTGCAGTGGGACAGCCTGCTTCACCATGGTCTTCTCTGTGGGCTGATGGGGAATCTCTCTCTCTCCAGCACCTGGAGCGCCTCCTCTCCCTTCCTTCTTCACTGACCTTGGTGCCTCCACACTTTCTTATATCTTCTCACTCCCTTTTCTGGGGGTTTTTCTTCTAAATGTGATTCACAGAAGTGCTATGACCATCGCTGATGAGTTTGGCCTTGGTCAGTGGTAGATCCGGCCTTGAGCCCAGCTGATATTTACCCTGTCTGGCATAGGGAAAGCTTCCATTTGCTTCTTGCAGAAGCCACCCCTGGCAGCACCACCCCCTCCTCTGCCAGAGCCTTGCCACATACAGCCACAACAACAACTTGCCTTAAAGAGTTTTTTTCAGGAGATTCTTGCTATGGGCTAGAGAAAGGAGAAGGGTTAAATTCTCACCTGAAAGTCATGAAGTCCAGTTTTCAATTTCTGTTTTGTGGCTTTGAGCAGGTACTTACTCTGTCTCAAGTTTGTTAATACATTGGGAAAGCTCCCAAAATCATACTGCAGTATCAAAAAAACTCTGAGAATTTCTTTCAGGGATGCCCAGGTACTATAGTAATGGCATATTAAAAGGACTCAAATGAGAATTCAAAGGATGTCTTTTTGTTATATGCAGTTTTCTCTTGTAAACATTTTATGCTTTTCATGTTTCAGTTCTTGCTTTACTTCTTATTTAAGAAATAGAACATCTGCGTAAGTGTCATCTATATTCACGTGGATGGGGAGGCAGAAGTGCTAGATTTATGACATGATTTCGTGTGTGACAGGGGAGGTTTAGGTTGGATGTTAGGAAGAGATTCTTTACTGAGAAGGTGCTTGGTCACTGGAACAGGTTCCCTAGGGAAGTGGTCGCAGCACCGAGCTTGACTGAGTTCAAGAAGCATCTATGATATTACAGTGTTAAGAAGAATCAGTTTGTATGATTTAGCTTCAAGGATCATCTCTTTGTGGGAAAAAATACTACGTATGCTTTAGTGTTAATTAGAATTTCCTTCTGAATACGCTAATATCGTTAGAGCAGCAATCATTGGGCTCACATGGGGAGAGGAAAAATACAAATGTAATTAAAAAGCACCACTGCAGTAGAAAAATACATGCTTCTGAAAAGGACTTCATTTCCTAATTGAAGAACAATTTGAGGTGGTAGCATCTCTAGTTTATTCAAACATCAGATTGGTAGCATGGCTCAGAGTTTAAAGTCAAAGCCACATTAAGTGTCTTTTATGTTGCTTTAAATATGTGGTGCTGCTTTTGCCTTATCTACACAGAACATGTGGGGGTATCTTATGTAGCAATTGATTGTGCCCTGGGAAAAAGTGAGATGCATGTAGCTTGTTCAGGAAGAAACTGTCTAAAAGACTGCTGTAGCTTTGGTAAACTTAGACATTAACAAGGTATATATTTTCAGAATTTTTCTGTTTGATGATTGCCCATTAAGCTAAGGGGAGGGTGAAGTAAGGGCATGGGAATGATGTTTCTTCCTCAGCAAGTACGCCGGTGATACAAAGCTGGGAGGGGTGGCTGACATTCCGGAACACTGCGCTGCCATCCAGTGAGACCTGGACAGGCTGGAGAGCTGGGCAGGGAGAAACCAGATGAAATTCAACAAAAGCAAGTGTAAAGTCTTGCACCTGGGGAGGAACAACCGCATGTATCAGTACAGGCTGGGGGTTGGCCTGCTGGAGAAGAGTTCTGTGGAGAAGGACCTGGGGGTCCTGGTGGGTGACAGGTTGGCTATGAGCCAGCAGTGTGCCCTGGTGGCTAAGAGAGCCAATGGGATCCTGGGGTGCATCAGGAGGAGTGTGGCCAGCAGGTCACAGGAGGTGATCCTCCCCCTCTACTCTGCCCTGGTCAGGCCCCACCTGGAGTATTGTGTCCAGTTCTGGGCTTCCAGGTATAAAACAGACAGGGATCTCCTGGAGAGAGTCCAGAGAAGGGCTACGAAGATGATGAAGGGCCTGGAGCATCTATTTTATGAGGAAAGGCTGAGAGAGCTGGGGCTGTTCACCCTGGAGAAAAGAAGACTGAGGGGGGACCTAATCAATGTTTATAAATATCTTAAGTATGTGATGCAGGGGGAAATGTCCAGCCCCTTTTCTTTGGTCTGTGGAGACAGGACAAGGGGCAATGGCTGTAAGTTGGAGCACAGGAAGTTCCGCACCAACATGCGGAGGAACTTTTTCCCAGTGAGGGTGACGGAGCCCTGGGACAGGCTGCCCAGGGAGGTGGTGGAGTCTCCTTCTCTGGAGATATTCAAGACCCGTCTGGACGCCTGTCTGTGTAGTATGAGCTAGGGAGCTGCTTTGGCAGGGGGGTTGGACCCAATGATCTCTCGAGGTCCCTTCCAGCCCCTACAACTCTGTGATTCTGTGTTTCTTATGCAACATTGAGACCAATGCATGTGTAATCAGTCATGGAGACAACTGATCTCTAGCTGGATTGAGGGATCTGTGAATGTGTGATTAGAGCAGTGTACCAAGCATTAGGCACAGTTTCTGTGTTTTTGTGGAGAATTTAAATTCTTTTTTTGGTAATGAAAACTCAGGTTTCCCATTGATAGCATTCTTTCTGTGTTTTGTGACTTGCTTTTCTCTATTGGAGTTGCTGGTCTTATCTGTGGTAACACTTCTTGCTTCGAGAATTCTCGGAAAGCAGGCTGTCCAAATACAGAAACATACTTTTACCATTAAGTATCTTCCCTGATTACGTGTCAGCATTTCACACACAAACATAAAATTTCTGCGTGCAGTTGTGTAATTATACGTCCAACCTTTGCAAGCACTATTTCCTTGATAAGGGATGAAGGTCATATTTTCTTTCTTAAAATAAATGTAATTTCTTTTGAATGTTGAAATGTTTAGCATTAGAAAATGTAAATCACTTCATGTTCTTTTAAAAACTCTGTAGTTAAGTGATTAATATTTTATTTGCAGGCCTCGATACTTTTCCTATAATTTCAAAATAATAAGTTATGTAGATAACAAGTATTTTACTACATTGTTACAATGATACAATTTTTCTTCTCCTCTAGGAATTGTGGTGCTTGGATTAAACAGATCGTATGCCAAGAATGCACTTAGCAAAAATCTTTTAAAAATGGTAAGTGAAAAGAACAGTTTAGTATAAAGGTGAAGTATTGGAATTAAGTAACCTAAGAAGTGTTTGGTTATTCCCCTTCCTCCTTTTCTCTGTAGATGTCAAAAGCTGTGGATGCTTTGAAATCTGATAAGAAAGTACGAACTGTTATATTCCGGAGTGAAGTCCCGGGGATATTCTGTGCTGGTATGCAAACTTAATTTTCCTGAGAAGCTGGAAATCTGTCTCTCATAGTGCACAAAAAAGACCCAGATTCCAAGGAAACATGTCTTTTGTATACATCCATCTCAGTAGCAAACAAAACATTTTTGTATGATTTTCCTCAGTTGCTAACAAGAACAAAATATTGGTTTTATTCTTTCTGTGTCATAAAGTATTTCAAAATACATAATAAATTGTTCATGGTGATGGAAAACTATTTAATTGAGTTCCTAGAAAGGCTTGCATGGATCTCAGAATGAGGACCAAATGATGCTAGAGGTCGTATAAAGAAGGTGTGTAGAAAGCTGTATCAAAACTATATTTTAAAAACATGAAAATCAACTTTTAATTAACTTTTCATTTTAACACTTAAATTAAGATTCATCACAAATGCGATTGTTACTGCAGAACAACTGTATTCTCCAATAATAAAACTCCCCAAACCCTAAAAGCAGGCACTCCAACCCAACCCACATATTGAGTAGTACATGTGTCATGCCAAAGGGGTCAGGGAAACAAAAGTTCTCAACTACCAAGCAATGGGAACGAGAATTTGTCAACACATCAAAATCAATGAAAGCGACCATGTATTTTGTTAGTTTTGTCTTTATTTTAAGGTGTCCCACCCAGTTCTTACTTTGTTCAGATGTAATTTAAATCCCTTTAAAACTGAAAACAAAAAACCAAGTAATTTTCTTCTTTCTAGTACATGAATAGAACTGTCAGGAAAGAGGGGCAGATCAGTTGTAAAATCTTTCTTTTCTGATCATTTATGTAGTCATTAAGCTTGCTAGCCACATATAACACAATTCAGTTTTAATTGCAAAATAATTTTTCCAGTTTTTACATATGTCGCATACTTAAGTACTTTTAGTTGAATTTAAAATTCCGTGTTTTTGTTGCTTTTAATAAGGCCGTTTTCATCCAGATAGTTTATCACATTGAAGACTTTTGAAAACAATTGTCTTGAAAAAAGGGAGTGATTGATTCAGCATTTAGTAATAATAATAACAATAATGGTAATGATATAAATATGTAAAATATGCATGTATTGATCAGCATATTTAGTTGAAAGGTTGTACCTTGGTTTAAAACAGCAAGTTTTGAAGATCAATTGCTAACAATAATCTTCAGGGAAAAAAATTTAAAATCTGTGTTTTTGAACAGATGAAGAATGCAGCATCAGAGCGACATATACAAAAGGGGTTTCAAGTTAGGTGTTATGTTATTAATTTACAAAAGTGGCCATTAATTAAGATTTGGTATCAACTACTCTAGTTTTTTAAACTACAATTTAATATTCATTGATGTTATATAGGAAATATGAGAGCAGAAATACTTGCTTCGAGGGAGAAGATCTCAGTCAAGCTATAAGTACTGTATACATGAGCTCCAAGTACTTCTCCAGTACTCTTTGTTGGCTGACTTTTCAGAGCTGTTTTGGTATTCAGGTGTAATGTAGGCATTGTTGCCTGTTTGGCTAAATACCCAACAACTCAGAGAATGCTTAAATAGCTGACTGTACGAAAGGATGTTTATGTGTGGACATTAGGAAGGGAAATTAGCCCTGAAAAGAGCACCTGAAAGACTAGGGAGTATAAACCACGGAGGATAGATAGGGTGTGGACTAGGTGTCTGTTACTGAAAAAAACGGAGAGGGTCCTAAGAAAGGAAACTTTGGCAGCTGAGCCAGTGAAATAAAGGGTGTTCCAGTAATGGTAGCTGAAATTCAGGGGACCAGAATACTTGAGGCAGAGTTTGTCATTGAAAATAGACAGAAAGAGTCAGTGGCTGGATGAGACTTAAACTAGAGAAAACATAGTGGGACATGGAGAAAACAGGTAATGGCATAGGGAAGTATGAAGGGAGGAATACATTGGGTGTAATGCATTTTCTGGAGGGGACTTACTCAGGAAATTTCATTAGGACAGAAAGTGTTTTTAAACTTAAAGGACAATGTGTTGTTTCAAGAACACTTAATTTCCTTAAAAAACGCAAGGATCATCATATGAAGTGTTGTCACATTTTACGTTTTCTTATGCATTATAGTGCATTTCAATTAAGCTAAACTTTGAATGTTTGTGGGGGTTATTTTGTATTTAGTCAATTATGTTTTCTTGCTTGCATGTGTGAGAATATATGGTTTTCAAAATACATTTTTTATGATGATTTTTTGGACAACCTTCTGATGTTTTGCAGACCGCAGATTGAGAAACATTGTCCTAGAATGTAATTCTCTTTTATGTGTGGAATGAAATCTAAGATCCTTAAATCTTGCCATTCCTCAGCTATCACCAAAAATCTTTGAAAGCCAGAAGTGAAGTGTCTTGTTTCCTTCCAAGGGTTAGTCCACAAAACACGACATCCAACTGTTTTCACAAAATGGCAGTGTGGGTGATTAAAAGATTCAGACTCTCCTGATGACTGGTGTGGATCTGAGTGTGATTCCAAATTATGGAATTTTTACCTGGTGAAATGAGGGGGAAAAAAAAAGAATTGTGTAAAAGAATATAGAGATATGCCAGCAATCATATCCTTTCATTTCTACATAAATTTTCATTTTGAATCTCTTACAGCTGTTTTCTTTGTATTGTCTTTCTTATGATCTGTGCACATCCCATGCACGTCCATAACTGCAGAAGGTTCCTCATTAATGCTTTAGCACCGATCAAAAGGGACACCAAAAAGTCAAATAAGAGCTTGGCTGTATGATTTCCTGGCAATGTTCCATCCTTGAAGAAGGCACAGTCTGTGCATGGGATAAGGCAGGTGTCCCATGGGTAAAAGGTCTGTGATCAGATAATTAAGAGCTATGCTGTGCTCACACAAGGGTCTGAATTTCATTTGCATAGGCAGTTTGAACAGCTTCATTTTTCATTATTAATGTAATTTTAACGTATTTATATTAGTGATATAGCTCAAGTAGCTTTGTGAGCTGATATTAATGATTTTTTATCTTCAAAAAATGTCTGGAAGTGTGTGTGTGTGTGTGTGTACAGTACTTTTGAGAGATACAGAACTGTGAGGAATGGAGGAGGAACTGTCCACAAGTTATTGAAGAACCTTATTTTGGAGTGGCAGTGTATTCTGGAGACAACTTAACAGCATCTTCTCACCTTAAATACATGAGCTCTGAAAGAAGGTACACAGAAAATACTTCTTGTAAGAGCTACTTTTTTGATTTTCATATAATGTGTGATACTATTTGTGGTCTGAGGAGTTGAACAGCCTAATATTGCCCCTTAAAGCTTTTGCTGTTCAGTTTCCTAAGGCTTAAATAAAAGGCAAAATAATATTTATATAACTCAGTTATTACAGAATTTTGCATTTGGAAATAATTGTTTTGGCAAACTGAAGCCTGCTGTGTGATTTCAAGTCTTCCCCTTTCCTTTTTTTTTCCTCTTTTTTTTTTTTAATTTATTTTCCCCTTCTGGTTTTTCTCTCTCCCACTCTTGTCTCTGTGTTTGGTGATGTGAAGTAGTGATTATGTTTTGCAATGACAAACTATGCATATTTGAGATCAGGTAATATTCTTTTTTTTTTCCCCAACAGTTTCATTTGTTGATTGTTACATTAATTAAAGAAACAGACTTCTTTTATATTCTTTCCCAACCCCCCCACCTCCTTTTCAACTACTGTTCCTTGTACTGTTGTTTCCCTTAGGATTGTCATGGTCCTCCAGCCCTCTTTTCATGTTCTACCAAGAAGACACTTGTATGTGTTTAAAAAAAAAATTAAAATCCTCATCTGTTTGTCTCAGCAGTAACTTAATGTCCCATAGTTCAGTGGTTCAGATTACAGCTCATACTAATAAAACCCCATGCTTCTGTTTTACAGTTCAGAGTAGTTACTGGTTTATTTTCCTTTTTCTGGTGCCTTGCCAGCACAGGCAGTTGCTTAAATCAGACTGTCCTAGTCCAATTAGAGGTTTCTTTCCTAAAAGCCCACATGCGAGTTGTTGTCAGTTTCCCTGCATCCAGCCACCCACACTCTGTTAATACGCAGAAAAATTCTGCCATCTCATATGGGAGGAGAATGAATGTTCCTTAGAGGAACAGACATCTTAGGGATTTGTTTTTCCATGGGAGAGTAAGGACTGCTTTTAGGGGAAGAACCTCATAACTTCTGGAGACATTTTTGTTGACTGTGTTATAGATTATAATTGTTAAGAGCAGGTTCTTCAGTATTTCTTCTTCAAAGTGAACTGCACTAATTGAAATAGAGCTTGTGAGATTGATGAGTTACTTGATTTTATAGAATCATAAAGACTGGAAAAGACCTCCAAGATCATCTAGTCCAACCATCCCCCTACTACCTGTATTACCAACTACACCATGTCCCTAAGGATCCCAACCTTTCCTTCACGGTCCCCAGGGGACAGTGACTTCACCACCTCCCTGGGCAGCCCATTCCAATGCTTAACCACTCTTCTCTTCCTGAGAAGAAATTTCTCCTAATTTTTATATGTGTGCACACAGGAAAAAGAGAACTTCGGGGCAATTTTTAGTTGATGGATTTAAAAAATAGAAAGTTCTTTGGAGACATTATTTCAGAAGTCTTTAAGATATATCATAATATGGATAGTTAACTTATTTTTGTTGTAATTGGCTTGCGAGAAAATGTGAAACAATTTTTATATTGGAGCTCTTCAAATGGTTGTGACCTAAAAGTCACTTGAACCTGGCCAATAAAGACCCCTCTTGGAAAAGCAGAAGTAATCTTTGTTCCAGCAAAAATTCATCATTTGGCTCTGTGGTGTGAGTAAAGCCAACACAAATACTTTTTCTGTTGGCATAACTTGCCTGCATCAGAATTCTGTTTACAGCACAGCTGAATTGGCTCTGTGGTGTGTGGTTCTCGGCTGCCATTTCCAGCTGGTGTAGTTTTTCTGGCAGAAATGTATGAGACAAGTCTGGTAGAGCAGATTCTCGAAGACTTCCTTGTTTATGAGATTTTGATGTGGAGGAGGAGTTCCATAATAAATCTCGAATACTTGATCTACTCTTATTTTTGCAGAACTAGCAAGAATAGTAGGGAGTTATTACTATGGGTGTAGTCTCCTTTTACCCCCAGTATCTGTTAAGCAGACAAGCAGAGATGGTTTATTTTCTCAGAGCATAATTTGGTCCTCAAGATTCCAGCTCTTGCATGGGAACTGAGAAAAGACTTCATGTATTACTCTCTTGATCCCTTCTGAGGATTCATGTCACACAAGAAAATATTTCAGTGTCTTCTGAATACTTTTGCTGCTGTACATACCACATTCCACAAAATAAATGCCTTCAAAGGTCGATTGTAGCTAGGGTCTTTCCTTTTTCTTTCATACCGAAGTTGCAGTAAGGTTCAGATTCAAACTGGTGCTAGCTGCTTGTAGACCACTACACTCACTTACAGTTGCATTTTCCCCAGAGCAGCGTGAGTCATGTGAAATTTGGCAGGTTGGTCAACCGTGTGGCAGCTGTGTCTTGTGAGTACGCGCATGCCAATCTGTTGAGTTGGGAATCTGTGCCTTGCATCTGTCCAGCATAGGTTATCTCTCCTCTTAATTTTGTTTCTGATGTTTTTTTCTGAAAGAACTAAAAACTGTTGTGATTTTCTAGAGCACATATTAAAACAACTGAGCCAACAAGGAGGGCAGTTAGGATTGTGATTTGATCTCCTAGTCTATGCAGAAAAATTCCCAATTTGAAAAACTGTTTTAAATGTCTTTTGGAAGTACCTCTATCAGATTACTCCAAATTCTCCTTCTACTCTGAGGAGGCTTGCTGAATTTCAGAAGAAACTGGAATGACTGGATTTTTGAGAGCTAGAAAAGTTTAAGAAAAGTTTTTTCTCGGCCTGAAGTACAACAGCACTGCTGTATTCCTAATTAATCACTTAAATGATGCTAGTATTGCAACGTAGTTCAGATGAGTTCAGTGTGTTATTTGATGCATGTTACTCTGCCCATGTTGACCTTAACCTTGTGGTTAGTTGTAGAACAAGGTACTGGGAAAGTAGCAGATAAAAATTTCCTTGTAGTAAATGTAGTACATGGTGGCACAGTACAAAGCTGTATGCTTTGTGCTGCAAAAACAAATATACATACAACTTTTGGGTGCTGAAGAGATTAAAAATGAGGTTTACAGGAATTTTTTCATTAAGAATAATAGAATCTAACCACATACATGCCTGTTGAGGCAGGTGCAAGGAATGGGTGGAACTCAACAACAATGCAGTCTTTAAATCAGCTCTAATCAGGTACAAAGCTTCTAGATAAACATCATGTGTCTGACCGATCATTGGTGATTACAGTGCCTGACTTGAGAAAATTATTGGGAAGGTGTTTTTTCCCCCATATATTCAGCTATCTTAAAGTTATTCTGTAGTTGAGAATAGAATTTTTAAACCAGTGCATTTGGTTTACATTACAAGGTTTTGGTGGCAGCGGGGCATGGTCTGTGAGAAGAGGCCAGGAGATATACCTGTATAAGCCACAGTGAGCTCCAGCAAGCTCCAAAAGAAACCTGTGGCTACCCAAAGCTGAGCCTGTCAGTGGCACCTCTATGATGAGGTATTTGAGAAATGGTAAGAAAACACGTGGAGCAACTGTGAGAGAAAAGTGAGAGAAAGTCTGGAACAGCCCTGCAGACACCAAGATCAGTAAGAAGGTAGGGTAGGAAATGTTCCAAGCACCAGAGCAGATATTCCTTTTGCAACCTGTGGAGAAGACCATGGCGAAACAGGTTGTTCCCCTGTGGCCCATGGGGGACCACTCTGCAGCATATATCCACATTGTAGCCTGTGAAGAACCCTGTGCTAGAGCAGGTGGACATACCCTGAAGGAAGCTGCAGCCCATGAAGAACCCTCTCAGTGCTAGCCTCCTGGCAAGAGCTGTGGCCTGTGGAGGAGCAGATTTTCTGACAGGTACAGCCCATGGGAGACCCACACTTGAACAGTCTCTTTTTGAAGGACTCTACCCCTGGAGAGGACCCTTGCTGAAGTAGTTCTTGAAGAACTGCAGCCTGCGGAACGGACCTGCATCGAGCAGTTAGTGAGGGAATGTATCCCATGGAAGAGACCCTATGCTGGAACAGGGGAAATGTGTGAGGAGTATGGAGTGTCAGAGCTAAAGTGCAGTGGTCTTGCTTCAGCCCTTGTTCGCTGTACCTCTCTGTGCTGTTCAGCAGCAGGGACAGTGGTAGAAGAGTTACTCTTGTACTTGAGCCAAGAAATAAAGTACGGTAGGGGAGGTATTTTTATTTTTTTGTTTCTCATTATCCAACAGTACAAAGCTGCAACATGGGAGGTTTAGGTTGGATATTAACCAGAAGGTCTTTACTGGGAGGCTGCTCGGGCCCTGGAACAGGCTCACCAGGGAAGTGGTCAGAGCACCGAGCTTGACTGAGTTCAAGAGGCGTTTGGACGATGGCCTCAGTCCCATGCTCTGACTTGGCTGGCCCTGTGCACAGCCAGAAATTTTACTCGTACTCGGGGTATTCTCTGATTCTGTAATTCTAGTAAGTGATCTCCCTGTCCTATCTTGACCTGCAGGCTTCTCATTGTATTTTGTCCTCTCTCTTATTGAGAAGGGGAAGTGAGAGAGTGGCTTAGTGGGCACCTGGCAGTTAGCCAAAGTTAATCCACCACATCCAGTTCTTAGGGTTTTTCCAAAATAAGACTGAGGCAAAACCTTTATTCTTGAGGAACTATGAAATTAGGGATTGACTATTACATAGAGTCTCTGAGAAACCTGTGTAAAAAATGAGCTAAATAAAAGTAGTCAGGAAGCTTTCTCTCCGGTTGATCAAGTAGTGACCAGTACTCTGTAATTAGTACTGTATAGAGGCTAAAGTGTATTAACTTCAACTGAAGAGACTAAATATCTAGCTCCTTGATTCTTTATTCCATCCCTTACTTGAGATTCAAGATCTTTTCATCAGGCTTGTGCAGACATCTGTTTAGATGTCTCTCTCTTCCAACATTGTGTGCTCTAAAAACTTGCTCATGAAATAGTTTGTGTCGCTTTCCTCTTGCCTTTAAGCTCTCTAATGACAACTTTAGTTTGGTTACTCCTTTAGTGCCAGGGATCATGTATAACAAACGTATTTTGAAGAGAGACTCCATGCTTTCACTGATTGAAGGCTCTTTGAATTGAAAGTACTTTCAACCACAGTGTACTTTTCTCCAGTATAGAAATTTTACATAGACTCTAGTGAAAGTAGAGACAACTTTATTGATAGCTAACATTGCCACAGCGTAAAACTTAAAAAAAAAAAAGAAAAAAAGTTTCTGGTAATTGGCTGTATTCAGCTGGGCTGCTACTTGTGGATATTTCTGTGCAGTTTTTCTTCCTTTTTTGGTATTGAATGAGCTGTAGACTGTAACTCACTGTGATTTGTGAGTAGAAGCTGGTGAATAACAAGTGTAAGATCAGGCCATTAGTAAAAGATAAATTATGAAAGCCAGCTAGAGAGTCATATTTTTAGCAGTATTTTTCCTTGATTCATGTAATTTTGAGATTTGCCTTTTAAAGATGATGAAACACCCTTCTCTGGGTGGTTTGTGACATTTGATTCAAAAATGTAATGTAAAATGAATTTATCCCAACAATATAAGCATTCTTATTTCTCCTTCCATATTAGAATTGAAGCCATCTTGGACTTGACATCTGTCTTATTACTTAATATTTACCTAAAAATCTAAATCTGCCTTAACTGGATCTCTACTTAATGTGGTGATTCTTGCCAAGCAGCATTAAAACTTTTGTGTACAGTGACTTAAAAATGATGCTCAGGCTAGTGTTTTTCTAGTGTAAGACATACGTTAGAGCGGACTCTGTAATGCAATCACATGGAGCTGCAAAACCACTCTACTTCAGTTATTTGAAGTATGGGGTTATTTTATGTGATGCTTGTCATTAGAATTAGTTTTGAGCAGCAGAGAGTATACTTGTGATTAGGATCATAGAATGGGTAGGGCCAGAACGGACTTTAAAGATCATCAAGTTCCAACCTTCTAACCATGGGCAGGGACACCTCTCATTAGACCATGCTGCTTCAGGCCCCATCCAAACTGACCTTGAGGGGGGATCCACCACCTCCCTAGGCAACCTGTGCCAGTGCCTCACCACCCTTGTAGTGAAGAATTCTTTCCTAATATGCAATCTAAATCTCTCCCTCATCCAATTTAAAACCACTCCTCCATGGGCTATCACTACATGCCCTACTAGAAAGTCCCTCCCCAGTTTTCTTGTAGGTCCCCTTCAGGTACTGGAAGGCTGCTATTAGGTGTTCCTGGAACCTTCTCCAAGCTGAACAAGCCTGAGTCTCTCAGTCTGTCTTCATAGAAGAGGTGCTCCAGCCCTCTAATCATCTTCATGGCCCTGATCTGGACCCATTCCAACAGTTCCATGTCCTTTTTACGTCAAGGATTCCAGAACTGGACACAGTGCCCCAGGTGGGGTCTCATGAGAGCAAAGTAGAGGGGCAGAATCACCTCCATTGACCTGCTGGCCATAGAATCATAGAATGGCATGGGTTAGAAGGGACCCCAAGGATCATAGAGGTCCAACCCCCCTGCCCCAGGCAGGGACACCAACCTCCAGGCCTGGAGCTACACAAGGTTGCCCAGGGCCCCATCCAACCTGGCCTTCAACACCTCCAGGGACGGGGTATCCACAGCCTCTCTGGGCAGCCTGTTACAGCACCTCACCACTCTCTCTGTAAAAAACCTCCCCCTAGGATCTAATCTAAACCTTCCCTCCTTTAGCCTCAATTCATTCCACCTTGTCCTGCCATTCTCTGCCCTTTTAAAAAGTCGATTCCCCTCCTGTTTGTATGCTCCCTTCAGGTACTGAAAGGCTGCAATGAGGTCCCCCCGCAGCCTTCTCTTCTCCAGGCTGAACAAGCCCAGCTCCCTCAGCGTCTCTTTGTAGGGCAGGTGCTCCAGCCCTCGAATCATCTTTGTGGCCCTCCTCTGAACCCTCTCCAACAGTTCCACATCTTTCTTGTATTGGGGGTCCCAGATCTGGACACAGGACTCCAGATGGGGCCTCGCAAGAGCAGATGCTCCTTTTGATGCAGCCCAGGACACAGTTGGCCTCCTAAGCTGTGAGCACTCATCGTCAGCTCACGTTGAGCTTCTCACCCACTAGCACCTCTAAGTCCTTCTCTGCAGGTCTGCTCTCTATCACATCATCTCCCAGCCCGTATTGATGATGAGGATTGCCCCAAGCCAGGTGCAGGACCTTGTACTTGTTCCTGTTGAACCTCATGAGGTTGAAATGGGGTGACTTCTCCAGCTTGTCCAGGTCCCTCTGGATGACATCCTGTCCTTATGGCGTGTCAACTGTGCCACTCAGCTTGGTGTCATCTGCAAAATTGCTGAGGGTGCACACTGATAATGTCACTGATGAAAACATTAAATAGTACAAATATCTTGAAGATACACTTCGCTGTTTTATACTAAATAGAGTGAAAATTTTGGAAGTGCAGCTTGCTTTTTTTAATGGAAAACAGAGGTTTTGCACTTAGCCTAAGAGCAAAGAGTTCTGTGACCAAATGACTGCATGCCATGTTATTGGTGAGAATAATTATAACCATATTGCTTTCAAATAAGCACATTAAACAGGAACCCAAACAGTTGGAGCACCTCTGCAGTTTTTGTGAGATGGTAGACATAATGTTCGAGATTTTTTGAGTGGTTGCAGAAATAATACAGATGTCCTCTGAGTAAAAATTTGTAGTGACTTGGAGTGCAAGTTTGACACAAGCAGGAGCTGTGGAGAAGTATCTTCAAGTGTGTCCTAGAATTTAAATGGAAGTGACATCTTGTCAAGTTGATTATGAAGCAGTGAAAAGCACCTCAGTTGAGTACCTAGAATAGTGAAATGAGCATGCAGACCTTATTTAAAGTGTTATAATGAATTTTCAAATAGTGAAGTATTTTCTTGAGTGTATTTTACCAGAATAGACAAAATTAAAATGGAAAATACACCAGATGGATGCAGAACATTTTGTGTTGAGAAAACTATGTTCTGCAGTGGATGTCCTTAGGTAGTCAGGCAATTTGTTTTCCCAGTTCCTCGTATAAAGAGGCTCTGCTTTCTGGATATAGAATATATCCAAATTTTTATTTCAATATTTAGAAAATGATCAGAAATACTGTGTGATCTTCTTGCAAATAGACTTCTCTAACGTTTGATCCACAAATGTCCTGGTGGTGTAACTAGCTTATTTGAGCATCTAGGGATTGGAAATGGATCTTCATTAAATATATTATGCACCTACTGCAAATACAATTAATTTAATTTTGGTTTTAAAAATGTGTTCTAGATTATTCATTTATTTTTTTTTTTAATAAAAGCCTAGGACTGCTGAGGAATTGTCTTGAACTCATGTGCAGCTACTCACTTAAATCCATCACACTTTTTTTTCCCCCTTTTATATCCTGTGACATTGAAACTTACATTTAGATGACCACTGGTACACATGACATATAGTAAAAAAAAACCCAGTTCAGACCAGTTCTGATGTCTCTTGTGTGTGTATCAAAGTCTGAGGACTGCAAGATTAAGTGCTGTTGAAATCTTTGGTTTGGTAGGGTACACTAGAGTGGAGAGGATGCTGTACCTGAGCAGACTGTTTCTGTGGAAGTGAGCAAAACTTTCTTGGTATGCTTGAGATTCTCTTGTTCACGAGAATCCTTAGTATGGTGTAATTTGTCATCTTTAAGCAAGCTATAGGCTATGAATATTCCTGGAGCTGTATTAGAGTGAGATAACTGTGGATTTAATGTCTAAAGATAGAGGAATATCTGTGTGGTCTTCACTGGTATCTTTAGGTGCTTTGAAGTCACAGGACATTTCAGGCAGGTCCTCTGATACCATTGTATCAGCTTTCTGTAGCTCTCTGTAGGTATTTTGAAGTATTTGGGTTGTTTTACCTGTGCTTGACATGTGGTGACAAATGCTATGCCTACCAGTGGTGAGTGAGCAAGCAACTGGGTAGGGACTTGCCGGCCAGACTCAAACCCAGTCCAAATCTGTAGTTCTGTATGACAATAACAGTGAACCCAAGTCATTAGCTGGGGTAGCTCCAAAAATGCCCCATATGGTAATGAATACCAACATTTCTATAATGTTACTGTACTCCTTTTTAACTTTGTTAGTGAGATGCTTGAAGTCACTTTAAGCCTGTTCCAACAGGTGTTGCAACCCTAGTGAGTTATTCTTTTTTCCTATTCTATTTTCAGAGTGCAGCGGTGAACTCTAAGAACTCAGTATTTAGGGAGGTGCTCTTAAGCTATTTTAGTCCAAAAGTATCTTTAGTGCTGTTCAGGTTTTGGAAAAAAGATTCCTTCTGTACTTCTAGCATTCTTGCAGCTTTACCTGTGGACATCTGCGGTTTTTTACTGGAATCTGGAATTGTATTGGCTTCGAGTGTTAGGTATTAGATTACCAGTTTGAAATACATTCCTAAATTACAAACTGTTGTTTGGTTGTGTTTCTTTAGAAACCTGCATCAGCAATGTGTTTTTGCTTGAAGTCTTTAATTTCAAATGAGAAATTTCATTTCAAATGGGCAAAAAGGTCTTGGTAAGAATGAAGGCATTTTATTTTTTCAGGTCTCTTAAAAAATGGATTAGTAACCTAACCTGCATTAAGACAATTCGGGAACTTAATCTGTCTTTCAAAGCTCCTTGTACATCATTGTAATAATACATTTTAAATTACCAAGACAGCTTTGCATATTTTGAAACGGAATTTTATATATTGCACAGAAAACACAGAAGACCTTATTAGACAGAATTCTGTTGTTTAGTAATACTAAGTTGTTTGTGTTTTGGAGAAGGTAACAGGTCAGTAAGGGTGTTGAGCAGTTTGGTTGGCTCCAACATGATACCAGACCCATTTTAACATGATTTTTTATCACTGAGAGTGACTGTTAATGTAATTCTCACTTTTTTCATCATCTTCAAATCCTAGTTAGAAGAAAGCAACCAGATCTTTACTATGCGTAAATTCCATGTCTGTCATAGATTCTCCTACATCTCAAAAGCTGCAAGCTCAATTTCAGATCTTGGCTAGAGATTTTGCTACAGTTTTTGGATAGATTTATCTGGTTTTTATTGGAAGTTACACTCACTCATCTATGTTCCATATAAAATTGTTAAACTCTGTGATTTTAAAGCATGTACAACCAGGTGAAGATCACTTTACCAGAAATTTACAGATTATCGATTAATCTTGTTAATACTATATTGATAAGGATAACTTTTGGCTAGGCCTCTGCTACTCAGCTCACCACTGGTAAATTAAGCTGTGCTTAGATGAGAACCTTAATTCTTTTCAACTTCTATTATGTACCTCTGAAAATCTGACTTCCCACTGCAGTGTTTGAAGTCCAGATGTCTTCCATAAGTGTCAAGTTAAGCTGAGTAGTCACCTCCACTTGAAATACTCGTGGTGTCTCTGGGTATTTCTTGATTTGTGAAGAAAGGGTGCTGTTTTTCCTCACAGTTTTCTGAGGTAGGTTGTCACAGTGCCCTGTATGAGCTAACTAACCCTTTACCCTGGTGTACTAAGTGCCTTTGGCACCTGATTTCTTTATTGGTGAGGGAACTGAGCCTGCTTTGCCATTTATATCCTTAGCTGAGAAAACCTGCTGGCAAAAATAATCTTCTCTCATGTGCTTGGTGGTAATATGTGCTGCAAATAGAATACATGTGCGCAACACATGGCAAAAATAGTTATTGCATGGCAAAGGATTATTTTCCACTTGATCTTGAAAAGAATAAAATGATGGTGTAGCAGAAGTATTCAGACATATCTGAGTCTATGCCATTTTCACCTTAAGACAATTTGCAACAGTTTCATATCTGCTTCTATCTGTGTAGGATAACACACAATGCAAATCGTCAGTGCTGATTGCCACAGATACGCAGAACTGTTTATAAGAAAAAATTTCTGATTTTTCTTCTCTTGTCTTTGCCTGGCACTTAGACTGGTTTTCTTCAATGGCACCTTTGTTAGGTTTAAAGTAAAGGATGTTTTTTTTTTAGCATCTAACTTGAATGTGCAGCTCCTGAAAGTTAGAGGTGAATAAAGTGCATGAATGCATATAAATGTAACATGGAGTTGCTTATATATTTAGTTATAATATGTTTATGCAGTGACTAGGAAAAGATGGAGGCCTGGCCATGATGATAATGGTAGGAATGGTTGTTCAGGGGTTTTATATACAGTCAGTGGACATTTGTTCAAACTGTTTTCTCTTGTAAAAGTAATATAGGTAATACAAAAATGAAGAAATTCTCTAATTTCTCTGTAGATAATTTTCTCCTTGTATTTTTTTTTTTATTTTTTCCTGTTTAAATGCAGATCCCATATATATATTTTAACAAATAGAAATATACATGTGCTTCTGTTCGTACAGATCAGGCAACTCTTACATTGCCTTACACCAGAAAATAATTTAAAAGAGAAGTAAAAGAAATGCTGTGACTCTTTGTCAGATCCTGCCTGTTTTAGACAAAATACAGTCTCCAAAAAGCTATTTAATGATAAAAAGGTGCAGATGTGTAGTTGTCTACAGCATTCCTCCATATTTTCCAGCTGAATGTTAATAGTTTATGTTAATAGTGAAGCAGCATTGTTTTGTAGGATGTAAGAAATTTAGGTCTAGAATAGTCTGTTGTTGATGCTTTAACATTTCTTTGTGGAATTCCTGTCACAAGCTGGAACTTGCTGACTGTGTGTGGATTGACACGGTTTTTAAATGATTGAGTTCTGGGCTCAAATATCACCAATCCTGTATAATTTGTTAAGCCCCTCCAGATGGCAGGTAGTATTCCAGTGTTGGATCTCCTTTCCTTTCCTTTCTTTCTCTGAAGTAATTTGCTGACAAGTCTATTGAATGGTCTTTTAAAAATAGGAGAGATCAAATATCTCTGAAATAATTTAAAATAACAAGTCCTTAGGAAATAGAATTGAGTTTGCAACATCAGTGCTGAAAATATATTCAGTGGATGGGAAAATCTGTGATTTGCAAACATTTTTGTTTTTCCCAGTCAGTTTGAAGCCATTGGGGACACTGGAATAAGGGTGAGTACCACTTGTGAGCTGCTTAACTTGGTAGTTATGAGAAATAGAGTTGCAGCTGCTCTTCTGTCTGACTTTTGTGTGAACAAAGCATAATTAAGAGATGTTCCTGCTCATGGCTCAAATGCTTACTGGTCCTTACTTTCATATAGTACTGTGTGGAATGGCAAGACTTTGGCCTCCAGTGCTAGCCCAGTATTAATATGAGCCAGAAATGTTTGTGCAGGAATGCCAGCCATATTTTTTTTCTTTTTTTTTTTTAGCTTGAAGATGTAAGGTTTCTGAATAGACTTAAAGTAGCCAAAGCAGAGCTCTGTATCTTTAACCTTGAAAGCTTTTCTTCTTCTAGTTGAGTTTTACCACAAAGTCACGTCCTCATCTGCTCTGCCTTGAAAAGATTCCCAGTGAAAGTCAGCAGCCACTTCAGCTAATTTTTCTAAGACCATTACTTCAGCTCTTTACTCAGGTTTGTTTGCAGTCTGCTGTTTGTAGAGAATAATCATCTGGTAATTGGGACACAACAAATCATAATTACCATTACAGATGTTCTTCACAAGGTGTGTTTATTTTAATATACTACCTGTATTTACCTGATGCTTTAAATGTTCCACTTGAAACTATCACTTGCTTCATAGCTGCACAGAATCTAGTGTAACTGAATCTTGATCTGCTGGAAGTTTCCAGCTAATACACCAATTGGACTAATAGTGATCACTGAAAAGAAATAAAAAAAAAAAAGGAAAAAAATGCAGCTAAAGAGATAGTGTGTGATGCCTTTCAAATCAAAGGATGAGATGGAAGATAAAGAAAAACTCACACCTTCCATCTACATTCAGGTGATTTAACAGTTCAAATTGTGGTTTTTCTGAGGAAGAACTCCTACTTTCTTTAATAGGATTTATGCCTGAATACTTACTTCAGGACTTCTTTAGAAGAGATTCTGACTTTCTCCTTTTTACCGCATAACACACTTCCTCCTTTGCTATTTACAGCCCAGAAAACTGGGTGGGCTTTTAGTTAACTATTTCTGTAATTATTACTAATCAAAATAGATAAACCCAGCAGTATCAATTCCTTTTAACATGTAAAAAAGCCATGTGCAGCAGTCAGATGTATGGTACATGCAAAAGGTTTGAGTCAGTCATGTATAATAGTGCAGTTAAAGTTGTCTATTTTTTCTGATTACTTAGTTTACTAGAAATCAAAGTGGAACAAACAACGGGTTGATCAGGATTTATATTTCTTTTCAGGATTTATATTTCTTTGAGTTGAAAGTCTTAGCACTATTTACTAAGAATGACTATCACTATTCATTTAAGGTTAAAGAAAGATGAAGTATTTCATCACTAGCAATTTTGAGGAATGTCTGCTTTTTAATCAGAGGATAGAAAACCATGTGTCACTTGTCATAGGGATTATATATTGCCAGACTCACTGTAATACTATTGCAGTTGATACAAATGAGATGCAGTGGTACTTGAATGCTATTTTTGTTTCAGTAGTAGTGGTGTTAAAATATCCATACATTCTTATTCTGTTGAGTAAATTATTCTTAGTTCTTGGATTTTAAACCAAGAACTCTAGTGCTGATCCTGTGGGCATTGTGGAATAAATAGAAAACACAATTAATGATTCCACCATCAGTTCAAAGCTAAAATAGTAGGGTAAAAAAAAAAGCAACTTTTATGGTTGTCTAATTTGAACTATGTTATTCTGTATAAGAATTCACTTGTGTTTCATTACCATAAAGTGCACATCATGTTCTAGGCATGATACAGAAGTTCTCTTAGTGAAGATTGAATCTGAAAACGAAAAGTGTTTTGAGGAAGTTAGGACTACCAGAATGACTGGATTAAAGAAGTACTTCTGTAATGCTTTTTATGGAAATAATGCAGAAGAAATACAAGTGGTGTAGAAAGTAGCTTTACTTTTTTCTTTCTTGTAAAAAAAAAAAAAAGCTCTATATTGCAGCATACATTGCTTTTTATTAAATGCTGATATTTACCATTACTGTGATGTGTTTAGGTAGTTGGGCTGTTGTATGAGGGATTATTTGAAGATTGGGTACAAACAGGTTTATCATGATTTGATTGCTCCAGAGGTCTCTGTTTGTGGTTCCTAGCCACTTACTAAATGACCTTCATGGCTGCCACCACTGTCTGACCCTCCTGGGTCTTCTCCACTGATTCTGTATCTGAGAACCAAGTATGATGCAGCCTCAATGCCCGTTTTCTGCTAGATCTGTTTTTTTTAAGCCTGACAGAAGTCACCAGATGTGAGGCATAGCACAGAATGAAAATTAGTATTGTCCTAACTTACTGTTTGGAAACAGGTCACGGTCCTATTGTACCTTTCCATCAGTATTGGTCTCTTTCATGTGTCATGAGGAAACTGTTGTAATAGTGTCACCAAGAAAAAAAGAAGAGAAGGTTGGTATTTGGGGAAAAATAGGCTTTGTTTTTAAGAGATCAGGTTAGTATCTTTATAGTAATATCTTCCCTGACGCCCCCCCACCGCCCTTAAGTGAAGATAAATTCAGGAAAGGCATGTGAGGTACAAGCTGCCTTTTTTTGTGGCAGAAAAGGTTAACAGGAGCAATATTGTTGTGTGCTTCTAAATTTAGAACTGGACAGACAGGATGGAAAAAGAGCCAGCTGACTTTAATCTATATCTGGTCTGACTTTGCATCTGCGTTGAAAAGGGGTTGTGGAATGTTTGTGTACACAGTTCGGGTTGTTTATGTTCACGATTCCTGGATTTGAGGAGGAAACCTGTCTGAATTAACACCTTTGCCTTTAAGAAAGGCTTGGTATTCTAAACCTTAAAAGGTACTAAAAAACCCCCAGAAGTTGTGCTTTCTGAAATCTCCTACACATAGGAACTGATATAGCAGCTTGTGCTTTAAATATGCTGATCTGGGTCTAAATTGTTGCAAGACATGAGAGAACCAATAGCAGTGAAGCTACAAAACTGCCATCTTACCAGAGGCAATGCTCAGGATTGCCATGTTGCCAAAGGCTCAAATATGCAGAAATAGCAGACATGTTGTTTGTTCTTCACAGTTTGATGATTCTCAGGAACTTTTCTGTGACACACAGGGGATATGTGCAAAAAGTGCACATATCCAATTATGACAGCAAATCTTATGGAAGCAGTATCCTTTTTGACTTAAAAATCATATGTCCACATTTAGAGAACTTCAGGATTAAAGTGTTGTGCATAAACATGAAATTATTTCATTAATTTAAATTACTTCCTTATGTAGGAAACTTAGATAGCATCTTTGGTGACAAACTGGTTTTCCCTTGACTAAAATGACTGCAACCAGCATCTTTCTCATTTTGAATTTTGAATTCACCGTGCTTTTTATCAAAGTTTCATATAAATGAATTTTTCTTTGTACTCAGTTCAGGTGGTATGTGCAAAAATTTGTGTCTGTACTGGTATGCAACAAGATCCATGGCTGCTGTCAGTAAAGTGAATGTTTACTAGAGAAAGTAGGTGGTTACTCTTAAATTATGAAAGGTGAATGATGAAGTCTGCTGCTTTAAAAAGCTTGTAATAACTATATGTTTTGTATCAGTTTCTTAGACAAAATATTACTTAACAGGCAATTATAAAAACTCTGTCATAACCTCCTTAATATGTTTGTGTAACAGTACCAAAGACTCAGAGGCATCCTAATTAAATTGGCATAGGGCCAAGGTCTTTGTTTTTAGCCAGTGATTGTTTTTAGCTCTTCAGAGGCACCTTTTAAGTATATAAATTTACTCTTAAGGTTGGGTTTCATTTTAATGTACTTGTTATACTTTTTTGCCTCCTTATACATAACATATTAAAATTTCTTCCTAATGATTATGGCATCTGTAGCCTAACCTATATTAATTTCAAATCATTCTGGATTGTTACAGTGAATGTGCTGACTTTCTAAGAATCTGTGCATCTGAAAAATTGAGTTCTAACTAATTGCACACAACTTTTAGGGTTCTCCAGTCTCTTTTATATGAGAAGGTTTTTGGCACTTGCTTAATATTTTGTGGTATGTTACAACAGATCTTTACTGTTGTGCTGTCGTTTTCCTACAGTTTGTTTAAATTGTTGAACTACTTATTTCCAGTGTGAATTGCACTGAAATGTAGGGATCCAAGTCACACTTGGCACGTAAAAGTGGTGATCGTGTTTATTTAATTTCAGATTAAAAAATATTAAGGAAAAATTTAAGTATGAGAAGATGTGAGAGTTTGTGTGGAGGATGAGCGTAAATGTTGTGGGATTCCTTCCTCAGTGAAAGGTTTTGAGGTACTCTACAGCATAGGCAAAGTTCATGTCAATCTTAGGTTTTTAGCTATTGTTAAGGAATAAGAAAACAAACAAAAAAAAGGGTTATGCAAAGTCATGTTTTGACAACAATACCCTGCTCTTTTAGAGATTAATCTTAGAGGAAATGATCTTTTAATTTAAATTTTATCTTTTTACATGCACATGTTTGAGAATAAGAAAGAAAACAGAAAAGGCAGGAGTAAGTTGTACTGCTTTGTGAGCAAGATCTTTCTTTCATTTTTCTTTCTTACTACTCATAAATGGAATTGATCCTCAAAAACAAATTGCTAGCAGTTCTTTGTTTGGCAGGTATTTTGCTGGTGCTTCTCCCTTTAACCTTCGGGTTTCTCATACCTCACAATTAAAACTCACGATTCTTGGTGAAATGATATTTCATTTTGTATTGTTCTGAATTTGTAACTAAGCTATATGTACTGATAGAGTCAGTTTGAATATAAAATCCTGAAAATATTGAGGATGCACGTATTCAGTACATAAGTTTATTTTGTGTGTTTTGTAGCTTTTAAATGTTTAGGTTTGAGTATTTATTCTTAAAAAAAGTAAAAATAATTTAGAAAACTTTCTTCCTGTCTTATGATCTCTCAAGTATCTATTATATTGGAGGAGTTGTTTATTCACCTTGCCATTGGAAAGTAGGACAAACTCCCAAAGAGCAATACAGAAATACTGGTCTGGTATGCAGAGATGTGTTTAGGATAGAAGGATCTTGGCTGAGCTTGAACTAGTGATAGGTGTCAAGAATAACAAGAAAAAGATTCCTGCATGTATGGTAGTACTAAGCAGAAGTTCAAGGAAAATGTAGGTCCACTAGCTACATGTGAATGGCAGCATAGTTATGAATGACACAGAAAGGCAGAAGTATTCCATTTTCTCTTTGACTTGGTCTGTTGGGAAAGGTCAGCTTCCAAGTTTCTGTGCCAAGAAATGTCAACAAAGCAAACAGCAAACCACTAACAATAAAGGCAGACTGAGTTAAGGTTGATTTGTACCAGTGGGACACATACACATGAACAGAATCCGGTGGGATGTGTCTGGTGCGCTGGAAAGCCACCCTATATCCTATTTGAAAGGCTGTTGAAGACCTAAGTGATGGGAAAAGGGCAAATATTACACCCATCTGTAAAAGGAAAAGTTTGGGAAGATACAGACCTAATTTGGTCTCGGAAGATATTATTGAACAAGTGTTTGTGGATGTTGTTTCCATGAACAAGAAGAAAGTGGCCGGGAAAACCCAGCTCAGAGTTACCAAGGGAACATTGTTCTTGACCAACCTGACTGCCCTCCGTGATGAAATCACTTGCTCAGTGAATGAGAGAAGAGTTATGGATGTCATCTACCTTAACAAGACATTTGACATGTTCTCCTCTAGCATCCCTCTAGTCATGTTAGTAATACACAGTCTGGACATACAGACCAAGAAAACCGGCTCACCTGCTAAGATCAATGGATGATATAGTATTAATGCTTGAAACCAAACTGTCAGCCAGTCACAAGTTGAGTCACAACTCGAGTTCCTTGAGGGTTGCGATGCTGGGTCTGATAGTACTATTCAATAATTTTGTAAATGATCTAATGACAGGACTGTACCCTCAGTGAGTCTGCAGATGGCTTCAAAGTGGAAGAAGGGGTAGGTCTCTGTTCTTCTGACACTCACCCTTTACGTATTTATAAATGTTAATGAGGTCACCCCCCTGTCTCCTCCAAGCTAAACAGGCCTAGCTCACTCAGCCTCTCCTCATAAGGAAGGTGTTCCACTCCCTTAATCATCTTAGTGGCCCTGTGCTGGACTCTTTCAGGTAGTTCCGTGTCCTTCTGGTGGATCTACCTGTCCTTCTGGTGGAATCTACCTTGCCAGCACTATTAAAGACTTCAAAGAACCTGGGTAACCTGACATAAGGCTGTGCATTTGACAGAAGTTTTGACCAGGCCATCTCCTGAGATTTCTTCCAGCCTAGACTTTTCTATTATTCTACCAAATAGGTGGTAATAATTTTTTGTTATTTTGTGAAAGATGGTCCAGAATAATTAATATTTATGAAGCATTCTGTCTCTTCTTAATTGATCAGACTGGACTTTTCTCCTGGAGACAGTCCAGCGGAGGGCTACAGGGATGATTAAAGGCCTGGAGCATCTCCCCTATGAGGACAGGCTGAGTGAGCTGGGACTGTTCAGCCTTGAGAAAAGAAGAGTGAGAGGGGATCTGATTAATGTTTATAAATATCTCAAGTGTAGGACACAAGGGGAAATGTCCAGCCCTTTTTCAATGGTCTGTGGGGACAGGACAAGGGGCAGTGACTGCAAATTGGGGCACAGGAAGTTCCGCACCAACAGGCGGAGGAACTTTTTCACAGTGAGGGTGACAGAGCCCTGGGACAGGCTGCCCAGGGGGCTGTGGAGTCTCCTTCTCTGGAGATGTTCAAGACCCATCTGGACACCGACCTGTGTGACCTGTCCTAGGGAGCTGCTCTGGCAGGGGGGTTGGAGCCAATGATCTCTGGAGGTCCCTTCCAACCCCTACGATTCTGTGATTCTGTGACTAATTCTTATTCAAGAATACAATCAGTAATAGCTCTAATGAGTAGATTGATGATCCAAGTAGCCTGGTTCTGGCAGGACCAGGAGCTGCAATGGAATTCTTACTGGAATACACGTGTATTTTTTCTGTAAAGCATAAAACATTTTTTTCTTTCACACAGGTAAGAGTTTTGTCCTGTAATCTGTCAAGCATGTAGCTTTACACACAGAAAATGGTAGTTGAGCGCCAAATAAAAATCATTAATCTACATGCTGATGTTATTATAATCAAATGTAAATTACACTTTTGTGGGGATTTTAAACGAATTTTAAGGTTGTTAATTTGAAGTATATATTTCAGCAAAATAATAGTCATAGCTCATTTATCACTGTACTTAACAAACAATTTAAACAAAGTTTTGCTTGCCTTAGAATAGGATTATCTATCTTCAGATAAATATATTTGGTATTGCAGTTTGTTCAAATATAAGTTGTCCTGAATAGATTTCAGGATGTAAAAACTTTGTTCTGAAATTGTTGTAAATCTGGAGAAAAAGTTGCTTGCAAGTCTTCCTGAGTTTCAACCTCAGTTTGCTATAGAGTTGATTGGTGTTCTCTGATGATTTCAGCTATACTCAGATTTCTTGCAATGGCTTCTCCAGGAGATGCACACATCTGCCTTTGAGGAGAGATACTTACATGTACCCTAATGGGTGGGAGCTTTTGAAGTAGTTATAAATTAATCTGTAAAGTATGTCATAGTTGACTCAGTATTTTAGTTCAGTATTGTGTTTATTATTCTGTGTGGAGAAGGAGGTATATTAATTCACAGTATGCTTAATTGATTTGTGTAGGAATAAGCTGTGGTTGTGTAGCAGTTCTTAATGTTTTAACTGGTGAGCTAATGCATGTTTTGCAGTCCTACCTGTCCTAGTCCTAGCATTGTAAGTTTCCTTCATAAATTCTTTAACATGTTTTATTGGGTTATTAAATATGTTATATGTGGTGCCTCTGTGCTTTGCAGTTTTAGTATTCCTAGTTCTTGCTAATCGGATTGTCCTGGTTCTGGCCAGGCCAGAGTTAACCTCCTCAAGCAGCCAGCACAGGTGAGCTGAGTTAGCCTGGGCTGTTTTCCACACCACCTGACACCACTTCCCCATAAAAGGGGCTGGCCAGGGATAGGTGCTCCTCACTGCTTCCAGGGCAGTCTGAGTGTGGCTGTGGTGTTGGGTCTGTCCACATGTCTTGCAGTACTCTGTGTTATCAGCAGGTGTGAGTAAAATTTGCCATGGGCTGTTACTCTACCCTTTTCACAGTGCTTTTGTCAGTAAACTGTCCTTACCCAACCTTGAGAGGCTCTGGCTGTTTCTCTTCCAGGAGTGAGCAAGCACCGTGTGGTGCTCAGTCACTGTTTGGGGCTGAACCACAACAGCCCTTTATGGCGCCCAATGTGGGGACAAAGGGTTGGTATAACGGTAGATCTGACCAAGTTGTATTAAAAAGCTGTGATAAAATGTTTAGCGTGTTATTCTGGGAGGTGGTGGTAACAGTGATGTTTTGCCTGTTCACTTGGCTTTGGTATGTGAACCCACACCCACTTTATGTAATCCCTGCCCAGCTGTTTAGCACCTCAGGGAGGGGAGTCAGGTTCCTAATTCTGTTACACTGTCTGATACTGATTTATGACAAGATACCATCTGTGTTTGTCAGCCTCAGAGGGTATCTGTATGTGGCATTTCTGTCATTTCTAACTCTTGGGCAACATAGCATTATGTAATAATCACACTCAGTTTATGGGGAAGATAGGGGTGGGGGGGTGCTATCTCCTCCAGCCTTTGAGAAATTTGACTACCCCATGGATATTCAGACCAGGTATGTATCTGTTGCTCATTTGGAATGTTCTTCAAGTTTTACGTGCTACAAGAAATTGTTTTTAGAATATTACCAGGAGGTTTTCCCTGGGTCTGAAGTTTCAGGGGTAGCATGGTGCATGGGCTGGTACAAGCAAATACCTAGACAAGAAAAACAAATCCATAGATGCTGTGGTTGCCCAGACCTGAGCAAATGGCACTGTGGCTGAGCCAGAAAGAACCCTTGCAACAGGCACTGTAGCTACTCAGACCTCAGAGAGTGCATCTCCTCCAGTCTCCACCACAAGCACTGCAGCTACTCAAACCTCAGAGGCCAACCCTGTAGCTGAGCCAAAAAGCCAACACTGGTTGACTGATACCATTCACCCCTATATAGAAGAAGAAATATATGAAGAAACCAGTCTGCACAGTAAAAGGTGATGATGAACCGGGACCTTTGCAAGAACCCAAAGAGGAAGCAGTGCTGGAGGTTACAACCTGATCAATGTCGCTGTTGAGACAGAAAAATGACATGTACAAGAGGTCTGGTGCACAAGCAGAAAGAGGAATGAACGTGATTTATTTCTGTATCCTCATTCTTGTACAGGTTTAATATATGTGTGTCCTTTTACTATTGGCCTCTCAGGTATATGTTAACATACAGTAGGTTGACATTTTTCACTTTACCTGCGGTCAGCAAATTCCTGGAAATTGTTTTACTTCTCCAGATGTTCTACACTTTCTCACAGGTACACTTTACACCTTCTGATGGGTACACTTTGATATCTTCAAGGCCTAGCTCTGTATTCTCAGTCAAGGAGTCTGCTGGCCTGCTGTAGTCCCCCACAGATCCGTGTCCTTTAGTGAGCTGAGAGACCTAAGAAGAGATAGCAGCTGCCTTGCAGGGGAGTACATCATCAGCTGGCTACTGCGATGCTGGAACAATGGGGCCAGCAGCCTAGAATTAGAAGACAGGGGGGCCAAGCAGCTGTCCAGAGAAGGAGGCATTGACAAGGCATTTGGAAGAAAGTCCCAAGCCCTCAACCTCTGGAGGCGACTTCTGTCAAACATAAGGGAAAGGTACCCATTTGTTGAAGATGGTCTGTGTCAGCTAGGCAAGTGGACAACCATGGAGTGGGGTATTCAGTATTTGGGGGAGTTAGCTGTGTGAGAAATGATTTACTATGATCCTGATGATCTGCAGGTGTCCACTGATCCAGATGAAGTCCAATGTTCCTGATCCATGTGGTGTAAATTTGTGCGGAGTGCACCATTGTCATATACCAACTCATTTTCCAAAATAGATTGGGGAAAGGAAGAAGCACCAACAGTGGATGAGGTGACTGACCAACTCCATCTATTCGAAGAAAGTCTTTCTTCCTCCCTTGTCTTGGCCTTGGAGAAGCTGTCCTGGAATGTCCAGAAACTTGAAGAAAATTTGTCCTTCTGCCCACCTGTGCAGACCACAGTTTCAGCTATTAGAATTAGGCATTCCTTGTTCCAGAAAGAGCTTATAAAAAGTACACACCACAAGGCATCCTGTGGTTCTGTCTGTGCCACCATGGTGAAAACACGAGGAGGTGGAATAGGAAACACACTTCAGTTCTCCAAGCCCGAGGCAACCAGCTGCAAGGAGAGACAGTTATAAAAAGGGATTTCTCCAGTAAGAGTGTTGCACCAGTTTCCAGTAGACAGCCCACCAGCCTGTGTGATTGTAATTGTACCTGTGATCCCCTTGAAGGGAGCTCTAAGTCTTTTTTGCAAGAAGTGGACAGTAGATATGATGATACTGGTGCCCAGTGTACCCTAATACCATTGAACTATGAAGGGTCAGAACCTACATACATTCCAGAGTAACAAGGGGGATCCCGGCAGTTGACTCTACTAGAAGCTGAAGTGAGTCTAAATGGGAATGACTTGGAAAAATACCCTATTGTGACTGGCCCAGAGGCTCTGTGCATCCTGGGCGGTGTGTGGTGCTCAGCCACTGCTTAGGGCTGAACCATCACAAAGATACAGAAGAGTTGGACAGAGTATGTTATTTTCTGATAGTCTTGGAAATCAATTCATTGTTGAAATTTTGGTCTGCTGACAACTAGTCAATCTGTTTTTAGCAAGATCAGAGGGCAAGCTGGAAGTAGCATTGCTATGGTAAGAGTTTAATGCTGTATTCTACCTCATGCATTTATGTGCATGTGTGTCCTCCTTTCTTCTCCCCAGAGAAAGGGCACTTCAGGTTTTTCAAACACAACACTCACCTTTTCAGGAGCATATAAATTCTGTTTAGAATGAAAATATCCAAATAAGGCAAAAGGCATGGGGGTCAGAGCAATCTCTGTTAAACTTGGTTTCTCTTGGTGTGTTCTCTAAATTAAATAGCCGTCCTTGTCATACAGATATGTAGGTGGAAAAATTCTGGGGAATATCAGCAATGTGCTTATCTTGCTGGACTGCCCTTGGCTTTCTCAAATAAACATTTTCTCTGGCATCATTGGGAAATGCAAGTCAGGCACATGCTGCAAAAGCTCTGTAGACTGTGTATGACAACCAGCCATTGAGTGGACAAATGTTTGAAAACATGCAAGAGAGTTAATTGATTACATCAGGGTTTTTATATTTATGGGAAGTAAGGTAAAAAATAACTAACCTTTCTATGTTCTTCCCATACTGGAGGGGGGAAATAAAGGGATAGATCAAAATCTGAGATTTTCTTTTGGATTGACAAACCTCAGTAGAAGTGTAGGTAGTATTTAAAGCAGCATGCATCTTCCTCACAGCAGTTTCAAGGGCTGATCTGCGAATACCAGTTTATGTACTTGCTGCTCAGCAGGCCTCTAAAGGATTGCTGTGTGTAGCAGTATTTTGCAGACAGCACTGTTTGTTGGAAGTCTGCAGCAAAGTTCTCTCTGACCAGTTTGCTTTGTGAATTTGGAAGTGGTGTTTTTATCAATTAAGTTGGTTGAAGAAGAGTTTTCTTCATAAGGGGACAGTACCTGTCTTAATCCTCATGTAGCTGTAGGAGGAAATGGCTGATTGCACTGTCAGTGTAGCTTTTCACTGTCGCACTTCTCTTTTGTCCTGTACTAACAGCTAGTAATTTGAAAACGGCACTGTATAGTCTTTAAAAGGGATTTTGTGAAGTCCTGGGAGCCAGGAGGTGGGAAGTGGGGAGCATCACCCCTTAGATTCACAGTTAGTTTGACAAGCTTTTTCTGCATTTCTGAGCGGGATGAGATTCAGTCAGTCGGTGGAACCGAGTATCAGGATGCCAGAAAGCATGATAAGGATAAAGCAGTGATTCAAGCTTCAGTACAAACTGGATGGACGTGGGGACATAATTACAGTGTACAGTCAAATCAACAACAGTTAGCTTGCCTCATCTCAGTGGTAGCTCAGTTCACCCCTTTCTTACATCTTTGGGTAGGAGAGCTTAGAGATCCCTTTGTGCAGTGTGGTATGGAGTCAGGGACCCACTGTACAGCCCCCAAAGTCTATTGGGAGGGGATGTGGGAAAGCAGTTAATCCAGACACATCCACAGATTTCAGCTGTGGGCCATGCGAAAGTTAGCAGTTACTTCTGTAAGAATTTTTGTGGTTTGAAAAGCTTCACTACTTTATTGCTCTCAGCAGTTGTGCAAATCCTATTTTCAGATACATCAGAGTGGGAAACTTGGGGTGAGAGGATGGATCTTTGATTTTAATACCTGAGAGACCAGAAGTCTGGTTGAACCTGCACTCTTCTTCATGGCTGTCTTAAGAAACTTAACCTTTCCTACTTCTGACTTGAGAACAGATTTCCAAGAAACATGTGAATAGTTCTCTGCTATATGGGTCAAGGAATTCTTCAATAATTCTTTGATCAGTGTTTGAATCTTATAACAGGAATAAAAGTACTAATTTGGTGGCAGTTCCATGTCCTGTGAACCAGAGGATGCCAGGGTGAGTGTTTTGTTGGAGTGCAGTGAATAGTTTCTACCTAAAAAACTTCTGTTTGAAAAAAGTTGAGTTACTATTATTATACTTTGGAGGGCTAAAATAGGAGAGGGTTAGGAAAAGAACTTTTTCCATTTCCTTGACAGTTATGAGGGAGAAATACTTATAAAAGGGAAACGTAAGATTATACAAATTGGTTAAGGCACTAACATTAGCTGTTGTCCTACAAATTTTTTTTACTGAAACCCTTTCATTTTAAATTGGCAGCTACCTTTTAATTTATTCTTAGAATTTATTTTTTTTAGAAGTTTATTAAATTTCTGTAAAATACCTTCAAGAAAACGTATATTCTAAATGAAGGAAGATGTCTGCAGTTTGTGCATCTTTTGTTTTGGTGGAAGGAAGGTGTTTTGTTTTTTTTTAAGGACTGAATAAATCAAAACCTAAAAATTACCTTAGTCTTGAAAGTACCTTTTCTTAAGAGTAATGATAGAGGTATTTTTTAGGTTCAATACCTCTCTTGAAGTTTTCTTTATATACCTTTCATGGGTATGCCTCAACTGGCCTGCCATACTGTCTTCAGCTGGGGCATATCCTAGATAGTTGTTTGGAAGCTTTTGGCAAGGTGTCTGATAGTGTAAATTAAACGACAATATTTAGTGGGAAACATGTGAATGCAGTCAGCACTGAAGCTTCATTGTTTTTATACTGACGTGCACAAAAGAACAAAAGTCTTGGGGAAATGAGGAGCTTTGCTATGATGGAAGTAGAAGGGGAGGTGTAGAGTTGCTTTATTGTGCATGTTACCGTGAAACAGCAGCTGGATGTCAGAAAATGTCAGATTGTGATACTTGTATTCAGAGCTAGACAAGTCTTTATTAATTTCAACCAATGCTGTCAACAAAAGTATACTTAAAATTGTATTTGATGAAGAGGATCAGCATGGTCTAGCATGAGTTAAGTCCAGAAAGGTAAAAGGGGGAGCCTATGACTGCTTAATTTAAAATTCAAAATTACAATGTTAACTTAATCCAAGTCCAGTGCATTTTCCTGAATAGATGGTATTTTGATTCTCTGAGAAACATAAAGCTGATTTTTTTTTTTTTGCATTAGTTATATTCCTTGTTTACCCTTTACAGAGATATGTCAAGAGACTAATTGGTTCATTTTTATCAAATGGGAAAAATACACACTAAGTTTCAGTGGGAATGTTGTAATTCTTTGAAGAATAAATGTGTATATGCAGAATTTGTCTTTCGTATGTTCTTTTTCTGTAAGAAAGATGGAGTTTCTGTCTTGCTCTGTATTTAGCCATTTTAATTATTAATACTATTATGGTCTGTTTCTCTTAATCTTTACATATCTATGAGAGAAAACGTCAGTTTTGTCTATCAGAGGATTTCCTAAAAACACATTTTTGTAACCAACTCTAGGTATTGTATATTTTTTAGAATTATTTCCATATATTCATGAAGAAATAAATGAAAAATTTTGAGGATTTGTATTTTTTCAAAGAACAAAAACATGATGTGTAGCTTATTCAAAAATTCATTTCAGTAAAGTGAATTGAAAAATGGTACTAGGACCATTGCAGAATTTTTCAGATAAATATAGGTGGTTAATGTGAAAACATGCACCCTAGGTATTTCATGATCAACAACAAGAGCACACAATCTGAAAAAAAAAATGTATTTGTCAGACTTTGTGACACAGCTGGGAATGAAAAAAGCATATTTCAAATGAAATATTAGCATAAATGCTGCTTTTCATAAACTGTTTTAATTTGAGAAGAAGAAATGTCACTGGGAAGACTAGACTATGCTTAATGAAAATCTGGTGGCTAATTCAATTTTTTTTTTCCCCCTTGATACTCCATGTTTTCCTTGAAATCTGTGGAAAATTATTGTGAACTTTCCTTATCTCAAAGTAGATTTTTTTTTTAATGCAGTATATTTAACTTTGGAAAACATATTTACAGTGCTGTGTACAGCTTCCTAACGTGTATGTGAAATGTCACTTACAGGTGCTGACCTTAAAGAGAGAGCAAAAATGCACTCAAGTGAAGTTAGTTCTTTTGTCTCAAAAGCAAGAGCGACTATTAATGACATGGGTATGTAATCTCTTCCTTGAACAATATTACTGTAACCTGAGAAGAGTTAGATCAGAGGAATGACATAAAAATACATGGTTATTTCTGGACAGGTAGTAGGATATCCACAGCTATTTATATTGATAAGGATGAATCATAGTGCGTTACTTGCTTTAAAATGTTCCTAATCAGGTTTTTTAGAATGCAAGAAAAAGCTAACTCTCAACTGAAGTAAGAAGGCATTTGCCCTGCTGTTTTCATAAATGACATGTTGTTCTGTGACCTCCAAGTACTTACAATTTAAGTTTTGCTATTGCATTCTTGTAGTTGGTATAATTGATGCAGACTTTAGTATGTTTTAAGAAACAGGTTAAACATGAACTGTTGATAGAAAGGTAGCTACTAAGGCCTTCTAAACTTTTGTTTAATATGCACTTGTTCTGATGTAGTAAAACATGTTAATAGTTTGGGATTTTAATTGACTTTTTCTAGTTTTTAAGGATAGTGATTTCTTTGTAAATTTTGCATTATGAATTCATCATCAAGTCATTATGTTTCTACCTCTCTGCCAGTCATGTTTAGTATAATTGTTTTTTGACAGGGCATTGCCTGTTTGTTTTGTCAAAAAGAGAAGTCAAGTGTACCAAGTTAGAAGCAATTAATTTTATAAATTTTATTTATATAGGCAACATATTTCTCAGATAATGTTTTAGATGCATTTCCTTAAAAACATTAGGTAGACCTTGTTTTGGCAAAATGTTAGGATTGGAAACCATTGTGGGTTTGCAGGTAAATGAAAGACTACTGAGGAATGAATCTTTGATTTGGTACTTCATGGAGATACTTGTGTCCTCAAATTTATGTCTTAACTTTGAAATGAAGTAGATCCTCAAGGCTCTTTAAATGTAAAGTCAGTAAAATATCTAGAAAGGAATAGATCATTAATTTCCTGCAGTTGAAACTGCATTTCATGATGGCATTTTTCCATTTATTGGAATGCTGAGCAAGAGGCAACAAGTTGCTCCATTTAGTTTCTTTGTAAAATATTTGCAAGGCTTCCTTAATTCTAGGTAATTTTTTTTTTTCAGACTTTCTTGGACTGAAGTTATTGGAATTACTTTCTGACCTGCTATTAACATTTAAATTGGCACAATTGTTTTTACAATTTTCCTATGATCAGAAAGTTGGGGTTTTAGGGTTTTTTTAAAAGTACTTTTAATTTTTTAAAGGAGAAAATTGCTAGTCTAAAGTATTTGGATTTGTCATTCTGCACTAAATGATTGGAAAATATACTGAGTGATTTGATACTTTGTTTTACTTCAGAGTTGAAAGTACTTTAAGACAAATGTTTGATTGTCTGCAGTTTCATTAAGGTTCCTGTGAGAGTGTTTAACTACTGAATACGTAAGCAAATTTTCAGTGTTGTCTGAAAGATTTACAGTGGATCATTATGCTAGCAGTGAATTACTTGGAAGTTTAGGAAAGCAGAATGAGACCTTTAGTCCCCTTCCCAAGAAGGAAGCATGACATTGTGAGTAAGTGTAATTAATATTTGAGAATGTAGGTCATTGAGGTACCTAGATGGAAAGGTTTGTGATGGGATATAGTACCAGCAATTACACATGCAGACTGGAAAAGAGAAAGAATTTGAACACAACCCTTTTCTGATACTGTAGCAAAGGTTTTTCTTATGTTGAATGTGTATGTCTCCCCTTCCCTTTCTCCCCTTAGTCCTTCCTCTCTCCCTCCCCCCAGTTTTCCATTTCTGCTTTAAAACACTAAACAGAACAATCACTAGAAGGTTCTTCAATCAGAATATTTGGCTATCTCCCAGTTAATTTTTAAATGTTTTTTACAGGATTAGAGAAGAATATTGATTTATCACGTCTAATGTTATTCGTCAATTTTCCCATCATGTGCACTATATAAGTAGCTTTTATTTTTCAGTCACATGATGTATTCCTACTATATGTACATCTAAGGCATTGTTAGATTTTAATACATTATGTAAATGGTATTAGATAGATCTATATTAGATAGATCTAATGTTTTTCTGAAGGGTCTTTGAAGAATGATTTAAAATGAGGTCCCCTACATCAGGAACTGGTAGAAAATATATAAAATTGCATTTTATAAATGAGATTGCATTAGAGGGGTGCACAAGGCATCATAGTGCGTGATGCCCTTATGAATAGAAGGTAACAGTTTTGTAGCCAGTGAGTGGTTCTCAGGTTTTTTTTCCTTCTGAAGAATTGATCTGGCTTTATAGAACATAATTTTTGTCAAACCAGTGGGACATTGTATTGACATGTGATTATGGCAAAGAATCTACATATTGAAAATTATAGAGATAGTTTTCCTGCCCAGCAACAGCCAGAATGTTGTGAAATGATTAAAGAGGGTAAACATTTTTCAATTTATTATTTGCCACTGCAGAATGATATATAGCCAGGAAACAGTATTACCAGTCTCCCGTTTTTTTTCTTTTTCTATCCAAGTTTAATGCTGTAATCTCATTTCAAATGTGTTCTACTTTTTGCTTTTCAGAAATAGGTCATGTTTTGGTAATTGCATTTGTGTTCAGATGTGTGACCTAGTAAGGAGATGCTTCTTCAACAATATTTTCAGAGAGACCATTATGGACAAAATACACAAAAATACAAAAAACTTCATTACATATTAAATAAATGGATAAACTTTGGTTTTTTAGAATTGACATGCTTTGGCTGTCTTTAATTCCTGTCAATTTCATTGTATTTAAAATCCTTACACTAATGATTTTTGTAAAAAATTGTGGTATCATTGGACTGTATCTGCAGAAGAGAATTTGCTGGAAATTAAAAGCATACTACAGTTGTTTTTATGGGATTAATTTATAACTTCTTGCTAAATGTGGGTGAAGTATTAAGACTGCGGTAAATATCACTTGATATAAAAATAAGCACTTAAAAAAAGAACTGAAAAGATTGTACTGAGCTGTTAGTTGCAGTTCTTAAAGCTTTGGGGTAGAGGGAGGAATCAAAACAGCCTCTATTTTTAGCAGTAATTGCTTTTACTAAAATTATACTAGAATTGTGGGGGTTTGTTTTGGGGTTTGTTTGTGGTTTGTTTTTTTGGGGTGTGTGAGTGTGGTTTTTTTTCAAAATAGGAATTGTAAGACTACTTGTCCATTACTGTATTCTGCCTTGAGGCTCTTCGTTACTGATGTAAGGCTGGCTGTACCGTCAAAAAAACTAGGAGAGGAAAGCATTAATAGATCTCTTGCAACCATGCATAACAAAACAGGTCTGACTGAATGAAACCAAATGTTGCTGACTCCTAGAAACCTTTTTTTTTGATGCTTTGGTGGGGGTGGGGGAAAAGGTGCCATTATTGTGCATCAGACCTTCAGCTTTTTGTTTTATGGTATGCCTCCAGATTCCGTGTTCTTTATACTGGCTGTGAGGTCTGGGCTGTGACCAGACCTGATCATGCCTCCCAGAAGTGGCTACTTATGTAAATTGACCAAACCCACCTGTGTTTGCTGGAGGTAAATCTGGGCAGGAAAGATGGAGCGCTGTATTTTGGAAATCAAGCGAGAACTGTGGGCTTCTGTCTTAGGGAAGAGCAGATATAGTCTGTAGGTTGGAGAAGCATTTGCTGGGAAGCTGAATGAAATACCGCAGGTAGCTATGAAATCTGAAAAAGGACAGTGCCATGCTTAGCAGCCATCCTCAGGCAGCATGGTCTTTCTACAGTGCTGATACCATGAAAGGGAAATTTTGGCATAGTATTTTTCTTGCTGTGGGATGACTGTTCAGTTAAGTGTGGAGCATTGCTAATACAGTCCAAGACTGCTAGCATTCTGAATGCATTGCTGAGCTCTTGGTTGTTTTCCAGTGGTAGATTTACTGCTTCTCCTAGCATTGAATTAATTTGAGATACCCTTTGACTAAGTATTGTCTGTTTCCTAAATAGACAGTACTGTCCTTGCAGAGATGAAATTATGGGCTTTGTCAAAGTGCATTGGGTTGTTTTTAATTAAGAAGCACAATACTAAACTCTGTACTATTATAGAGGCAATGAATGCAACATTAAAATTCTCTACCAAGATGTTTATTAGCTATTTATATAACAGCATTGCTTCCACAATTGCTAATACACTTTCCCCCCCTAATAACTTTCTAAAAACTGTTACATAAAAAGATGCAGAAATGGAGGACCTGAGTATTAGGATGAGCTGATTGTCCTTCAGTCACGTTAGAAGAAGATTAGGGAGGAAGGGTCTTTGCATTGCTGATTCATTGCTTTGATCCCTGGCACTGCTGTACAGTCTTGACAAAAATTAACATAGCCTCAGTGGTATTTTAGTTTTGCTTCTGGTAGTAATTCCAAATGCTGTTCTGTGAGGAAAAGAGACATGGATCTGGACATGGCTCTTTAATTTTCCTGCCACAAAAAGTAACTGTACCAAAAGAAGCATGTTACATGCTCAAATGATAAACGTAGCTAGTCTGCACACTGACTGTTAAAGTAGGCCTCCAGTATGACTAGCTGCGCAAGGCTTCTGTTCCCTCTCTAGGGAGCCACATTGTGTATGTTTGATGCATTGGGAGGCATTCCCCTTTTCTCACCCTGTTCAGGTTTGAAATTGCATGTTTCAGTCCCCAAGTGAAAAGGAATAGTTTAGTTAGCTCTTTTGCTTTGCTCATCTCAGTCTCTGGCTCTGCTCCTAGAACCAATTGGTATTCAAAGGGCAGCGACTCCTGGCATGGTACCCAAAGTATTATGCTGCTCTTCTTTCAAAGAATCCTAAGCTCATTGCTTAGGCCCAGCGTTACGCTTTGACTTTAGAAGAGCATGTTCAAATTTTTATTTAACATGGCTTTTGCCTAGGTGTATGCTGCTTTGATAATTCGAACTTGGCAAATACTTATAATTATTCAGAGTAATATTCGGTCCAAGCCTCTGGTAAGTGAGAAACATCATTGGTTAGCAGAGCTATTCTGAAGAACATGGGGGTGTGGACCTAAATACCACAAATGGATAAAAAAAAATGGAGACTGACTTTCTCAGTTACTTTTTGAAATGAAAGTTAAATGTGGTCAGGCTTGACTTTTATGTCACATTTGAGAACAAAACACCCACTTGTGGCCTGAGGGAAGGGAGATCTGAACTAAGCTAAGAAGAAATGTTTAGTAAAATACTAATTTTACTTGTTTTTTCTATTGGATGTAATCCAGTCTAACAAATACTGTGGTGCTATGAGACAACTCACTACTTTTGATACATAAATTGTGATATAACTATAATAAATCGTGATATTTAGTAACTTGGTTTAGACATAGTTTTCACAGATTCTGTTAGTTTTGACATAGTCCAGTTTGAATGATATCACCACGAATGAAACCACCTTATGGTCAGTTGCTCTCATATGTTTTTATTGTGTGCTTTATATTTTATTCAAAGCAGATATTTACAGATTGGTTTTTTTCCCTCCTTAGCAATTTTCTGTCATTCTGGCTTATCAAACTTTTGATTTACCTAGAAGTTGTTCATCCTTTGGAAGAATAGTATCTTCTCAGGAAAAGACTTTAGCACTAGACTAGGATTCTAGGTATATGGAATACTGATGAAAACAGATTCAGGAGAAACATTCTAGAAATGTTTAGCTAAAATGGCCACGGTCTGTGGGTTTTTCTTTGTATTGTGTCAAACAGGAATGCTACTGGCACTGAAGTACGTGTTACATTCATATAGTAAATAAAAATGTAGACAATAAAATTGTTAAAAATTTGTTCCATTGGATTCTCTTAAATATTAGAGATTACAGTTATGCTATATGAATTTTATTTTGCCTGTAAAGAAAAAAAAAGCTTACATAGAAATAGTATGTAAAAATGTAACTGAAATGATTTATTTTTGGCATTATCCTTCGGTTTTTTAAATTCGCTGCTATACGCTGAATATATGCTATAGTATTTATGTGAGTAGTAAGTTCTTAAATGTACTTGGTAAGGATAAGAAATAAAAAGAAGTAGTTTTATTTTTTTCTTATATCCAAAGCATTTCTTCATTTGCACAAAAAACAGATCCTGTCATTTATGGTTTACTTCATTATTGCATTACTGACAGCAGAATAAGAAGAAACATCAATAAATATGAATAAATTGAGGAGTCTGTTTATCAAACTGAAGGTTATCACTGCAGATGAATGAACTATCCAAGCTGTTTTACGTAGTACTAAAAGAGAACCATGGGAGAGTTGGCTACAAGAGCATAGTTATAACATTTGGTTAAAGCACCATTTCCCTTCCCATTAGTTTCCCAGCTTTTGCTCCAGATATCAAGAATATGAAACATACTCTCCCTGTTTTCTGTCAATAATATAGTACTAAACAGAAAATTTTGAAACTAGGCACATAATATTCCTATAGTAAGTATTATTTTGTCAATTCAAAATATTTTTTCTAGGTCACTTGCAGGAGTAAGTGATCACTGGAGGAAACCAGGAAGTTAATGGGATTGAGGGAGAAGTCTTAAGAAAACCCTTTACCTACTGTCATAATAAAAGGAAGATAAACCTTCCTAATATCTTTTGCTTAATAGTAACTGTAAGCAATGTGCGGTAACCATTTTCATTACAAAGCAAAATTTCTTAACAAGTACTAAAAAGGATTTTTTTAAATGCAGCTCTTCCTTGCTACCAATTGTCTGCCTGAACTTTGAAGTTATTAAAGCAAAGATAATAACATTCAAGTAAATCTGTCAACAGTGGCAGCCTATTAAGCTTCTTATCCCAAGCAGAGGAATTAGAGGGTAGCTAAATGCCTTTCACAGTTGTAACTAGTAAATGCTTAAAAAGGAATTGTGTGCATCCAAATGCATGTGTAGGTCACTCAGACTTAAAAGTGTGGTCAAGTTTTTGCAGATGGAGATATTTTAAAAACATATGTAAATATATGTTATTTCGAGTAACCACTTTTTTATAAATTTTGCAATTATGACAGGTAAAGCTTTGTATCATTTCCTTACCTGCTTTGTGCAAAAATGGTTTGAACAACCTTCTCTGCCTTTTAAGTTCATGTAAGAAGATTTGCTTTTACTTGTTGCTACTTAACATTGGTTGGATTTCATAGTGTTATAGAATGGAAGAAAAAGCTTTCTGAAGAATTTGGGTTTTTTGGTATATATATGAACATGCTCTATTTATAGCATATATTCACATGAATGTATGAGTATTTAGGCATAAACCTAATTATTTTAAAACCAAATTAAAAATCCATTCCCAATTATAGCAAATCGACATGTAGTTTTAAATACCACTGATGCTGGTTCAAAATTCCTACTTACATCTGTGGCCTTTTGAAAACTTCCCTACCTTGTAACCAGAAAGCTTGCACATTTTCTGTTGGTAAAGAAGCTCTGTGGAGGTTCAACAGATCTTGCACCTTTCTTGCAACTTTGTTGGTGAAGGAGTCAGACCACAGACTTGCAGTATTACATGGTTTTAAGCTACTGTTAGTGTAAAATATTCAGTGAAGATAAATAGGAAGTAGATTTTGTAACTATTTTGTAACAATTAAGCCCAAATTTATAGTACTTTATATGACTTTTTCACTCTATGATATGACTTCTATTTCTTGTTTTTTGCTTTCTTAATGGCTGAACCATCAATTATGGAATCTATAAATTTATGTTGAGTTGTTTATAGTTGAGGCATATGACTATTCATTAATTTGAAGACCTCATTATTGTTCCTACTTTTATATAAATGTTCTAAGAAACAGAGAGGGAGTTTTCTTCTCTGCAAATGAAAATTTATCCTTGGGAAGATGCTGTAACAGCTAATCCTGGAAACGACTTCTTTCTTGAAGGACAAGAAAGTCATCAGCTGTAGTCAGCATTGACTCACAAAAGAGAAATAAAGCTTGATCAGCCTTATAATCTGTGATGAAATTACTAGTTTGGGAGATTAGGGAAGAGCAGTGAATATTGTCTAGCTTGACTTCAGTAAAGCTTTTGACACTGTGTCATGTAAGACTTCCATAGGGTAACTATGAGTTACACTGTGAGTGTGGACTGGATGAGCAGAAAGTGGACTGAAAATTGGCCAAGCAGATGGGTCCATAGGCTGGTCATCAGCAGCATTATGCCTGCTTGGAGGCTGCTAGACAGCAGTTGCTACCACTGGGGCCAATACTGGGTTCAGTCCTGTTCAACATCATTCATGATCTGGATGATGGGATAGAACACAATGTCAGCAAGTTTGCTGATGATACAACAGTGGAAGGAGTGGCCAATGCACCAGGGGATTGTACTATCATACAGAGAGATGTCAGCAAGCTTGAGAAGGAACCTCATTAAGTTCAATAAAGGAAAGTGCAACATCCTGCAGCTAGGAGGAAATAACCTGTGTACCAGCACATACTGGGGGCTAAATATCTGGAAATCAGCTTTGCAGAAGAGGCCCTTCAGGTCCTGACGGATACCAATGTGAGCATGTGACAGTACTGTGACCTTGAGGCAAAGGCAGCTATGATATCCTTGTCCAAGCAGGGGTACTGTTGCCAGTAGGTAGAGGGACATAATCCTTCCCCTCTTCTGAGCAGTTGTGATGCCACTTCTGGGGTACTGTTCCCAGTTCTAGGCTCCCTAATACAAGAGAGAAGTGGAGCTACTTGAAAGAGAGCAGCAAAGGGCCATGAAGATGATGAATGGTATGCAGCATCTCTTCTATGAGTAAAGGCTAAACAAACGAGACCTGGATAGGCTGGAGAGCTGGGCAGGGAGAAACCAGATGAAATTCAACAAAAACAAGTGTAAAGTCTTGCACCTGGGGAGGAACAACCGCATGTATCAGTACAGGCTGGGGGATGACCTGCTGGAGAAGAGCTCTGTGGAGAAGGACCTGGGGGTCCTGGTTGACGACAGGTTGGCCATGAGCCAGCAGTGTGCCCTGGTGGCTAAGAGAGCCAATGGGATCCTGGGGTGCATCCGGAGGAGTGTAGCCAGCAGGTGACAGGAGGTGATCCTCCGCCTCTACTCTGCCCTGGTCAGGCCCCACCTGGAGTATTGTGTCCAGTTCTGGGCTCCCTGGTATAAAAAGGACAGGAATCTCCTATGGAGATGATTAAGGGCCTGGAACATCTATGAAGAACACCTGTGAGGAAAGGCTGAGTGAGCTGTGACTGTTCAGCCTTGAGAAAAGAAGACTGAGAGGGGATCTGATTAATGTTTATAAATATCTTAAGTATGTGATGCAGGGGGAAATGTCCAGCCCCTTTTCAGTGGTCAGTGGAGACAGGACTAGGGGCAATGGCTGTAAGCTGGAGCACAGGAAGTTCCGCACCAACATGCGTAAGAACTTTTTCCCAGTGAGGGTGCCAGAGCCCTGGGACAGGCTGCCCAGGGGGGTTGTGGAGTCTCCTTCTCTGGAGATATTCAATACCCATCTGGACGCCTATCTGTGTAGTATGAGCTAGGGAGCTGCTTTGGCAGGGGAGTTGGACCCGATGTTCTCTCCAGGTCCCTTCCAACCCCTGCAATTCTGTGATTCTGTGAAATGAGGGCTATTCAGGGTGGAGAAGAAGAGGCTCAGAAATGATCTCATCAATATATGTCAATAGCTAAATGGGCAGGTGTTAGGATGAAGCTAGGCTACCTCCAGAGATGTCTGTTGACCAGACCAAAGGCAATGGGCACAAACTGGAACACAAGAGGTTCTTCCTGAACATCAAGAAAGATTGACTGTGAGGGTGATTGAGCCCTGGCACAGGTTGCTCAAGGAGGCTGTGGAGTCTTCCTTCTTGGAGATCATCAAAAGCCACCTGGACATAACTTGAGCAGCTTATTGCAGTTGAGGCTACTTGGGCAGGGAGGGTAGACAAGATGACCTCCAGAAGTCTCTTCCAACCTTAACCATTTTGTGATTTAAAGGTTTCTTCTGTCCTGAAGATATATTTAGCTAGGTATTTGCCATGCTTTCTAAGTCTGCTTGAGTTAGATAATGAATGGTAGAACCTTTTATATATCCCTCAATTTATAGCATACTTTCCTCCAGTAATCTGTGTAATACTCACAGTATGCAGGGTATTTTTAGACAATTCATCCTCCTTTATGCTTTATGAAATCCATTATTCAAAAGGAAAAATGAGCTGCTAGAAATAGTCCCTGAAGCTGCTTGTCGTAGTAAGCTGTGCACTAATCAACATTATTTGTCAAATGATCAGAAATGCACACGTGGAATAAATAGCTCGGACAATCTGTTTCTCTATTTTGTGGGAACTCAGTGGTGCTGTCATGTAAATTTGAATTCCTGCTACTTCTATCTTCATTGGAGTTTTGGAGGGAAGTAGTCAGTCAGTACTAGGAAGTAAGAGATCTTGGATGGTTGGCTTCTGTTCATAATTAAAGATGAATGAGTCTTATGAGTCTGGTTCAGTAGGTGCTAAAAATAGTGACCAGCTTCTGATTTACATCTGAATAACTGTTCTTTTCAAAGATTGCCTTTGAAGGACTTTTTTCAACCTTGCCTTGATACAGAAGGACAGTGAATAGTGAGGGAGGCTATGGTGACTGTCTTTCACTTCAGTGTTGTTATCAGATGCTTGAAGAGATACTCTTTAAAGTGGGGATTCATTTGAGTGTACCAAAATAGCAAATTCTGACTGCTGTGGTTAGTTGAGTTCAAAATACTTGTCCTAATCTTTAAAAGAGTACTTCAGAAATAGAAGTTAATTATATCTAAAGGACCATATATGATTTGTGTATTGTTAGGGATTGAATGGGCTTCCACGGAGTTTTCTGATTTATGGGAATCACAAACTGCAACTGTGATTGTAGTAACAGTGCAGACCTTTTTTCTTTCAGAGAAACTGAATTCTAAGTCTGCTGGACTTCCAGGTCTTTATTGATGGCTCTTGTATTTTAGCTATTGGAAGGAATACTACAGTTCATCTTCAAGTTCATTGTTTGAAAGCTGTATAGTACTTAGAGAAAACTCACTGGCATGTGAACAGCCTTGATGTAAAAATTTTGTGCTTAGCTCGAGACTGTTTCTTCTGTTTTTATGAATATGTGGTACAGTTTCTAACAGGAAATACAACAGTTATAAATTTCCTCAGCAAACAAGGAAATCACTCTTTGGAGGTTGGTCCCTTTGGATTTGATACGTTCTTAATCAGCAACTCTTTTATTTCTGGGAGTCATGGGTTTTAAGTTACACTGTCTGGATAATTTGATGTAGGTTGAACAGGAACCTGTTCAAGTCAGAAATTCTGGATAACCATGCTGTGCCTTGATCCATTTCAGGAACTGTCAGTAAGGACTAGTAAGAGTGATAGGTCTTCCATTGAGCCTGTGAAGACTGTCTACAGAATGTGTTGGTTGCTGATTATGTAAAAACTACTTTTTGTCACGTTTCATAAAAGGAAGACTACTTTAATATATAAATTGTTGTCATTTTAGTTTTAGTATATTCATTTTTTCATTCTTTCTTCCTTCTTCAATACCTGTGGAAAGGACTTTTTTTTCCTTGCTTATCAGACCACTTTACTGTCTGTCAATAGTGAGAAGGTGAGGTTGTGCAGGAATAGAAAAAGTCTACTTGATAGTTAACTAAGAAAGTGTCAAGTGTAATTCAGTTTCCCCTCAGATATTATCTTACATATCTGTAATTTTGTAGGAACTTCTGAAATGAATTAGTCAGAGGAGTAAGCAGACAAATATGATTAAGGTCAATAGGATCGTGGCAACTTTTACCTCCTATCTGTGGAATGTTGATGTCTTCAGTATGTGAATCAGCTGTGTGGTCTTTGTGACACATACCTGAGAAACAGTTTCTTGGACAGATCTGCCAGACCTGGTTCTTGTATTCATATGCTGGTCTGTCATTCATCACAGAATCATCCCTGAGCAGAAAGGAAATCCCTTGTTAGTCACTAGCAGTGGTTTTCATGTGGAATATCACTTAAAGAGGAAATAACAATTACCTGTTTCAAAAGAGTTGTCATCCTTTGAGATTGCTTCCCACACATTACATGTGTTTAATGTGCTTAAATTTCAAGTCGTCATCGTGTGACATTCCGTGCTCATAACAAAATAGTGGGAAAGTTTAGCTTACTCTACTCTTTCAGTATGTCTTTCAGTAATGGAGAGTCACAGGAAGGGGTCTTCATAGTTTTGGGAAGCAGGAGGCATCCCAAGACTATGAGAAGCTGCTGGTCAGCCTAATCTAAGACTACACCTAAGATATATATTTACCAGGAATGCATTCCTGAAGTTGAGCTGAAGATGTTCAGTTACTAGGGATTAGGCAGCAAGCCCATTTCTTTATATTGCTGTATATAATATTTTCTAACTTTTAGTTGAGGTTTTATGGGTTTATTGGACTTAATGAGCTCCATTATGTGATTGTGTTTAGTTGATCTTACTGAAGTTTTTTCTGTTTCCGTTCTGCAGTTTACTTGTTAGTCATTCCAACTGTATCATATATTGAAAGGCCAATAAACATCCTTTTACACAGGTTGTATCACCTTCTCTTCTAACAGATTATTTCTCAAACAACTTAATACATAACTTGTCTCCTCTTCAGCTAGTCCTCGTTCTGTTTCCACTCCTGTCTTACCAAATATAAAAATGTATTTTTTGTCTTGTATCTGGTTCTGTTGCTGATCTAGGACAAACTTATTGTCCTGGTTTCAGCTGGGATAGAGGTAACTTTCTTCCTAGCAGCTGACACAGTGCTGAGTTTTGGATTTCAGATGAGGAAGCAGTCAAGGACTTTTCAGCTTCTCATACTGCCCTGCTAATGAGAAGGTGAGGGGCACCCAAGAGACTGGGAGGGGAACAAAGTGAGTGCAACTGACCACAACTGGCCATGGGGATATTGCATACTCTGACATCATGGTCCATATATAACTGGGGGGCTGGGGGCCAGTGGAGAGGGAGCACAGCTTGGTAACTAGCTGAGAAGTGGTAAGCAATTGTGCTGTGCATCACTTGCTTTGTATATTCTTTTTTGTTGTTGCTGTTGTTATTACTATTCTTTTTCCTTTTCTGTGCTATGAAATTGTCTTTAAGTCAGCCCATGAGTTTTATGTTAATTTTCCTTTTTGATTTGCTCTCCCATCCCACTGGGTTCAGGGAGAGAGAGCAAGTCACTGTGTGTGGTTGTTTTAGCTGTCAGATGGAATGGAATAAACCATGTCACATATACTGAAATGGGCCCTTTTACTTTACTGTATTTAGAACCTTCCTTTTCTGTACCATGATTAAGCATTGATCTTATATTAGAATATAAATATCAGCTTATGCTTGGGACACTTGTTTTATATGCAGAATGGAAATCTATATGCAGAAAATGCAGCGTGTTTTACAATTCAGTAGATGTGTGAAGTAATCCTTTATGAATTCATTGTATGAACTGACATTATTTAGTGTCCTTCATATTCCACACTAATGTACTGCAGTAGTACAGTGCAATTCTCTGACTACAGTTTAATGCTGTTTACTACTTACTCTTCTTTTAACTACTTCTGACGTCATTAATCTGAGTGTATACATGGTCTACTCTTGTCTGTGTGTTGTGTACTCTAGTTTAGAAGTTTTGTTTCTTACATAATTCCTTCTGTGGACTTTTGCTATGTAGCTCATGCTTGCACATGGATAAAATCGTATCAGATCTACAATCTATCACTAATGATTAGTGGTAAAATAATTGGCTAAAATATATATCTATTATTTACAAAGTGACAAAAATGTGGAATGTTAGAAAATGAAACCTTTCAGTAACTTTGGGGGTTTTTTTCTATCACTCGTAGCAAATGAGCCTTACCACATGGAATCACTGTGAAGGTTGACTTGTCTATTTACATAATTCATTGGTTGTTAAATTTGAAAGCATACTACTCAGGCATGATTTGTCAAACATCTCTGGTTTTATTATGAGCTGAACAGTTTTGGTAGTTGTGTATTAAAATTATGCAGAAAAATGGGAACAAATGCCTATGAAGCATGAGAATTCCAAGTAGCTTTATATTTGGTAATAAGTATTAGTGACATAGAAACTCAGCTTACTATCCAGAGGAATTGCTAATTTATTTCTGTATTGCTTTTTCTGATGCTCCACAACATCTTAAAAGGATTCTTTTGATAGGTATGCACAGAGCTATTGTAAAGAATTTTTATTTTGGCTTTTATTTATTGTCAACTCCCAGATCAGTTGATCTTTAGAATTAATATCCTTGAGAAGTGGTGATCGTAACGTAGGGTATCAAACAGGCTTTTCTCCCTTAGAATTATGAATTTTAGTATTTCTTGATAGAAATGCTCACTGTAATTCTTGAAACCAAGTTGCTTTATAAAACTCCTTCTATAAGGTTCATTTCTATGTGTAACATGGAATTGTACCATAGCTAAATCTGTTAGTTACTTGCCATAAAGTAAGTGGTCTGCCCTGGAGTATTGCAAAGGTTGTGTAAATATTGTTCCAGATACTTCTTGCTAGTCTCTTGAGACAAGGAACATAGATGCAGGCCGTAACTGCTGGAAACTACAGTAAATAATGACCAAGCCTTCATGTTCAGGCACATTATATTTCCTTTACCTGTGGCAAAGGCAGGTTCACTTAAGAGAAATACCAACTGTATCAGCCTTGAACTTGGACTGCAAGATGGTTTAGCAGATTGATTATGAGGACAAGGTTATGAGTTTTGGCCAGAAACCTGCCCATGTTGGAAATGAGAGCTGCCTTCTCTTACTGCCTTCCCATATAACTAAGAAAAAGTAAATAAAAAAAGATCAGATGTACCCTGTCCATTCTGTGGCAGATGGCAATAACGGGTACCTTGGGCTCTTCTAAGTGACCACAAGCACTTGATGTTGCAGGCAGTAATCAGAAGTTTCTTTTGACATTGGAATTGATTTGGATAATCACTTTTAATCTATAAAAGTATTGGTAAATTTTTGTTCTTTTCTTCAAGACAAGAAGACTTTCATGAGTTGTTAATCATAAGGGGATATTGATGTATAGCTAAAAATAATCTTTTATTTTATTTGATATTTTGTTTTCTTAGCCAGTGGGAGATTACCTGTTTCTATACAAATGTTTTGATGCTGCTATACATTAACATTTAAGTATTTTGTTTTTAAAATAATTTATCTGGGGTGTATCTGTCAGAAAAAAAAGGTGAGTTAGGTAGCACAATTTCTAAATTTAGAACAAACCAGTTAACTAAAGTAAGTAAGCATTACTTATAATTAATACATTAAAAAAATCATATTTGATCATAATACACTTCTAGATTTTAAAAGGAGAGAACATTCTCTCACACCTCCTTTTCACTTTTATTTTGTCAGCAGGTTGGGGTTTTTTTTATTTTTCAATTTCCAGCAAAGACTGAATGAACTAGTTAATGAATTTGAGTAGCTAAACATTAAAACAAAACAAAAAAATCAATATCTGCTGCCAGGAGTTGGTTTAACATTTCAACAAGCTGTACACACAAGCTAATGAATTGTTTTTGACTATCTTTGAAATTTTAGTAGCAAAAATGTACTACTCAAATGCTGTTTGAATATATTTCAAAATTATTATGTTAAATACAATGAGAGCTGTAATACACAGCTTGCTTTCTGAAGTAAAAAATACTTTTCTCATGAAACATCTTTGAGTTTGTGGTCACGAGAGAAGGTTAAACGTTAGAGGTGGAGCAATTTAAGCTAAACGTTTGAATGACTTCCCTGTGTCAGAACACTGATGATTAAATTCAAACCATGTCATGGTCACACAGGCCTGTGGAGCCCTTTTACCTGTCTTGTGTACTGACAGCATGTGCATCTGTTTATCAGACTGAAAACTTTCCCACGTTCCATTCAGCTGTTGGCTGCTGCTTTATAGGAGAAGAGGGACAATAGTGGTGGGCACACCATGCATGGGAAGATTAGAGACACAGAGATCTTCCAGCCAAGCCAGCATCACAGATGATTAAGATAATGCATCTGTATTTCAACAGCTTGTGTGTGTGGTCTTTTTAAGTAGTCCTGGTTTATTGTTTGCCTAAATCTGCTGTGTGCGTTCTTGGAGTTTGCTATTCAGATTTTTGTCAAAAATGAGCAGAAGGTAGAGAAAAAGGCTTGGAAACTTACTCCACCACAGGGTGATTAGAGGGAGGGTCAGATTTTATGTGATGCTACTTAGTGATCAATTTTAGACCTGCCTTGTTTATGAAACTTTTTTCCCATAGCATGGCTGTACTTTGAACATGTAGTGAAGTGGTGTTTCAGAGATGTTTATGAAGTTGGTATTAACTAATACTTTCTTTTTCAGCTAATCTGCCTGTGCCAACTATTGCTGCAATAGATGGAACTGCATTAGGTGGTGGCCTAGAACTTGCATTAGCCTGTGATATAAGAGTGGCAGGTAGGTCTGAATCCTGTTTATAGGACACAGGTTTATTAGTGTGGGAGATGGCTTGACTAATCCTTGTTTGGCAACAATCTTATAAAACTTATTTTCTATTTGATGTTATTTATAACCAGTTATTTTAAAGGTATTTATCAGAAACCTGTCTAAGTACTTGCTAATGTTTAATTTCAAACAACTTACCACTGATAGCTGGGTTGTTTTCGTTGCATGTTGTATTTTATTCTTATGGCCTTCATTTTATCAGTATTGCCAAAAGGGGTTATGTAGTTGTTGTGGTACTTTATTTAGTATTTAAAGTAAACTCCTCTTCTGTATTTTAATTGTTCTAGACAGAAATGAGATTTTATCTAACGTTGTTTAGTGAAACTATTATTGTACAAGCAATTAAACTGATACAAAAGAAAAGTGAAAACAGCACTTGAAAAGAGGAGCCATTTGTTGGAAAGCAAATGGAAACTTGTGGTCTTAACATTTGCCAGTAACTTAGGGTATATAAAGGTGCTTGATCCTTAAAGAATATACTGTCAGAATTCGTAATAAGCAGAATTCTACCCCATTTTAAGATGTCAAATAATAACAGTATTTTACGTTTCTCACAGAATCACAGAATGTAAGGGGCTGGAAGGGACCTCGAAGGATTATCTAGTCCAAACCCCCTGCCAGAGCAGGATCACCTAGATTAGGTCACACAAGAACAAGTCTAGGTGGGTTTTGAATGTCTCCAGAAAGAGAGACTCCACAACCTCTCTTGGGCAGCCTGTTCCAGTGCTCTGTCACCCTCACAGTGAAAAAGTTTTTTCTTAAATTCACATGGAACCTCCCGTGCTTCAGCTTGCACCCATTTTTCAGATAAGTCTCTTGTTAGTCAGGGTAATTGCTTACCTGCCTTATAAAAATTAATAAGGTACAGAACCTTAAAAGGTACATCCCTACCTCGATGGGAGTAGTTGGATCTTTTACTAAAGGCAGATCAGTTGAATCTATGGAAAAATTGTAATTAAATTACCCTAAAAACATTTGGGTTTGTTCCTTCGTTACAAAAGAACTGTAACAAATCACTCATTTTTTAAGTCATTATTATGTATTTTGCCAAGATCTTTTCCTATATACATAGTAAGAACTCACCTACATTCTCTTTTTTAGCCTCTTCTGCTAAAATGGGCCTAGTTGAAACAAAGTTGGCAATCATTCCAGGGGCAGGTATGGATGTTTTGCTTTTTGTTACCTTGGAAAACTAAACGATACATTCTCTTGATATTTGATTTTGGATTGTTTTTTGGTGAATTTCTGCCTTTTTACATATTTCTATTAAGGACCCTGTCATGTTTTAAAGTTTATTGTCCATATTAATTACCAAGAATTAATTAAAAAGTATATTTCTCATTTTTAGGGAGTGGCACTTGTATATTGTGTTTTTATCAATGTCTTCATTAAGGAAGTCAGTATTGAGTGATTCTGTAAATTCCATTTGATGTCTTGATCTGAAGGCTGAATAATTCTGCTAGGGGTCAGATGCAGAAAAACAGTATAGTTAACTATCAGCGTACAAAAATGGTAATTTAAATAATGATCCACTTTTACATAATGTCTGGGCCTTTGGAATTCAAATTCTGTTTTCATAGAGTCGTAGAATACCAGGTTGGAAGGGATCTTAATGGTCATCTGGTCCATGGAGTAAAATCTCAGTCCGGGCAAAAGCCTGGTGTAGACAAAATGGCCCAGCACGCCATCCAGCTGAATCTTGAAAGTGTCTAATGTTGGGGAATACACCACATGCCTGGGGAGATTATTCCAATGGATGATTCTTCTCATTGGGAAAAATCTTCCTCTTGTTAGCAATCAGAGTCTTCCCAAAAGTAACTTGCACCCATTACCCCATGTCTTTTCCATGTGACACCTAGTAAAAAGGGAGTCTTCATCTTGTACGTAGCCACCCTTTAAATACTGGAGGATGGAAGTCATGTTGCTTGTAAACTGGATGTAAAGAGTTTAAAAATTAAACTGCAGCTGTTAGTGAATCTTTTGTTTTGCCAACATTTTTTTACATTTTTGAGGTCAAAAACATCTTTTCTAATTGGAAGACCAATTGACTGTCTTTTCCTGGATTCAAGGTGAATGAAAGTTACATGATGAATAATGTTCCAGGAGATCTTTGTATTTAGAAAACTCTTGGTTTTATTTTATGGATAAATCATTTTCACTTGAATTAAAATATGTGCCTTTCTGGAGAAAGGGCAGTTACTTGAAAACAAGTGCATGCCTGTGACCCCCACATCCTATCACTGATCTAGAAAATTATCGTACAATTTCAAAAGCTCTATCATTATGGTTATTACTGAGTTGTGATTTCAGTCAGTACTTTCTCCTTGTCTCTGTTTCTGTGTGGTTAGAGTTACATATTACATAAGGAAAACTGAGTTATGATGACTGGTCTCTTTTGAGTGGTGGATGAAGACAGTAATGTAGATAGATTTTAAGGAAATATTTCCTTCTGTTTATGGTGTCATGAAGTAGTGTGCTTTGACAGTAAGTCCTAGTGAAGAGAAAGACAGAAAATTATGTTGTTTATTTTTTTCAGCAGTTTCCCCCCTTTGTCCTCCCACTTGGGACACATACTTTTCAGCCTCTGAATCACAGAATGATAGAATGGGTAGGGCTGGAAGGGACCTTAAAAGATCATCAAGTTCCAACCTTCCAACCATGGGCAGGGATACCTCTCACAAGAACAGGCTGCTCAAGGCCCCATCCAACCTGGTCCTGAACACTTGCAGGGAGGGGAGATCCACCACACTCCTGGGCAACCTGTGCCAGTGCCTCACCACCCTTGTAGTGAAGAATTTTTTATAATATGCAATATAAATCTCCCCGTCTTCCAATTTAAAACCATTCTCCCATGCCTATCACTACATGCCCTTCTAGAAAGTCCCTTCCCAGCTTTCTTGTAGGGCCCTTTCAGGTGCTGGAAGGCTGCTATCAGGTCTCCCCGGAGCCTTCTCCAAGCTAAGCCAGCACAACTCTCTCAGCCTGTCTTCACAGGAGAGATGCTCCAGCTCTCTAATCCTCTTCATGGCCTTCCTCTGTACCCGTTCCAACAATTCCATGTCCTTCTTACGTTGGGGACTCCAGATCTGGACACAGTACTCCAGGTGGTTTCTCATGAGAGCAAAGTAGAGGGGCAGAATCACCTCCATATATCTGCTGGCCGTGCTCCTTTTGATGCAGCCCAGGACACAGTTGGCCTTCTGAGCTGTGAGCACTCATTGTCAGCTCACGTTGAGCTTCTCACCCATCAGCACCTCTAAGTCCTTCTCTGCAGGTCTGCTCTCTATCACATCATCTCCCAGCCCGTATTGATGATGAGGATTGCCCCAAGCCAGGTGCAGGACCTTGTACTTGTTCCTGTTGAACCTCATGAGGTTGAAATGGGGTGACTTCTCCAGCTTGTCCAGGTCCCTCTGGATGACATCCTCTCTTTATGGCGTGTCAACTGCGCCACTCAGCTTGGTGTCATCTGCAAAATTGCTGAGGGTGCACCCAACCTCATCATTAATGTAATTGATGAAAATGTTAAATAACACCAGTCCCAGTACAGACCCCTGAGGGACACACTTGTCACAGATCTCCATCTGGATATCAAGCCATTGACGACTACTCTCTGCGTGCGACCATCCAACCAATTCCTTATCCACTGAGCAGCCCACCCATCAAATCCGTTTCTCTAGAGAGAAGGATGTTGTGGGGGACTGTGTCAAAGGCTTTACAGAAGTCCAGATAGATGATTTCCATCGCCCTTCTTGTGTCCACCGATGCGGTCATCCCATCATAGAAAGCCACTAGCTTGGTCAGCAGTCCTGAGACTGAGGTTTGAGTTCTCTGCATATTTTTAGTATTCAATTTAAATTGTCTCATGTCTCCTTGTCTTTGGTTAATTATAGACGTTTGAAACTTCTAACGCTTTCACCTTAAAATGCTAGGTGACTGACTCATTCTGAATTTAATTCAGAAAGTTTTATTGCTATTCAAAGACCAAAGTTTCAACAATCTTGGGGTTTTTTTCTCATACTAAAATAATGACTTGGCATATGTCTTATTGAAAATATGACAGATTTTAGCATGTTACAATGTCTTTTAAAACATTTTGGTGTATGTTCAGTCATAAATTTTTTCTCTATTCCTTTCAGCCTTTCTGAGAATTATTTTGACTGAGTGTATTCAAGCTTATCACAGCGTTTTCCTGATCAGCTTGTACTTGCACCAATCCTGTCAGCAATGACAGTGTTTCATCCCTTTTTGGCTCCTGACATCTAGATAGTAACTGATAGGGCTTTGTGTCTTCAGAAAGTGAAGAGTGAGTGAAGAGATTTTGTGTATGTCGTCTAGGTAGAGAAATATGCTCACTTGAACCATAGGCTTTGTGGGTTAATGGAATATTTTCTTATAGTGCTTCCTTCAAGTTGCTCTGAGCCAAAGCAGGACTGAGCAGTGGAGCTGCAAAGAGAGCTGTAGCCATTAAGAGGCCTGAATATGTTCCTGCTCCCATCTAGTACATCTGAAACATTGACAAAATATGTTTCTTCTTCAAAGTAGGTCCCTACAGCATGGCAAGCTACTACTGGTGTTCTGCTCCATCAGCTGCCACGAGTAGTGTGTTAAGATGTTCATTTGGGTGATAAATTAACATGGGTGTTTGACGCTGTATGAAAATCTATATTTATTTTTTGCTTTTTTTTTTAAACCCTAGGAAGTTAAACTCAAAAAGCTCTGTTAGAAGAATGTTACTATGATTTAATAGTACTAAAATTGTACTAAAATACAGATTCATGGCAGATGAGCTATGACATTTTAGACCTTTTATATTATGTTTTATTCCATCCTACTTTGAAGTGCGATCATCAAAGGACCCAAGTCAGCTGCTGTCTAGTGACCAACCAGTTTTAACATGGATTTCCCAGGTGCAAGAAATTTTGATTTGAACACGCACAGAAGTACTACAGCCTTCTGAGTAGCAGTCAGTTCAATCCCAGTTAATATACAAAAGTGAATTGCTCCTTCCACGTCTGTTAAGGGTCTCAACCAAATTGGTGTTTATAGAGCATGTCTTATTTGTGGTAGCAGGTTGAGTCCCCTCAGAAAATTCATCCATGGCAGACATCAGAGCAAGTCCAAGTGGGGTGACAGCAGTGCCTCCTTTTGTGCAATTGCTTTGTGCACAGACCAGCTACTCAGGTTGTGAGGAAGAAGGATTGATTCTTCTCTCTTTGGAAGTATAAACCAGTTCTCTCTACTATGCAAGAAGCCCTAGCTTCCAGACTCTGAGCTAGGGAAAGTAGAAAATCTTTCAATTTTTCAGTTCAACCCACTGTCTAGTAAGGAAGCCAAGATTTAGAGAACTAGATGAAGTACGTAATGGAGACAAAATGGCTTAGTAGCTTGCTGCTGGGGAAGTTACCTCAGAGTGAATATTGATGATTTCTACTTTCTAAAGAGTTTTCCATCCACTATTCATTGCATATATCGTCTAATGCCAACTCCACAGGAATATAGACCAGACTGTCTGTTTGTTTGTTCATCTCCTCTATTCCTCACTTTTCTTCCCTGTGGACTTGGGGTCTATTGGCCAGTTATGGTCTAATTTGACTACAGAGAAATGGTTGCAAAAAAAAGTCTCTAGAATTTTGTTAAGTAGGTGTTCAGATGAAGGGAAAACATTATTGTTCTCAGGTGAAAAATATCAGCACGAACTAATCTATTCTTGGGCATGAAGGAATGGGCATAGGAGGTAGGAATTGTGGGTGTCCAAGCTGTGGAAAATGTTTCAGTCAGAATATTTCTCTCACTCAACAGCAGTGAGTTCATATGAGACGGGATTTCATGGGAAACCAGACTATTAGCTCTGTGGTTTAAGGAGGTGCTTTTATCAGCCACAGTGGCTTTTCTTAGTTATTCATTGCTAAAATGAATTGATTTTTTGGATGCCTTAGTCAAAAAGCTGTTTAGAAAACCTTTTTTCTCTGTAATGCTATAGCTGTAGAAAGCTCAGCGTGATGTAGAAGTAGTCTTTTTCTACAGACAAATCATGTTACTTATCTTTGCTGTTACTTCACAAACTAAAGTAAAAAGAAAGCAAACCTCTTTAATGAAAAATAATTCATTAGTTGAATTTAGTTTCTGTTGTCTCTCAGCTTGAAAAAAAGTGTTTCTCCTTAGCTGTGAATGGTCTTTTGGAGCTGTTGTGTCTTAAGTTATTTGTTTTTCTGCTTTGTAACTTTACAAATCTATCTCCATCCATGATTTCTTTCTGTTGTTTATCTCTAGACTTTCACAATAGATGTCATACTGGGCCTGCAGCTGATCTATGATGCCTTACTGGCAGATCTGCTTTTATTTGTTAGTAGCTTATTTGTATACCACTCAGCAATAGATCTGTTAGGAGAAGATAAAAATGCTTGTAAACAACATACATAAACTTTCCTATTCTTTTACTAGAATGAGATATGAGCACAAGGGAAGATACTCTGTGGTAGTAGGAAATACAGGTGTACATGTAAAAATTCATTTTTTTTATGCTGCTTTTTTCCGTTAAATTTTCGTGTGTAAACCTGAGGTATTTTTATCTGTCAGCAATTAAGTTTCCACAAGAAAAGACAAAAATCAAAGTAATCAAACTTCACTGAAATTAATGCAGGTGTGACCGCAAATAATTTGACCTAGCTAGATTAAAACTAGCTACTGGCCTGCATACTTAAGCATCATTCCTTTTTGTTGTTTTCATCAAAACAGATTTTGTCTTTATTCTTCTCTCCCTCTCCAAAACTTCATTACAAAGCTGTCTTTGTTTAAAGAGTTTATAAAAAATAAATTAAAAAAAAAAAGCTTGGTGTCAAGCTTATCTTGACATCTTTCAGTTTAGAGGCATGTTTTACCAAGAATACTTTAAAAAAAGCAAACCTGGAAAGAGGAAAAAAAAATACTCTGTTGAATCTTACAAAAAGTATTTGCAAATAAGCTGTGTCTTCTTTCTGCATCTTAAAGTTCTTTTAAATCTTTTTTTCCAAAGGTGAAACTTAAGCTTTGTTACATAGCAGGCTGGACTGTTATTTGTGTTTAAAATATATATATCAAGGGAAAGATTTGACGGCAGCATTTCTGTGTTCTTCTTTTTCCACCTTGGTAACAGTATTGTTTTGACTGTTTTTCTAAGCCTTAAAAAGTGTTTGGGGAAGTTTTGGTACTTGTAGATTAATAGATTATGAAAGATGACGGGGAACACACTGAAAAGTTAGATTATTTTGCATAGGAAGCAAACGAGCATATGGATGAAAACGGGATTTAGGTAATCATTGTGTATTTTCCTTATCTCTTAAAATATTCATTGCTCACTTTTAAAAACAACATGAAGGTCTCTTGTTACAAGATTTGTTTTAAAGCTGAAAAAAATACTCTGTTTTGGATGAGAAAGATGTCAAGGGAATTTCCAGATGTGAAAAACTCATACAGAATGTGATATTGCTAACAGCAGTAGTTGTTCAATTCAGCCAAGTGTAAAGGTTAAATAAAATGTCAGGCATTTCAAGTTGAAAGCTGACACACCTCACAATATATTGTTAGCATATTCTTTAGATTTCTATACTTTAGTTTCAACAGTACTAGGAATAATTGCATTTAACAAATGCTGAAAAAAATTGTAACCATTTGTGGCGGTGTCTGTGGTAGGAGATAAAGGCTACTGCACATCCAGTGTAATTTTTCTGAGTGTAGGTGCTGCTTGATAGCACGTCGTTAGATAGATACTCAGAAATAAAGATTGCTTATTTTCTGTAACTTTATGCATTTTACCCATACCTCTCAATCTCATCTTTATTCCTGCCCTCACTCTTGTCTTTTCCTTTACTTTTTTCATAAAGCCTCCATAGTTCTTATATACAAAAAGTATTCCTCATTACATAAGGACACCAGTTGAGCTCTCTTACCTTTTCAATGCTCAACTCTTAGACCTCTGACAACTGACAAACTGGGGAAAAAGAGCCCCTTGTAGTGAAGCCGTTAGCTTTTAGTTTGTGTCTCTTTATTTTCCCTGTTAGTCCAGAAACTCTCGTGTGACTTCTCTTACTTCTGTTTCTTTATGCCAGTCTTGTGTCAGATTTCTAATACTGTAAAGTTCCCAAGTTAAATACTGGTAGCAGACAGTTTTAAATAATCTCTTGAATCAAAATCTGCAGCAGTTCACCAGTGTTGTTCTGAAAAAAAATTGCGTAGTGTGGAATAACCAAGAAGATCTTTTTCTTCTTCCCATGCAAGTAAGAAAAACAGCCACCGTTTAGTTTTAGTTTTCTTTTATTTTTTTACTGAGGTCTGCTGAGTATTTACAATCTTATAATGATTTGATACAGTAAAAGCCCTAAATTAGGTACTCCAAGAATATTTATCTATTTTTCCTTCAATCATCTCAAGTCTAGCTAGCTTTATTTGCATTTTAATATTTTTTAATGTTTCTGTTATGCATCGTGTTAAATAAATGGCCTGAAGTAAAAAATCGCTAATAGTGTAGAAAACAGATGTTTGAACATCCACTCTTTTCTCAAAGTAATTAAACACGATATATAGTCCATTAGTGGAGGGAGGTAAATTAGTTCTGCTTCTGTAACTTAGGAGAATCGTGGTTCTTAGGTTTTTCTTTTTCTTAAGTAAAAGTAAGCTGATTTTCATCAAATGGTTCATTTTCTCCCTGGCTTTATGATCAGTTGCAATGGTGATGATGAAGCAAAATTAAACAATGTAGTGCAGTACTGACACTGCAAAAACCCCATACATAAAATTAAAGTTTTAAAAATTTTATTTTCAGTCTGTTTGTGTAAGTTTGCAAGTACTGGCAATGTACCACAGAAGGAAAGATGATTGATAGAACTCTGTGTCATCAGAACTGTCACCTATATTCTCCGTAAAGCTTACAGTACTTAACGTTGCAGAGCAATCCACAGAACAATCTGTACTTTTATTTTTGCATGCTAGCCATAGAACACTTTCCAAAACCATATTAAAAGCACAACTAGTACTTGCTACAGAAAAAGGAGGTGTCCAGGGTGTCATCAGTGTCCCAAGTGACTGCAGTTGTATATAATGTTTGAAATGTCAAATTTCAGTGTAAGAAATCGACTGCTTCTGATATTTTGTTTCTGCTAGCAGAGATAGCAGAACATATCTTCCTGATGTAAATTTGGAGATGTCTTGTTTACAAATCAGAATTAACAATCAGACATTTTGAGAAATTTCAATATCCTATGGAGCAACACTGCATTCCCAGTATGATGTGTCTAGTTAAATTTAGTGCTTTGATGCTGCAGAAGAAGGAGGAAATAAAACAAGAACAAAAGAAAGCTACAGAAGCAAAGTTGGGCATTAGAGGAAGTGTAAGAGGAGATAAAAGGAATTTTCTTAGTCTTGGAAAGCAAAAAGCAAAGCATGGAAGGTCTGAGGTTTGTATAATACAGGTATGGAGAAATCAAACCTTAGCAACAAACAGTAATTGAATGTTCTCTAGACCTTAGTAATGTCTTGGGTGGTATAAAAATATTGTTCTTTATATCAAAACTGAATTTTGAAGTACTCTGTTAATTAAAATTCTTTCTTACAGTCTGAGCATTGTTACGAATTGTTCTCCTCATTCCCATAGGCATATATATACATTTGCTTTCATCAGTGTGAAAATTGTTTTGTGATGTTGATAGATTGCTCAGTTTTGAATGGTAGCCAGAAAAATGAAAAAAATGTAACACACAGTTCGATTTCTTCCACCCTTCTTAAGTAGTGTAGATTTAAGCTCCATTCAAGTACTCTTACAGTGAGTGTGGGTTGTGCTATCACATTTTCATCTTTTCCAGACCATTTCTATGCCATTGATAAGGAGTGAGGCTTTGAAAAGAAAGCAAACATGAACTTTGCTTTTCTAATTTGATTTTCTCACGATATATAGAATAGTATCACACTGAATAGAAACTACAGTTTAGGCAGACTGTTAACAATATGAATGGAATTCACAGTAGGCTTCATAGGATAAGTGCAAAGAAGGATATATTCACTTGGCATACTCAAGTGAAAGGGACATGAAGGGAATAAAGTAAATGGGAAAAAAAATCATCAAAAACGCTGTTACTAAAGAAAGACACTCCCCTCCTCCACCCCAAGCCAGTTAAAATTTAAAATTACTGGTAAACACACTTGCAGTTATCAGGTAAATCAGTTTTTCATTCACTCATAAGGATTCAGCGGAGTTCACAAATGTCTTTCATGAAATGATTTGCCCTTTATACAAAATTTAGAATTAATTTAAAAAGTTTTACGATGCCTAATGTGTTTTGCACGTGACCACCCTTCCCATTCCCAAACATGCTCTGAAACCAACACCCAGTGTCTATCTCAAGCTCTCTTGCCCACTCAAAATCATGATAAAAACTTCCACCTGGACACTTTGATATAAAGTTTTTATTTTATTTTCTTTCAACTTCTCACGTTTAACCTTATATGAAAACAGTGGAATGCTAAGCACTAAGACCCAGTGTTCCTGGGGAAGGGTGGGACATGAGGTAAATAAAGCCTTGTTTGATACGGAAAATACCTGGTTGCATAAAGTTTTCTTTCGAAAATTGGCTTAATGAAGGATTAAGGATTTATTTGTTGGTTCCCCTCACCCTCAAAAAAAAAAAAAAAAAGGAAAAATAAGATTTAGACAAATTATACTCAGTATCTAAAGATTTGTCATATCTCTTCTGGGGGACTAGAAGCTAAAACAAAATCCTTACACTTCGAAGTACTAGTCTTAGCTTCTTCCATAGTCAGCATCTCTGAATTTTAAGGTTCTCCACCTTGTCTAATTATCTTTCCATGTTCCTCTATCGAGTACACTCATTGCTACTTGGGCTTACTGTAAGAAATTTTGAATCTATTGTGTGAATGATACTCAGATTGTTTCAGTAGCATATTTTCTTCCTGTAGCTTCGCTTATGCTCTTTATTTGGCAAACTAATACAACTTTTCCTCTACTCTTCCTATCTCTATGGTAACGTAAGTGGTAAGGAGAAATAACTCCTTAGGGGGTATTAGGAAAGGCAGAGAAAATAGGTAGGTGAAAGGATGAGTCCAGTACGGAGAATTAGGCATTAGTGATAACGGAAGATGAAAATGCATGAGCCAGTCAGTCTAGGTTGGGAGTTTATTCTCTAATTTCTTGAGGTGGTGAGAGAAAAATCAAATTTTATCTTTTAGTGACAGACTCAAGTAAAAATGTGTCATTGCCAACTATTGGGATGTGTGTGTATGAAAACATAACAGACCAGTGGAGACAGCAAAGTAAAAGGAGTGGAGATTATTCGTAGGCTGTAGGCAACTTTGGAAGTCTTAGTTGTTGTGCAGCACTTCTGTCTCTCTGCATTGACATAAATTCTCTGCCCAGGAGACATGAACTCCTTATGGTTTGTCCTGGTTTGTCCCTACATAAGATGTGTAAAAAAGGTGATGAAAATGTTCTTTGTAGTGTTAAGAAACTTGTTAATATGCACAGCGGTAGACATAATTTTCTACAAAATGATGAAGACAACACATTGCATGCTAATGTATGTAGTGTCTTACTACGTATTAGATCTTATTACGTATCTCTTGGTAGTTTTCAGTGGTTCCTTAAAAGTGATGACCAAATGTGTTTTTCAGTTGCTGAAGCTTAAATAAAACAAGTATGTGTAGAAGAGCTGTATGATTCTCACAGGTGAGAATACATAGGAATAGATACATAGGAATCAAACATCTTATAAACTACTCTTCAAGTATGTTAAAGTGACTCACCTGCTGTGGCATATTCCCCTGCCCCACCCTTTATTTTTTTAAGTCCATAGTTTGACAAAGCCAAGCTATGACACTGCCACAGTCTGTACATGTATTTGGCATAGAGTATGCAAGTAGCTGTAGATCTCTACAAAGAGATTGTGCAAATAAGCAAAGATAGAAGGTGCAAGAGAGAAAAGGTAGAAGAGATATGCACGCTAATCAGGAGGTTACTTACAGAGAAGCAGGATGGTTGGAGGTGCAAACCTGGGGACTTAAAAAGTTTTTAAGAATGAGGAAAAAGAAATGCTGAAACTTTTTATTGATTCTTCTAAAGAAATGGTGTATTGAGAAGAAAATAATCTGTATGGGTTTTAGAAACATATCCACGTTTCTAGATTATTATTGTTTGTTTTTTCCCAGGTACACCCAACAGCGTTAGTTATAAAATCACAGACTGGTTTGTTTTGGAAGGGACCTCAAAGCCCATATCATTCCAACCCGCTGCCGTGGGCAGGGACAGTCTTCACCTGATCAGGTTGCCCAAAGCCCCATCCAACCTGATCCTGAACACTTCTAGGGAGGGGCAGCCACAGCTTCTCTGGGCAGCCTGTGCCAGCGCCTCACCACCCTCACAGGGAAGAATTTCTTCCTGACATCTAATCTGAATCTACTCTCTTTCAGTGTAAGCCCATTACCCCTTGTAATTTCAACTGGTATCAGAGTTTGCTGCACAGCTTACGAAAGCTGTGATGATTCTCTAGGATTTGTTTCAGTAGTAATGAATGCAGAGATAATCTGGAAGAGAAAAGAAAATGCAAAACTTTAACGAAATTAAATTTTAGACCTTTTGTGTAAGTCATTGTGCAAGTGACTGTTACTGGGCATGGCACACAGAATAGAGTAGTAGTTTAGTCATTTACAGGTGTTAGCAAGAACTTGTGTAAGCAGGAATTGCTGGGAAAAAGTAATGCATTGCATTACTTATGTTCAAGTCCGGCTTATAAAAGAATGTGGTGGGATTTTAGCAGTGCAAGAATAGTTTTCTTCTAATACTTCAGTTTACCTTCTGCAATTTGTTTGGTTAGTGAATGGAAAGCAAGTTACAGGAAGCAAAGGACTTTGTAAAGATAAAAAGCACATGAAATGTCTTCTACTGTGTATTGTTATTAAGATTCCCCTCTTCGATATGTCTCCATCTCAATATAGATGTTACTGGGGGCGAAGAATTGGGAGTAGGGCTCTGGAGTACCAGCTGGAGTACATAAATGTGGGCTAGTATAGACGCAACAGTGCTTGGTAAGTTCCTAAAAATTATGTCGACAGCTGTTGAGCTCATCCATGCTCAGTGTATTTTTTGAAGAGCAGCCAAGGAATTTTTAATCAAGGAAGATTACTGAGCAGATTACTGTGTGCTGAATATTTAAAAATAGACTTACTTTTATTAGTAAAAACTCTTTGTTTAAGCCTAAAGTGTTACATTTTTCACTGAAAATGCAAAACCTGTTTTGATTTAAAACAGTATTAAATTGTTATGAATGAGATGGAAAGAGATAATGAGATGGAAAGAAGATAATACTCTGTTTAATAGGAATATTCTATGGGAATGTCAGTGTGAATACCGTGCATTTTAACTTTAAACTTTACTGGATCTCAGACTGTCATTTTGGGGGGGGAGAGAGGGTTTACAGTGACTGGAAAATGCCCAATTTAAAGAAAATTCTCTGTGGAATGTTTTTGTGTGAAGTTATTTTGGTAATCTGCTCTCATAGGACCAATTGCTACTATTTTCCCACCCTAATGAAACTAGGTCACTAGTTTTTGGCACTCATCCAAGTTGTGAGATTTATTTGGTGTTCAAGCACACTGTCTAGAAATAGTGATGCAATGTCAGCAAGGCCACTTTTCATTTCATGAACATAATTTCCAGTGCCCTGGAATTAATTTATTCACTGACCTGTTAATAACTGCAATCTGTCACTGGCTTACAGAGGCAGAGGAAGTGTCTGGAAATAGTCATGGTCACTCTACCAGGTGATTAGTTACAGGATTTCTGTTCAATGTAACATTTTTTTGATTTGATCATTTGGAAGAGCCTGACTGTTAATGAAAACAAACCAGAAACTTAATAAAAAGGAAAATACTTGCAATTAGTAAATACTAGAGAGAGATAACTGTTTTGAGCTGGCTGTTTTACACCACATTATACTGTAATATATCTGTGAAACATTCAGGGGAATTCAACATGTGTAGATGATGTATAATTGTTTGAAAAAGCACATTATGGTATTACTGTTGTGCTTGCCAAGTAAAAGGAAAACAAGTAATCAGAATTTCCCGGTGTTCCAGGTTGATTCTCCCACCACTACCACTCCAACCCCCAGTATTTTTGTTAAAATCAGGATTGTCTTTTGCCACAGGCATGGCAGGCAGTCGCTCATGACAGTAAAATGCTCTGGATAGTAAAATAGGTGTTAGATGTTTTCTAGTTTGTGTGTGCCAGAGAGCTGTAGAGTAAAGCATGCTGCTGCCATGGAGGGAAAAGGGTTCAGGGGTCAATAAACAGTTCATAGTGCACAGTGTCACAACTGTCTGTTCCTTGTAAGGCTGCTGCTATTTTCAGTGTTGCTGTTTCTGCTGTAGAGGAGCAGGAACCCTAGCTCTAAAGGCATCCCTCCCCACATTCGCATCCCAGCTCTGAGCCTTTTACCTTACTTTAGATGTGAATGTTTATTCTGCTCCTCACTTACCTTTCCCTGTGGCACAAGCTGCGCAGCATCCTGGCCCTTATTCCACTATCTAGAAAAAATTAATTTTGCTTATAGCAGTAGGCTATCTCTGATTAAACTATCAGGGGCCATCACTGCATATAGTAAATCCTGCTCTAGGGAAAAGGCGTTTCTAGACTAGTACAAAACTGGGCACAGATTAAATTTTCAACAGAACTTCGTACTGACCTACTGTTGCAGGAAAGAATCTCACTTTTTTGATCTCAGGTTTCATGATCTATGGTGTTTCCCTTGAAGCTTTACTTTCAGAAGACATCATGTGTCCTGGACTTCCATCGTAGCTGAAAACATGTCCCTTCTTCGTAATGGTTCAGAAAGTCAGTGTAAGCGAATGGCTACATTTATTTCTATCTTATTTTTGGGGATTATGTGTTTTCCAGTATTTTTCCAGTATTACCACTTACCCTGTGACTACCTGCCCTTGTAAACAGTCCCTCTCCAGCTTTCCTGTAAGCCCTCCTTCCAAGTACTGGAAAGCCACTATAGGGTCTCACTGGAGCCTTCTCCAGGCTGAACAAGTCCAGCTCTCTCAGCCTGTATTCAAAGGACAGAGAGAATTTATGAAATTAAATTCAAAGGCTTGCTATTTTTCTGTTTTAAAGAATAATATAATGCATTTTTTAGATTAAAATAATATATAATAGGAAAGAGAGCAGCTTTTTCACTGACTCTTGCTAAAACCAGTGTTTTCTAGTGGAGACTTGTATAAAGGGCAGTAGCTGCTGCATACTCCTCTGCTCAGTGATACTCATTTTACCAGACTGCTAGCTATATGTTTCTCTTGTATGAGACAAGAAGAGAGGTCTGGCTGCTTTGTGTAATAACTAGTCTTTCAGTGTATGGAATGCTAGCAAATTTTGATGACTTGCCCCATTAAATCTTTTGGTGTTTCCTTTGTTTTCAAATTCTTTCAAGTGACACAGTAAATTAAGCTGTTCTCTGTTCACTGTATCTGCTGACTGTCCCCCAAAGTCTTTGTATTAAATAAAGAGAATAAAACCAAAGTAGATTCCTGGTGAGTCATTTACTAATATGTGATAAAATGGGAAACCAAAACTGAGGATGAACAGTGTAGAACAACGTTCTGATCTAGTAAATTACATAGAAGCAGAACATACTTACTTGGTTTTTCATGCCAGGCAAACCAAATCAAAAGAATTTTGATACATCTTTCAGTGTTTCAGACACACAAGTGTTTTTCTTTAAAACGCGCTGTTGAAGTCATTTTACTTGTATTCATCTCTAAATTGCTTATAAGGAAATCCCATTAATATTTTCTAGTGTTCTTACATGATTCTATTATTAGTACAAAGTGTAATCATGATTCAGCTAGCTGGTTTTTGGGGGTTTTTTTGTCCCATTTTTTATGTTTCATCATGAAATAAATGAATGTGTTAATGTTTGGTGGCTTTCTGTACTGGTAGTTGTTTTGGGACTTCGAAACTGACATGTTTGGAAAATCCCTCAGCTTGAATCATTAGATCACCTATATTGTAGGAGGCATAAAATAAGAGTAGTTTAATCATCTGAATATTCATGTGAGTGTTTTTCTTCAAAATTACAGTGGTATAGGGGTTCACTGTTTTTTGGCATTGCCAGGGACATAAGCTAAGTTCAGTTTTCCTCATCTGTTATGATAGCACTTTTTCCCCAGTTTTACTCGGGAAAGTTCTTTGGAAAATAACTCTCTTGGGTCTCTGTTTTCTTTTAAAGGGTCAGCAGGTGATACTTCTCCCAGCAGAGCTAGAATAAAAGTAGGTCTTGTAGAAAGTAGGTGAATGATAACAAACCTTGAAAGTGTTCATTGCTTTGAACATTTTATGTGTGGAATTTTCACTGTACAGTGGAGGACTTTAGAAGTCTCACCTCCAAAATCATCAAGCCGTTCTCAGGTCCCTTAATCTCAAATACAGCTAAAATTTCTCTGAATTCATATGTCTGCTAAATGGAAGGAAAGTCACTTCAGTGCTGTAGGAATGAGTGAGGTGCTAGGTGGATATTAGCAGAGTCAGAAAAAAAATAACTGTGGTAAGTTCATCTTACTTATTTTACAAAGCTGGACTTCCCCGACATTTCGCTTGTAGTTGAAACCTCAGGGAAAAGCTGTTGTCCTCTGAGGGATGATCAGTAAAGGGTAGCTACTTTAATTAGAAAGCTGATTCTTTCCGTACATTATATGCCATCCTCTTTCTGAAAGAGTCTTGGAATGCTACCATATCTGGATTCAAGCACAGGCAAGCTTGAACTCCTGCTCCCCTGGAATGGTAGGACAGTTTTGAAATTAGGCATCCAGGCACTGGATAGTTATCCTAATCATCAAAACAGAAGCAGTCAGTAGCACAAGGATGCAAGTGCTTCTGAGTTACCATGTCTTCAAGCAGGAAGCCAGCCTTTCACTTTAGACAGTTCCTAGAAGGCTATTCTTACAAGCAGAAGACAGAAAACATGTGGGATTCAGTTCTCTAAACCTGGCTCCTGGTGCCCTGGAGTATCTGGCTGGGGCTCTGGTTGCTTCTGTGCTCTTGCTCTAAGTGCAGGATTGTAGGTAGCTCACATAGAAGATTAGAGCAGCTTTTTCCTAACTCCTAAGTCATAAAATCAGAATAAATGTTCTTAATTCTTATTTTTTGAGTATAAACTTTGCTTTTCAGGTCAGTCTTTATTTTGCAGAAAATTAAAACCAAAAGTAAACAGAAAAAAAGTTGATTCATAGCTGTCTGTGCTGTGCTAATTTGAACATCAAATGCTCTTTGCTGTAACAATTCTGCCTGAAGTAGCTGGTAGCTATTGATCTTTTACTGAAATTCCTGAAGTTTTATGCTAGGTTTGTGTATAATTTGTCATGACTTTGACAATGAACAAGGAAATATGTATCTTGTACATTAAACTTCTTTCAACTGAGGGAATTAGTAGACCGTTTTAACCCAGATATATTGGGCTGTCATTTCCTTCAGGACTGATCCTGTAGCAGTGAAAGATTTCTTACTACTTCTCCAAGATTTGCCGTTAGAGGCAGAAATAAGAGTGACTGAATTTGATTTTTTAGGAGTTCATAAAGATGCTATGCCTAGCCAGCTGTATAACTACTGCAGGAGATCCAGAGTCTTCATGCTGAACTCTTAGAAGTGCCAGCTGTCTTTCTGGATGTTATTTCTTCAGCAGAATAGAGGGTCACGCAGACTGTAGCACTGTCACTATAAAAAGCTTTATTTTTTTTCATTCCTGAAGTAAGAAAGACAGAGAAAGTAACACTGTTAGTACAAAAATAATAGTCCATGTAGTGTAGGAAGCATCTATTGTACTTGATAATTTTTCATACAAGTTAAAAAAAAGCCTCTGTGAATGAACAAGCACTTAATGCAGTCTTGGAGATGTCAAAGGTCCAAATAGTGGAAAATGCTTATATGTCATCTATTCTGAGATCATCGCATTTCTCCATTTGAAGATGTTAATTCTTTCCATTTTCTGTAAAAGAAGTGTCCTAAATTAGTGTAACATATTGTAACTACAGATTTTCTGATTCTCTTGAATTCCCTGCAATACATATGTAACGTCTCTAGGCAAGGCTGTTTTCTTTTGTTCTTGGCTCTACTCTTTACTGTGGCCTTTACTGTAAGTTTATAACACCTTTCTTATAGAAAACGTAAATTCAGTATGATGTACTTCAGTGTCAGCAGAGACTATGTTTTTCTATTCTTAGAGAACAGATTATTATAGATGATGGAACCAATGATAGTAAAAAAAAAATTCTTGATCTGGGCATGGTCCTGTCAGCCTTTTCTAGGTGACTCTTTTTGATCAAGGTGATCTCCAGAGGTCTCTTCTAACTTCAGTCAATCAGTGATTCTGTGATAGCAACAGATAAAGTATCAAAAGACAGTGAAAACAATGTGATTTTTATTTTACTACTTAGAATCAGGGTAAAGTGAACTTGCATTTTGTAAGCACAAGTTCTAGCACATGGTAAATGTGTATGTGAATCTGAAGTTGGGTTCTCTTTTTTTTTTTTCCTTGCCCCCTGCACATAAAAAGGAAGCAGTACTTTCAAAGTAGACCAACAAAATGACAGCTGGTTAATGGAAAAGTCATTGCCTTTCTTGAAAACATCGTTTATAGAGCCAAATATTATTGCAGTCTCATGCTGTTTTTCTGATTTGTTATCTTTTTCATTCTCTTGTTTCCTATGTTACAGGACTTCAGTTTATCACCTCTGACAAAACTTCTACCTCACAAGTTTCATTACTCATATGAGTTGTAGTTTAGTCTTTTACAGAAGGTAGTTTAAATAAGAATATTTTGATTTCTGCCTTCTTTCTTCTTACTTTGTATGGTGTGGATAGTAAACTCACTTTCATTGTTTTGTTGATGCTTCCAAGTGTAAGATATGTAAGATAATTATGCAGTTGCCAGGTTGGTGCCACAGAGAGTTTGGCTTAAGCTGTCACATCAGGAAGCAAACTTGACTAACAGAAAGGAAAGTGGTGTGATCCTTACAAATAAGCACAAAATAATAGTGAAGTGACAGTACTGCTGTGGTTAAGGTTGATATGAATTTGCCTGTTCAGTTGCAGATTTTTTCCGTGCTCTAAAAGCAAAGTGTGTTCTGAGATTCACTTAAAAGTGGCTTATTCTTATTGAAAATGGGATTATTGCGAACAGTCACATTCAGGGAGCAAGAGGTCTGCAAGGTGCAGTGATTCTTGGCCCAGAGAGTGGTAGGACAGAAGATTTAAAAGGAACAGGGAGGTGTCCTAGTACCATATGCAGTTCTTGTCAAGATGACCTGCTTAGTGAATGAAGGAGGCTGTGGATGTTGTCTGCCTGGACTTTAGTAAAGCCTTTGAAACCATTTCCCACAGCATTCTTCTGCTCACAGCTTGGACATGCGTGCTCTTTGCTGGGTAAAGATCTGTCTGGGTGGCCAGGCTTGAAGAGTTGTAGTGAATGGAGTTAAGTCCAGTTGGTGGCCAGTCACAAGTGGTGTCCCCCAGGGCTCAGCACAGGGGCCAGTTTTCTTTAATAGCTTTATCAATTATCTAGACACCTGGATTGAGTGCATCCTCAGGCAGGCGACACCAGGCTGGGCAGGAGTGTTGATCTGTGTGAGGGCAGGAAGACTGTACAGAAGGGTCTGGACTGCCTGGATCAGTGGGCAAAGACAACTGTATAATGTTCAGCAAGGCTCAGTTCTGGGTCCTGCACTTGGGTCACAACAAAGCCATGAGACGCTACAGGCTTGGGCGATAGTGGCTGGAAAGCTGTCTGATGGAAAAGGACCTGGGGGTGTCAGCATGTCAGCAGCCAGCTGAACATAAGCCAGCATTGTGCCCAGGTAGCCAAGAAGGCCAACAGCATCCTGGCTTGTATCAGAAATGGTGTGGCCAGCAGGACTACGGAAGTGATTTTCCCACTGTATTTGGCACTGGTGAGGTTGCCCCATATATGTTGTGTTCAGTTTTGGGCCCCTCACTACAAGAAAGATATTGAGGTGCTGGAGTGTGGCCAGAGAAGGGCAACAAAGCTGCTGAAAGGGGTAGAGCATGTGAGGAGTGGCCAAGGGACCTGGAGTTGTGTAGCTTGGAAAAAAAAGAGGCTGAGGGAAGACCTTCTCTTGCTCTCTACAGCTACCTGAAAGGAGGCTGTAGCCAGACGGGTGTCAGTTTCCCAATTAAGAAGTGATAGGAATAGAAGAAATGCCCTCAAGTTGCACCAGAGGAGGTTTAGATTGGATGCAAGGAAAAATTTCTTCACTGAAGGGGTTGTCCGGTGTTGGAGCAGGCTGTCACCATTGGAGTGGCTGTGGAAGTATGTAAAAGACACATACATGAGGGGCTTTGGGACATGGTGTAGCGGTGGACTTGACAGTGCTAGACTAACAGTTGGACATAATGACCTTAAAGGGTCTTTTCCAACCTAAATGATTATACGATTCTCTGATTCTGAGACAAGGGGTGTATTTGTAGACTAACAGTTCTTGTATGTGGCTGAGGAAGTGTTTATCTGACCTCGATACTGGTATACTCTAGCATGTGATGTCACTGGCCAGAATGTTTTTCCAGGTTTTGCTGGAAAAAGAATATATGGAATGATCTTAACTAAAAGGTTATCGCCTGACAGATTCTGTATTGATAGAAATACTTTGTTTGAAGATGCAGGCGTTCCTGGTTTTACTTGTTTGTTCTTTAAAGGGTGTAGTTTACCTGTTGCAGAACTTCCGTCAGTCTCTCAAGCAGCCACTGACAGAAGTAAGATTCTGCATTGGCTGAACAGTTACAAGTGAATGCCTAAGTAAACACACATGTAAAAAAACCAAACAGCCCACAAACCTAACAGAAGTGTCAAATTTTCTTTGCTTAAATAAATTGTGGGGTTTTTATTGATGTGCACATATCCTAATTCTTTCAGGAGCAGTGTTGCTGTTACATATTTACATAAACAACTCAGTAAACACTTAGCTTAGGGGAAGTGCATTTGTGAAATCATAGATCCTTGTTGGGTTATGTGGATTTTTCTCACAGTCAGAAATGAATGCTTGTTGTTATAATAAGCATTTCTAGTATTCCTATAACATCTTCATCAGTTTACAGGTTTCTGAAAGGGTAAATTTAGGTGATATTTCACGGGGAATCTCTAGTGCATGTCTCAATAGATTGTAATGTTTGACAGCTACGATATATTTTTAGTAGATTACGTAATAGAATTATTAAGTACAGATGAAGTGTAGAGTTTGGTTTGCTGACTTTACATGACCAAACATGACTTCTGGCTTTTACTAAAGATCTGGTTTCTCTGCAGTATACATTTTCTTCAGTGTATCTTTTGTCTGCAAATTCATAACGCTCACTAAAACTGAAGTAATTTCTGGGGAAAAGTTTAGATAATGTTGATTTTCCTCCGTGGTATTTTCCTGATATTTAGAGATTTAAGTACGTGAAAATAAAATCTGTGAAGAATTTTAGCCGTGAGAAGTCAGATTTAGCAAGGTATAGTGACTGTTACTTTTAGAATAATTATACTTGTACAGTTGAAAAATTTGAAAATTTGTTTTGCATGAAAGGTTTTATTGATTTATTTTAAAACATCGTATATATGTGAAGTTTAGTATAAGTGGGAATATTTTTGCCTCTTTTGCAAATATCATGTAACTCCAGACTAATCTGCACTACTGGAGAAGTGGGACATAAAGTATCTGCAGTGTAGTACATTGATTTTTGAATGTCTGATTAAAGTAAATTGCATCAATCACTGGGGTGGCAATGTAGAAATATGGAAGTGTTGTAATAGTAGTAATCATTTCTGTAATGGAAAAGTCAGCTTTAAGAATGTGTGTAGGAGGAAAATGTTTTCCAAGAACTAACTACATTTGAATTTCATTTCACATAAATAGAAGACACCTCCATATGACTTATATTTTCATTTTTAGTAATCATTGACATTCTTTGTCAGAAGATGCATGTGTTCTTTTGAACACTGTCTTGCTAAGTTTTATTTCTGTACACAAAAAATTAAAAGTAATATGCCTTATTCTTCTTTTCATTATGTCCTGTGATAAATATTTTCAGAACCTCAAAATTTACTACTCTTAGACACAAATCAGAAATCAGGAAGCTATTAGTATCTGCAAAATAATTAACTAAGACGTAATGAAGATTTTTTTTTTTAATGACAGATTTATTATATTAAATACTCAGAATAATTTGAAACATACACAAGCTTCTTCACTTAAGTCAGTCTTTTACAATGTGTAATTAGGGAAAGTCCAGATTGGTTAAATAATGCATCACAGTGTCCTCTCTGTATCTTTTGTTGGCAAATCAGGTGTTGAATATGAAACTAATTGGAATCTGGTAAACTTAATATAGTGTTGTTGCAAAGAGCATTTCACAATGATCTGCCATCACACCTGTAGTTTAACAGACAGTAACCAGTGAAACAGTACGGTTGTACTGGCAGGCACCTATGAATGATTCCAAATAATTACATAAGGGAATTCCACACAACCAAGGACTCTGATCATTTGCTTGGAACTAAACCTTTAAAGGACTATGTAACCTAGGTTAAATTTGTTGAAGGTGATACCATACTTGTTAATATTTTCATTAATCCAACCAAATACAGATTATGAGATAACTTAGTAAAGAAAACACATTATATTATGGTAAATCTGAATTATTTTAATGGTTTGATACTTATACCTACTGTAATTTGCGCTGTTCCCTAACTTAGAGTCATGCCTGAAGATGCATGGCTCTTTCTATTGACTGCTGCTTACTGTACTTGTTCTTTTGAATTACTTTCAGTAGAAACAATGAACAGTACTTCAGTGAATGCTTAGATTGAAGTTTAGTGGATAGAGAATTACTTGAACTATATAAAGGCGTTTTGTGCAGAAAATAAAATATCTTGTGATTTAGAGATAATACTCACTATAAAGGACAGGTAATTACAGTATGTTGCAAAGTCTTCTGTGTTTTTCTTTGATATGTAGAAGTTTAAATTTATAATGGCTCTGGATAAAATTAGGTTTTGTTACTTGCTTGGACTTGGTATTTTGCAACAGCTCATCTCATATTCTAAGTGTGAAAAAAGGATGGATTTGAAGGAATTGGTACTAAACATTTGTATTAATTATAAATGTAAGAATTAGCATTCTACAAACTTTTATTTTCAGCTTGCAGGAATGTTGTATACCTACGCTCATTCTGCATACATATATACACATTACATGGATGGTAATTCACTAGTGATTTTTTTTTTATTTTAGCTTTTAACTTGTATTTTTCTGGATGAATTCAACAGAGTTCCAACTTGAATTTTTGGATTTTGTAGACAGATTGTGCAACTGTGTTTTTAAAAATTTGTTATGACACCAAAATTCTTATTAAGTGTTTTGTAACAGCTACATGAAGTATCTGCTTGCTAAGAAAGGAAGTAGAATTTAGTGAACAAAGGCTAGACAACTAAATATTAGATTAGCAAACTGTCTATGTTTTCAATAGTACTAAGTGATATTTGTACTTCTTTAACCGTTTACCTGTGAAAATTTCAAAACAAAAATAGTGTTACTGATGTTTATTAACCATCCTTCTTTATTTTATTTAATATTTTCCTTTTTTTTAGGACTACCAATTATAGTAAAAGTATTTGCTGTCGTTGCATGCAGGATGTTGGTAGCAGTATTTCCACTGGTATAGAATGTAGGTTGTTAGTTTTCATTTAAGCTGTAATAAATGTTCGTGCTGCTCCCTACTCTAAGCCAGTGATGTTAGTATTTCACTCTGACTTAAGGATGAGAAGATTTATTCAATATTTGAGGATACAAGAGAGAAACAGCTGACTGGTCTCAACAAATAGCTCACAACAGTTATCACATTGAAAAGATAAAATATGAACTCTCGAAGAGTATCAGTGAAGAAGCTCAAATGGATTTATAGTAGGCTCAAAAACAACAGAAATTGTTTTCTCACATTCCAGAAGATGTAACACGTGAAATCTTATATATTGAAGTGGATGAGCCAAAAAACTGTCATGGTCATCAGAGGAACATAGCCAGTGTGACTGTGACCAAAATAGCTCTTACTTCAAGACAAGCTTCTTTTTATCTTCATGTTCAAAAAAAGGTAAAGGTCTTTTAGTGACTGGCAGAATGAGAAGGGTAAACACACGCTGTATTTGATAAGAGAAACTTCTCTTACAATTGTGAGATGGTCTTTAGCATTGTATTTGCTAAAGCAGTATGAAGATGTGATTAATTACCAGGCTGGGTTATCCTTCCAGGTACTTTTCTTATTAACCCAGAAGAGCTATAGGAAAAATCAGGAAAAAAAATGCACCAGAGCCAAATATTGTGTTGGGTTCTGTGCAGTTGTCAACAGTTAGAAAATTGAGATTGATTAACGGTTATTCTAATAGAAATAATTAAGAATTAGTATAAATCAGAAAATATATAAAATAAAGTATTCAAAATATTGACGTTAGTCTTGTATTCACTTATACACCATGTTACTCAACTGTAGCTTGAGTTTTGTCTGCAGAAGAAGCTCGACTATATAATCAGAAGCCACCTGCACACAAATGTGAAGAGACAGGTGTGAAAGGAACCTTTCTTCTTTTGAGCTCCATGTCTCCATGCAGGATCTAGCCATTCTGGAAGTCTTCCATCCCCTGCGGAGGTTACAAAAAACAATGAGAAATTTTTAGGTTGTAGTAGTTGCAATGTGTTAATTTTGAACATCTGACACTCCTTATGATGACTAGAAGGTTTTTATGAAAGCTGTAGTGGGGTACAAACAACCAAATTTGAAATGTAGAATTTGAGCAGAAATGCAGAAGTAAAATACATAGGCTGAAAAAAAGCTGAAAAATAAACTGTGGAATGACAATGTGTCATTCCAGTAAATAGCACATATTTTAGGAAGATACTTCAGCATTTCTGTGTACAAATAATATAGTCATTTCAGGACTTCTGTTTAGATTTCTACTAAATACCTTTTGTGTTAGAGCGCTGCTTCTTGACCCACCCTAATGTGGCTTTGTTTGTCAAGCGTTCTGACCACTGAAGTATTTGTATTATACTTTAATCATTTTTTTAATGGAGGAGTCCATGTGGAATATTTTCTCAGGTGCTTAGAAAATGTCTAAAGTATGAAGCATGTTGTCTCAGTGGAATAGAACACTGATTGAACTATGATCCATATCAACCTCTTGTTTTATAGTCATATGAATCAGTGTTTGGGTATTATGTAGAATCATAGGATCACAGAATATCCTGAGTTGGAAGGGACCAATAAAGATCATCAAGTCCAACTCTGGTTTCACACAGCGCCAGCCAAATCAGAGCATGGAACTGAGTCCATCACCCAGAAGCTTCCTGAACTCAGTCAAGCTCGGTGCTTTCGCCACTTCCCTAGGGATCATGTTCCAGTGCCCAAGCACCCAAGAACCTCTGCTTAATATCCAACCTAACCCTCCCCTGTCTTAGCTTCATGTCATTCCCTTGGGTTCTATCACTGGTCACCAAAGAGAGGAGATCATCACCTGGACCTTGGCTCCCCCTCATCTGGAAGCCACAGATCATGATGAGGTGTCTCCTCAGTTTCCTCTTCTCCAGGCTGAACAAACCAAGGGACTTCAGCCTCCTCTTGTAAGACTTCTCCTCCAGACCATTCACTGTCCTTGTTGCCCATTGTGGTGGTTTAGGCCTGGCTGGAGGTCAGACACACACTGAAGTCGGTATATCACTCCCCTTCGCAGCTGGGCAGGGGAGAAAATATATATTGAGAGGCTTAAGAGTCAAGATAAGGACAGGGAGGGATCATCCCATCATCAGAATCAATGGACAAAACAGACTGAATACAGACTAAAGGAAAGAAAACTCTCTGATTTATTACACTGCCCTGCACACCCAGTGACACCAGAGTTGGATAATGAGAAGTGCGACCAGATCTTAAATCACCTTTCCCTACCCTTCTCTTTTTAGCAGACTTCACGTTAGTCATGATTTTGCTCCCTTTTCCCCAGCCATTGTGGCACAGGGAGGGCAGGGACTGGGGAAATGGGGTTCTTGGTCATTTCTTCATGAGCTGTTTTCCTTTTCCAGATCTTAAAACTCTTCTACTTCCACCCCTCCCTTCTTAGCAGACTTCACTCTAGCCATGATTTCACTCCCTTCTTCCCCCACATTGTGGCACAGGGAGGGGCAGGGACTGGGGGAATGGGGGCTTTGGTCAGTTCCTCACAAGTTGGTTTTGTTCTTGGCTGGGGGGGCGCAGTCATTCCACACACCCTTCTCCTGCTGCACCGTGGGGTCCCACCCACAAGACACAGTCCTTCATGAACCTCTCCAATGTGAGACCTTTCCCACAGGGCTTCAGCTCTTCACCAGCTGCCCCAGCGTGGGTCACTGCTATGGCATGCAGACATAAATCACAATGTCTCTCAGTCCCAATCTTCCATGGGGTCACCAGCCTCCCTGCAGCAAACCTGTTCCGGCACGGATTTCTCCCTTGCTCGTCTCTGTGTCTCTGTCCATGGGCTGCAAGTGCTGGCAGGGGCTTGCTCCAATGTGGGTCACAGCATCTCCTCTATGTCTCCACCTGCTCCAGTGTGGAGCCTCTCCATGGGCTGCAGGTGGGGTCTCGGCCTTTTCCATGGGCTGTGGGGGGACACCTGCTCCACCATGGGTTTCTTCACGGGCATCTCTCTCTCCAGCACCCGGGGCACCTCCCCTTCCCTGCTGGCTCCAGCCTTGGTGTCTGCATAGTTTCTTACATCTTCTCACTCCCTTTGCTGGTGGCAAAATGCAGCTGCTTGTGGGGGGTTTTCTCCTGACTGTGATTCCCAGAGGCACTGTGACCATCACTGATGGGCTTGGCCTTGGTCAGCAGCAACTCTGGCCTTGAATCGGCCAATGTTTTTACTCTGTGGGGCCTGCAGAGAGCTTCTGGCTGCTTCTTGCAGCAGCCATCTCTGCAGCCCCCCATTCTCTAACAGCACCCAGCTAAGCAAAACTGCGACACCCATCTCTGGACACTCTTCAATAGTTTTATGTCTCTCTTGTACTGTGGCACACAAAACTGCAAGCAGTACTCAAGGTGGGGCTGCACCAGTGCAGTGTAGAGCGGGACAATCACCTCCCAGGACTGGCTGGCAGTGCTGTGCTTGATGCACCGCAGGGTATGGGTTTTCATACCATGAAACTAGTGCTGTAGAATTAGGCTGTTACGTCACATGTTGGGAAAAAAAATGTATTGGTACGTGGACAATTGGTCTGCAATGTTGTAATGGAAGGCAGTTTGTTAACTTGCCATTTTCATTCAAGTTCGTTAAGTCATTCTAATATTGCATGTGATAAAAACAAAACAACACAACCAAAAAAGAAACCAACCTCACACAACATGCCAGATCCAAATTCATGTGTATGTAGTACTTTATCCTTTAATATTTAAAGAAGTGATTTTAAAAAACCCTTTCTGGTTGCTTTTACATTTAAAAAAACCCCAACAACCAAACAGACTATTCTGAGAACTGCAAAGCTGACACACTAATAACAGAAATGAAATTGAAAGGATCTGCTACAATCTGTAATACCAATAGACCTTTTAAAAATATTTGGTAGCATTCATTTGTGGTGTTGTAGCACATAAATATTTTGCTTGTAAGTGAGAAGCCTGTTGTTCTAGGTAAGGCACAAATAGAAGGAAAGTCTTTGTCACTGATGGAAAATACTTACAATATATGTATAAATATACAAGAAATCCAAGATATGGCTTCAAAATATAAGGAAACCATGAGCCCACATTATTTTGGTGCGATAGATAATTTTAGTATATTCATTATTTAGTTTCTTCAGTTTTAGGTTTCGGACTAAAGGGAAATTTAAGGCTGGATTTGAAGAGAATAGTAAGTGTCTTCAGAAGAGTGCTTTACGGCATGACGTATATCAGGGAAGAAGACACAATGGTGTTTATTACACAACATGAGAAGTGATCGGTGGAGGCTGGCATTACTGATATATTTCAAAGACCAGTTTCAGTCTTTCAGCACTGAATGAGACTTCATGGATAGGCTGAAACAAAAAAACTAAAAGCATTATACTGGTATTTTTACTCAATAGAAATAGAGTGGAGTCATCAAAAGATGCAGAGAGAAGGATGACAAGATCAGAAACAGGGACATTGTCTTTACCATCTAGAGAATGAAGTCTGTGCTATAGTTTCATCCATCATAGAATCATAGAATCATAGAATGGCAAGGGTTGGAAGGGACCCCAAGGATCATAAAGCTCCAATTCCCCTGCCACAGGCTGGGCCACCAACCTCAGGCCTGGATCTACACAAGGTTGCCCAGGGCCCCATCCAACCTGGCCTTGAACACTTCCAGGGATGGGGCATCCACCACCTCTCTAGGCAGCCTATTCCAGGACCTCACCACTCTTTCCGTAAAAAACTTCCCCCTAATATTCAATCTAAATCTTCCCTCCTTCAGCTTTAACCCATTCCCCCTTGTCCTTCCATTCTCTGCCCTTTTAAAAAGTTAATTCCTCTCCTGTTTGTATGCTCCCTTCAGGTACTGGCAGGCTGCAATGAGGTCCCCCCGCAGCCTTCTCTTCTCCAGGCTGAACAAGCCCAGCTCCCTCAGCCTCTCCTTGTAGACATCAACATAGGCAAAAAGGCTAATAGTATATCATAATGTAAACTACTTTTGTCTTTCGGTAGGATGGACAAAGACTGGTATTGGCATTCCCAATACATTCTAGGTGGAGAAAAAAAATAACATTTCTTCAATACTCTTTGCTTCTGATTATTATGACAAACATTGTTTGATTTGAAGAATACGTGATTGATGCTGCAAATGAATCTGAGCAGGGAAACACTATAGAAAATTGCAAGGTTTTGAGTGGGCAAATGAATTGTAGGAAGCTTGTAGAGGTAATAAAAAGTACACTTAATTGAGTAAATACAGCTTGAATTGTAGATCTTTCATGTACATTTTTCACTGGTTGAGATGATTGTACAAAGCATTTAATGGCTTCTTGGTTTTCTCTCTGATCCCTTAATGATCCTTTAAGCCACAGATGGAGTTGTTACTAGAACTTGTTTGTTCTTGACACAGTCTTAGGTTAACACTCTTACAGGCTGGTCTTGTTTTCTCCATATTGAAGCAAGGAAATTTTACACCAACAAAGTAAAAAATACTGATTGAATCTCAGATAGGCTAAACATTGGGGAGTTTGTTAAGTATTTTATCTTCTGATGCTTACACTGTCTAAAAATGCTCAAGAGTTGATTGGACCACAGGCAAGTTTAATAATTGGCTGAAATCTATAAGCTCAAATTTAAACTTTGAAGTAGAAGGGTGAATAGAGGCAATGATTTCCCCATATAATTCTTCAACTTACAAATCAGACTTATTTGAGCAAGACTTTAGAACTAAGCAGTTTTTGTTGCCTACCCCAAAGGTCTCTCTAGCCCCATGTCCTGTCTCCCACAGGGTAAATGTATATAAATTATACCTCACTTTATTACTTTCCCAGTATCTCTTCTTTTGATTAGGGATTTTCTGACCTGGATGTATTTTTATAGCTCTCAGCGGATTTTCCTTCCATGAATTTGTCTGATCTTTCACCACCTTAAGCTCCTGCTTTCTTAGAAGTTTTGTTCAGTACTTGTACCACTGTTTAGATTTTGCACAGAGGGATCTGTAGATTGTAATGTAACATTGACCTGGTAGTTAAGTGATGTTTGTATTTTCTGGGGTTTTTTTTGTTGTTGTTGGTGTGTTTGGTTTTTTTTAAATTATCATTACATCATTGCCAGTGTCTGAAACTGTGGATTCTCTGAGCAGTAAGGGAAGTGGAAGAGCTGACAAAACGGATGTATTTTCTTGATTTTCTACTCCCTCAGTGCTTGCTCCTTACCTCACTCACACTCGCTCATTTGAGTCTCTGTGTTACCTGACAAAGAACAGTTGCTTCCTTAGAGGCAACTTCTTGTGACTTAGCCATCATGCACTTTTTCCTGATGTGGTTGGTTAAACAATTTAAATAGTTATTTGGAAGAGTGTCAGCATATTACAAGCAGCTCTGCTGAGAAAAGAGATTACTGCTTACTGTTCTACCTTCAGCTGCCTGTCTTGCCCTCCTGCCAGAAGTCATTGCTCATATAGAACTGCTTGCAGAACAGCTAATGCAGAATCTTCTTCATTTTAGTTAAAAGGCTTGCAAAGACCTACAGTTTAAGCCATTGAGGCTGATTTTCAATAAAGCAGACTCAGAGACTCTGACTGAGTCCAGGGGTCAGTTGTAGAAGCAACTTCACTGGTTTTTAAAAAGAAGCAGTAATCTTTTAATGGAAAAGCTGATCTGTCTGATTGACTGAAGCTAGTATCATACAAGATTAACTTCCCTTATGTATTCTTAATGGTAGAATAACTTAGGTTGGACAGGTGCTTTTGAGGTCATATGCTCCAATACCCCATTGAAGTTATATCAGGTTGTTCAGGGCCTTGGCCTGCCAAGTTTTGTATGTCTTGAAGGTTAGTTATTGCTGAGCCTCTCTGACCAACCTGTCCTGTGGTTTGACCACCCTCCTTGTGAAGATTGTTCCTTTCTATTTTATTAGATTTTCACTTGCTACAACTTCTGCCCTTTTCTTTTGAATCTTTTGCTGTGCATCTCCAAGATGAATTGGTTTGTCTTTTCTAGAACTATTCTTTAATTGGTTGAGGGGATAACAAGGACATGGTGGTAGGCTGTCATAAACTTCCTGAATCTGTGGTCATTTACAGGTGTTCTTCCCCTTGTATATTGACACAAGCCTCTCATCATCAGGTTGGTCAGGCACTGCCACTCTTGTAAATGCAAATGACTTCTGGGAAGATTGGCTCCGTTGTCTTCCAATAGACTTAATTTATGCTAGATGGTCTGTAGTTCTATGGCTCCTCTTTGTTGAAGGGGGTATGACAATTGCCTTTTTCTGGTCTTTACATCAGGTATTTTACTTGATTGCTGCAACCGTCCGAAGAAGAGACCTGTATCACAGTGACATTAGCCAGCTTATTTAGAACCCTTGGATACATACCACCTTGCCTCTTGAGACTTGCCAATGTCCGTTTTGCTCATCTGATCCCTGACCTAGTCATCCTCTCTGTGGGCAGAATTTCAGTCCCACGGACACTACCATGAGGCTCAGGAACCCTGGTGGGCACTGAGAACAGATCCAGACAATAATGACTGAGCCAAAGAGGGCATGGAATAGTATCTCAGCCTTTCTGTGTCCTTTGCAACACCTTTTCCATGTCATCTGTTGCTTGGTCTCATGCCGTGTTCACCGAGGACATGCATACTTACCTTGTTGAATTTTTAGTACTAGCATGCTTACAGAAGCTCTTCTTGTCACCCTCCAACTTCAGCCCTACTTCCGTCTGTGCTTATGTGGGTGATATTTCTATATTTCTCCTAAGTAGCCTGTCCCCTTTCTACCTTACATTCACTTTCTAACTGAATATCGATTTTTTCTCATTTTCCTTTGAGACATTTGCAAGAAGGAATTCTGAATGCCCAGGGTTTTTTTCCTGATGACTGCTGCTAGAATTTCATCTGCTTTCAGTTGGTGAAATACCTGGCTTTAAGCAAATAGTTCAATAACCTGAAGCCTCTACTCATGGGTAATTGAATATGTTCCATAATTGGAGCTCCTGCTATCTTAAGTGGGAATGTGGTACTAGAAATATGTTTCGATGTTATGTTGAAAAATATTAGACTTAGAGTGCAGTCTAAAACATAATAATTATCAATTTATATAGAAGTGTGCAGTAAATTATGATTAAGTTTTTTTCTGCTTTTAAGAGTGATTATTTCTGTTTAGTCTCTTCATAAAATGCGAAAAGGCAATTGTTAAGGCAAGTGTCATGGTTCTAACAGTATGAGTGGTATTCAAGTTTTATTAAGTATATATTTAATCAGTTTTCGTTCTCTTTTTTTTTTTTGGGGGGGGGAGGAGGAAAGATTTGAGTCATTCCATTAGAAATAGGTAGCTCTGAATACCTGGCTTATAGCTGACTACTTTTTTAAAAAATCAGTTGATCACTCTGTGATGAGTAAATTTATTTTTAACATCATTTCAGAGAATTGTGAAGGTTATGGAGTTAATATCCTTGTTATGGCTTTATTAGCAAATGTATATTTAATTTTATTTCTTTGAAAGAAATTAATAAAATGTTGCACTTTTCCTGAAGAGTTATTTTATGGCAATAAAATGCAGAAAGCTTAATTACAACAATCTGTAGATGTAATGGATATGTGTTTAACACAGTTTAGGCTTCACTAACCAGTTTAATGGGCTGATTAAAATTGTCTCATAATGTAACTGTTTTTGCAGCACTTATCATGTACAACAATTCTCTATTTTTCATTTTGCATGGTGTATGAAAATATACAGACTTTTTTTTTTTGCCTTTGTCTTAAATTAGGCAACTCTAGTGTTTTTAAATGAGGAGTTTAACTACATCCAAAGCCATTTAATCATATGCTTCCTAAAAAGAGCTGTTTTCCTTATATTGTCTTATGAGATGATGACTTCTCAAAGGCAAATTGCACTCTTGGTGTAAAGCAGTTTAGAAGGCACAAGAACTAGCTTTTAAACAATTTTATATAATATTTTGCAGACATGTAGGATGTTCAGTGACAGTTTCAGGCTTTATATGATGTAGTTAAATGAGTTAAATTCTGATGACTTCATGTGGAATTGGAGTGGTTTGTGTGTGGGCCAGATGCCCACCAAAGTTGCTCTGTGGTTTGCCTTGTCAGCTCAACAGGGGAGAAAATACATATTGAGAAGTTTAGGAGTCAAGATATGGACAGGTAGAGATCATCCCATAATAAGCATCACGAGCAAAACAGACTCAACACAGAATAAAGAAACTCTCTAGTTTGTGACACTACACACACACACACAGTGACACCAGAGTCAGATAATAAGTGCAACCAGATCTTAAAGCACCTTCCCCCCACCCCTCCCTTCTTAACAGACTTTACTCCTCTGTCCCTGTTCTCTTAGCTGCAGAACGTAGGTGATGGTGTCTCCATCAGCCAGTGTTGAACACCAGCCAGGAGAAACCCATGTGAGGCCAAAATTCACTTTTGGCATTCATACTGTTTCAAGCTAATGTTTTCTCCCAGAGCGGATTTTTCTCAGCTGTTTGCAGCTTTGGTTAAATAACCTCTTGCTCAAAAGTTGCTGTGAGGAAGAACATCTTCGGTGCATACATGATGTAAATGTGATACATCGTTTGCTCAGTAATATTAATAATCTAGAACATAACTGTTATGTAAAATCATTCAACTGCTTGTGGATCACTTTATTTTTTGGTGAAAGAAAAACTCAATCTGGACTGCCCCTGCACAGACCGGGCAGGACAACTGGAAGAGGCATATTGTTCAGCAATGTATTTCCAGCTCTGCCAGGTTCCATCTCTTACTTACCATTAGGGTCTGTTTATTATCATATCTATCAGTCTGTGTACGACTAACTCTGTCAGACCCCATATTTTACTAACGCCATTGAATCCTATGTATTTCCAATGCTGTTGGGCTCTGCTTGCTCTCTACCATGTGCCACGCTGGGCCTGGCCCCATTGCCCACTCCTGCGGTGGTGTTGGCGTGGCTGGGACAATGTGGGGCTCTCGGGTTTTGGCCATGGGATGGCATTGGCATGGCCTGGTGGCAAGGGCTGCCAGCATGGGCACAGCCGGCCAGGGCTTGCAGGAAGGAGAGGGGCTGGCCCAGGCACTGTCCTGGGCTGCACGGGGAAAGGGGGCAAAGGCCAGCCCTGGTGATGTGCTGGGGCCAGTCAGGGCCTGGCTGGTGGTGCCAGGGATAGGGCCTCAGGGTTGATGCTCTCCCTGCCTGCTGCCCCAGCAGGGTTGGGAAGTTGTGGGAGCAGCTGCACCCGGAGGTATAGGGGGTCTATGGGTGTGAGGATATGCTTTTGTTATGAGCTTCCTTGGGAAGCCTGGGTTTTGTGTGAGGAGACACCTGCATGTTCTGTGGTGGGGCTGGTGTGACCATCTCCTTCTCCACTCTAGGAGCAGCTCACCAGGCAGGCCCAAGATCTTGGCAGCTTCTGGGGCACTTTTTACCCAGCTCTGCATCCAGGCATGATGCAGCTGGGGCTATTGTTTAGCATCCTGCTTGTGGCTTGGACCTTTCAAGCAGCTGGAGATGATCCCTGTTAAAGTCGGGGTTAGAATAGAAGTATAAAAGCTGAAAAATCTAAAATTTTACGCTTGAGTGTTGGTTGAAATGGTAAAAGTGCTTGTGCCCTCATTGCTTCTACTTTAAGAGGTGAAACTCTTGTGAGGCCATAAACTTAGTCCGGGCTTGTACTGTGCAAAAAGGAGAGGACAACTGGAAAAGGTTTATTGTTCCAACAGTTTATTTCCAACTCTAAGGCCTATTTCTTCTAACTCTGTTAAGCACTATATCTATAAACAACACTACTAATAAGCCAGTATAGATTTGATGCCTGTCTAGCTGTGCTCCTTCTAGGTGGTGCTGTGCTGGTGTGCATTTGCAGGGCTGGGGCAGCAGGGGCAGGTGGGGCAATGGGGGGCTCTACAACTCTGACTGTGGGGTTGACTTGGCCCCAGCAGGGAAGATGTTGCTGCCAGCAAAGGCGTTGCCACCCACGGGGTAGGACGGGCTGGAGTTCGACAGAGGTTTAGCTACAGTGGGCTGGCAGGTAGAAGGGGACTGGAGGGCTGCGGCTCTCCCTTCCTGCTGCTTTGTCCTGCCCTGGAAATAACGGGAGCAGCTACCAGTGGAGAGGGGTGGGTGCTATTGAAGCCAGGTGGTGCTTTGGTCTTTGGTCGTTTGGTGGGTGCATTCTTGCGGGGGGGGGATGCCCATGTGTCCCCCGCAGGCTGGCCATCTGGGCTTCTGGAGGGGTGGCCATCATCTCTCCCCAGCATGTCTGGGACTCTCCGTTTCACTGCAGCTCTCCTCTGGCACCTTTCCAGCAGGTGGGGATGGTCTCTGATGAAGATGGGGTTGTAGTAGTGGAGTACCTAGAAAAAACAATGAAGAGGAGTTGGATGCCACTGTCCCAGGACTGGAAAACCCAGGGCTACAAGAACCTGGACTGCGCACCTGCCGTACCTGGTTGTGGGCAGAAGCTGCTGCTTCTTCTGCCAGGAATTCGGGTAGGGAGGCAGATCTTGAGACATCTGCCTGCACTTTGCTGAATCCATATTTCTGCAGCTGCCGGATGAAACTCTTCATTTTCTGTGCCCTGAAAATCCTCAGAGGGCCTCCCCTGACCAGCACCTCCTCTCTGAAGAGCCCTTCATTGATGGCCACACATTTGCCACCCTGACTCCACCAAACAGACTGGAAGCGGTCACTCTCCAACATTTTCCAGAGCTTCCGTGGGAAGCTGAGGGATGAGAATTCATCTGCCTCACCCATGTTCTGGCTGGATTCAGGAGGGATTTGTTGGTCCCCTTGTCCCTTGCTGCCAGAGTGAACATCACGCTTCCTCTTTCTCGCTCCTGCGGCAGCCTCACAGGTTGCTGTTTCTTCCCATCCTCCAGAGCCAGCAGAAGGCATGTCTACCCACTGCCCCTGCTTGTCCACAGCCACAGAGGGTGGTGTTCCTGTGGCAGACGGCTCCCTGCTGCACCCTGAGTCTCTGTCCGTTGCCAGCACAGCCAGGTCTTGTCCTACCAGGCAGCACGCACAGGGCAAGTGGGCTGCTATGGGATACGTTGGCATGCCATTGTGACATCTGTGCTGCACAGAGTTCCGGTGACATCATGTCAGTGTTTAATGGTGGTGCCCCAGCAGAAGGGAGCGGAGGAATCATTGAAGAGCACTTGTGCTCTGCAGGGAGGAGCGAGGGTTCATGAAATGCAATGCTCACTTCAGGAGAGGCAGAGGTGGCCAGGTGGCGACAGGAGTTCCCAAGGCTGTGGGGAGTGACTCTTTGCAGCAGCATGGAGATGACCAAAACATTTTGAGGTTGGCAGGAGGTTTCTCGTTCCCTGTCTTACTGAAGGGTCTGAAGCAGCAAGGCCCAATATTTTTGGAGCAGGTCTCACTGTCACCACTTCCCTTCCTACCTGCCTCTGGTCTCCACACTTGTGGTCGTTTGGCCCTGGATGGAGGCCAGATGCCCACCAAAGCTGCTGTATCACTCCCCTTCACAGCTGGACAGGGGAGAAAATACCTATTGAGAGGCTCAGGAGTCGAGATAAGGAAGAGATCATTCCGCAATTAGTGTCCTGGGCAAAACAGACTCAACACAGAATTAAGGAAAGAAAACTCTGTAATTTATTACACTGCACTGCATACCCAGTGACACCAGAGTTGGATAATGAGAAGCATGACCAGTTTTTAAATCACCTTCCCCCACCCTTCTCTTTTTAGCAGACTTCACTTTAGTCATCATTTTGCTCCCTTTTCCCCAGCCATTGTGGCAGAGAGGCAGGGAATGGGGAAATGGGGGTTTCGGTCCTCACAAGATGCTTTCCTTCTTGGCTGGAGGGGCATTCCACACACCCTTCCCCTGCTGCAACGTGGGGTCCCAGCCACAGGAGACAGTCCTCCATGAACTTCTCCAAAGTGAGTCCTTTCCCGCAGGGCTTCAGCTCTTCCCCTAGCTGTCCCAGTGTGGGTCACTTCTATGGGGTGCAGTCATTTATCATAAAATGTCTCTCAGTGTCTCAGGCCCAGACTGCTCCAGCTTCCTTCCCACCCCTGTTCCCTGGACTTGGTGTCTGCACAGTTTCTTACATCTTCTCACTCCCTTCTCCAGGGGCAAAAAGCATCTGCTTACTGTTTTTTTTCTCTCAAATGTGATTCCCAGAGGCGCTGTGACCATCGCTGTTGGGCTCAGGCTTGGTCAATAGCAACTCTGGCCTTGAATCGGCCGATGTTTTTACTCTCTGGGGCCTGCATAGAGCTTCTGGATGCTTCTTGCAGAAGCCACCCCTGCAGCCACCCCTTCTCCACTGGAAACCAGCCACACCAAACTACCACAGGAATAAAGAGAAATTTTAGCGTTGATCTTTGGGGATGGCGTACGGTGACCTCAGTTGTGGTTGAGTAGGATGAGTTTAGTAACTTTTTGTTCGATGGTGCTACCCGTTGAGAAGTCTGTAGGAATAAGTAAAACAACTTTTGTATTGTAGCTGCAGTTCAGGTAATTCTTGTGTTAATTGCTATCCTCACCCTTATAATAATTTCAAATTGGAAAGTATTATATTTTTTAGTAAAAGAAACTGAATTATGTTTTGAGGCTTTTAAAATGAACATTCTTTCTGAAATGTGGTTAAAGCGTAAGTGTGTTAGTCTAATTATTGAAATCCCTTCCCAATGATGTTTAGGTGGTAAAGGAACAAAACATAGTCACTGTGTAATTATAGCAAATTGCATATGACATGTAACAAGAAAAAAAGAATAACCTCAGTATGCAGTTGTCATTCTGTGGCTTCTGGTTGAACCTAAAATGTAATTATTTTTGTGGCAGTCAAATGCCTCTTTCACTAGCTTTTTTTTTTTTTAAGGATTGTAGCAATCCCTTTTTGGGAAGTTAACTTTAGAGATGAAATAACAAAGAAATTGATGGCCAGAATTTTACTGTTCAGTTACCCTGTCAGTGACTTCTGAACTTGGAGGTAAACGAATGATAAAATACAGATACTTGCCTCTGTGAAATTCCAGTTGGTGTTTCAGCGTTGACAGTCCTGACACTTTTGAAAATCTGTCCATTTTTACTTCAATTTTATCTAGGAGTTATAAGAATAATTTTAGAAGTCACATTCAGAGATACAAAATACACTTTAGCAAGGATTGTAATGACTAGGAGAAAAATTTTGGGCAGGTGGAGGATACAAATGATACACAGCTGTCCTCTCAGTTGTTGATTTTCTGTAGAAACTACTTTTACATATGTAGTGGATGAATATATGCAGTATGTCTATGATAAATCTTAGAGCTATGTGTCCTATCTCTGCTGAAATTTATAATGTTGGTATTTAAAAGATGTCATTGTAGTTACCTTTTATAAATTTTTGTTAGCTCTTAAGTGAGTTTGACATATTTGAATTAAAACGACCTAGCGTGACATTACATTGTTTGGTATACTATGAGATAGCACTATCAAAAGTAGAAAGTGTTGTATTACCAGCAAGTTGGAAAACTGATTTCTGAAGTAGCACAACTTAATAGAGTATTTCTTCAGAATTTCAAAGTTGGATGCTTGTGGGGAGAGTCACGAAGTTTCAGAATTTATCTATTTCAGAAGTTATCTATAGGAATGGAAAAACTGCAGCAAACTTAGCAGAGAATTGAAAACCAGTGCTGGATCAAATGCACCAAGTTTCTAGACTTCTCAGCACAACACTGAGTTCTGGATCTTCAAGGCTGCTGACCCACACATCAGTCCAAACAGACTCTCCATTGTTTGGCTTGAGCATCCTGATCTATGCCGTGCCTCTGAGGGACTCTCCTGTACAGCCAGTGCTGAGCTCTGAGATGAGCAATAATGCATAAGGCTGCTGTGAGGAATAGTACTGAATTCCTAAGCAGAACTGGGTTGAAATGTAGCATATCATCAAAAATACTGGTCCAGATATTTTTTTTCTGGTGAGGGCTAATACCCACCATTATTTGTTTAGGTGTCCTACCTGCTTAAGACTTTTCCTTCTAAATTCTCATGCTTCTTTAATTCATAGTAAATCCTGTAAGTTCTCTTCGCTCTGCAGCAGGGAGTTTGGATGAATTCAGCATCTCAGGCATGACAAACAAAGATTGTATGCCAGGGGGTTGCCGAAGAATGGATTTTGGAAGCCTTAGTTCAGACCTGTCATCCACAAATGATGCTAGGAGACTAGGAGGACTCCAGGATCCTGAAGGGAATTGTCACTGGGGCTTTTGTCTTACTCGGGTGTATGAAACTCCAGAGATGCAAGATAAACTTCATATCCAAAACCAAGAGAGAACTGTGAAAAGTGTTGCAGAGTCTCTGTGTTTCAAAATTCATACATTTCAAGACAGAGGAATTTTCAAAATGTTCTCTAATGAAGTGTCAACAGAAGCTAAAAGTTTGAAGAGGTGTTTGACATGCAGGAGGGTATTGGAGTGTTTAGAAGCATGCAGATGGATGACATTTTATCATCAAACTGTGTTAGTGCAGATTGTACTGAACAGGAAAACACACTTTCTATAACTTGTTCTGGAAGATACTTAGTATCTCCTGCTAACATGTATCACTGTGCCCAGATATCTTGAACTTGCCCTTTTAAGTTTCCGTTTCCATTCACTTTAATAATAAAATAACTGGAAAGCCCCCAGTGCTGACAAATTCTGTGACACATACAGAATTTAAGCATGAAAGGTCATCATAACCGGTAGATGTGTGTTTTTAACTTAAATATCTGGCAAGATTGTGCTAGTTGGCTTGATATATTTAAGTATGACGTGAGCATATGTTATTTTTGTCTTGAATCATAGTGCAGAGTTTTGGAGTGTATCTTTACATCTCAGCTTCAGAAATGAAAGTGAAACACTTAGATGGACGCAAATCTATATATGTTAAAGTGAGAATCTTTCTACATTACAGTTATTGAGGAAACTTCTCTGCTCGGGAAAAGAGATTGCCTTGTGCAGTTAGGACTTGACATATTTTCACTTTTTCAGTTGTCCTTATTTTCCATCTGAGGACTTTCCTGTTACTTGTGATCTATAAAGTTCACAATTTGAAGCAGACTGTCAATATTCATTAAATAAGACCCATACTGCTATCAAGAAGAGAACATGACAAAAAGTTGGTTGTTATTGTTTTAATGTAAAGCTTCATTTCAGCAAATTGCTAAGGCAAGTAATTGTTTTGAATATAAGGTACCAGCTGATTTTCTGGTGTTGTAGATCCATACATCTCTTACATCTCATGCTACTCAGATGTACTTTGCAGATTCAAGGGACAATAGCCCTTAACAATTGTAAACATGTTACATTTCTCTCTGTAATGTTTGCTAATTTTCTTCAAACATAAGCCATTGTCTGTGAATGAATAACAACAAAAGTGATCATTTCCTTTTGACACAGAACTTCGGAAAGCCTGAAAGACTAACTTATTCACTGCTATGCTAAAGTTACTTAAATAGGTGTATAAGCATAAAGTGTGTATATACTACATATTTGTTGGAGTTGTGGTTTTCTAAGTTTGGAAAAGGAACCTTGTATAGCTATAAAACAAAACTGATTTTCTAATGTTTAAGCTATGCTGCTGTTTCAGAATACATGCTGCAAGTAAAACATTCTGTTTCACTTGTAATGATTTAAAGAAAAAGTGTTAGTATACCCTGTTTTAACTTTGTCTATCTGAAAGTACTAAAATGATACAATAAAATAATTTTATTTTAGTTGAGGTGTTTGATGTAATAGGCTATGACAGTGATTTTGGTTGCAGCACTGTGTGTGATCAACAGAGAATGTTGTGGTTCAGTTTCTGCTCTGTGAAGAATGACGCAGATTATTGCAATACTGTGAGTAACATCATGATAGAGGACCTCTATATAAGGAAATAAAAACACAAAGAGCAGTTTGAGTGGATTTTGCCTCTCTCTGGGTGCTCTAAGGTATTCAGAGGAGGACATGAGATTCCTTGGAGGGCTTTGCACTTGGCTGCCTTCAGCTAAAAATTAATGTATTTCACAACCTTCTGTGTCACTTTGTATCCTGCAGTTTTCCCATCTCACAGTCTTTTCCTAAAGGAGAAGAGGCCTTAGTTATTTTTTTTCCAAAAAATCTTAAAAGTAGCCCAGCTTATGATGGACTAATTACTTGTCAGATTTCATTTTTGAATCATATACTTGAATATCTTTTGTTCCTGAGAAAATAAGCTATATGATAAAAAAATCTGCAGTAGATTTAGAAATTAGTTTTAAGGCTTTTCTTCAAAATGTAGTGTAAGTTTGTTTGTAAGTTTACTGCTTGTTTCCTATACCATTGAAAGCACCAGTATGTAATGGAAATGATGAAAAAATTTCTTCCAGATAATGAGGCTGATCACATCACTGTAGAGGCTTTTAATCAGTGTGAGCCCATCTACTGGGAATCAATACCATTCTTTTAAATATTTTATATAGCTTCCATTCTGAACTGAGTACTTGTAGGTTAGGGTTTCTGCCTAAGCGCTTTTTAAAAAACTAAAAATACATGTGAAATGATGTTATTATAAATCTGTGATCAATGCAAATAAAACTTAGCAGTTTAATTTAAAAGTTCCAGAAGAAAGCAACAGCCTGATGGAGTGTTTTAAGAATTTGGATAGTAAGCCTAGAAAAAACTCTTCAAGCAGGACTTAATTGAAATGATATTCTTCCACATCATAACATGCAGCAAATAGGCTTAAAAACACCCTACAGGAAAAAAAGCAACAACAAACTAACAAACAAACCAGTAAAAAAGTAATAACCAAAAAACGAGAATAAAATGCTGAGAATTGCTAAGTTTCAGCAGCGCGCTCTGAGTTAATAAGGTCTCAGTTCATTTAACCTAGATTTCAGTGTTGTGGTTTCATTGAAATTAAGTCTTTTTGCTGTCTGTCTTGAGATGCAAGATAGAAGAGGGCATTGTTTTACTGGTTATTGTTTAAAAAAGTAATGTGATTACTATCAGCTTAGGAATAAAAACATTTGGGAGTTATTCTGAGTTAGAAGGAAAACTGTATGATCATATTTCATCAACATTTTAGGTAAACATATTTCTTTTATGGAGTTTGGGGTTTATGTTCTAACATTTCAAATAGGTTTTAGTTAAGTAAAAATTAATTCCATGATTTTCATGGTAAACTAGCACAGCAATGCATACAGTGTGGGAATTTATGTAAGTGTACAGATCTTCACTTTTAATCACCCTCTTCTATTTTGTTTGTCAGATTTCTGTTGTGCTTTGACTCTCTGTAACCTTACACATTAGCATATGTAAACTGATTTGAGGAAAAAAAAATAAGAGTCCAGGCAAGGAAGTGGGTAGTTCAGAATACCTTTGAACAGGTATAGTGGAATTCAGCTGGAGTGAGCTCCACTCCAGAGCAAAATGATGGTTTGAGTGTTTTGGCATTGTTTGAGGCACTGGAGCGGCTTTCATTGTAGTACAGATGGGGTTAACAGGGATTTTCTGTAGATAATGTTGTGTATTACAGGATGTAGAACCTGGCCTTAGACAAAAGCATATGGAGTATGGCTTTTCCTGTGTTTTTTTGTGGCATCTGAATAGTTTTCAGAGACTTGGTAACTCAGATTGTTGAACTTGTAGAAAAGTAGCTACTGAGTAGATGTGGCTACTATATTCAATCAGGTAGCAGTAGTGCTGGGTTCATTGGACATCATGAAACTAACTGCTGTGACAGTGCACTGAGTCTGAGGCACTGGCTTTACTGCCCGTGTGCAAAGCCATAAATGTATGATTCATCTGGCCAGGATTGTCATGGATATCACCATTTAGAACCTGCTGGGGCTACATTTAATATGGTGCTCAAAAATGTCTTAAGGGCTTAAGTGCAGTTTTATGGGAAAAGAATACCTGCCAGCTGGTCCTCTGCAGTGAGACAATTTTATGTTGCCTGCTGAACTGCTAGGTAAATGCTTTTTCTTCTAAATGAAAGGTGTGCTCTTAGATCTTTGGCTGGTTTTGACCTTTATGTTCATCTGAAAATTATACCTGTATGCCATGTTTGTAACATCTATTGAACAGTATTAAAGAAAAAAAGCTGTACATAATTAGTCAGCTTGTCTTCAGTCGCTTTAATGCTTTCAAATTAAAAAAGTAGTATTCCTAAGTAGTGTGGGTTGTGCAGGCTGTTGTATGTTCAGGCCTGGAAAAATGTAAATGACATTACAGGGAAATTTGGAATTATTAGTATTTCTATTACGTAAACATAGAGATCCAGTGCTGTGTCTACGCGTACTTACACACCTCAGTATGCATAGATAAGCATGCGTGACTCCATTCAGTTCGTACGTCGTGCCAGTATCTGCTTGTGAAAGCTCTTATTTCTCTGTGGCTTACCAAGAAGATGTGCATCTTAGTCTAGGATCTTGGGATGGGTTTCTACAATTGTCAAGTTCCAGTCATTTCAACTGAAATTTTTAATGCTAAGTGACTTTCTCAGGATAATTTTACTGGAAACTTAAGTGGAAGTATAGGCTGTTTAAAACAACAAACAACACCACAGCAAGTTTTTGGTCTGAGAAGATTGCAGAACTTTGCATATGGCCCTATGTTTAAGGAGGTATCTTTTATTGCCCAGTTCTAGAATAGTTTGAGTTGGATGGGACCTTTAAAGTTCATCTAATACAATTATCCCCACTGCAGTGAGTAGGAACGTCTTCAGCTAGATCAGGTTGTACAGACCCTCATCCAACCTGACTTTGAATCCTGCCAATGATGAGGCATTGACAGCTTCTCTGGATAGCGTATTCCATTCCACCCACATCAGTGTCTCACTACCCACATCTTAAGAAATGTCTTCATTTTGTCTAGTTTAAATCTACCCTCTTAGTTTAAAACTATTACCCCCTGTCCTATCACAACAGACCCTACTAAAATGTTTGTCCCCATATGTCTTATAAGCCACCTTCAGGTACTGGAAGGCTTCTGTAAGAAACCTTCAACTCTTTAGGCTGAACAAGCCCAACTCTTTAAGCCTTTCTCCACAGGTTAGGAGTTCCAGCCCCCTGTTCATTTTTGTGGCCCTCCTCTGGACCTACTCTAACAGGTCAATGTCATTCCTGAAATGAGGACCCTAGAGCTAAATGCAGGACTCCAGGTGGGGTCTCGCAAGAGTGGAGTAGAGTCAGAATCACCTCCCTTGACCTACTGACCATGCTTCTTTTGATGCAGTTGGATCCAGAATAGACTCCTTAGGGACACCGTTTGTCACTGATCTCCATCTGGACTTTATGCCGTTGACCACTACCCTCTGCATGGACCACATAACTAATTCTTCATTCACCATACAGCCCATACATCAAATCCATATCTTTCCAGTTTAGAGAGAAGGATGTTAATATGATGGACCATGTCAGAAGCCTTACAGAAGTCCACATAGACATCTATAGCTCTTCCCTTGTCCACTGATGTGGTCACTCCATCGTAGAAGACCACTAGGTTGGTCAGGCAAGACTTGCCCTTGGTAAAGCCGTGCCAGCTATATTGAATCAGCTCCCTGTCCTCCACTCACATTACCATAGCTGCTAGGAGGGTCTGTTCCATGATCTTCCCAAGTACTCAGGTGAGGCTGACAGGTCTGTACTACCCAGGGTCCTCCTGTCTACCCTTTTTAAAAATGGGTGCAATGTTTCCCTTTTTTCCCATCAGTGAGGATGTCACCTGACCGCCATGACTTTTCAAATACCATGGAGGGTGGCTTGGTAACTACATCTCTCAATTCCCTCAGGCTTCTTGTCAGATTCCATAGGCTTGTGTATGATCGGGTTCCTCATGTGGTCACAAACCTAATCTTTTCTTACAGTGGGAGGGACTTTGCTCCCCCAGTCCCTGTCTTGAAGTCCATCCACTTGAAAGGTGTGGGAAGAGTCTACTCAGTGTAGACTGAGGCAAAGATGATGCTGTGTCTTCCACAAGCTGTTTATAGATTTTTCTGGAGCTTTCTAATGATATTTGTTCCTTCCTATTCACGACTGAGCTGTATTTTCCAGGGCAGAAATCTTAGGTCTTTTCCCATACTCTCCGTGACCCTGCTTCAGTGCCCACCACATTGTAGGGTATGACTGGCTGTGGAGCATCCTAGAACGTTGTGGAGATTCATGGGTTGTAGGAGTGTGACAAAGGAAGACACAGCTCAGGACTGTTTTCAGTCCTGATTTCATTTATCCTCATTCCATTTATCAGGAAATCAGACTTCAGAAGGAAGCAGAACTGGAGAAGCAGTGGGGATTTGGGAGGAGTTACAGCATTAGTTTTTTCATGGAAAAAATGGTAAGTGATCCTGGAACTGAAATGACAAGGTGTTAAAGGACGGGTAGCATAAGGAGGAAGTGAGAACCACCTCCTGAAGGGCCATAACACTGGAGAAGGGACTGGAGCCGACCAGACAATGAGCAAATGGGAAAACAGGCAGGCCACAGTTTTGAGTGTCCGAATGGACAGATGATACATAAAAAACAATTTTTGGATGGGAACATATCAGAAGTAACTGTGGCCACTGAAAAACAGTCCCTTACTGAGTGGGCAGTGGAGCCAGTGAGAGGGGCTCATTTTGGAATTTATTTAAGTATTACTTAAACTGTATAAATTCATGTGTGGACAGAAATAGTTCTAAGCTAAATGGGCTTAACTTGGTTTATTTTAATTTATTTTGAAATTTAATTGTCTTTCTTCAATATAAGTCAGTCTCATTTCAGAACGCTCCCATACAGGCATCCTGTAAATCACATTACTCTTCTGTCATTAGCAGTCCCAACTGAAGCATGTGCTCTACAAAATGTTGTGTTCAGTGCTACTATAGGAAAATTTTACTGTTATGTTTTAGAAAAAGAGAAAGCCATCACCTCTCAGCTAAAGGTATAATGTATATGGTTGCTCCAAGAGTGTACCTTATATACTTCCTTATGTGAACCCTCAAAACCAAACCAAATAAACAAACAAAACCGTAGGAGATTATACAGACATATGTAAAATGTATTTTAGAAGAATGTGATTGAAAAGTGAAGCACTTAAAAATTAGCTACTATTATATGCAATTTGGCACCGACCTGCACAGTACAGTTTGCAAAGTTTTAAGCCAGGTCTTTACGCCTATGTACTAATGCTGAGATTTTTTTAAGACTGAAGCTTGCCCAGATATGTTGGGTGGCTTGCGAATGACATGTTCCACAGACGTTGCTACCACATAAAGCCAAATTTAACTCTGTATTCCAAAGTAGAAATGTTAGAGAAGCTCAAAATAAGGCCTCCTTTTTCTTTTTCTTTTTTTTAGATATATATATATGTGTGTGTGTGAAACACATTTTTCCCTAAGTTTCATTCTTAGGTACAGCTGAACTGTTTTGACTGAATTAAAAAAGCACTGCATGAACAACCTAGCAATGCTGGGTATGCTATGCTGTAAGTATGCTGGGCAATACTTATAAAGGGAAGAGCATTTAAAAAACTTGAGCAATTATACTAAATTAAAAATAATCACTTTATTTTGAATATTTTACATAATATTATTAAAGATGATACTACCAGCATTGCCTGTAAATACAAATATAAATGCATCACATTGCTAAGATTCTTTAAGGATTAATTTTTAGATGGATTTTAACTATTTAGCATTTCATTTACGAAAAAATAGGGCTGTGATAATCTTCTTAGCCTACTATATCATACAAAGCTAATAAATATGGATGTAAAATGAAAAATGATTACACAATAGTGTAAAGTACAAAATCATTAGATGATGCAATACGAAATGAAAAATATACACCTTAATGCAGACAATTCACAAAATTCCATTTAAAATAATCTCTAATTCACATTTAAAAGATTACTTTGTACTTGAAGTAGGTTAATTAGGTGAACAGTCCATTTTATCTTCTTGACCAGAAGAGAGTGTGTGGTCAGGGTAACCTGATAGGGATGTGAGGACGAGCGAGCACAAGGAAGACAATAGCAGTAGGTACTGTGGTAATGTGTACAAGATACTATCATTTTCTGAAGTTGAGGAGATGGGTGAAATACAGTCAGAATTCCCTTTGGTATTCTCTTCACACAGAAGCTTAGAAATATTTTATTAAATATTAATAACAACATAAAAGACCTTTGGTCTTATTTTCATTTTAATTAGGCAGGATATATATGCCATTCACTTTGAAGCCAAATTCTTCTCCTTTGTATTAACCTGCAGGGGGTACTAGAAAATTGAACCAACTAGCATTTAGCTGTTTCTCCTCCTGCCATGAGATAATTAACATCTCCTTTTTTTGCAGATTCTCCTAGTGTTACCTGATGCCCATATACAGGTTTCATATTGACTTACAGAGTTTGAGCTGTATGGTGTGAAATGCTGCCTCAGCCCATTTCTTTAAAAATTGCCAGAATTCAGTAAAGTTATTAACCTTCAGCTTAAACTACTGAACCTACAAGGGAACCTTAATCTCATAATGAAATCAGGTAGGAGAGACAAAATGGATAGTAATTTCAGGAAGGAAACAAAGCTGTATATAATATAGTGAACCCATTTTGTTTTGATAATGCCATATCAACTAGGTGGTATGGCTAAAAAGAACAGGAAACTTTTTGATGTATAAAACGAAGGCAGGAATTAGTAAGAAACAATAGAAGAAAAATTAAATCAATTTTACGAAATCTGTGTGTTTCTTGACTCTTGGCCAACTGTTTACCCAACCTGCCTACCTCTTACATAGGCTTCCCACTCCACATCTAAAGCCTAAGAATCATCTTAAATGGGGGCTTGGAGCTTCTGACCAGGGATTGTGGGGCCTCTATTTGGGAAAGCTTGAAGACCTGCCAGGTTCCTTGGGCTTGGGCATCCACTTTGGCTAGAGCTTGGTATATTTCAACCAGCTGGCCAGGTAGGCTAGTGCTTCACAAGTCTTAGACCTAACATATTTTACTTGGACAGTCTGGCACAGAACTATAAATTTACCAGTCCTGCGGCCTGTGGGATTGGACATTCCTTATGGATAAGCTTCCTCAGACTGAAAAGTCTGGTTGACTTAAATGAGTTGTGCATGTTAACCAACAGGAAACAGCCAATTTCAGAGGAAACCCACCTGTGTTCCACTCAATGAAAACAAGTATGTTTTTATCAAATACTTCGCTTACTGATGAATTCACATTTTCCAATGATTATCAGAGAAACTGTAACAGGTTTGACTGTCACTTTAACGTCCCATGACTGAAATTGTCTCCTCTGCGTATATTCACTGTGAAACATGATAAACTGCATCATCACATTTTTTCATGGATACTTTCCTCCACAGGATAGATGGCTCTTTAATTAACTGGTACTGAATGTTTTGTATATTTTGATTCCCCACTGTGTATAAAGGACATTGTTCCTTATTTCCTGTACATTTTTCAGCCTTGTTCTTTGGACAGGATTATTCATTTTTCCTTATAAAAGTGCATGAAGGTGATATTACTTCCTCTTTCAGAAGTGTTACAAGAATAAATTTCAGTATTATCTATCTTATGCTGTGGTGTTTCTAAACAGTTGATTTTTTCAAACTATCATGTGAAGAAGTGTAAATAGTATTGTTCTATAAACAAGCTAAAAGCCCAGCAAGAAACAGCATTCTTTATCTCCTGATGATCCTCTTGTTTTATAGGAAATGTTATGTGTTTAACAAAAATGCTAATCTCTGCCTTCCCCAGTTTTAAGCAAAATCACATCACTCTTGTTGAGATACACTGAGATACTTTTCCCGTGTAGTATGTAACAGGTTTGTAAATTTAGGAACTTCCACATCTGCTGTAACACACAATCTTTGGTTCTACCGCTCTGTTATTATAAAGGACAAGTTAGCCTGTTAGATAGTGGTTACAAACTTGGACTAGTAATGACCACAGAAGTTGCAAAACAGCTTCTGACGTATCCCACTTCCCTTGTTCTCGGATATACGTGTAATGTGTTAGAGCTTACTGAAAATATTAAATCTCTTTCTTACTGCTAGACCAGTTAGTTTGAATTTGAAAATGTTGTTTAATCAAAAGAAATCCCTGACTTTGCATGTGGTAAGCTGTAAGCTGTTACTATGGGGGAGGAAATAGGTAGAAGGAATGCTTTGGTTAGTGCAGATGAATTTTTGCCCTTTTTGTGTCAATAAATAAATGGCAACCCCCCAACTACTTCGTTATGCATATAACAAATTTTAAAAGTATTACAACTCAAGAGTTTTGAGGCATAGAAGATCAAAAAAATAGACATAGCTTTTGTTTCTCCTAAATAATTACATTTAATTACACAAAGATTTTGAGGCACATAAAATAAAAATTGCTAGTCTTTTGTTTCTAGTTAAAAGAATAAGCAAAACCAATTCTTTATGCCAAAAAGATAATCACACATTTCTTCCACAGGTTTAGTAACTGAATTTAGGATACTCTTGAAAATACAGATAATTTATACTGTAAAGTATAAAAGACAAACTTTTAATATTTGAATTACATTTTTTGGTTCCCATCTTGGCACTATAGAACATTGATAGGTTTCCTGGAAAACAACAAACTTGTCTCCTAAACTCTCAGAAAAGATGAATGAAACTCAGAACTTAGTTCCCTGAAACTGAAGCATGGCTTTCTAATTTACTGTTGCCCCATTTTCAGCTGCCACAGGGTTGAAAAGCTTGATGTAAGAAGGATCAATGTATCAGGCTAAGGTAATACAAAAAGCTAAATCTATTCTACTTATGGTCCACATTAAATTTGAAGCAAATTAAAAAAGATATCCTTCATATGGGTATGAATAGTGCAACACAGTTTTTAATTGAATTGTTTACCTATTTTGAAATCCATCATTACTGAATAATTGTACAGTCTAATTATTTCCATTTCATACTCATTTATGAATATATTATGTAAGAAAGAAAAATAGCTTCCAAGCTTATAATGAATTCATTGTATGTCTGGTGTTTTTCTTCAATTTCCAGAAAATTCAACAAATGAAATGGCAATTGTGTAGACTGCCTTAACAGAACAGCTGCACAGGTTAGTTCACCAGAAAACAACTTGGATAAAATGATTTATGGAGTAGTGTTTCCTTAATTATTTCACAGAACCTCTCTGGCTCTGGAAACTTATTTGAGCCAACTATTACAAATCTCTGAGTTTCAGAAATAGTAGATTCCTGTCCTTCATTCTTTATCTCCATTTTTCCTGATGTATTTTCAGTTTATGACAAAGAATGTCTTTTTATCCTCTGATTCTCGGACACAACCGGAAACAAGCTTATAAGGAAAAATTGCCCCAAAGCTATCAATCTTTTGTTGCTTTATACTGACAACTCCATATTAATGGGCTTTATATTTTAATAATGAATTTGAGATCTGAGAAACCATTGTTCATCAGATGACTGGAGTTAATTTCAGCTTTCTCTTGACAGCTGATTCTTACTGTAGAAGTTTTGTGAAATTGTAAAGAAAATAGGAACACAGGGTGCAGTGTACTTGATGAAGACATGAGTGTTTTAAGCAAAAAAAAAAACCACAGAATTCAGTCTCTGTGAGTCCTATCCTGATGCAATTTTTAAACATTATTTTGCATTCAGGCATCAAGAAATGTGACCGACTACACTGGAATTTAAATTACGCAAACTGAAAGAGGATGAAAGAAGTTAGGGTTTTTTTTTTACCTTTTAGGTCAACGTATTAATATCATTAATATCTGCCAGAAGTAATGGCTATTTGTTATGTCATTATGAATGGAATGAAAATTTCCTTTTAGCTTGGAACTGTGAGCTCCTCCTAATAAGCTTCATGGCTTTCTTGGTTATGGAGAATGATAAAGTGTATTTATTGGCCTGACACAATTTGGATGATCCTAAGATTTTTTTTCTAGGTGTTTCTAGGGAAGAACCAGGCTAAAGGAAGCACTCATTTGCCCTGTTTCTTGGAAATACAACTACAGTTTTGCCACAAAAAGAAATTCAGGAGCTTTACAAAGAGTCACTAGAAACTCTGCCTCCAGTTAGTCATTGTGCCAGCTCCCTGCAACTGCAGGCTTACTCCTTACACTTTGTTTCACAGTGGTTTTTCCTTAGAAGAGTTCTTTTTCCCCATATACTATGTCTTCGGTTGTGCATTTAGCATCACCTAGATACAGTTCATACTTGCAGAAAATATTTCTTGATCCTTTTGAAGAGAAGTAGTATTCTCTTCCCCATCCACCATGTTTGCAAGAACCACCGTTACTTTTATATTTAGGGATCTAAAATGATCTGACACAGAATACTGTGAGGAATCATGACTGTTTAGTGTGATAAAGAGAGGCACATTGTGGAATTTGAACTCACTTGTGATCATTGGTGTGCACCTAGCCTTCTGTCCCTTAATGAACCATCAAGGAGAGGGTGTATATGTTGCTGGGGCTGGGAAAGGAATTAAAATTGCTGCTGCTCAAGGCTATTCCACATATACAGTGCAAATAGTGTATAAGATCACCATCACCTTAATGGTCTCAGTTTTATTGATTGTATTTTATTTTTATCAGTTCAAACAACCAAGGGTTTCTTTGCCACAGATTGTTGCTGGTCCAAAATAGTACATGCCAAAATAGTTCAAGCAGCAGACTGGAGAAGGAGTACAAATTATTTTCTTTAGTAAGACCTTTGTAGATGTAGGTAGGACTGTTAAAAAATTGAAGGTTCAGTTCAGTGGCTGAACTAAAGTACCAATCAAGATCAAGTGGCAAAACCAAAATGTTTTGTTTCAGATTAAATAAAATATGTTGTTTCAGCAGATACAATGTTTTAGGCTCTTAAAAAAACCCGCAGAAATAGACATGCATGACCAAGCAACCAGTTGAGAGAGACTGAGGCAGCAATGTAGACTGCCTCAAAGTGTATTTAGGTTTTATGACATAAAAAGCATAAGGGCCATTCTAACACATTGCGATCTTATTGTACTTTTGGCAGTCCATTGGGTATATCCCCAGATACCTACACCTTGCTGTGTAGAAAATTACAGCCCTGTTTGGTTGATGCTCACAATGGAGGTGTGATAAAGTCTTTAAATTCTGAGCAGTTTCAGTAGTCCACTTGTGAGAAGAGTAATGTTCCAACTGACACTGGCTGGGAAGAGAACTCGTGAGTATTAGGGTAAAATGAATTTCAGGCTTAAAATGAAAGAAATAACATTTTTTCTAAGAAAGAAAGAAACAAGCAAATTGAGGGCAAGAAGGTGATACGGGTTTATGCTTGCTCATCGTATTCCTAGCCTTGCAGGCAAATGGAGTTTACCAGGGGTTTCACTTAGCATGTCTCCTTTTTTCTGAAGATTCTATTATTGTCCTTTATTAAAGAAGTTCTTTGGTTTAGTTCCTTGCTCGTACACCATGTATTCTCTGAAGAACTTAATGCAGAAATAGAGCTTCTGAAGTCTCTCAGTTCCAATAAAATGTTCCTTAACTGATGTGGACTTGGGAGGGCTCAAGCACTGGCTCTTTAATCAAGCAGGTGGATTGCTGCCAAAAAAGGGTTAAAGTATCTGCATATAGGAGTGCCTTGAGACATCCAGAACTAGGAGGAGCAACCAGGCTGGAGCTGGAGCTGGACCTAGAAGCAGAAAGGATTCAGCAGTTAGATCTGTTCTCATCACAGTGGTCCTGCCTGAAGAGCAGGGTGAGGCCAGGTAGTGAGAAGTGAGTGGTGCTCCCTGTCTTGTTGATCCTTAGCATAATAAACTATTCTTAATGACTTATGTTAATTAAAAGAGACTTAGAATTTTTTAAATCAGTGCAGTATTTCCAGCCACTATCCCAGCTCTTGCTGCTGATAGAGATTCATTTCTTCATTACCTCCCATTTATATAGCCTCAAATGTCTTTCTTCCTTGAAATTGGATTTAGGGTGTAAGGAAAATAAAATTAGTATCTTATTTCTTTGATCCTTTAAATGGCGAAGGTCTGTGAATACCAACTTGTCTGTGCATGATTAGGTGACAGAAGAATCTAATTAGTGCTAGCCTCTCCATCTATATAGAAGAGACTTGCCATTGTATAGAGCCATTTTGCATGGCATGCTATAAACAGTCATGTCTCTTCTGTATTGCTCTGTCTCAGCAGCAGGTAAGAGGAAAGTAAACGGTGTTTTCTTAATGCAGTTCCTTTCCTTAGTGTTGTAACAGCCTGACAGCTACAGCCTGAGAATCACTTATTTAATTTTATTTTATTTAATCTCTTTGACAATTTCCTGGCAGCTTTTGGATTTTTTTTCAGGAATTACAAATTGACTATAAGGTGATGGAACAGCTATAGATTTCTGTTAAGGAATAACATCTGAATAATCCCAAACAGTAAAATGTGAAAATAGCAGTTTGCACTGATTGATGTAGGTCCAATGCGATGGAGGAACTGCCCTAGTAGAAAATCTATCCCCTATATATTTAAAATTGCTATATATCTTTACTCAAAACGATATGCATGTTAACGTGAATGTTCTCAATGAATTTGGATTAGTAATGTCTTCAAAAACTCTGAATCTCAAAATATTAACAATGCAAATTTACTTGGATAATGTTTATCAGCAGGGAAGAAGAGTTGTTTTAAATGTACCATCTGTTGCCTGGGCTTTCAATAGTAGTATAACTCAAAACAAGGTGTTATTCCTACCTATAATCTATCATATCGAACAACAATATATGGAACCACAGGTCAGTCAAAAATAGTGATGTGATTTCCTGATAAGAACATGAGCAAATAAGAAATTTGGATCTTCTTCCACTTGCTTTTGTATGGGTTCCATTTTTAATCCTTCAGTCTTTGAATACCTGGTCTTTTGTATAGTCTGGAGGATATTGTTGCTCTCAGTATAGCTGAGTAATGACTGAATCATGTTTGTATAGTAAATAAAGAAGTTTTCTGTAGAGGCTGTAAGGGATGATCCTGGCTTCTCTCCCAGCCCATCATAGGCTTCTAACCTGGTATGTTCTGGACACTTAAATGGCAGTTGCTTAGGTGTTACTTCATTGATTTTTTAGCATTTTGATACCCAGTCTGGAGTTACTGAGCATGAAAACCTGAAGATTAAGTCACTAAGGCAACTTGTATCTGGAAAAAACGAGCCTCATTTTTTTCAAGCTAGGCATGCAAATACCTATCTGTATGATTAGTAGATGGGGAATATCCTATAACAGAGACTTAATGCATGTTTATATTTACCCTTGTGATTAATTTATTTTAATTGTTAATTTCTGATATAAGTTGCAATTTTTCTTGCAGATAGGTAGTATATTTATGAGGAATAGCAAATAATTTAAGATTCAAAATATAAATTAACACGCTCATAAAAAGAACATTTTGATTATTCATGTGACTTACAGAATTTTTAATGGCAGCAGTGATTATTTCTTCTCATATTAACTCTTTCTTTAAAATAAAAATAGAAGGACCTGTCTGGGAAGTAAAAAGAATAGAAAGTCTTTCTGGCACTCATGCGTAGCGCTACAAAATCTAACCGATCAAGCTGAAAAAGTTTGGAGTATTTCTTAGTATCAGACTTGGTATCTCAAAATTAAGTCCTGATTGACTGATTACTTTGCTTTTTGCATTGCAGATTGTTAGATTAATGCATGCCAGCTTTGAAAGATTTGGCCAGTCTTTTGGTAGAAACTGTGTCTTTCAAGCACTGTAAAATGTTACAGACATTATGTGACAGCACCAGGCTAGGTGCAATGTAGCCGTAGAGTATGCTTGCCTCATCTGGGAGGACATCATACTAAAGATGAAAAGTATACTTCCTGTTTGCAACTTAATTTTAGATATATTTATCTGTGGAGAGAGAGCACTCTGCATTCTTGGGGTTTGACAGTTGAAAAGGGTTCTGTCCTCCGACAGTCTTGTTTGCTTTGCTGTTTTCCTAGGGCTCCCATTCTCTTAGCTACTGATTCTCCTGTAGTCCTGCTCAAGTCAGAATTTCAGGGATGAATAATTTCAGAGGTGAATTCTTAAAACCCCATTCCTTTGGAACAGCAAAAGCAGATTAACTTTATATTAGTCAGGATGGGAGAAAAAAAACAGGGTTAGGAATAGGAATCAGTTTGTGGGTTTAGCAGAGTGATGGATTTCTTTGCTCTGTAGAAGACTAAAATGGGAGATTTCCATAAGGAGAGCACTGAAGTGAAGAAAACATTGAAGTCGCTTGCCTATAAGCAGTGAAAAGACATCAGGTTTAATAGTCTGTTTTTTGAATTGCTTGCTTGTTTCTTTATTTAAGTTCTGTCCATTGAAAACTGAAGTAATCATTCCAAAATGGAACTGTGATCTCTTTTAAAGTGTAAATAAAAATAGGATAGTACCAGGGTATTTAATTTTTCTAATTTCACTTGCCCTAAATCATGATGATAGTTTTTCTAATGTCTGGGATTTTTGCCCTGATTTTGACATGATTGACTTTTAGCTGTCATAGTCAATCCAAAACTGTATTGACTATAAAATAGTTTATTCAAAATATAAGTTAAATAAAAGCTTTTACTTGATACTACTCATAAAGCCCACAGGATTTGTAAAGTATGACCACACAGAGCAGCACTGGTCGAAATCTACCTGTTGCTACAGCTGAGTAATGACTTCATAAATGTGAACGTGTAATTTTGAAACTGGAAAATACCTTCTCTTGGACCATTAATTTCTATCTGCAGCAGGACAAGTTATGTTTTCATGTAAGTTCACTTTCCATCATTGCATTGCCAAATGACAGTAAGATCCCTTTCCTATCTGGAGTAATAGGAAGGCCTGTGGCCTTACAGAATGTCTGTGTGTGCTCATGCTTGTTGAATTTGTTTATATTTAAGTAAAAATTAATAAGCAGAGTAATGGTCTTATGCATTTATTTTTTCTTCCTCAAGTAATTTCAGTTTAACAACAAAAAGAAAAAAAAAAAGGCAGATTGTCAGTGTGTGCACTGCTAATTACCATGAGTCCTGGGACTTCAGGGGTGCTAATGCAGATCTGTGCTTGTCAAGCACTGTTTAGTCTGACGGCGGAGTTCATGCAATTGGTTGTGGTCCATTCAGTGTCACCACACTTGTGAGGGAAATGTGGAGTAAGCTTCTTACAGCAGATGCAGAATCCCTTTTGAAGTGGAGTCCATTTTATAAAAAAATCAGGTTGCAGATGCATTTTTTATTGCATTCATTTCATGTATGCAGCCATCTGCTGGGAAACCGTCTTCCATCTTTCTCAATCTACAAGAGGATTGCTTATTTTGAAAATAAATTAGTTTTTCTAAATTACCCCATGATTTAATCTTTCTGTACAGAAGCTGTGATTATTTAACTGCTAGTGAATTCTGAAAGTGTATTTACACTTTATCTTAGGCATCGTAAGCATTCATACATTGCCAAGCCAAGTGCTACATTCTTCTGAGAATGAACTACCACCCATGGTGGTTTGGTCTATTCTAGGTGTTTTTCAGATAGGTTTTTAAATAAACCAGTCCATAGCCACAGATGAATTAAAATGGATTGTGACAATTAAAAGCTGATGTACAGGTTTAGTTGTCAGTTTTGGAGCTGAGGCTTGCCACTGCCAGGCTGGCACAGGTAGCAAGTCAGCCTGCCTCTTTGACCTCAGATATGGTTGTGTCTGAGGTTGCTACAGAGCTTTCTTGACTGGCAAGCCAGACATCCATGAGTTCTTTTGGCAGCCTACTACAGAATCTCACTCAAACAAATTATCTTCGAAATCATCACAGCCCCTGGGGCAACCTCTGAGTCAGCCTCGGGCTACCGTCTTGGGCTTTGCTCAGGTCTTCAGTCTTTTTCCAAACAATGACTTATATGGCCAGACGTAAATGCAGCCTCACCTACCGCCTGCTTTTCATCAGCTCAGTGCTTTTTCTCTCCATGCAGCAGTAATGCTTTGTTTCTTCTCTTCTCCATCCCATTTTCACTCCATCTGTTGCATACTGTTTGGTATCTTTATTAATGATATTGACAGTGGGATTGAGTGCACCCTCAGCAAATTTGCTGATGCCTCCAAGGTGGATGGTGAGGTTAATGTGCTGGAGGGATGGGATGCCACCCAAGAGGGACCTGGACAGGCTGGAGAACTGGGCCCAAGTGAACCTCATGAGGTTCATCAAAGCCAAGTGCAGAATCCTGCACCTGTGTTGGGAAAATACCCATTATCAATACAGGTTAGGAGATGATGTGCTTGAAAGCAGCCACGAGGAAAAGGACGTGGGTGAACTCATGGATTAGAAACTGGACATGAGCCTCCAATATGCATGTGCAGCCCAGAAAGCCAACTGCATCCTGGGCTGCATCAAGAGAAGTGTGGCCCACAGGTTGAGAGAGGTGATTCTACCCGTCTGCTCATGTGAGACCCCATCCAGAATACTGTGTCCAGCTTTGGAGCCCTCAACACAAGAAGGACATGGAGCTGTTGGATTGTGTCCAGAGGAGTACCACAAAAGTGATCAAAGGGCAGGAGAGCCTTTCCTATGAAGACAGGCTGAGAGAGATGAGCTTGTTCATCTTGGAGAAGAGAAGGCTCCAGAGGGACCTTATAGCAGCCTTCCAATACCTGATAGGTGCCTATAAGAAAGGCAGGGAAGAACTGTTCATGAGGGGATGTAGCAATAGGATGAGGGGTAATAGTTTTAAACTAGAAAAGGGTAGATTTATGTTGGATATTAGGAAAAAGAGTGTAGAGTGGTAGATCACTGGCACAGGTTGCGCAGAGAGGTAGTGGAGGCCCCATCCCTGGAGATAGTCAAGGTCAGGCTTGATGTGGCTCTGATTGACTTGATCTAATGAAAATGTCCCTGCTTACTTCAGGGGGCTTGGACTATGTGACCTTTAAAGGTCCCTTCCAACCTTACACATTATATGATTCTATGAGTCTCTGCTTGTTGATCTCTCTCTTTCCCAATCTAAGCTGGTTTTGGTTGTTAGTCAGTAACTGAGTTAGTGCCAGTGAAGGGCTCTTCGTGTTTTCTTCTGTGAAAGGATTCTGGATGTCTGAGCCCATAAAGATTAATGCTTGCATTTAAGTTAGCTGAAACACGTACAAGTTTGCAGGATCAAGGCCTAATTTGGGAAATAATCTCTTGGAAACTTGGTGTTAAATATTGCCTTGGTAGTATTTAGGCTTTTTGAGTGTTTAATATTTTGAAAGTTGTTTAACTTAGCAATGGATGGCAGCTACCTTGAAAGTGGGAAATATGTTTGTTAACAAGGTTTTCAGAATATTACTTACATGACTGAAAAGTAGTAACATTAAAATAATAAGTTTAATAATAATAGTTTATTTATGGGGTCATACTGTTGAAGATACAGTGTTATGAATAGTAGGTTTCTGCACTCCATATTTCTATGAGTTTCAGTGGAGAGGAGAAGATTGTATGCCTTACAGCTTTCTGTGAAAGAGTCAGAAAGATACATTTGAGCCATATCTTGACTGACTTGAATAATTAGAAAGTTTGTGGCTGACAGACTTTGGTTTCACAATTGATTATTAATGAAACATTAGAAATGCTCAGAAGACTTTAAAAAAAAGAAATCTAGAAACCTGTCAGTTTAATCAATCAAACAAAGCTCATGTGATAAAGGATAGGGTAGAAAGACTCATTTTTACTTGATTTAATAAACAGAATTATTACTGAATTAAAGTTTGGATTTTTTGTCAGAACGGATTTTTTCCAATAAGTTTTGACAGAGCCTTGAGCTATGAGAAATTACTGACTGTAGATATTCTCTGCCAGAATGATGAATCTATTTCCAGTAAGCTAGTTGCTTCATCTTGTTGGATATACTCTCGGGAATTTATCACGTAATTCTCTTAATCCAGACCAGTTGTGTACATATTTTGTATTTGATAAATTACTGACAGTAAATAAATGTTCATACAAAATGAACATTTGTTAAAGAAAAAGAAATTACTGTTAATAATTTTTGTACCAGAATTTAGCAGTCTTGTATTCACTGTGTCTTTTCACATGAACTGGTGTCTTATTAAACTGCTGTTTACAGTTATTACAACATTGAATATATACCATCTCAGATAAGAACACATTTACATTGCAACTGTATGTCAAATACTTTAATCAACACAGTGAGTAATACCAGATCACTAGTCCTTGAAATAACATGTCATTAAATTTGTGAAGATGAAACAACTATTCTTCCATCAAATTCTGCTCTACATTTAGATGAAATGCCTTGGTTAAGTAATGTCTTTGAAGACTGGGTGTTACTTCCTTTAGCTCTGATTGTCGTTGGCAGGCATTAGATGTTCTTTGTGTATTACCAAAACAGAACATCTATCTACAGCATACTCTCTGTCTTTTCTTCATAAATGTATGTAACTTTGGTGTGTTGGTTGTATTTTGGTCTGCTGGTTGCATTTGATTAATTGGGTCTTACAGCTTTTGTGTGTACATATATATATCTTATTCCTACTACTGCATATATATGATTGATGTACTGAATTGTTGGCTTCTATTCTGTGAATATTAATCAAAGAATATGCTCCTCTGCTTAATGTCTTTGCCAGTGTAGGAGGCAGCCAAACAACGTAGACTATAGTCTGCTTTTTTTTCGCTCTTCAATCATTATTGTGTAAGACACTGGCAAGAGCACTTTTTTTTCATCTATAAACACTATTTCATGCTTAAACATATCCATTGTTTGGTCAAAGTTATGAAATATTGTTGCTCAATTAAATTTTGTTTTCAACATTTCCTGGTAAAAGCAGTAATAGAAGAGATAAAACAGTAAAGAAAGGAGAGATAATTAAGTGGAAAAGATACTAGGCATAGCAAGCAAGCAAGGAAGATGTGGAGTCAATAAATTCAGCCTCATATGGTTTCAGGTCTTATGATTTGCACAAATAGTTTTCTTTAATCAAAAGCCAAACCTGATGTTTTTATAAATTCCATTACTATGGTGAAAGGGATAATTTATGAGTGAACTATTCTTAGAGAATCAGGGTACAGATTTGCTGTGTTCTGATGTGTGCTTAAAATGTGTATAAGAATATATGTTAATTAGGGTGTCACAGTTTCTTTGGGTGAAGAATTAAAAGATACATTCAGGATTTAGGACAAAAAAGACTGTAAATGTTTGCATGTGGTGATGCAGCTTGTGGTACAGCTCAGTATCAGAAGCAGCAAGCTTCTTGAAAACACAGCTCACAATTTTATGGCATCTAGTTTTGATGTGAAGGTTGATATCTACAGAATTACTCATTACCTGAGAATCTCAGCAGTGAGGCAGCCAAGGCTAATAGGCTTCAGGGTTTGTAGTATTTTACAAGGGGGAGGTTGTTCTAGTTCATGCCCACTTCATCCACCCCACCTGCTAAAAAATGCCTTTCTCTAAATTACACTGGCAGCAAGTTTCCCCACTTTCATTATCACTGGCTTAGCTGTACAACTAGCAGAACATTGAACAGTTGAAAGCAGGAAAACAGGAGCTCCTCTTCCAGCTGCCTGTTGCAATTGACCACTGAGGACAGGCTTTTAAAAACCCTGTCAGAGTACTAGGTTGGAGTATCACATTGTATTTGCTAATGTTGTTCTACAAATTTTATTTTAACTGTTACGACTGTAAGCATTTTTTAAATTTCTCCAGTTTCAACCCAGAAAATACACATCAGTTTTGCTTATAGATCATTATTTTGTAATATTCTACAAAGGCAGAAAACCTCTAAACCTTCTGCATTTTTGTATGATGTAATGTGTTCAAAGGCAGGTCTATTTTTATGAAGAGGAATACAGTAGTACTGAAGCTTGTGATTCATTAAAAAAATAGTTGAAAGCTGAATCATCGAATCAAAAAACTTTTTGTTTGTTTCTAGTAATTTTATTTGTCTCACAGATGTTTAAACTATTTTCAGGAAACATCAGTAAGAGAATTGAATGTTTTCAATAAAGGACTGGCTTAGTCCACCATCATCTAGTAGAAATTAATCTATTTTATGTTAGTTGAACACACATTTGTCCAGTGTTGTACACACTTTGAACTTTGAATACATTCTATAAATATTCCTCTTGCATATATATATTTATATTTGAATGCATTAGCATAATATTGCAGAATAGCTATTTGGAAATAAACTTTTACTTACAGACTGTATATATAAATTAAATATTTGTTTCAGATCCATGTCAAAGTGATAGACCTTGTATATTTTCACAACCCTTTATCCCAGATAAAGGCCATTTCCACCGTTTTAATTCATACAAACATCTGCTGCTTTGATTTGAGTCTGCTTCTTCAGTTTTGATAATTACTATTCTCACATTCTTGGTTTTTGTCAGTTCTGTAAAGTTAATTGTTAGTCCAGCTAAGCAGTCTTCACGTTTGGTTAATGTAGTTACTGCTTACTGACCTTCTGAAAATGCTGATCTGCCAAAGCACTTTTTAATGTAGTAAGAAAAGCTAACTAAAGTTAGGTGCGTTTCTCTGCTGATCCAAGCCTGCCATTGTCCTTCCCTAGGTTTTGTAGTCAGGCTTTAAGAATGCAAAATAATATGGAAGTAAGAAGACAAAGCCATGGCCTTTTAGAGACCTTCTCCAGTAATTCTATTTTACATAAATATTTTTATAGTCCCTAGTATGTGAGAATTTTACCATGGACTGCAGTCTTGTTAGAGTATATATTTTTTTATTATCGTTCTTCAAAAGTGTTCATATTGTGGTGATTTATAGCATAAAAATATACAAGCTATTAAAAAGAAGCAGAGTTTTTGGATATGGTAGTTACTGCAAGTAGTTTTCCTTCAGTTTTTGGCTGATACAAATACAGTGACTTGTCTTTAATTGAACAGAATCTCAGTTTATTACCTCTCTTCAGTTATTTACATGTCTTTCTAAGCAGCTGTTTACTTCATTTACAAAACTGAAGAAAGCCTTTGTATGATAGTTTAATTTCTGTATGTTCAAATAATTGTTTATGGAATTAAAGATTAAAATATTTGAACTACACAAGGCATCTACCTTTGTGGTATAAATATATGGGAAACTAATAGTTGAATATTTTTTTTTGTCTTTTTCCAAACTTTAGGGGGGACACAGAGATTGCCTCGCACCATTGGTGTGTCTTTGGCAAAAGAACTAATCTTCTCTGCACGCGTTGTAGATGGTGAGGAAGCAAAATCAATAGGATTGATTAGCCATGTGGTAGAACAGAATGAAGCAGGGGATGCTGCATACAGAAGAGCATTAGCGCTGGCAAAAGAATTTTTACCTCAGGTAAAAAAAAAATTAGTTTAGTTTTTTTATTTTTACCAAACATTAAGACCAAAAAAGAACCAGCAGTATTAAGACAATCTGTCATGAAGTTATGTATTTAAAAGCTATTGTAATTATGTCAAGAATGATCAGAAGTTTTCTCTTGAGTCTATTGAGAGGTGTTATTTGGTAATTGTTTCCCAGATAAGCAAACAAACCCCTCTCTCAGTCTTTTACAATCATGATATGTGTTTGCATTGCATATCTAGGCTTTAAAGTTTTAAAAAATAGTCCAAGGGAATTATTTTGGTAAAGCTATAGTCTCAATAGGTTCTCCTGTTGCTGTTGAACACTTCAGAAGAGAGACAAATGTAATATGAAGTTTGTAAGGTGCTTGATCTATTTACTATCATTTTAATAAAAGTCTGGAAGGTCCCAGTATAAGAACATTGATGTGCAGAATCTTCACTGTATAATCTTGTTGATTTTGATGATATGTAAATAAGTTTTTTATTTCATTTTAGGGACCAGTAGCAATGAGAGTTGCAAAATTGGCCATCAATCAAGGAATGGAGGTAAGGATCTGTACTTCTTGTAAGAGTAAGCAGAAGTCAGTTGGCACTAGGTCTGCTGTGGTAACTTTTTTTTTTTCTGGAACTGTTTTTAGTTTCTCATTGTGTAGTCTTTCAAAATATGTTTGGTCAAAACTTTTTGAAATATGAAAAGCAATTTTTTTTTAATGTCACAGACTCCTGCGACTAGAGTTGATGCTGATTTCCATAGCAAGACTTAGTAACCTCACATCTAGCCAGACAATAATGCACTCTGCTAATTATTAATACCTAATGCAAGTAAACATAAACTACTACTATGAACAGGCTGTATTTCACTGTCTGGGCAGAAAAGCCCCTCAAATTTATGCTCTGTCAAGTCTGTCAATGCTCTTGGTGTTTAGTAACTAATAAAGGCCAAAAGGCATGTTAATTATTTTTAATAATTTAATAGAAGTTATTGTTAAAGTTATATCTGGAGTTTCATTTAATATTTGATTCTGATTGTCATTCCTTCTCGAACACGATTGTCCTATGTCTAACGGTCGTTAAAATCCAGCTCTGGACATGTCTGGACGTGTATTTTACTTCAGGCTTGTGAATCATCTTGCTGAGCTCAGCAGGACTCTTCATGCCTAAAGTTTAGCACACGCATAAGCTCTGCACCAGGACATCTTAGAGCTCAGGGAAAGGGGATCAGACTACACGCAGCATCTGAATCAAAGAACATGAATTAAAAGCAGTCCTTTTTTTCTTAATGTCTCAAAAGCAACCAGTGATATTCAGAGTTCAGCAAAGCTTGTCACTAGTAAGTTTTGGCCTAAGAACAAGACTCAGATGCTGCTGTGCAAAGAGTATGCTTATTAGGTTTCCACAGCAAGCAGTGGTGGAATTCAACATTATTTCAGTGGTAGCCAAGGTTCAACAAATCAGACATGTATACAGACTGGGAGAGTACTCTCTGCTCCTTGAGACTAGCTCTGCTGAGAAGGACCTGGGGGTTCTGGGATGAGAAACTTAACATGAACCAGCAGTGTGCTCTTGCAGCTTGGAAGGCCAATGGTATCCTGGGCTCCATCGGCAGAGGGGTGGCAGCAGGGACAGGGAGGTGATTGTCCCTCTCTACTCTGCCCTCATGAGGCCCCTCCTGGAGTCCTGTGTCCAGATCTGGGGCCCCCAATACAAGAAAGATGTAGAACTGTTGGAGAGGGTTCTGAGGAGGGCCACGAAAATGATTAGCGGGCTGGAGGACCTGCCCTACAAAGAGACGCTGAGGGAGCTGGGCTTGTTCAGCCTGGAGAAGAGAAGGCTGTGGGGGGACCTCATTGCAGCCTTCCAGTACCTGAAGGGAGCATACAAACAGGAGGGGAATCGACTTTTTAAAAGGGTAGACAATGGCAGGACAAGGGGGAATGGGTTAAAGCTAAAGGAAGGAAGGTTTAAATTAGATCTTAAGGGGGAGTTTTTTACAGAGAGAGTGGTGAGGTGCTGGAACAGGCTGCCCAGAGAGCTGGTGGATGCCCCATCCCTGGAGGTGTTGAAGGCCAGGCTGGATGGGGCCCTGGGCAATCTTATGTAGATCCAGGCCTGGAGGTTGGTGGCCCTGTCTGTGGCAGGGGAGTTGGAACTCTATGATCCTTGGGGTTCCTTCCAGCCCAGACCATTCTATGATTCTGTGATTCTATGACTTCTATCTGCCAGGAACAGACTGTTTAGAATCATGATGTTTATAGCCATGGGGACAATGGAATCTCAAAATCATAGGGGTTGGAAAGGACCTCAAGAGATCACTGAGTCCAATCCCCCTGCCAAAGCAGGCTCCCTATCTCACATTGCACAGGTAGGCATCCAGATGGGTCTTGATTTATCTCCAGAGAAGGAGACTCCACACCCCTCCCCCGGGCAGCCTGTCCCAGGGCTATGTCACCCTTACTGTGAATAAGTTCTTCTGCATGTTGGTGTGGAACTTCGGTGCTCTAACTAATAGCATTAGAATGATTCTGAATGATCATCTAGTTGAGTCTTAAGGCCCCAAGATTGATAGACTGTATCAAAAAAAATCAAACCAAATGTTCATTCAAGCTGTTGTTGAAAATTTTCATCTCAGAGATTTCATGATTTTTTGGTCATCCTTCATAATAGCTTAATAGCTTATCTCCCCTTTTCAAATTGCTCATCTTGCATAGCCACAGTCCCTGCAGAGGCCATGTGAAGAGTGGTAAATTCTCCAGCACCTGATGCTTAAGATAGGTGAAGAAGTAGTCAGATGAAAATCCATCCTTTTCAGCTGTTCGGACCAGCTGAAAGAAAATTTCGGACAAAGAAAAAAATGTTATTAAAACTAGGTGATGATGCAGGATAGGCATTGGCCTCTTTATTTTTAATCCCTTTAAACTTATATTTAGATTTATTTTGTGGCATGGCATCATGCTTTTGTATGACATTTTGAAGATAACTTATTTCAGAACAATTTTTAAATAATCATGCAGTATGTTAAATGTTTTCCTTTGCAGTAAATGAAATTATTACAAATGTGCAAGTAGCTAATGGGTTTCAGTCCAGATAATTTGTATATTGTTTTGGCACTGTACTACACACTGATTGTATCACCAAATAAGGAAACTTACAGAATTACTAACCTCTGTTACCATATGGCAGTGTAGCATTCTTTGTTAAAGTAGCGTAGAAGAACTTTGCAGAAGTGTTTTAGTATGTGGTGCATAGAAAGACACTACTTAAGTTAGCTCTCAGGAAATAATACCTAATAAATATACAAAATGTGCTCTATAAAATTATTGTATTCTTCTCCTCAGGTCGACTTAGTAACAGGTTTAGCAATTGAAGAAGCTTGTTACGCTCAGGTACGTAACTGAAAAAAAGAAAACGGGCTGCTTTGGCGCATGTTATAAAACATACAAACATTCAACTAGAAACTTCTCTATGATTCTTCTCCAAATATTTTGGCATTGTATTTAGACCTTCCCTCTACTTACTCTGGTTTTGGAAGGAATTTAAGGAAGAAGATGTAGTTTAGGACAAAAACATCTCCCTGACACGACTATTATGGTGAAAGTAGTGAAGCACTACCAGCCATATACCTAACTAGTTGCACAGTGCTGTGCATCTTGTCCAAGAACTGCCTTGCCTTTGCTTTGTTTTGGTTTAACATGAAATGCCATGAAGGTCACTTCAGTAACATGTGCTGCAAATGGCATATGTGCTAACCAACAGAAAATCGAGACAAATCTCTTTGCCAGCAAAACATGGGGATGATGTATTTGAGTTTTATGTTCTTGAACTTTGAGACACGTTTTTGATCATAAAAGTAGAAGCATCTAATGCTGATTCTTATTTAAAACATGTGGTGGTCTGATTGATAACCTACCCCTTCTCCCCCTCACCATCCAGCAAAAGAACCCATCAAAACAAACCCTAAAAAATTTCTCAGTCATCTGTTTGGAGAAAAGATACTACTTTTTCCATATTCTTTCTCTCAGCCTTAGATTATGCCTTTGAAGTATCTGATAATTTCCTGTATCTAACTGGACATTGCAGTTTTCATTTTTCTGTTATATTATGTGTTGCATATTGGATGCATTGAAGAACTATGATTTGTATGAACATATTTTTCTTGGTATTGTTTTTGGCATCAGTAATGAATTATTGCTCTGCTCATTGCAGACTATTCCAACAAAAGATAGAATTGAAGGTCTTCTTGCATTCAAGGAGAAGAGGCCTCCTCGCTACAAGGGAGAATAAATGAAGCTGATGCCTTTAAAATACAGTGGGATAAAAGTACTGCTATGAGGACCATTAAGGTGCACTTTGCATCCGCACCTGGGATATCACAACCACCAAAGTAAAAGAAAATCATACTGATGTTACAGCATTTTGAATGTCTCCATACTTGCACTGAGCCCAGATGGAAATGTGTGTCAGCTCATTCTCATTACCATTTCTGAAGGTTGATGTGTGTATTGGCAAGGTCACAGGTTCATGTAGCATTAAAAAAAATTCATATGTATGAAACATACCATTCCACAATTGAAAAAGCTGTGTAAATTCTTTCTATAGGAAAAACCTATATGCGATGTTAAGTATAAATCTGCTGTATCATTTTATCAAAGCAAAAGTGGCTACTGAACACCAAAAATAAGAAATTGTACCAAATATGCTTTAAAATGATTCTGTATATCAGTAAAAAATATGTTTGAGCATTCTACCTGAGTATGTACATTATTAATAAAGCTAAGGGAAATGAAAAGTCTTATTGTTTGGAAAATGTTAAGCTTTATTTATCAGATTTACACTATTCTAAGTGAAATGAAATTAACCAATAATAGAATTCTTTTTGATTAAGTCATTGCCATTATTGTAATTTAATTGTATTAAATGACGACATTTTTGAGGCCAGCCTTTTATAGTGCATCCTTGTATGTTAAATCTGGCTTTGTCTTGCATTCGTCCAACGTATCATCTGATCTACACTGTCTGTCTGCTGTGAAGGAACTTTACTTCATTTTCCCCGTTATTTTAAATTTTTGATGATTGTATTAAAGATTAGTTTGGGGATATTGTATTAAAGATTGGTGTGGGGATATTGTATTAAAGATTGGTATGGGGATATTGCATTAAAGATAGTTGCAGGGATGCAACTAATGCGCTGTTAAAGTAACTATAATTCTCTTAATCTCCAGAATATTCCTTTATGCAGGTCTTAATAATGTATATTTATATACAACAGGGATAACATTGAAATGTTCTTTATTCTGTGGCGGCCTCAGGGTTCTTTTCATACACTGAAAGAGAAATCCAGTAAGTTATGTAGTCAGAAAACTGTTGTGATTCATACTGCATATTTGCTGTGGACATGGCATACACAGAAAATGCCTGGAAATAGCCTCTTAGAAAGTATTTTTGTTAGCTTGACTGGAAAATAAATATGGCTTAGCAGTCAGATGTTGTCTTTTTATATGAAAAATTTCTTTGTGTTTGGTTACTGTTGGCTCACAAAACTTGCGCATGCTCTACTGTTTCTGCAACATTAACTATGGTCACTGTCCATATCTATGATGATAAAGCAGCTGATCAACATCAGATGACAAGAACTCATTTAAATTCATATTTAGACATATCATTACATGTAAATTGATTATAACTGGTAGAGCACACACTTTGTTGACTGGTAAACTTGCTGAGTCGATCATTTCATGCAAAATAATTTGCAAATAAAGTACCAGTGCTTGTTTTGATAGTCATATAAAGCCTAGAGGGTCATTTTCTCATGTTTTTGAAATGCTAACATGTCATTTTCATTTTTACTGAGTAGGAAATAATTATGTTAATAGGCGAAAAAATATTAAGTTGATGCTGACGGGTTCCTGTTTCATAACTTTGATATACGGTCTGTTTATTGGGCCGCCTCTGTTTTTCTAACAAGCATTGATTAAGTAGCTTCCATGGATGTCTATTTTAAAATCAAATAACTTTAAATACTGTGGCTTAAGATTGTGTAGATTTGTGCCTTTAACTAGTAGTTTTGATCTCAGAAAATAATATTGCTGTCACAGTGGTCTCTCCATTCCTTTTCTCAGGAGAAGATCCTGTCATACCATAGCAATTTGAGTCCCTTCTTTGAAGTCAACAATTTGAATATTATTACAAAGTGAGTACCAGTAGTACAATTTTTAAAGGTACTTTCTAGTGATGTTGAAGTAGTTCTTAAGGAACAAAATTTTAGCAAAAGATGTGTTAAACACATATTAAGTGAAGTTTTGTGATGTCTGCAGTACGCATGGTTAATGTAGCAGTAGTAGAATTCCGCTTCTACAGGAGGTGATTGCTAACAGAAATGCTCGTAGAAAGGTAGACTTTTCCATAGGAAAGCTATGATCTGGCCAATTGTCCTTCAGGTGCTTAGGCTCAACTCTTTCAGTTCGTGTTGAAACCATGCTTTTCTCCACAAACATGGGTGAGTGAGCCCTGATCCCTGCTGGCTACCTGAAAGGTTATCTTATGGTCTCGAGGCATAAGCAGCTTTTTCTACTCCCTCTGCTGAGCTCAAGTGGATACTGAGTTCTGCACGTCTCCACTGGCTTGGATATTGAAAGGTGATAATGCAGGTGGGTCCATTACCTTCAGCTGATTACCTGTCAAAGATGTAAGTGCAAGTTCAACATACTAAATCGACTGGAAATTCCCAGTTTTATGCAGAAATTAATGTGTGACTTCCTGTAACACAATCATTTTAGTCGTAAATCTATCAAAGTGTTTTTTCAATTTTACTGAAGTATCTTATGTTCTTATTAGTGTTACTAAATTTCTGGATAATGTTTTCAGAATTGTAAGAATGGCTAAAGCCAGTTTAGTGCTTTTGAGTATCTCATCAGCTACAAAGAAATGAGGTATTTTATTTATTCTAAGTTTATGTAATAATGCAGTTAAGAGCAATTGGGTGTTATTTCCCTGTGGAACATTTCTGTGAGACTTGCAGAGCTGTTTGTGCCAAATTTTTCTTGCAGTTCTGTCAGTCTATAGGCAGCTACTCATAGTCGTACACTGAGGTTCACTTCAGTGCTTTCTAGAACTGATTTTAGCCAGCTGCATTTAGAATAGTAACCATCAGGATGTGTCATTTGCAGCTGTTTCATATTTTTTTTCCTCGGTCATTGCTCTTTGATGCATTTAACTATAGTCAGATTTCGTGAACAGAGCAAAAAATAATGGATCTCTCTAACACAGGACAGGGCAGAATATCGTGCTACTTGAAAGCTGGTTTTGGTACTAGCTTCATTTCACATACCAAAACCCATTCATAGGTGCAAAGTGAAAACAGTTGAAACATTAATTTATCACCAACTTAGTTTTTGTTTCATTGCTTTTCCATGCAAGCAAATTTCTGAGAAGTTGTCTACTGAGATTAGAGAGAGGATTTACATTTTTAAAGTACATAATTGACATCCATTTCATGAGGTGTACATTGAACAAGATGTGTTTTCATGTCTCATTTGTGGGATTTTAGCCTTGTTCTTGCACCTAATGATGCTGCTGAAAAACCATAGGGCTTCATTGTTTAGTGTAGTCAGGGTGTGATAATGATTATGATGATACGGTTATTTTAAGATGTTCTTTTTCTGCACACTTTCAGAAAAACAGCTATCTCCAAAAATGAGAAAAAGGAGAAAAACTGCAAACGGATCAACCATAAGGAGAGATATGTTCAACTAAAGGTAACAAAATACCTCTTACATATTTTGAGGGGTTATGATGACTAGATTTTGGTTTTGTATCTTTTTCTTTTCTTCTTTTCTCCTGTTCCTTTTTCTTTTCTCTGGGTTTGTAGCTCAGACCCCAGGGAGCAGGGAACACTTTTAAGAATTTCAATAGGTTGTTTTCACTTTTAAGAACACTGATATTTTATAAACAAACTTAGGAAAGTTTCTTTTTAAAACCTCCTAAAAAGTTTTTGAAAGATGTAATCAGAAATGATTGTGTTATCACCAAAGATTAGGTGATAACCTGTTTTATTATAGATTTAGATCATGTTCACTTTCAATCTTGGAACAGAGTTGAATAGAATTTTCCATAGTTATGCAGCGTGTACTGTGTTTATGCAGTGTATTCATTATGCATTGTAATATATGTGTCTGTATACTGAGATATCATATGCATGCATATGTATGTTCATATGCATATGTGTACATATAAATAAAATTCTTCAGACTCTCAGATGAGACCAAACCCCCTCAGGATGTGATAGTACTATGCAACTCCAGTAAGTTTAGGATTTGTTTGTGCAAGAGCACTACCAGCAAAGACCTTGAACCCCACTCAGTGTGTGCTGTGATGGCTACAAGTGACTACACGTGCTGCATGGAAGTTCTGTAGACACAGAAAATCTGCTGCAGAAGCATCAGTGAAGTTGTGAGGTACCACATATCTGGTTGTGCACATCTGGTAATTCAAGGGTAAACATACGTAGAATAAACAGAGTTCTGAGTTTCAGCAAAGGTGTGGCATCCTGGTAGCACATTCCTCCCAGTCCTACAGTATCGTTTGCTTCTGCAGTTTGGACAGGCCTACAGCAATCATGAGCAGCTCATTAATCAACAACTCTTGTAGATTATAAGATCGGTCTCCACCTCACCCCCCTTAAATAAGTCTAGACTTAGATTTCATCTTCAAATTTTATCTAGTAGATAATTCTTGCAAGGACACTCAATCACATGAGAAGAAATATGAAGTACGTTAAAAAAATTTATTACAGAGGGTGTGAACGTTCTGTGTCAAACCTAAATCCTATTGCAATCCTTGAGTTCAAAATAGTACATTAACCCTTGGAGGCATAGTCTGTTCATATATGTTTATGAACTCTTCAAAGTTCTGCTAGTGACTGCTACTCTTTGATTATAATTTCTGAGGCATATGCTAATCAAGCTTTTGTAACATTAAAGAGATGAGAATATGTTGCAGTTTTATTTTTGCGTAATATAACCACTTTTAGAAGAACATGAAAAGTTTGGTATTTTTTAAAGGAACTTATGCATCATATTGTTGCCTCTTTATTCTGCAACTGCTAATTGATTTAACATTTTCCCATAAGCATAAGGGACTTTGTGATATCATCGTTGGCTCAATTCTTTCTAGCATGTTAAAAAATCTGATGCCAGTTGTACAAATTCTTATAAAATGTGTCTCACTCATGCAGCTCAGAAAGATGAAGTTTAAAATTGTAATTGTAAGAAGAGAGTTGTAAAGGTTGCATTTTCATTACCTATAAATGTTAATAATACATCTGCATGCTTCTGTGGAAAGAGTTTGACTCTGAAACTTTTACATAGTAAGTCTATACTGCTGGGACTGTTGTCTCTGAAACTGGTCTGCACCTGGACTATGTTAGTAAATATATGTAAGTGCTCTCAGATAGTGACCACTCAGGTTTCAGTCTGTGGTTCATGTTGTCCTGTCAGCATCTCTTGGCCAGCCTTCTCTTCCCAGTAGCAGTGAACAGAGGAGAGAGCCAAGGACTGTGTTTCTAAGAGCAAATCGGTCTAAAAAGGATGGATAGGAGAGGCAATTTATAGGGTGTGTTCAGGCTGCATGTGTGAGTCACAGTCCACTTCAGTCATCTGTAATACCTTCATGAGCAGCTCTCCAAAGTGGATTTTTCTATAAGGGGTGGTTACAGCACCCAGGTTCTATACCATATCCAGTAGAAGAGATCAGAGCATACAAAAATAATTCCTAGGCTATATATATAACATACAAAAAGAAGTAGGAGCCACAGAAATGGTACAATGAGAAGGGTCCTACCTAAGTCACCAGTTTGCAAATGAACAGGCAGACATGTTTTCTTTCTGTGGAAAAGAATTCCTTTTTTCATTTTGGATTCTTACCCTTTTTACTAAATCTTACCTGAAATCAGTCCTTTTCTGAAAAAGTGAAAGAGGATATGCTGCAGCCCCTCAATCTGTCTAGTCACTGAGTAGATGAAGAACGCATGAAACACCGAAGCAACTCCAGAGCTCTCCTTTCACTTAATTGGCCTGAACCAAACCTTCCTACAGGAGTGACCAGGTCACTGGATGCTTCAGTCACTCCTCATTAAACTTTTCTACTTTAATTACTTACTCTGCAAGTTAATTTGTTGAGGTGCAGAGATAATGGCCATTTACCTATTAGTTTAGAGAAGGAAGGTCTGTCTTGCAGTCCCTCATCCAGCAAGCATCACGCTGATTTTATTAATATATGCTGAAGCAAGAACGTGAATCCTGCTTGCTTTCCTCTCATCCACAGCTTCTCCTCTATACTCTCTGGAGTCCCATCTGCCAAGTGTGAAGATACCTACTGAGTTAAATCAGTCAGATACCTAAGGAGTCTAATTCATAAATCCTGAAAGGCCTTTAATACAGCACCATGTAATTGCTATTGCCTAGTCATCACGACTGTGACTTCCTGAAGCAAAATCTCAGCAGGAATTAAATTTTTGACTTTGGCACCTAAGTTGCTGCATAGATCTGGTTCTAGTTGTGTGCATTTGTGATCGTGCTTCTAGGCTTCTTTACTTTTTAGGATTATTTGTTAAGCTTGAAAACACTTCCTTAAAGTAAGCTAGAGATATGAGAAATTAGCCACTGGTGCCATATCGTAGATCTTGTGGTGGAACTAAGTTACTGTTTAACAGGTGATAGCACTTTACAGAGCCCGTTCTGTGCCAGCTCCCCAGAGTAATCAGGCTGTTGTCAGTGAGGTAGGAGGAAACCCTAGCAAGTCAGGGAGGAGGTGGTGTTGGAGCGACAGTGGCATAGCTACACTACCAGGGTGGTTGGCTATGCTGAAGCAGTTGTATGAAGCTGGTTATTCCAGCTCTGCAGCCTGATTCTACCAACAAAGAAGCACAAAGTAACCATGCACAAAATGAACTGTATGTGTGTATATGCGTAATATGCAAAATGTATGTCCAGATGTCCACTCTGCTTCCAGCACATAGTTTTAAGGTTGTTCATAGAAGCTTTTAAAGCATTGTTTCCGTCGTTAAAATAGCTCATTAAAACCACATCCCCAAAGGTATGTGTGTTTAGATTTACAAAAACACTTTGTCCCATACATGTTTTTATATTTCATATAATTACAGCATATTTATCTGAAGTATTTCGCAAGTATACTTTTGTGTAATACTGGTAGGAGATTAAGTAATAGCTGCTTACTAGCACTATTGCACAAGAACATCAAATGTTATTGTGATGTTCTGAGATTTGAGGTACCAAGCATGCTTTTGGCTGCTTTGTTCCTGTGACCTTTATGTTCTTCTGGATAATACAGCAGTCCTGTAATGATGCACATGTTTTCCTTTATACAAATGCCAGTAACCACTTGAGCAGGGCACTTGATTCCAGTTTTTATGGGCGGTCCCTATAATGGACAACGGTAGTCTGTCCAAGCCAAGTTGGCCATCTTTGTGCTTTACAGTGCCAAAAACTTCAAAGCTTCTTCCTTTTAGAACTCTAAAGCAATACAAGTTTGTGTTTCTTCATATCATCAAACTTAATTATTGGCAATAAGCAACTGCTGGCAGAAGCGGCTCATCACATGGCTCCATTTCTGCTTTAGAAAAGGTCAGCATATGGCATAAACACTTTGCTGTATTATGCAGCCTTGTACTCTGATCACATAACACATGCTTCAGAAAGCATTATGCAATGTTATACTCACTGATTAATGACTGCTTGCACAAGAAGTTTTTCATTACCCTGAATGCTAGCATCCTGGGAATGATTAACTTTGTGACATAACTCTCATCACATAAATATGGAAGATTCAAATATAGCCTCAAAATAACGTGTTTCAGAAATAACTGAACACTTTCCTGCTTAGTACTGTGTACAGTACATGATTAACAACTGCTTTAAACCTTCAGAGTTTAATAGAAAAGCCTATTTGTGAGAACTGAAAACAAGATTTATTTTTAGGGTTTAAAGTTATACCCAAGATGAATTTTTGCACACAGCAGCATCTCATTCGCAATGTTTTTCCTCTGCTTGTGTAAGTTTGAATTTCCTGAGAAAAATCTGTGCCAACTATTTTCAGCTCTCAGCCAGTGAGTTAAACAGAACAAGTCAAATCTAGCCCTTATTTAGACCAGCAACTGCATGTGTGTAAAATGACTCAGTCCAGTGTGTTCAGTATTAGAGTGCATATGGTTGTGCACTTAAAATCGATGTAGTTACAGCAGTCCCTGATTTTTCTGCAGGCAGAGTAAGAAAGCAAAATGTGGCCCCAAACAAAGTGGCTCGCAACCTTACATTGCTACACATTTGATGTTTTTGTATTGTATTGATTGATTCCAGTTTCAACTTTTGCAGATTCTTATGTTAAAAAGAATGATGACAGTGCATCACAGATGTTAAGTTGTAGAAAAGTGGAAAAGCCTATAAAAAAAATGTTCCTCATCATATTCATCTTTGGTTTCAAAGTAGTGTCAATTGCTACCAGTTATCTGCATTTAAAGAGATTTGTTAAGGGGAAAGTTGGTTTGCCTATTTGGAAATTCAAGATCAGCTTTCACAAGGAAATAGCTGCATTCAACTTCCACTTACTAATTTGCCTTTAAATGTCAGAGTGAAAAAAAAAAAGACAACTGCTTTTTATAATTCTCTCTCCTTTAAGTAATCCTGCTCATAATCAGTCACATTAAATAAAGCTACTTGAAGTCCTTATAATGGGGGGAGGGTTTAAGATGTCACCATGTTAACGCATCTGTGCCATTTCTTCAGAAATAATCTTCATTGAGAACAACTAGAGAAGGTAAATATTGACCTTCAGTATGTTCTCTTTAATTTTTGCCTTTTCCTGCATTCCAACTCCTACAAGCAGTAGCAAAGGCTAAAGGAAACAGTCTCTGACTAAGCATTAGCTACCAGTGTGCCCTCATGATAGCTGAGGGCTCTTATTCTCGCTTAGCCTACGTGCAGAGCCAGCTAGTCTTTCAGCTGTGATGACGAAATGCCATGCATTTCTTCCTGGAATAGTACGCAGATAAGAGGCCACTTGTTATGCTGAGGTTTCAGATGAACTCCACGAAGGGTTTCAAAACACTCTGTCACAATTATATCAGGTTTCTTTAGCAACCAATTCATTTCAGACACTTTTAAGATAAAAAGGGAAGCGATGTTAGTTTATTTTCCCTTGTGGTTTCACTGTTTAAACCTTTACAGGATATGACTGGATAGTTTATGCATGGGCTGAATTTATTAATTTTAAATAAAGCTAGCAGATCAAAATGGATCTCTTCCTCTCTTGAAACTCATTATTTTAGTTTCCTATGTGTACGTATAACTTGAGAGAAAAACAGAAATCTCATGTCTCTTGATACACTACTGGAAGGGTCTTGCTGTGCAAACTGAGTTGTTGCGTGCCTTAAACTCATTCTGGGTCCAGCAAAAGCTGAGAGACTTAAGAACCTCACAGCACAAAAGGTTAATCCTTTATCCTGGTGTTGAGTTCAGGTGCTAGGACATGTGTGCACAATATAAACTCTGTTGACCCAAGTATTGCTTAGCAGTGGTGGGAGGACCTGTTTGTGAGATAATTTTGCAGATTTGAGGCCTGATAGGTGATTTCATGCACTAACAAAAGTAATTTTAGTGGGTTCAAACAAATCTCAAAAGCATCCAGACTGTAAATAAAAGAGGAATCTACAGTGTATTTGTTTCTAAACCAGGCAATATCCTTAGTAACTGCAGTAACTGTACCTTATAGAGAAGAAAGGAATATATTGCCTGTAATAAACAATGGATCACATGCAGGTTACATACAGCCCTCTTTGCTCACCTTTAGACACCAATTGCACATTTAGAATCTGTGATATGCCCCATTTTCATTCATTTATTAAGGATGGCATTAAGTCAGTTGGAACTTGCTTTCCAAGCTTCCCCTACAGCTCTCTAGTATCTCATTATCTGAGAACTAAAAGCTAAATTCAGTTTCCTTAAAAGACAATAAAATTCTATTTTTCTATTTAAAAACCAGAATTTGGATCAGGTCATAACCTTTTAGCCTCATTCCTTTGATGCCTTTCAGGAAAATTGGATATTCATAGTCTTTTTTTTTTTTTTTTTTTCTGCCACTGTTGTTCAGTGAAGAGGATCCCCTTTGAAGAGGTCAGGAGAACACTTTGGTTGTCAAACTCACCATGTCCATTAACTACTTCCTCCCCCACGCCCCCTTTCTTTGGACTACTTATTGACTACTGAATGAAAAAAAAGTCCATAACAAATTTTCCTCATGAATAAATTATTTCATGATTGTTTACTACCGGTAGATGGTTCTTGCACATTACTATGAAGATGTCCTATCCTTGCCAAAACAGGATAGACCAACAAGCCTATGCTTCTCCAGATTTTTCTACTCTCTTTTTTTTCAAAATATTAAAGTCAACCTAAAAACTGTTGCTGCCATGGCCACTAGCAGGTCTTTTAAATGTTAGAAAATTAAGCTTAACAAAATTTCTGATAATAAATATGAATTATGGACATTTCCTTTTTTGAACTACCGCTGTTGTGATCTCTGATTTTAATAAAATACTGTGATGACAAATATGTTAGAAATGTTACCTGCTAAATATTTGTACTTCCAAAGCTTCTTGCTTTTGTAAAATTGGTTGTTCATAAGTCGTCTTAAATGTTGTTTGAAGCATCTTGCTGTGGTTTATCCTATTTTCTGTCTTTAGAAGATTTGGTCTGAATGTCTGAAGGCGAGACTGGATTTTTTCCATGGAGTATCATGGGGAAAAAAGCAACCCATGCTACCTCTCTTGTAAATTACACCAAAAAGACAACTGCTCTTCTGTGGTCCAAAACCTTGAAATATTTTAAACTGGAATTACTACAATTCAAACTTTTTTACTGAAATCACAGAACCAGCGAACACAGTGCCACCAGCACTCATACTAGTGAAACCTGTTTTCTCCTCCTCTTTGGCCTTTTCCACCTTCTGCCCTTCTGTCCATGTGCGAGGATGTGAGTGCATCTCTCCATGGGTATGTGCTGTTTGAGGCCAGAGTCCTCAAAGAGAAACTGTCATGACCAAGTTGCCTGAGTTTTTCTCAGGGAGGAATGTGGGAAGGGGATGCTAGCTTAGGACATCATCTTCTCTTGAGCCACTTAAACTGATGATTGTCCTCCTCTACCTCATGCAAGCATAATCATGTAATGCTTTAAAAGATTCACCACTGAGGAGTGACTGGTAATAATACTATCACTTTGTTTCCTAAGGCTATTGATGCATTGATAGAGCATAGGGGCTATCTGCAGGGCTGGGTTCTGTGTTGTGCAGTCAGTCAATCTAGCTGTCAGGGGCAGACTTCTGCTGAGGATTGAGCAACTCTGGGACAGGCTTCAGCCAGTGAGCAAGCATCCAGGTCCTGGGCCGTGTTGAACTGACATAGTGATTCATTGTTAGCAGTATCCAAACGAGCTGGACCTGAACCAGCTCAGATTTCTTTACATGCATTTGCAAATCCTAATTGCAGAATAGCTGTAATGGGCATTTTTTTAAAAAAAGAAACGAAACCCACAAAAAAACCCCCAAAACCCACCCAAAAAGATCAAACCCAACCAAACCAAAAAAGTTAACCCAAAAAACATTCCCTAGAAATCACAGTTCTTTTCTGCCTTAACTAAATCTGAGTTAAAGACAGGAAGGGAGAGAGTCTGCATCCTGCCCTAAATGTCAGCACCTTTAGGTTATTCTAAGTCTCAGAACAATGGCAATAGTACTTCCCAGTCAGTCATTCTGGACTGAAGTGTGAATGGTACTGAATTATAACTGATGAATAGGTAGATGGAACACTCTAAAGGGTTGTTATGGCCTTGCTATATTGTCTTATGAAATAAGCAGTGCTCACAAGAAATACGTAATTGTGATTTTCAGCCTTACTGTGGAGAATATGAGTTGGGCGTTGGCTTTTTATGCCTATTATCTGTTCTTCAGAGAATTATTTCATCGCTAGAAACAGATGGTAATTTTTAAGCCCATTTCTATTTTGGTGTACTTTTTTTAAAAAAAAAAAAAGTCCTAAAAATAGACCCAAGTTACCATATCCAGCAAAAATATGTTGTCAGCTCTTTACTCTGCTGGGCTGAAAACAAATCTGTCAGCAATTTCTTTGGGTTAAAGTATCAGAACACTTGTGGGTTGGTTTTTGGGTTTTTTTTAATGTGGGTTTTTTCTTTTTTTTTTTTAAGAAAGCATTTTAAGTGGTTTTGTAACAGAGTCCATTTAAAGCTTTAAGTATCAACAAATTACCATCTGTTGTTATAAAGACACTTTATCAAATTGATGAGACCTGCACTCTGGTTAATGTTGTGGATCAACTGCATGAATTAGACTTTAAAGTCTGAATGAGTCTGAAATCAACATCTTCAGCTCTGCTGGAACAGGCATTAAAAACCAGCCCATTTTCTGTAATTATGAAAATGAAAATGAGAGTGAGAGTTATTCAGGCAGAAAAAAAAGAGCACTGGTAATGCATCTTAGTCAAATAAGGTTCTTACATTTGCTTTGAAATAATTTCTTGGATTAAAAGTGTGTTTTTACAGAGTGACTGAATCAGAAAGGGAAGAGTGATTCCCAGTGCACCTGCAGGTGACTGACATAACAGCAGACCAACTGTACAGTGTTTCCAGGGGTATTTTCAATAGTAGCGCATTTTGGTGTAACTGTGGGCATAAAGACTAAATGTAAGGGTTTGTTTAAAATGAGGTGAATACTGCGTAAAGGGACGTACCCAGATAGATTGAAGTGTGCTAAGTCATGCCTACTGGCAGCGCCAACCCCTTTCCCTTGGCAGAGCTAATGAAGTTACTCTAGAGGTAACTTAGGCTCCACAGCTTGGATTTTCAGTTCACACATAAGTTGTATGCTTACACCCAGCAGCATGGCACTTCTTATCAGAGAGTTCTGCATATGCAGAGCTGACCTTCCTTCAACCCCCCCTCTCTGAACTTCACTTGCAATGCTCAATTTGAAAAACTGTCTCTCTATAAATACATTGTCAGTAATGTTGGCAGCCATTGTGCTGTGAGGTAAAATCAGTTGGCCTTGAAAGCAAATTGACTGAAGTATGCCTGGGGGTGAGCTATGGAGCATGCAAGCTGTCATGTAAAGGAAAGGTAGGAGAGGAAACTCAAATAACATCTCCTGTTGCACTGTACTGAAGAGTACACTTACCTCCTGTGTGCCAGAGACCCTGAACTCTGTGTCTGGGCATGCAGATTAGCTGTCAGATCCACCTCACGATGATCGGCACTGAGCATACGATGTAGTGAGAGATGGTTCCTACGGGAGCCTCTTGCTTGCTGCAAGGACAGGTAGATTTTATGTGCATGATACAGGTAGAGTGTTCCAGGGTCCTGGAATTGCTGTATATTATGGACCATTTCTCAGACCAGAGAAACCGTGTCTGTCTGTTCATGCAGTGTTCATGCCAACCATGTCTGTATGGTTGTTCATGCAGTGAAAATACATGGTGGCATGTCCCAGGTCTGGCTGTGTGGGACAGTCAGTGAGTTGGAGAGAAAAAACCCAACTATATGGAAATAGTCTCATTTCTGAAGCAATTTAGGGTTTTTAGAGTGGTGAACTAATAAAGTTTTGTTTCAAGAAAACCCTTGTCCTCTGTCTTTTAGCCTTGCACAGGCTTGACTCTTTGATGACAATTCCCATTATCCCATGCAATGTAAAACTGATTCTGAACTTTCATCTTCCTTATCCCCAAGCATTTATCTTTCTGTTGTCTTTTTCATGCAATAGCAGATTGCTTCCCTTTTCACACCAGCCTATTGGTGAGTATTAATAGCCTACCTTCCCTACACAGTTTTCCTATCCCATGATCCCAAATGAAAAATCGTGTGGGGAGATGGAAAGTGTGAAAATATTCCTGCTCCTGCCAAGACAGGTGTGTGATTTACTGTGACGCTTGTGCTGAGGCAGCCAGCAGTCTGATGTTTTAACTCCACTGATGGTTAACTTCTCTAAGCACAACCACATGGTTCATGGTGATTTTAAGATAAATTTTTGGTTATGCAAAGTCAGCCACTGTCTTTGTTGGAATTAAAGAAAGAGGAAGATGAAGTGAGAAACTGTTTTTCATGTGAATGTTATGTCATTCACATCACCTTAACCCAATGATGACCTGAAAGGAGAAGAAGGTAAAAAGTTACTAAACAAATAAATTCTTGTGTTCTTGGCAGTAGGACTTGCTTTGCAAACATAAACAACTGGCAGGTTTCTAGCTTTTCCTTATCAAAGCTAAATTGAAAGCTGAGGAAAATAATCAAAATTGAGGATATTGAGTTTCACTGACCCAAACACACAGTAGCTGAAGCCAACAGGATTTACATGTCTTAGCAGAAGAGAAGGCAGGAGATCAGATATATCTACCTCCCCTAAAAGAGGCTACAAAGGGATCTTCATTTGAAGAGAAGAGGAAATGAGCAGAAACTAAACGTGTATTTTTTTTTCAGGATGTGAGCAGATGATAAGCATGTCACTTAGTTTTTGTATTTATGCACATGCATATGTACATGCAGACAAACTTGGAAATGCTTTTCAACAGCTTCAAGTCTCCAGCATGTGTCAGTAACTCCAGGTGCATGTCAGCCTTCTGAACCCTACAGCCTTAATTGCATAACACAGCTGTATTACAAAATATTACCACACTAAGTTCGTTTACATTATTTCATAACAAAAAAGAAATACTATTACAGAACATTTTTAGCCTTAAGGGAAAATTACTAATTATTTAAAACATTGTCTGTGTGTGTGTTTGCATATGGCGTATAGGGGTATATGAGGCTCATTATGGAAAAATGTAGGGGTGGATTAAAGCAGGATCTGTGGGATACAGCCCCAAGGTCAGAGGAGTTTCGACAGAAAAGAATGTCAGAAGCTAAGCAGAAAATACCACCACAGTTTATTCTAATGAGCTTGTTGGAGTGATGTGGACCACTTAACTTCAGGGGAAAGCAGCTCTTTTGAACGGGAAGCAGTTGTGTGAAAGACTGTCATAGGTCTGGTCAGAGGACAGGTTACATCCAGAAGACAGCTTTGGTAGACAGCAGATGTTTGCGTCTCTGAGTGGAATCCAGACACTGGTGTTAAACTTCTGCATTCTCCAATCAGCAAGTGGATTGCTGACTTCTGAGACAAATTAATTCAGTTATCTGTCTGCTCTGTTCGAATCCATGTTTGTTTCTTGCTGCGAGGCAATATACAATTGTTGGGCTGCTGCCTACTCCCTTGTTTTGGAGGGGTTTTTTCACTCTCTGTACAATTTTGTTTAGTTTAGTTTTCCATACTGCTAAGGAAAGGATATGGGGTTTTGTTCCTGCTCATACAATTGCTTCCATATTCATCTGGTGACCAAAGTGGAGGTCTCCTCACCTTTATGTGGATGGCCCAGTGTCCTGGCCTTGGACGCTCACTCTTTTCTAGATGCATAGCCCCATCCTCATCAGTAATCTACTGGTCAGTAATGCAGTTCCAGCACTTCTGAAGTATCACCCATACAGGCTGAAGCACCCAAGATGTTTTCCTGTGAACTTCACCTGTTCAAGGGTAGATAGGAAAGCCAGCTGGTTTCTGTTTTAACACTGGAGTTTGGGCCTGAATAAAGTGTCTAACCAGCTAAACTGAGAAAATCTATGTTTTTCTGGAGTGCAGTATTGTAACGTGGGTGCTATAAGACAGTGACGATGTCTGACATAGCAGTGGGAGATGTAGCACATAGGCCCCCAAGACTTTAATGTTAAAACATGCATCTGGTGTGAAGTTTATTTTAAAATTGCATTTTATAGTTTTTTTTATTCACATCTCCAGAATTCTAGGTTTATACAATGAAACTAAAAAATAACTGACTAACTAACTAACTAAATATTTTTAAAAATAAAATCCCTGCAAGCAGTATCTGGGACCAAACACAGCATCTCCTCTCCCTCTTATGGAGCACCACAAGGAGGGAGTGTTTTCAGAGGGTGAAGCAGGCTCCAGGGAATGGACAAGGGAAAACTGTCCACAGTCACTTTCTTACTGCTCCACTGTCTTAAATTCTTGCCTGCTGAGCTGGAACACAGGTGCTATATTGGTGGATTTGAAACATTAACATTAACTGGAAGGATTTCTCTTCTATGATCAGGAAATCCCTTCTTGGGCAGGTATAGTAAGGGTGCTTGGAAGCAAATGTGTGCTCCTCTGCCATCTTTCTCCTCCAACTTAACTATTTCTTTTGAGAAAAGGATCTCTATGCTATGTAGATGTGGCCTAGAACTTAGCAAGTGCCTCTAGAAATTGGGGTACAAGAGACGCTTCTGAGTTTGATGTTGTGTTGCATATGCAAAGAAAGTTAATACTTCAGTCCAGGGGGATGACAGAACTTAATTCCTTTATATCATCTTGAGGCCTTCCAATGCAAAGAAAAGCAGTAAATGCTGCTTTTGCAGGGCAGTGCTTGGTAACAGTCTCTGCTTTTGCTCATTCACCTGTTTCCACATAATACAGGCTTCATGTGTGATACATAATTGGAAACGCATATGATTTCTCCATGATTTTGACAGGCTTAAACTGTGGGGTAGCTAACATGACCCAAATATTTCCCATGTCTCTGATCCGTCTCCTGAAACCGTTGCTAGCTATGTGAGCCCCCATGGACCCTTCTTCCTGCAGTGTCTTCCAGGCACCTCCATTTCTCAGCTACTTGTAAGACAACAAATGACTGACCACTGAGATGACAGGGGCTTCCAACTATCTGCTCATGCAGGACATACTTTCATGCCTGACCTGTTTGATTTTCAGGCCTGGTGTGGCGGTTTTCTTTTTCTCCCCTTCCTTCCTTTTCTTGCCTGCCTTTCGTCTCCTGTAAAGACAAGCATACCTATGCAGGTAGGAAAGAAGACAGAGTTCCAAGGTTGGTCATGTTACGCATAGCTACTACTAGAGAAATTTTTAATAGTTTTAAATAATTTTAGATATATCTATGTATTTGATAATTATATCTATATTTTATATATTTATAACTGCTTTCAGTTACAGCTGACAATCAGCTGGGCTTTATTTGTGAATGACTGCAAGGATTTAAGAGATGCAGCAGCTGAGAGAGGTCTTGCTTTTGCAACACATATGATGTGCCAGCACATCCCCCCTTCATTACCATTTCTCTGAGTAGGCTTCTCTTACAGTAGTCTTTGAATTGACTTGTAGGGCTGCACTTGTCAATTATTTCAATAGTCAAATAGACGGCACTTTCTGCTACCACCTACTTATATTATCAGCATTTTCATCCTTGAAAATGAGAATAAAAGAGGTGTACATACTAAAAATTGTCACTTAATTGCATAGACCAGCTATCTACAGAGGCAATGCACATATGGCTATGTCTATTTTAAAAGTATGTAAAGTAGAAAATTGCACAAACTTATGCTGATCTCTTGTTCTCCAAGTCATTTTATATTGGAATTATAATGAACTCACAGCTGAAGTTGAATCCAAAGATGACAAAATGGGTCAAATTGTTCATGTGCCAGTTTATAGCTGTGTGCTACTGGATTTCTATTACTGGTTTAGGCTAGTGCATCAAAAACTAAAATTAACAAATGCTCATTCTTGGAGTCCAAGCAAAGCAAACATGTTTCATGGAAAAAATTTATTAAACTACATATCATTTTTCTGTTGTCGTCAGTGCTCCATTCAGTGCACATTTTCTCCCCACCAGAAGCAACTCCAGGTGGCATAGCATTGATTGCTTGAACTGCTAGCAATGCTCTGAAGAAGAGTAGCCTATGCAGAGCACTTGGGTGTTATTTTTACCACTTCCCTGTTAGATGAAGAGTCTGTTTAAACAGTGTTTGATCACTTTAGCCGATATTGGTGGCTTTAATGTTTGGAATGGCATAATTAAGATTAAAAATGCAGTGTATGTTAGATTTGGCACTAATATATGAAATAATAAGAAGGTATCTTTAATATGTCTCTATGGTCTATATGCACTAATGTGTTCATTAATGTACAATTAATATAGTCACATGCATACCAGTATGGTCATCATACCTTCATACACGAAGCATATTTTAAAAGATATTTATAGAAAGAAAACTGCCTCTGTATCTGGCTTTTCAACTATCTCCTCAGGACGAGGAGGTGAGCTTGGACATCCTGTGTGACTTGCCTAGTGTAATTGCTGAGCCTACCGTCTTCAGTCAGTGCTAAGGCTGGCAGCACAGCAGTCCTTCTGGCTTTCCTGAGCATCTCTGCTAGTGTAGCACAGCCCTGCCTCTGGGGCTCAAAGAATGATTTCATTTCCATCATTGTTCCCTTGGGCTTGTGTGTTGGAGAAGGGTGCCCAGCAGTGATGCTTTTTGGTCAGGAACTGACTTACCTAATCTGGCTGCATTACAGCAGCAGTGTTTTTTCTATGGCCACCACACAGGGTTTTGGTCAGAAACCTTGTGTGTTTGAGGTACCAAGTTGCAGCTGTCTGGATTCACTGAGACTGGCATTTCACAGGGCTAGGGTAGCTGTCTTATGACTTCGGCCAACCAGTCAACATTTAGCACTTGTCACTACAATGTCAATCTATAAATTACAGCATCAGCAAAACCACAGTGCATAATCTGGCAGCTCAGTTGTCATTTTCAGAGAAAGCACACTTTTCTCCACTCTAAATACATAACCCAAAATTTTGTAGTAATTCTCTGTTTCCTTTTTCAGTTATCATTGCTTCTTTGCACTTAACATAGTCTTGTAATGAATAAAGTGATACTCTTGTTCTTTATCCTCCTGCTCAGAAGGAAGGAGGATCAAGAAGTTGTGGAGAATCAGTGAAGAATGCAGAAAAAAAAGATTCCTACCTTCTTCTTGAATCACTGGCATATGCCAGGAATACCCGTGAGCACAGGTTAGGGGCTGACCTGCTATGAAGCAGCTCTGAAGAGAGAGACCTGGGAGTCCTGGTGGACAACAAACTCTCCATGGTCCAACAGTGTGACCTCCTGGCAAGAATGCCCATGGTGTCCTGGGGTCTATTAAGAATAGCATGGACAGCAAGTCAAGGGAGGGTCTCCTCTCCCTCTGCTCTTCCCTGGTGGGGCCACAGCTGAAGTACAGTGTCCAGTTCTGGGCTCCCCAGTTCAAGACAGGCAGAACTACCGGAGAGAGTCCAGCAGGGGTGGGGTACAGAGATGATGAAGGCACTGGAGCATCTCTCATATAAGGGATGGCTGAGAGAGCTGGGGTCATTTAGTCTTGAGAAAAGAAGACTGAGAGGAGTTGTAATCAATACTAATAAATATTTAAAGGGTGGATTTCAAGAGGATAGGGTCAGGCACAGTTGTTCCCAGTAACAGGACAAGGGGCAACGGGCACAAACTGGAACAAAGGAAGTCCCATCTGAATATCAGGAAAGACTACCAAGAGAAGTTGTGGAGTCTCCTCTGGGGATATTCAAAATCCACCTCGATGCTGTCCTGTGCATCCTGCTCTAGGTGATCCTGCTCTGGCAGGGGGGTTGGACTGGATGATCTCTAGGTCAGTTCAAACCCCAACCCTTCAGTGGTTCTGTGATTCAGTAATTAATCTGACTTGAATTCTTAGTTTCTTGCCTGTCCCTTAAAATAGAAGCTGGGTATGGTGGTGGTACTTTCTGTAGAGACTGTACCTCCCTAAAAATGAAGGTAATTTTCCAGTGTAAGCACTGAGCACCTGCATGTAATCTTCACCATCTCCAGTGGAATTCAGCACTCCTTGTTGGTCAGGATGAGGCCATGAAACCCAAGAAGATAATTTTGGCAGCTCTTAGTAAAAGGAATTATTGTAAAACTTAATTTTGTCCCTTCTGACAGGGCATTTTCTACTTGTCCTCTTTCAATTTGTTTGAAGGACAGAGCGTAGGAAATAAACTCCTGTGCTTCTTTGTGACTCCATTGGATGACAAAAGTCAAATGGAAGTCCAAACACACTGAAACAGTATTAATTTTACCTGCACAATATACCCATTTGTATTAATGATGCAAAATGATTCGTCCTCTGAAAAGGCTGACAGAAGTTTGCATTATGCAAAGACATATGTTTTGACCATGTGTGACACAACTAACAGTGGAAATAAAGTTAACTACCCACATAAAACTTGCTAGGACTTGGACTTTCTTCTGCTTTATTTCATTCAGAATAAGAAAGCATTTTCTGACCTTGAAGTTAATTTCTTCTAATGTGACAGAGTTGATTGACTAATAGAATTATGATTAAAGAATAGCTCATAGGTTTGTGTCACATGTTTTCTTTCAGCTCCTCCTGTGTCTTTCTCTCAATACCATAGTATTGTTCATAGCAGTCAAACTGAATTTATCTGTGATTATGTTTCACTAATGCACAGCTATTTTGTTAGTTTTAGCTGACAAGGTTATATAATTTTGTGACCCCGTCTATGTGGCATGGTGCAGCACAAATGACCAATGCAAAGCTCTGTGTGGTGGTGCTAGATGTTCGTGGTACCTGCAGCAATTTGCTTCTAAATTGTGTTAAAACAGTCAGCTTCAGTGAACTGTCCTTCATTGGTTTTCTCAATATGGAACATTTTGCAGTATTTTTGTTATTTACATTTCTGTTAGACCATTTTTTAACCTATGTATCTTTACCAGTGATCTCTTGGTGTGACTGCTGTCTAGCATGGTGTACTTTCCCCCAGCTCAACCCTGTCACCCAGACTGACCTGAAGTGCTCTGAATTGGAGGGGAGAGCCGTGCAGCAGCTGGCAGTGTATGTAACCTGCAGGTCTTTTCTGCAACAAAACCTAAGTTAATTTTCATTTTTGAAGGATAATAGCAGAAGCATCTTAGGAAAAGTGGAGACTGTTGCTTGGAGTAGCTCTACTTGGTGTCATTAGTGTTAAATGAGATTAATGTGAAGGTGGTGGGGCTGCTGATTCTACCTGGGCTGTCTGCCAGAGCAGAACTAGCTCCTGAATGCTGTACTTCTGTCTGTCTAAGGCAGGATTGTGGGCAGTTTGGTGGGTTACTGGTGTGCTCTAAACCTCTTCTTCAAACCTGATGTCCTAGCCAACAGTTTAACTCATGTCTGGTTATCCATGACCTCTTTGAAAATGAGTGTAGCTTTGATTGCTTTTGTGACAAAGTGCAAGAATTCATTTTTTAATCATCTGTAGCACCAACTCTGTAGCTCAAAAAATAAGTATTTTATTCAAATATAAAATGTTAATCTACCACAACACAGAAAATCATATTTTTCTAAAGATATCTTACAGAACCATTGAGCTGTGGCATGTGGCCTTAAAGTCTAGTCTTTTATTTCCTCTAAATATACTCTTTTCTGTTTTCTGTGTGTCTGTCATGTTTAATAAGTAACAGATAGCAGGCACGGGACCAGAACTCATGTCCCATCAGAATGCCATCAGGGACTGCTTCTGCAGTCACAAAGCTGTAATGAAGGTGCTGGAATCCCAAGATGCAGTTGCAGCCTCTAACTCGAAGTTCAGGGTTTTCTTTTTATGTATAATATGTAGTATTCTAGTGCCTACTTGGTGTCATCTGTAAAACTGCCTCACCATTAACATTTCTTGTTGTACTGCCTCATGTTTCTTCTGAGCCACCCCCCAGGCTCCCTCCTCTGTTCCTCTCTTTGCTGTCCTTTACCAAAGCAGCTTTCTCTGACCTTTTGCCCACTCATCATGGCAAAGGTCCTCCTGGCTGCCCTGGTGTGTTGGTGCTCTGCTTGATGTCAGAGGCTTAGGCACGAGCAGTGATACATTCAGGTCTGCTGCCTTCTCTTTTGGAGAACAGTCCTTCAGGTTGTGACGAGTCCCCCAGCCTTTGCAGTCACACTTTTGTAGGATCCAATTGCTAATCAGTCTCATGCCTCTTGTGTGCTATGTGCCTGTGTGCCATGAATGAGAGAGAGAGAACAGGATCCTGTGAGAGTAGGTTAACTGACTGATATCATTTTCTGGCCTGATATTATCTCATCAGCAGCAGATTTGAATAATTCACCAAAGTAATGCTACTACTGCAATTAAAAGAAGGATTATTTGCAAACGCTTTCTTAAATTATTGTGGATCACACTTCTGAGAATACATTAGAAAATTCATTTTGTGTTACACCTTCTTTAATTCAGGCCTTAATTTATCTAAATTTTGTGGTCTATCTGTTCAAAGGCATGGTTTGGCAACTTTCAAGATTGGTGTGTCAAACTGTTGATGTCTTTCCAAATTTGAAGTCAAACAGGTATTGTTGATGGACTGATGTGGGATGCCTTGTAGCTGGAACAGATAATGGTTCTTGAACCCCTGAACAGTGATGTGTGGAGCTCCCCTTCTGTTTGTGTCCCACCTCTAGCATGTGTGCTGTTAACTGCTGACTGGCAGATAAGAAAATACTTCAGCTCTTTAGCAAGAAAGATGGATTTTGTACATGCCAAAGGAAATCAAGTGCTATGATGTCACCTGCCAACAATTAGTATGTTGTGAAAGTAATGTAGTAATTTAGAGGAAATTCTGCAAGATTCAAAAAAAATTAAATTATTTTCACATTGCATTATTATAGTTAACTATCTGTTGAAGAAGTACAGTTGAGTATTTTCCTCTCTGGCCTGCTCTTGCTAAGCACTGAGAGGGTAGTATTTCAGTGAGGATTAACTAAATTCCCTTCAAAATGTAGCTGTTGATCTTGCTGTTTTCAGGGGGTTTTTTTTGTATGAACTGAATTCCACTGCTCTGATGTTTTCTGTTTTAGTTCTTAAATACTGTGATAAATGTTAGGGTCTATTAAGTTTCAACTTTCTATTTTTATCCATTGGTAAACACTACACCAGATGTGGGCGTGAAGGACCCTGAGAAGCTGAGGGAGTTCTGCTTTTATTCAACAATTTTAACTTTCATAACTGAGAATTTCAGCTCATTTTTTAGGTTTGTGTATATGCTGTTTTGGGTTTTTTTAAGAGCTGAGAAAAACAGGCTTACGCAACTTAGTTTGCATAAGTGCAGTGAGTCATTCACATTTCTTTTTTGCGTGTGTCTGTGAGTGTGTGTTGTATCACTTTATATAACCTTTCTTTGAAAAAGTACTACTGTGAATGCTAAGAATATATTTTCCCTGTAAAACAAGAAAGAAGTGTGCTTGTTAGGCTGATAGCTGCTTCTCAGAGATGTCTCTTCGTAGATACTGTTCTCTGGGAAGGCGTTTTGGTGGTTCTTCTTAAGGCTCTGGTTCTTCAGTGGTGAAATTTATGCTGTTACATAAAAATGTAAGGTGAAGGGCAGGTAGCTCTGTCCTTTTTCTTCTACGTGCAGAGCTGTGAGTAACTCCACATGACAATGTTGATTAATACATGAATGATGAAAAAACATACACATATACTTTTACAGGGGTTTCAAATGTGGGTAATCCTCTCAGCATAACTGTAGGTGCTGTTTTGTCACATCACTTCCTACCATCTGGGGGAAAGCGAAGCTTTTAAAGGAGAGCACCTCTGTGCATTGTTGGAAGAAATTTGGGGCTTGAATCCTTTGCATACAGCTGTCAGACATAGGTGGCAAGGATCCTCCACCAGAACACTTAAAAAGTCCTCTAGAAGGCCTCATCTTTTTTGAAAACTTCATAGCTCTGTGTAATCAAATGTACCATGAATGTCTGGCTAATTGGAGTTTATTGCTTTGAATGCAATTACATGTACAAAGTGTCAATGCAGCTCAAGTGCTAGAATTCCTTTTTGTTACAGTTTTGTATGTTTCAGATCTGTTTTCCTTGAAATCTGATGGATGGTGGTATGTAACTGTGGCAGTGAACGTGTTGTTGATTTCCCCAGAAGAGGGGAGCATGATTCATGGTGCTGAGATGTGCACACAGGTGGTCTTCTTGCCCTTGTGGTTGTTCTGAGGCTTGCCATTTCATTTCTCTCCAGCTCTCTGCTGTATCATCATGTTATCTGATCTGATGTACGTCTCTGGCCATGCTACAAATCCGTCCCATCGTGGAGAGTTCCCCAAAAGAGTCTCATACCAATCATTTCCATGCACACACAGAAATCCCTCCACTTTGCTCTCTGCAGCTCTGTGTTTTACCAAATCAGATTCAGAGACTCTTCCTTTCTAAAACCTAGTTATTGTCTCCATTAAAGTACATCAGTTTTCATTTGATTTTAGTGGCATCTTAAGTTTTATGCAAGTAGCATTATCCATCCTCTGCCTTGTTTGTTCTTGTGGAAACATTTTGAGGACTGAGATAATCAGCAAACTAGAGATAAGTATGTTTTCTGTCTGATGCAGAGCAGGTGTTTGCAGTTGCAAGGTAAGGCAGTATTCATCCACTGCCTAACTAGCAGATTAGCAGTATCTGAGGTTTACAGAAGTGCCATTAGACATGAGAATAAGACTTTAATTGATCATAGAATCATATAATGTGTAAGGTTGGAAGGGACCTTTAAAGGTCACATAGTCCAAGCCCCCTGAAGTAAGCAGGGACATTTTCATTAGATCAAGTCAATCAGAGCCACATCAAGACTGACCTTGACTATCTCCAGGGATGGAGCCTCCACTATCTCTTTGAGCAACCTGTGCCAGTCATCGAACACCCTCATATTGAAGATTTTTTTCCTAATATCCAACATAAATCTACCCTTTTCTAGTTTAAAACCATTACCCCTCATCCTATTGCTACATCCCCTCATGAACAGTTCTTCCCTGCCTTTCTTATAGGCACCTATCAGTTATTGGAAGGCTGCTATAAGGTCTCTCTGGAGCCTTCTCTTACAAGCCCAACTCTCTCAGCCTGTCTTCATAGGAGAGGTTCTCCTGCCCTTTGATCACTTTTGTGGCCCTCCTCTGGACATGCTCCCACAGCTCCATGTCCTTCTTGTGTTGAAGACTCCAAAGCTGGACACAGTACTCCAGGTGAGGTCTCACCAGAGCAGATTAGGGGGACAGAATCACCTCTCTCAGCCTGTGGGCCACACTTCTTTCGATAAGGCACAGGATGCAGTTGGCCTTCTGAGCTGCAGATGCACATTGGTGAGGAGAAATGTTGCTAGTGAAGACTGAGACAAAAAAGTTGTTGAGAACCTCAGCCTTTCCCTCATCTGTTGTTTCTGGTTCACCACTGTTGCTCACCGGGGTGGGGATACACTTTCTTTAACCTTCCTTTTCTGGTTCATGTATCTGTAGAAGCCATTATTAAGAAATTGGATTCATGTAAGGAATTGCAGTATACCTTTCTAATTTCAAAAATAAAAGAAATTTTCACAAATGTACTTGCATGTGTAAAATGAGGCATACACTTTTTTAGATTCCTTGATGGATTGATGATCAGAAGAGTAGCTCTACAGGTCTGGGCTCTAAATGCAATTAACATACACAGAAAAATAGGAGTAGGAGGAGTCACATAGATGTAATAACTGTTTCCTCCAGCAAGGCTTGACAATAAGGCACCTTCTTCAGTTAGCAGATAGTAATTGGGATGAAATCTGGAGGTAAGAAAGATCTCTGAACTTGCAGAACTCTTTACGAGTAAGAAAAACTTCCTACTCAGACACAAAACTACAACAGAGAGTAACTCTTCATATTTAATCCTTTTAACGAGGTCCTTTCCGTTTGCACCAAGTTGTGGGCAGTATCTGCATGAGCATAGTAGCTGGCCTCACCACTGGTCGATTGTGTCAAGTGGCCCCTTGTATGATGGGATGAACAACTAAGTTGCCTGCACCTTTACGTTGATCATCACCTCAGACCTGGGATGTGAGAAATGGGAGCTTTTTAACAATAAGATCATGTCACAGTTTTTTTAACATTAATTTTCGTGCTTCAAATGCAGTGACTTAACTTTGCTGATTCTCAAGGTAGCACTTGAAGCTGTTTGTAAACAGCACCGAATCTGCTTCTAATCAGTCCTCGGTCCCTAATGGGCTTTACTCTTGTGCCCATTTTTCATGCCCATGCTGCAGATGTCCGTTACATGTTTTGACCATAGAAGTAAATAACACCAGGCAGCCACTTCAGTGTACCACATGCTTAAGTCTATCAGGAGTTAAAAAAGTCTCACTAGAAGATGAATGCCCACTCATGTAAGAGGATGGTGCTGTGATAGTACAATCGTGTGCACTGCAGACACAGAGATAAGAGTCCAGAGAAATGGGATGGAGTCACGTTAGAGATCGTATGGTTTATTCCAGGAAATACACTCTCTATTTTTAAAAGTCACTGAAGCTTGAGTTGAAACGAAAGTTTCTCTTCCTGCAATTGCTATTTTGCATTTTTTTCTCATAATTTAGTGCAGAATCAAATACTTTTATTTCTTACAGAAAAAAACCCCATGTAATTAACAGAGAGGACATTAAAGGAAAGAACAAAAGCTTCACAATTCTCAAATTAATCTTTCTCTGTTCTGTTGCATCTTCGTCTGACTGCTTGAGCACCACTCACTGGAGCTAAATTTTTTAGCAATTGGGTTTTAGAAATTTCACAGGAGTTAAGCACAAAGCACGCTAACTTTCTGTAACTGTGATAAAGTAGTAACAATTACATTTCAAGTGACCCTTACGAGATGTTTCTAACTGCCTGGAGTAGAAATCTGGGTCATTTCTCCACTGAACTATAATGTAAGGCATCAGGGCACTGCTCTGTTCCAGATAAAGTAAATTGCCCTCTTCCTACTGAAGTCAAAGGAGTGTTCCTGCTCACAGCTGCAAGTTTTTTCTGAGCTGGTATGAACTCTGTCAGTGGTATATTTTCTATGCATAAACTAGAAGGCTTGTTAAGCTTTGCATTTTAATATACTCTTTACTTCCTGACTTGCCTTTGCCCCTGGTTCATTTTAATGGGATTTTTTTAAAGATTTGCCGTCTGTATGGCAGGAAAACTGACTCAATCTATTTTGGTTATCAGAGAGCTGAAATTTATATGTAACAAAGTATATACTTCATCCTGACCAAGTAGCCTCAGCAAGTCACCCCTAGTATTACTAAAAGCATATGGCAACAGTCCTCAGTAGCAGGACGGATATCATGGGTATCAGCTCCTTTCTAAAGTCTACTTATAAAGCTCCTTTTGAAGAATTCCAGAGTTCCACGGAGAATTTCCTATTAGAAGGAACCAAGGAGAGTGTCGTTTTACCCCAGGCATCTTCTTTGGGTGTAATTTGTACTTTTTGGCAGTAATTTAGCCTGGGATGTAGAAGCCACCCCATGCCAAGCTCCTACAAGGGTATCAGTTTACATTGACTATATATTGAGAAGCAAGTATTCAACATTACCAGCCTTGGTCTGGGTCACAGGAACCAGCTTGAAATAATGTGTATGAAAAACCCTTTTTAGAGGTACATGGGTGGGGAAAAGTAAGCTTCATCAACCTATTATGGGAGACTTTTTCTTGAACTGTTTTTTATTTGTGAGCCAACTACTGCAGTAATTAAGCTGCAAAATTAAGGGAATGTGCTTTGCTTTTAGTGGAAATTAACATTGGTTTTCTCCAGGCATTCAATCACTTAACTCAGTTGTTTTTTTATATTATTCAAATGTGATACACATTAGTCAAACATAAGTGGTTGAAGAATCATGTTGCAGAATGCCTCTTGAGAGAGAAGTATGTTATAAACATTTTTACTAATGGAATATTTATGTTAATGTAAATTAACTCCATAAGGGTGGTAACTCCTTTGAAAGGTGAATGGGAAGTTCCTGCAACACAGTGGATGCTTTTACTATTTCATTACTTGTAGAGCACAAAGAGTGGTGTACAGGCTTCTGCTGTAGCCAACAAGGACTTTGCAAATGCAGCCTGGTGGCCCTCAAGAATCAAGACCTGTCGCACACTGAAATTATAATGCAGATCTGTGTGATGCTGAAGACAGGAAGGACGTTTTGGAGAAATAATTGTAAGATCTGTGATCTGAGGAAAAAATGCAAAGTGGGCTGAATCTGTAGGATGGTAGAGCAAAACAAAGAGCTATAGCTAGCAGTTAGGAGGTTTAATTAGATTGACAGAGATAGTGATCATTTTGGAGTGGGTGACGAGTTGCCAAGAATATTAGGGACAGGGACCTAAAAATGGCAAGAAAGACTGCAGCTATTGTTGTCTCTCTTTCCTGTAATGGAATCCTCTGGGCATTTGCTTAGAGGCATGAGATCTGACGGATTCTGGAGTAATGCAGGGAACTGGTAGCAGACCTTGCTTGGGAAGCTTTTTTGTAGTTATAGCTGGATTGAAGACCCAGGCACTTTCCAGAATGGCCTTGTGCAAGCTTCCCCACTGGAAGCAACTGCTTTATAATCCCCTGCAGATAAGCTGTCTGTAAACTCTCAAATTTTGTATATGTCTGTCTGTATATATATATGTGTGTGTGTGTGTGTGTGTGTGTGTGTGTGTGTGTATTTTATGCACATCTGATTCCTGCAACAAGGAAGAAGATGGGCATAACAACTACAGGGATGGGAACATGGATGAGGTAGTTGCACCATCCCTTGGAAGGCAGCACGGCAGGAAACAGAGCCATGTCTGTTTTAATAGAGTCCAGCAGTAAGTAATCTCTGTGCATAAGGGGGAAACAGAAGCTCAACAGAAGCTCTGGGGGTTAGGGAAGGGCAAAGACCAGTGAAGTTGTGCCCACGGTTTCTGAGCAGGTGAGGATTCACCCAGCTGTTTATTCTGAAGTTCCCTACCAAATGTAAGAACAACCTGCTAAAACCCCTTGTATTTATGGGAGTTTTGTTTGCATGTTTGTTTTTTCAGAATGTAAATTTGCTATCAGAATTATTTATATTGCACAAAACTGTGTTTTATTAATTCAGGAACAGCAATGATAAGATCTAGTTCTTTCCAAAGAGTTTGGTATGCCACATCTCCCAGATGGGATCAGATTACAAAAACAGTTCAGCTCCCAGTTAGGCTCTTCAGTGAAGTGGTTAGATTTTTGACAGCGCTCAGCATCCAGTGGATCTGGTGTTCATTTTCAGGAATGGGAGCTGGTGAGCACTTCTGAAAATGTAACCTTTTGTACTTAAATATTTGTGTCTTCTCCCAACCCTATTTTCCATTGAGTTATGTGATTTTTTTTTAATTGTTATTTTCAGAGTTTGTTTCCTTGCTTAATAAAACCAAACTAAATAGTTCTGCAAGAGTTCAACTACTTTTCTGTGCAGTGGGATTTTCATATTTTTGTGATTATTTTTCATATTTTTATGATGCTCATGATATTTAAAGCCCAAGTGTTCATAAATATGTGCACAAATGCAACCGCAAATACCACGATGAGTTATACAGTAGTGATAACTCCAAGTACAAATACTAAATTTAAAATATAAGTTGTTATTTGTATAGCAAATTAACATGGATGTCTGATGAATCACAGTAAATCCGCAAACAGATGCTGAACTGGGATTTTTGCACATGTAAATCCATTTGCCTTAACGCCTTGTTCCTTGGATAAATATGACAGTTTTATGTGACTTTTATCTTTCCAAGAACCACAGATGACTTTCTCTGAATGGAAAACAGTATGGTGGCCTAACCCACCTTAAATATGCCTCTCTTCCAGATTATTCTGTGATTATCAATTTATCTTGTGAAAGTCCCTCCCATTTTGAGGTGTTATGAAGTTTTTAGATTCTAATCTGTGATGGATACCTGGGAATGCTTAACAAAAATACACACCGTGTAGCCCAACTGGTATGCAGATGATGCTAGATGAGTCCAGGACACCCCTAAATCATTGTCAATAGCATCACATGCAAATTTTTTTCCATCCTAGAAACACTTTACTTATCAAGTTGTCTCCATTCCTCAGAACTCTGTCTTCACACTGACGCCTCTGCTTCCAGTCATTGTGGTGCACATCACACCTTTGGCATTGACTCTGTTCATCTCTCCCAGCTTCTCCCTACAAATGGTTGACGCCATTTGTGAGCTTCTCAGTCCAGTGCTTGACAAAGACATGATTTTTCCACTGGTCCCAAAAGGCATGTATCTCTGCATTAAATGTCCTCAGCCAGAAAAGCCAGCTGCAGTCATGATTCCTTTTTGTCCATTCTCCTTCATCTCATCATCTATCTGATGAAAGTCTGACTTTTACCTTTGTCCTCTCTCTGTCAAGTCCATTTCTGTAGTTTGGATGTGTTCCTGGACAAGCAGCAACCTCTTTGCTTCCCACTGTAGCATGTCTGGCATGTACTGGAGTGTTAGTTCAGTGTATTAAGAAGTTTCTTTTGATATAGGCAGTGATTTATAGTTGCAAAAAGTCATAAACTGTTACTGGTCTATGTCAGATATCTTAGTGGCCATTATTATGAATTGTTACCTAGGCAATAAGCATGGCTAACCTGCAAGTCCAAGTGAAGGCAAGCAACAAACTGTGGCACCTGCTGTTCACTGAATTCTCTTTAAGTGTTATATCATCTTCCCATGCCACCCCCACACCCTTCATCGGTTCATGAACTCATTACCTTCTTAGTCTGAGTTTGATGGGTCGGGGACTTTCTGTGCTGATACTTATGGATACACCACTTAGCACAGTGGTCTCTATCTTGCCTTGTCTCAGAGTTCCTGAAAGCAGTGTTAATGCTTTGCTATTTAGGAAATAATAACAGCAGAGATGGTGTAACAGGGAGAGGGATAGAGGCATTACACTGATCTTTGTTCCCCAGAACGGGTCTCTGGTGCAATGGAGGGAAAGGTGTGGGTGGGATGGGAGTCTTCAGTTCCCTTCACCTCAGCTGAGCTCTGCTTGTTTTGCCACTGTTCAAAGAGTGGCGTTCATTAGGACAGGCTGTCTGGCCCCTTTCACAAACACTCAGATCAGTTTCAGTGCATGAAAAAAGGTCTGGTTCCATGGAGCTGGGGGAAAGGCAGTATAGCATAGCTCCAGCAGAAAGCTAACCTTTCTTTCCACTGTTCTGCTCTTCCCCCTCCCACTGAGCCCAGCAGAGAGAGATTAGCGATCAAACTGTAAATCCCCCAAGTACAGAAAGTAGTAAACCTCCCATCCCCTCCCCAAGAGGACATGTATGCTGACAACAGCCTCATTCAATCCGACACCTGTTTCACTTTAAAACAGGCCCCTATAAATAGAGTGAATGTAACCCTAGGTGGCATTGCAAAATATTATGGAAAATGCAGCTTACAACCCTGTGAAGAAGGGGGAGTAGGGAGAGTGGGGGTGGGCAAGAAGACACTATCTACCATAAAAACCTGGCAGCTTCATGCAAGGGCTGTTGCTTTTAATTTAAATGCTCATTTCTTATTCTATTTTCAGATCCTCTCTGGGATTTTAGGAATGTTGAGACGTGCTGGTTATAAAGCCCTAAGTACAAAATGGTCACGGATGGCTGGAATGAGGCATGTTCTAATGGAAACAAATCACTTGTCAGTAAGCAGCCTTCAAACTTTTGAACAAAAGCTCAAAAGGGTCAGGGAAAAGACATGTTTGTTGACTTAAAATGGCTGGATGCAGGTCGTCAGAAAGGCATAGGCTTCAATACTGTTGAGGTAACTGCAGTTCTATGTAAAATTGGGGTTTTAAATGAGGTTAAGTACTTTGATGGCAACCACAAATGGAATGAGCAGCTTGCTTTAAACAGAAAGCTTACACATATACAAACTGAAGTGTGTGAAGTACCAAAATGTAAAGCACATACAGGACTGCAAAACAACTATGAAATGGAGCTCAGCTGTGGGAACTACCTTTAGGTTTATAGACACTAATGTTTGTGAAGTCTGCTGTATCTACTGAAATTTAGAAGGGTGACCAGCGTTACTGTAAATGTAGGTGTGATTAGTTAGTATTTTAGTTAGTTAAAATAGTGTAGCTTAACTTTGTAATTATTTGAATATAAATCAGAATCCTAAGTCTGCTTATTCAACTTTCTGCAGATTTTAGCTCTAAATTAAATTCTGCAATGCTGTTGTTAATTTTTTTAACTTGCTTGCAAGACCCATGATGTTCATGACCCCTGGACAGACTGTAATTAAGGATCAGCTCTTCTTTTTCCAGTGTAATATTTTGTGTTGCTGTGTAAAATGAATAATATAGCTCCATAATAAATTGTATAAGGCACATGAATTGCCAACTTCACAAAACATCATGTAGCATCTCGTGATTCTACTGTAGCTCGGTTTCATAAGAAAACAAGGCTCACACAGTCTGTGTTTGTCATCAATCTCTCTGTTTGCTAGTCCCCATCATGAACAGCTTCTGAGCTTGTTCAGTCTTCAGCTGGATTTGAAGAAGGATTACAGGTAAATACATTTAGACTAGATTAGTGGAAACTGCATTCTGTCTAGAGTAAGAGAGGCAGAGGCAGTGCCTGTCCAGAGAGGAAGGCAGGTAAAGCATAGGTGTCATCTGAGTGGTCCTTAGCACAGCACACGCAGTTTTGTGCTTACAAAAACCCCACATACAGCAGGGATACAGCAGGAACTGAAGAGGCAGGTTTGGGCAGAGGTGACTGGGCTAGTGGGACAAAGAATTGACCTCCATAAGTAACAAGGTTTCATTCCAGTGTTCAGGGAATAATTTCTTTTTCATATAGAAAGCTGCAGCAGAAGAAAAGGGAATGACTCTATGTGGTAAAATGATATATGTGATCTTCAAAGCACAGGGCAGGCTATTGGTGTTTCTGAGGTTTACTCTGCTAAGTAAACATTATTCATTATTCTGCTTTCAAAGGAAAGAAACTGAGACTCTTTCTTCACAGAGATTTGACTTGCTCAGAGGCATTGAATGACTCAGCAGCAACCAGGTACATCATACAGACATGTTTAGGTAGCTTAGAATCATATAATCATTTAGTTTGGAAAAGACCCTTAGAAGGTAATGAAATACAAAGATAAGCCTAACCCTGCCAAGTCCACTACTACACCATGTCTCAAAACACCATCTACACATCATTTTAAATACCTCCAGGGATGGTGACTCAACCATTTCCCAGGCAGCCCGCTTCAACACTTCACAAGCCTTTTGGTGAAGAATTTTTCTTAATATCCAATCTGAATCTCTCCTGGTGCAACTTCAGGTCATTTCTTCTCATCCCATCACTTGCGACTTGCTCAACCCCCATCTGGCTACAACCCACTTTCAAGTAGTTGTAGAATCATAAAATCGTAGGTTAAGGCTGGAAGAGTCCTTAAGGATCATCAAGTTCCAACACCACTGCAATGGGCCAGGACACCTCTCACTAGAACAGGCTGCTCAAGGTCCCATCCAACCTGGCCCTGAACACTGCGGCATCCACTGCTTCCCTGCGGAACCTGTTCCAGTGCCTCACTACCCTCATAGTAGAGAATTTCTTCCTAATATGCAATTGAAATCTACCCCTTCCAATTTAAAACCATTACCCCTTGTCCTATCACTACATGTCCTTCCAAAAAGTCCCTTCCCAGCTTTCTTATAGGCCCCCTTCAGGTACTGGAAGGCTGCTATAATGTCTTCCTGGAGCCTTCTTTTCTCCAGGCTGAATAAGCCCAACTCTTAGCCTGTCTTCATAGGAGAGATGCTCCAACCCTCTAATCATCTTCATAGGCCATCCTCTCGACCAACAGTTGCATGTCCTTCTTATGTTGGGGACTCTGGAACAGGACACAGTACTCCAGATGGGCTCTGATGACAGTGGAGTAGAGGGGCAGAATCACCTCCCTTGACCTGCTGCCCACACTCCTTTTGTTGCAGCCCAGGACACAGTTGGCCTTCTGGGCTGAAAGCACGCACTATCGGCTCATGTCAAGCTTCTCATCCACCAGCACCTCTGTGTCCTTCTCTGCAGGGTTGCTGTCTATCACGTCATCTCCCAGCCTGTATTGATGATGGGGATTGCCCTGATCCAGGTGCAGGACCTTGCACTTGTCTTTGTTGAACGTCATGAGGTTCACATGGGCCCATCTCTCCAGCTTGTCCAGGTCCCTCTGGATGACATCCCATTCTACTGGCATGTCAACTGCACTAATCAGCTTGGTGTCATCTGCAAACATGCTGAGAGTGCATTCAATCTCACCGTCAATGCCATAGATAAAGATACTAAATAGTACCAGTACCAGTATGAACCCCCAAATTGTAGAGAGCATGAAGGTCTCCCCTCAGCCTTGTTTTCTTCAGGCTAAACAATCACAGTTCCCTCAGCCTCTCCTCATAAGAGTTGTGCTCTAGGTCCTTCACCAGTTTCGTTGGCCCTCATTGGACATGCTCCAGCACCTCAGTATCTTTCCTGTAGTGAGTCACACAAAGCTGAACACAGCACTTGAAGTGCAGCCTCACCAGTGCTGAGTTCATGGGGACAGTCACTTCTCTAGTCCTGCTGACCAGATGTGGCCAACAGCTCCCACAGCTTTCAGGGCAAACCTTCACCCATCATATGTTCTAACCACCCCAAATATTCTTCTTTTTCAAGGCCCTTGAGTACAGCAGTGCTCCTCATTCCTGCCTTTTGGGTTGCTCTTAGGGTCCTTTAGGTCTGCATCTTCCGGTACTGCAAGGTACTGCAAGAGGAGAGTATTGCCTGTTCAAGCCCAGAGATTTCTTGACATCCATAAAGGTTGTTGTATGTGTTGTTGTGACAAGGAAAACAGCTTCCAAATGTCACTGGTTTTCTTTCTTTTCTGCCAGAAATGAGGGGATGTTTCTGAAGGAGGATTGAGAAGTGGTAAAGTAGCTTACAGAGAGCTCCAGGCAGTGAGGACAAAAGCAGTCCTATGCCTGAGATAGCTTGTTTGAAATTAACTTGGATTTATCCATAGTATCCTGGCTCACTGACCTACCTTTGAGTCAACAGCAGATAGTTACTGCTGTTTCATATTGCTCTTCTTCCCTAACCTGTCCATCACTTGTAGGACTCTCAAAGACTATGGGGAGGAGTAACCCTAGGAGGCATTCCATGTCTTCAGATGCTACCGTGCCTGAGAGGAAGCCTGTTGGTAGTTTGGGTTTCTCAGCATTAGTGTGGATGGTTTTACAAACACCTTGTTATTTTCATATAGGAATGGCTTTACCCTTACACTAAAGAGCACTGCTTCAGTCCTGCTGCAACACTGAAGTCCTGTGTTGAGGCCATATACACCATATAAACTAATCTGGGAGCTGGGGTAGAGAAGGGGAGAGGCAAGGAGTGAGAAATGCCCCCAGTACCATGTTATATTTTTATATAGGCATGGAGCAGCACTGGGAAAGTGCTAAAGGTTGGAGTGGGGAGCAATCATACTAGTGCAAATTTCTGCTGGATCTTCCAATAAGACAAGCTGATTTCTCTTTGCTCAAATGAGCATCAGATGAGGAAAAACATTTCTGTAAAATTTCAGCCTTGATAGTACATTTATTTCTGGGGCAAAATTATGCCTGCTTCTCATGTGACTTGAATGTAATGTGCTTGCACACACAGAGTTTTTGAGTTTTATCACATGGTTGCCAAAAATAACATGTAAGTTAAGCATGCCATTATAACACAATGGCACTTCATTACTGTTCAGGGTGGCTCAGGTTTCCTTCTGAGTGTATGACCAGCAGGCAATAATGGAAGAATACAGAAGGTAACCTCATGGCATTTCATCCTAAATGTCAGGTGTGGTCAGCATCCCCTGGTGAATTCTCCCCTTTGTGGATTTATCATCTTCAGTAATTGTCTCTCACAGTGTTGAATTTAACATAAATATGGTGATATCAAATTGGCTGCTTCTGGACTTTTTTCCAAATTGCAGCAGTTGGTCTTATGAATAATTTCTTCCTAATCAGCTGAGTCTCTCTTTCCTCTGTAACTCTTCTAGTCTTATTTTCATAACTTGCTACTTCTCTGACTTTCAATTAACACTTCATCTACGTTCTTTACTTAGACACAGTAGGTGTAGCCTTTTGAAATTCTTCCCTAATGTGATTTTAGTGCTGTCACTTCAGTTAGGGGCATGGTAATGACTAACCTCTGCTCCTGTAGCTCTGTTGCTATGTTGCATAATGACTTTTCAGAAGTTCTGGTTTAATGCAGGTCAGTTGATAATTTGGGGCCAAATGGCAATATGATGCTGGGAAAAAATCCATTTGTAATCTGAAAGATCTTATGGGACTGTTGTATAACTTGAGAAACATAATAGCTCATTAGCTGGAATTCTGTAGGGTGTGGATGGGTAAACAAAACCTGATTAGTATCACTGGAGGAAAAAAAAGGAAAAGAAAAAGCACTTCATTTCTAAATACTCTTCTCAGTACAGCATCATAGTAGCTCTGGGTAATGGTAGATGTTGCAAACAAGCACTTCTGCTCCCATGTCCTGTTTCTGGAGTCCTGTCACTTACCAACACTCATCCTACAAGTGGGCATAGCACACCCTCTGCTCTGAGTTTCCTTGCTAAACGTGCCAGGTGTTGCTGTAGAAAATTTTGCTGTGCTGTTTGCTCCATTCTGGCCCCTTCTAGCCCATGTGCTATGTGGCAGCTGTCCATAAGCAAACAAAATAAGCAGAAAGAGTAAAACCCAGGTTTTTGTAGCAAGTAGTTTTTAGGAAGTTGATGGATGAAAACACATCATCAAACATCTATAAACTGTGAGTGCTCTTTCTGTCTAGAACATAAGGCTTTTTCCACCCTGATGAGAAGGTTATTTTCTATTTCTTTGGCTCGTTATATAATGAGAATTAAAGATGAAGTCATGATAGCAAAACCACAGCAGTTATCAGGGAGTGTCCTAGAGCACTGACTAGCTGGTATGGTAGAGAAGGTCGTTTCAAACTTATTTTTAAAAAAATACTTCTGGAATCCTGCCCTTCTTTCTGCTTATTTTAAAGTTCATATGCAATGCGTTGAATGTCCATGTCTTGAATATGCTACTAGTGGATCCTCCCAGCTGGTCTGTCCAGTGACCATTGACTAGTATGATCATGTTTCTGTGTTAAAACTTTAAAAGTAATTTAATGATAGCTATGTTTAGTGACATCATTTTAGCACTCATGACTTAACTCTTCCTTGTACTCTGCCTGAAACTGCACAACAGCTGCGTTGTACCCATATATATCCCATCACTTCAGGCACAGACAGATTTTTAGAAAGAGGGAATTACACTGTCAAAAGATCACTGCATCTTCCTCAGCTGTATCGAGATGCTTGAACTTTCTTTAGTCTTTAAATCTTTGAAGGAAGCAAGCTAAAAGTTTCCTAAAGGAAAAGCTGCTGCAATTTTTTGAAAAAACATTATTCATTTTAGGGTGAAAAACATTAATTTGGAGATAGAAATTTTTGTCTTAAAATGGTGTATTGCCTTTAGTATCCCTTAAGTGATGTGATGCAGAGAAGTATTAACATGTTTCTTCTATTAATGAAGAATAGTGTTATTGAAATTATAGCTGAAAGATACTGATTAGAAAGCTTTTGTGTGGAGAACCTCTGTTGTTTAGGGGCAATTATTTCTGGAAAATCTTCTATCACTTGTCTTCCCTACCTAGCTGCTCTGCTATTTTCATGCAGCTGTGATTGGGTATCAGTTTGCATGTTAGCAATTCTGTTTATAGTAAGATAAAATGCACCATAGTTACTGGCCAAAAGTTTGCTCTTGGCTACATCGCTGAGAATTCAGGATAAGTTGTTTAGTATCATCAACAGACACAGAGCTGTGAACAGATATTTTTTTTACCTTTTTCCACTGATCAGGGGTTTCTTTTTGTTCACTTAGGAATGCTTTTTTCATTTCCATACGTAGTGAAATAGTGTTTCTTATGGACAACATCAGAATATTTTTCTGTCAAGTAAGAAAAGCTCTTGCTGTAAGTAATAGTGTAATCTCCTGATGTGGGTGGAAGAGCAATATGTAAAAAATTAATATTGAGTGTTATGCCTTATACGTGTCTCCAGCTAGCATGTAATAAAAAGGTTCCCTGTTATGCCTTATATTCCTATTTCATAGGACAGCTAGTTTAGGTTCTGTTAAAATTTTTACACTATCTTTATCATAGAAGAACTACTTTTCCCCACTAGACTTCCAGTGCAGGTATATTTTAATCTTCAGGTTCCAGTGCAGTGCTGTCATATTTTCATCTTCAGGTCTGTGTAGCAAAGATGTCAGAGAAAAATCCACTCAGAGCCATGAGTAGACTTCACCATCCGTGGTGTCTCTCCTTTTGATGTCCAAGTTGCAGAGTGATCCTGTAGATAAATATAGCTGTGCCATCAGTTTCACCCCAGAGAGGGCAATTTTAAAAATCTGTTTTACATGACAGGCATACTTGAAAACCTTGTCTTAAGGTCTCTGATAGTGGGTGACAAAGCTGAGGGATCCTCAGAGCTGTGGTCAGAGGAACTGCCACCAGGCTGCTAGGAAGGGTATGTGGTCTGCCACAGCCTACTGCATGCAACTGTTCCTGTCTGTTGAAAAAATTCATTCTGGTTAATGATAAATTCAGTAAAATTAGCTAAATTAAACAGCCTGACGTGGCTTGTGAGACACAGTATTGTGTCAGAAAGCCAAAAGATGCTTTCGCTCCCAGTTTTCTGTCTTGTTTTGTAACAGTAGGCAAATTACCCTCGCCCCCACTCAAAACAAATCCATTGTCAGTCCTACTTGTTAGACAGACAGCTTTGGGAAGAGGCTGTGTTTCAGGATGTGCTTTTATGGTGTCCAGACAAGCCTTGTCCACCTCTGATGCTCTATCAGCACATGCCAGACATCACTTCTAGAGCACAAAATGAACCAGTGTGTCCTTGGATGACTAGTCTCCCTCTCTCTCTCTCTAACTTGCAGTATGGTTCAGTAAAACCAGCTTTCATAGAAAAGATCAGTTCTCCACAGAAGAGAGTGTGAAATGAGAGGGACAAGAAGACTATTGCTGTTGCCTGAGTTAAGAGGATGAAACAGTGTAAGAGTTTTTGTGGTGTAGAACAGAGCCTGGGTTTGAGAGCAGGGGCACAATGGTTGTAGCGGGTGGAACAGGAGATGGCAAATCAGCAAAGAGGGCCAAGGGTCTACATTTTTTGCCTGTCCTCTATAGCCGTGGCAGGTTGAAGCACACTTATCCAGGCTGAGCTTGCAGGGGTGAGGGATCATCGCACACGGGGCCTTTGCACTCTGCCCAAGTCGTGATGAATTTCCCCTCCTGCTGGAATTGAATGCTCCCTGCCTTGATCCCAAACCCCATGGGAGAAAATTGGAAAGCAGATAATGAATCAGTTTCTTTTCTTCTTTACTCAGTTGTAACTGTGAAGTAATTTAGCTGAAACTGGAGTTGGAAGATTGCACAGCTGGTGTTAGTGAGAAGAAAATGAGGCCAATATGTTTTTCAGTCTCAGTAAGAAGAAAAGCTGGGCAACTTCATGAGGGCATTTACTCAATCTCTTGTAAAAAAATTAGAGTCAAGAGGAGAGTGAAAAATATATTTTAATAATACTAGTACTCTACTTTACTAGTACTTTTACTTCCTAGCTAGTTTGTTGTGTTGTTGGCACTCTACTAAAACATTAAGAACTGATGGAGTCCAGAAAGCAGCAATCGAAATCATTAATGAGATGCTGCATTTTGCTTTACTAGGAAGAGGCTTGTGCCTGACTGATAGAAAGTGCTGTGCAAGGGCCAGTTAGTATTATGTATGGAAGTGAAATAGAGATTAACAAGATTAAGATTATTTAATTACCAGAAAATACAAATGCTATAATATGTCATGAAACAGAAGGCACAACACAGAGGTGACAATTTAGTTGCATGTACTAATTTCTTCTCTAATGCAAGCATTTAAGTATAAATCATGAAACTTAAAGACAATGTTTCCAAAAGGGAGAGGAAATAAAACAAACTTCTAATACACTGCATTATGTTGATATTGGGCATTGCAGTTAACAAAAAGCACTTAAAAAAAAAAGGACTGTACATGTGTCCAAACAAACTGAAGTAGGCACTTGAGTTCCATAAAGCAAATAGGCACTGCAGGAGTTTACCTGCATTTGTGAATTCTGGCCCCCTGAAGGCTGATGCTAAATGGGTGATTTCACACAATAAGAAAATTGGGTGCTTGAGATATTCCACTTACTCACCTGATTTGCCAGCAGAACTCTATCTACATTGCCAGCCAGCCAAGTTGGGGAACACTTGCAATAGTAATGTTTAAAAATGAGGCAACACAAGTAGAAATGAGTGAATTAAGGGACAGGGCTTCTCCATCTATGCACATGAAGCAAGCATTGTTTCATAGCTTTAGCTACTCATCTACTGACTTCCTCCATCATACTTGAAAACAGGTCACTGTGTGAAATACAATACTTGGGATTGCTCATGTATCCAGAAGCAACATGTATCTATTGCAGATTGGTTTTGTTGTTTCAGAAAGCATGGTCACATACACAGTCTTGAAAGAAGGTGGGAGTGGAGCCAATGTAAAATTAACCACAGTGAATAACTTGCACATTTTCAATGAAGTCTTTCATGTATTCTCTGCTTTTCAAAAGTGAACAAGGGCCAAAACCAGCCACATCACTTGGACTTGCTATAATGAACTCCTGCTTCTCTGTAGTCTGAATCTATGCCACTATCCTACACATACCACATCTAAGAAACCACGAACCCAAACCATGCGACCAGTGCATTCATGTCTCTACAATATGTTCGTTACATTAATAAGTGAATATAATGTTACAATGGCTGTGCCATTAAACAACACCTGTTCAATACAATGGAAACAAGGCACTCCATGATTAAATATATTATGTTCTTGACAAAGAACTGCACAACTGTTTGGCTAGAGCTGTGAAGCAAATGGTATATTTACATATGAAAAGGAATTTGTGTACATTTGATGAATGACAGAGTAATTGCTATATATGGCAAGGGAAAGGGATATAAAATATTTCGTATACTCCTAACTTCTTTTGCAAGTAAGTGGGAAAGGCCTCAGTATAGCTGTGAATGTACCTTTCTTGATCACTACGGCTAAGCAAAACGGCTGCTGGCTGCATTACAAGAGTACGCTTTAATCCTAGAAATCTTAGCTGGAAAAGGTTTGGTAAGATGTGTACAAATCTTACTGTAGAGTGGATACAAAATGGATGTTTTGTGTGCTTGAGTTTCAAGGGTCTCAAATCCAGCTAGTCTCCCCAGCCTGGTGCAGACTAGCTGGAGAGCTGTCAGGCAGAGAAGGACCTGGGGGTGCTGGTTGGCTGCCAACTGTATATGAGTCATCAGGGTGCCCAGGTGGCCAGGAAAGCCAATGGCATCCTGGCTTGTATCAAAAATAGAGTGGACAGTAGCTCTAGGGAGGTGATTGTGCCCCTGGACTCAGCATTGGTGAGGCCACACCTCGAGTACTGTGTCCACTTCTGGGCTTCTCACCATAAGAAGGACATTGAGGTCCTGGAGCGAGTCCAGAGAAGGGCAACCAGGCTGGTGAAGGGACTGGAGGGAAAATCATATGAGGAGCAGCTGAGGGAGCTGGGGCTGTTTAGCCTGGAGAAGAGGAGGCTGAGGGGAGACCTTATCACCACCTACAACTACCTGGCAGGAGGTTGTGGGGAGGTGGGTGATGGTCTCTTCAGCCAGGTGACAGGAGATAGGACAAGGGGAAATGGCACAAAGCTGCACCAGGGCAGGTTTAGATTAGATGTCAGGAAAAAATTTTTCACTGAAAGAGCTATCAGGGCCTGGAACAGGCTGCCCAGGGAGGTGGTTGAGTCACCTTCCCTGGATGTGTTTAAAAAAAGGGTAGATGAGGTACTTAGGGATATGGTTTAGCTTAGGACGGGAAAGGTTGGACTTGATACTAAAGGACTTTTCCAACCTTGTGATTCTGTGATTCTGTGAAATGTGAATTGGTCACCATTGTCTGATGGACACATATGTCTGGTCCACACTTTAATAAATTCCTGACAGAGATATCTTTTTCCTTTTTATTCAGTGAACATTTTTAATTTTTTTCTTGTTTTCATTCGCTTTAGTCTCACTATACCTTTCTAAGCCACTCACAATTATGGGTCTTGGCCCTAGTTGGGCCTACATGGCACCAAAACTGTGAAATCAGTGGGGGAAAAGTTAACGGTGGAGCACACCAGGGTGGGCACTATACCTTCTGTAACAAGTTGCTGAATAGAAAAGGAGACAGGATCAGAAGGTTATAGGCAAGATACTAGGTAAAGGCAAGGAAAAATGATATTTTTTCTACTTCAGTCTTCTCTGCTATGCACACATGCACATGGAGACACTTTTCATTGCAAATTTCCCTTGACATTGCTGCCCTCAGTAGTTATCTGGAACTAGACTCAAAAGTAGAGATCCTGTCCCACAATCTAAATCTTACTGCCCTGGTAGGAGGAAGAAGATGGCAGCTTTGGTGTGATGCAGTCACTGAAAGCATGAGAAATAGCAGGTGAAGAGAAGGATCCTGATGGGTGGAGAAGCACAGTACGTTCTTGATTTAGGAGTAGCCATGTTTAGAGGTGTTGATCTGATTTGCAGCAATGCTAAAGCCTCACAGCAGAAACTCATGGCAGTGAGAATCAGATTCAGCAAATATAGAGTCCTCTCAAGTACTGAGAATTGTAGTTGGCATCTCAAACTGGCCCCCCAAATTAGCTTACACTATGAACAAATTTGACTTTATTCTTGCTGACATATTTTTTCTTGTGCATCTAAAAATGGTAAAAATTTCCTGTCTTTTAGTAATTGTATTCAAGTTTATATAAATAAAACCCAGGAATAATATTAACAAATTATTGTATAAAAAAAAAAAAGCCCAAGAATGAGAAAATTCTCTTTTGCTTATAGAGTTTTAAAGGTATGCAACAAATGACACCTGAAATCGCATGCTGAATTAGTAGGATAAAGATAAATATCAAGTAGCTGCCCATTCACTGAAATAAGGCAAGGTTCCAGTAGAACAATGTCTGACCAAATTTTTATTATGTACCTGCCTGTGGGTATGAGATGTGTAACTGAACGTGGCCACAGGAATTGAGTTCAGGGAACAGGAGGGGCACTCAATTAAGAGGCAGTGGAAAACCTTAATCCTGCTGCTTAATTTGCTCATGTTCAAAGGATTGATTTTGCGAGTCTTATTATTCTTTTCACAGTTTTCTTCTCCAGTGCTGTTCATGGGTATGGAAAACAGCAACAGTGCTTTCTGAAAGACAGCTGGCACAGCTGATTCCTCAGAGCACATGACCACAAACCAAACCTCATACTGTCAGCCTACGTTAATCTTTGCTATGGCTTGCTTAGTTTAGTGATCCATCAAAATGTGGCAGTGTATAATGACCCTTTCTTCTATAAACACTTTCCCCCTCTTGTAGCTGATTTTTATGTCTGGACAGTGTATTGCACGCTGCATAAGTAGCAAGCGGCTCTCAATTCATAAGCATACCCAAGAAACAGTGATTCCCTGGTGAAGATTTTTAGGTTAGCGAACAGGAATCTCTGTAATGAGATCTTGCACAGCATTTGTTCACTCTTAGAAGATCAGAACATTCCTTGCCAAACCGTCAACCTTTAAGTGGAAATAGGACACACTGCCCTTCCAAGAAGACATGGATAGGACAGTACAACCCTCCTGACATAGTCAGGAAGACCTAAAAGAAGCAGGTCCTCTCATCTAAGACAACTAACCACAATTTTCCTTTTCTTGCTGACTTGTCAGTAGGCTTTCGCGTTTGTGTTTTGGAACATAATGCATAGCAACCATGTGTGGGCAAGCAAGATGATATACAGCTACTAGTACTTTAGTACCTGGTGAACAGGACTAGAGCCCATAAAAATGTTATTTGATCTGTTTCCAATTATTCCTCACTTTATTTAGTAACAAAACATGAGTTATGAAAATAACAATGATAACCATCATATTTACAGTCACAGCATTTTATCAAAATTAGAAACTGTAGATATGCCAAACAAATGTCCTAAATACATTGAGGGAAAGGTTATTTCCTTTCTCCCTTGTAATCACTAACTGAAAAAAAAAAAAAGAGAGCTAAATGACTGCACTGAATTCTTTTTGTTGTGTGATTTTGGTTTTGGTGTTTCATTTCTCTCTCCATTTAGCTTTTCAAGGAAATTGACATTTGATAATGCTGGTAGCAGCTCAAGGGAGATGGGCAGTTATTATTTTTTTTAGTTTACCCCAAAATTCTGATTATCAGACAACTTGTTGCATCAAGTGACCGTAAGAAAAAAGAGGAGAAATGAATTTTGCGAAACTAAAAGAAAGAACAATAAAAAAATATTTCTTCAAATTGTCAAGTGATAACAGTTAGATGTTTTAAAAGTACCTCAGATCAGTTCGTGGATAATCAAGGTTTATTTTGTGGTCATGGGTTATGGAATGTTGCGTTGTGTTGAGGTTAGTATGAGGCTGAGTATACTACATATACTAAACCCCCACTCTCATTTGTGAATGTTTGGCACTGTCAAGAATAAGCATAGCTCTAAAGAAGAAGATATTAAGTAGTAAGTTTAACTTTACATGAGAGCCACTGCCAGAAGAAGAGACCAGGACAATTCACTTTCCCCTGCTAATATTATTCTTCTTTTCTTTCCTGACTTAAATGGACTTTGTGGATCTAGTGAAAATATGTGACCTCACTCCATTGAAAAGGGTTCAGGTGTTCTGTTTAACAATAGAGGGTGTTGTGTTTATTTCCTTAGATTGATGTAGAGATAACATATGACAAGGTATGCTTCTAGCTGCTTCTTCCAGAAGCCACCCCTGCAGCATCCTCCTTCTCCACCAGAACCCAGCCATGCAAAACTGCAACACAAGGTAACCAAATTCTTGTTATGTTCTGGCGTCTTTGGTCAGTTTTGCCTTGAGCACAGAGTTATTAGTAGATGATGAGGTACCTGTTAGTAAACAAATGAACAGAAAGAATGTTCATGCTAAGATGAACCCAGGAAAGCAGCAAGAGCACTTCTTGTTAGGGCAGTCAAAGCTGAAATCCCAAGATTTGCATGGTGTAATATCAGGTATGTTCAATCCATAGGAAAAAAAGCATGGTCATAGCACAGTAGACAGCAGATGTTATGACAGACAGCCTTCAACTGAGTTCGTCAGAAATTTATGTGGCATCAAAGCATCCTCATCTTGCCAGATGTCCTACTCCATGAGCCAGAGAGGCACCTACAAGCTGGCACGCCTGGCTGGCTTTTCCTCTGAGGCCCTGAGCAAAAGAGAAAGCTGATTAGCTCAAGATCCGAGCAGACTACAGTACTAAGCACCACTGATAAATTAAACTAATTTACATTCTGCTCATAAAGTTTCTTCCTTGAAAAGGAAAAGTTTCAGATGTGTTGTCTATTCGAGACATATTACATACTCTCCCCCTCCCCACCTCATTTTAGGTTTTTAATTGGGGAAGAGGTACGTAGCTGGACAAAGCGAGATCTAGAGTTTGAACTGCAGTGCATAATGTTGCTTTCTCAACTAATGAAGACTGGGCATACCAAATTTGGAACAGAAACACTCAGAGAGTTTCCACCCCTTACAAAACTTACCCAGCAACAGGCCACTTAGTGGGCTGGTGCAAGGAAGCATGTAATATGACTGCTATAGAGCAGCATATACTTGTCCATCAATTGTAGAAGGTTATGTGTCTTATGTGACTTTGTCATGTACTCTATTTTTCAGTCTTTGTCTCTCATCACTTTTTGACTGGGAAAGGTAGAATACTGTTGACCTAATCTTTTCCACTGTTCTTTCCTTTCCCCTCATGTTTCTCAAGATTATTTGATTTTAGTGATTTTAGCAGACATGGGACATGTTACATTGAAAACCCTGACAACAAAGTCCTGCATTATTTTCATTTATGCAGATGGTGACACAACAGTGTGGTACACAGGCTGCCACCAGCAGATCTTGGGCATATTCAGAACAGGTCAAGGGCAGGTTCTATGCATATGAAACTAATTTGGGGTTTTCTGATTATTTCATTTTGAGCTTTTTTCTAAAGCTGCTAGTGTTGGCACCATTTGTACTACCATGATACTGCAAGCATGTCTTGCTTGGGCGTTTATTGCACTCTGTCAATAATGCCAGTTGCTAATGTCTTGAAGATATCCTAGTGTACCTTTAAAAGTGTGTGTTAATTAGACTAATCAGATAAAATAGTAGCCAGAAATTAAATCATAAATACATAAATATGTCTTTAGCCCCGCATGTACTTATGCATGGATATGTACTTTTTTACTCATACAGTTCCAGGTGATGCAGTTATTTTTCCAGTGGACACAGTATGGGGTAATTGCATAAAAATTAATTTTAAGTTCCAGTAAGTGACAGTGTCTCTCTCTAAGTGTGGTAAGTAAACAACTTTGCAAGATTTTTATCCACTCTTCTTTTTTTAAATCATCTCTTAGGTTTTACAACTAAGAGATTAAAAATCTTGACTATTTTGATGTCAGTTTAAAAGGGCTAGGAAAACTGCAAATAGTATGTGCAGTAAATCTGTGCCATGGCAGAAACAATCAGAAGAGTAAAGAGTAATGATTAAACATTTAATCAGAAGCATTATACTTTGTTGTGTTCTCATTGTAGCTGCAGGAAAAGATGCTGTAACAGATCTTTAAATAGAAAACCTGAGGCTAAATTCTACTTCATCCATCAAAAGCAGCTGCTAGGAGATGACCTAATTTTAGTGGCTTATCAATTCCTTAGTGCTTGTTGGTTGATGTAACTTTGATCCTCTGATGCTAGATGACTTTTGTGCTGAATATAGCTAGAATTTAATGTGAATCTTTTGGATGGCTGCCCAGCCAAGCTGCATAATCCAAACAAAGAGAGCGAGCAGTACATGATTCAAGCTACTCACGTGTACAATAACACAAATATATGTATCCTGATTCCTTTGGGCAATCAGCTCCATGTCACCAAGCACATATTTCAAATACAATGTCCTTGTAGTTTTTTTGGTGGTTACCCCCTCCCCCCCCCCCCCAAACAATGCTTTGCATTTCATTGGAAAAACAACACAAGATGCAGTGAGACTCAGCTGCTGCCAAGAAATAATGATAGAGTCAATAATTGCAGGACGTTTTTAATGAATGTTTTCCAAGCAAATCATTGCCATTTCAAAGGGCTGTTATTTCTATTTATGTAGAGATTAGCCTATACGTTATCAAGGAATGGGGATGGTTCTATGTTTTTTTTTATCATTAGTTTTTTGCAGCATTTTTAAGGGACCTTTTTTTTATTACTAGAAAATGTCTTGAACTGTCTATCTTTATCTGGACTGTAACTTATTTTCCTTTTCCTTTCTCTCTTTTTTGGCTCTTCACAAAAACCATCTGTGACACACATGCAAGATGCTGGGTGTGTGAGCAATGCTTCACACATATTTACTTGCCCTACTTGGCATTATTTGCTAGTCATTAAAGATTATGCAGGAGTTTTTTGTGTCCCCTTTTTTTTAACTCTCTTAGCAAGTTAAGGTAGGGGTAAGAGAGTGGTCAGGCTGTTGTACAGTTTTGGTTTGTGGGTGGGGGTTTTCTTTTGTTGTTGTTTTTTGTTTTGTGTTCTGTGCTGGTTTTTTTGTTCTATTTTTTTTCTATGAGAGCCTGTGTCTAGTGTTTAGACTAGGGAGGATTTAGGCTTGGAGGATTAGAGTGGAAGGATTTCTGGATTTTCTTCCTGGCGCTGACAATCATGCATTGTGTGAGCTTGGGCCAGTCACTTAGGGCCTGTTTTTCACACTCCAGTTGAAATAAATGGGAACTGCATGTGCTCAGCACCTCTGCAAACCAGGTCATTTATCTCTCCTCCTTTCATTTATGCACTGATAAATATAACAATCTTTGCCTTTGCGTATGCAAACTCAGTAGAAGGATACAAATATGGGCAGTTAAGTTAAACATGCAAATCCCTCTTTTTGATGCAAAACTGTCCATTTCATACAACCAGGGATTTTTACATTTCTGAGCCTGAGGTTATTTTTTGAAAAATAGGCCATAAATGACAAAATCTATACAGACTTGTCAAGGAGGCACAGCTGAAATCAATATGTTTGTGTAGCTTCTTTTCTATAGTTTCACTTCTGTAAATATACTATTAGCTATAATAATCATTGTAGCCTTACATTATTGCTAGATTAAACCATGTTGCCCATGTGCATATGCCTTGGGCTTTACATGCTAATTGTAAATTATTACAAAACTCTGTGTTAGCTCTTTGGCATACTTGAGGATTCTTAAGTGGGCTTCATTATCCTTTTCCCAGTACCTGTATCTCTTCAGTGACAGAAAGGGGGTTCAAAGTGGCCAACGTGCAACTCAAGATTGCCCCAGTGGACATACCCTATGAACATGTAGCATCTAGTACAAAAAGCAGGAGAGACATCTGTAATAATGTCAGATTAATGTCTATTTTCACTCTGCCAAACTCTGCTCAACCCCTCACCCCCCAGTAATATGAACAAATTTCTTAAGGAGAAATGATGGTGATCATCTAAATGCTACTGTTCTTGACATAAAAATGTCAGTGGCTCCTGTGTCCTCCTCATGTAGGAACTTGCTGGAAGTCAGAAGCACTGAGGGTCTTTCTTGCAGGCACGGGGTACTGCCCACCATCCTCATTGCTGTTTTGATGCAGCAGATGATAACATTTGGGTGAACATCCCAGTTAACAAAAGAAAACAATCAAACCAAACCAAACCAAACCAAACCAAACCAAACCAAAAAAAACCCAACAACAAATAATAATAAAAAAAATCAGTAGCCTTTTTGTGGAAAAAAATTAACTGTTTATGTTTTGCCCAAAGTCTCACAAAAAGACCAGAGCATAACAAGGACATCCTACCCGGTGCTTCCAATTCAGATCCTGCTTGCTGGGACAGTTCCTCCTGTCTACACACACTCCTTTCCCTAAGACTCCACAGTGTCCCCTTTCTCAGGGGAACGACAAGGCTGTCACACAACTGAAATGCAGAGGAATGTCAATACGTGATAGAGGAAGCCTTTACTCTCAAGACCTTGTGCTTTGACATCTCTCTGGCACACACATCAGCCATGGGCTGGGGAGATGTTTACCTTTGCTTTGCATAAGGTACATACCTCAAGTGATGGCATTGGAGAATTCACAGTGTGCGTGTACAAGCCTTGGCTGTGTTTCAGGCTATGAGAATTGCCCTGGACAGAAAATCAGCCACGCTTGTGGCACAACAAAGAGCTGCCACAGCTCTTGTGCTATTGCCCCAGCCTTTCCAGTGTGCCAGTCAGCTTCCCAAATTGAACTTGATAATTACAGTGTTGTGTAAGCACATGAGCTTACCCAGACTCTTCAGTGAAACCAGACCAGCTTAAACATTTATGACACAATTTTGTTCCCACTGGACTGCACAGATGATTATCGTCAATGGAAATAATTTTACATATTCTGTAAGTGTCAGAGAACAAACAAACAGCTGCTGCCTCTAGAAAGGAGCAATATATTTTGAGAATGGGGCTGGCAGCCAGGCATTCCAGACTCCTCATGCTGGCCCTGGGCAGATTCTGTATTCTTGCTGCCTTGTAGTCCCCGTGCAGCACAAACAGGATTGTTTTGCCTTCCTTTGTTGTGGGTGTCTGTGAAGATTAAATAAATCACCTGAAAATTGCAAGCATTAAAGTTATTATGATTTTGAACAATCATCAGGAGCCTCTAGCTTCTAGTCAGTCCTGTGGCTTCTGAGGTTTCAGTTAAAAAATCATACTGGTGGGATGGTTTTTTTGCTGTGTTTATGGCTCTGTACTTCACTGAAGTTTTGTGATCCTTGTTACCTATGAAGAAATCTCCTATACCTTATGTGATATTCTGAAGATTAATTTCATATTACAAGGTTAGTGAGTCAATATTGCAAAATGCCAGGCTTTACTACTGTCAGGATTGTATTAAGCAGTTAGGGCTAACAATAGGAGTGAAAGTGCCCTGCTTGCAGGGTGAGCTGCTAAGCAGCATCACCAACTGGCCCAGTTGTCTCATTTACAGAGGAAGCCAGCTGAGGAACAAGGATGGGCTGGGGACCCAGATGCATCTCATTGACCTGGATGTGGCAGCTGTACTCTTCTACCTGTACTTAACCCACATTCTGCCTATCTCTGGATGTGGGTTAAAGTGGTTGTGAATATCCTTCAGTGTTTTTCAACCCACTTGCTATGTTTGTGACTGCAATGCAAATGAGGCTGCAGTGCTGTAAGGTATGATATTACCTGCGTGAAGACAGGCTTTTAAATCCAGTAATGCATAACATACTTAAATGAGCAGATGTGATCAAACATGTCAAATGACCCTGAAACGTGTTTGGAGGCCTACTCATTTTTCCAGCATCCTTGAACTTCTACTTTTCAGGAGTGTGAAAACCAGTTTAGACATGGATTATTTGTTACAGAGACATGAGCACTGAGTGTTGCTAAATGATCACAAATGAGCAGTTAGCAATTTGAAAGCACTCATATTCTTACGTATTTGTCTAATGGAACCAGTATGCTAACTAATGTTTGCTACAGGTCAAGTGAAAAAATGTGGATACAAAATCAGTTATAATAAAATACATACCAAATTCTATGCTGTTTTCTGATTTTTATGCTAATTTGCACTTTATCCATGAAGTGCCAGGTATAAAAACTCATCTTCATGAACATTTACACTTTGCGCCAAGTTACGTGCCACTGTAATTACTCTTGGATACACAGTGCTAAAACTGAAAAATTAATTTTCTCTGCCCAAAATACTACTATTTGTTCCTGAAATGAGACATTTGTGCATGGAAGAGCACCATAAAATGCCAATTTCTTCTTTCAATGAGTGAACAGATTCTTTTTGGCATTTTTTGGCACTTTCTGAGGAAAAGATACTGTGTTTGTCTGATTAAAGTAACAAACATTGAACACAAGCATGCCGTTCCTTTGCTAGTACTCCATAAAGATCCACCTGCCTAACCAGACTTTTGGAAAATACTTTCAGTGAAAAGCGTGTTCATTAGTCGAGATAGAAAATCCAAAAACGAACTTATCTTGACATGCATCAACATGTAAGAAACATGGCACTGGAAATACAGTGTCAGTGGTGGTTTTACCTCATTGGAACTTCAGAAGCAAAGTAGTTCATGGCTTTTGCTGTAAATAATGCAGCAGCCACCATGAGCACTGGTGTCAGGCAAAGGCCTGGAAGCTCACGGTCCTCCCCTGGGGCAGTCGGGTAAAAGGGGTGGCTGTGCCCAGCAAATGCCAAGAGAGCTCTGGAGGCTCTTGAGCATGACTTGTGAGACCTCTGGGCAGGCACACTGAAGTTTCTTCTCTGCACATTATTGGAAATAGCCCTCTATGACTTGTCCATGACCACACATGATCACTATGGGTGAGTTGGGAATGAACCTGGGTTGTCCACATCCTTGGCAGGTATCTCAAGGTAAATGCACTGCCTTTCTGGCTTTTTCTGGTGCTGGAACTCACAGAAGAAACTGGCATTGAAGAAGCAGTGAGCCTGCTACAGCCCATGTGACTCAGACAACTATGAATTTCTTTGCTGTTTCGGTGATTTTTTGTGTAAAATAATAACTAAAAAATTCAAACCAATACTGCTGCAATAGTGATCATTGTAACAGAATTTGTTACCAGATCTAGGTTTTCAAAAGCAATTTCCTTAGTTTATTTTATGCTTTTGTTTTTTTTGCAGCTTGGGAAAATTCAGGAAATAAGACATGTTATTTAAGAATGCCCAGTGTCTTTTTTGGAAGGAAGACCCAGGCTATGCTACATTGCCATTAATGGAAATGAGAGTTAAGAGCCTAATCCTTTTGCAGCAGGGGAGATTAGAGCATATTGTGAATATGATTTCAGTATATATACCAAGTTCCCCAAGGGTATCTCATCAACAGCAACTTCAAAAGTTACTTTTATGCCACTTCCACTCAGCTGACAAGAACACTTGACATTTTGAGAAGGTTTAGAATAGAAAACATTAGCAGTTCGTGTTGATCATGTAACTCATTGGCAAAAACACTACTGTTTAAATATCATGTTCAGTCATCGCTGGATTGCAATCTAATGAGCATAAAAGATGAGTACTTCTCAAAAGTGACTTGTTTTGTAACTTGCATGGTTACAAACTTGCAAAATTAAAACCATGGACATTTACTTCCCCCATAATATCATTTTCAAGGACAGTGTCCTTTTACGCCTTGGAAAGGCATCCTAACTGCTGTAAATAGTCATGATTCTGTACTTGCTACTCAGTGAAATCTCAATAGGAAATTTTCATTGTTATGAACAGGATGAGTAATCTTGCTAATGTCACAGTTACCAAATATGTTCTAGCTTGTCTTTGAACACCTCCAGCTTTATGGATGTATTTATCCATTATCAAGTAGTAGTGTTCCAGGTAGTCCTCAAGTAAAAGGAAACACAATGTGCTCTTTCTTCCAACTGACACAATCACTGCTTGACTTTTCCTCTAATTCATCTGACCAGCTTTTAGAATTCACTCTGGCATGGATCAAGAAGTGGGATTGCTGATGTCTTTAACTTGCTTGTTTATTTAACTTCCCAATACATAATCAGTTGAATAAAAATGACCTTCCCCTAAATATATCTGAGTGGCTATACTATATTATACTAATGACTACAACATGCAGAAAGCCAAAACAAGCTTTTTGCCAGTATCAACAGAAATGATGAAAACACAGTTTGCAGCAATGTACGAATTATTGCTGCCAGCTTGCAGTTCCCAAGTTAACTCTTGATGAAGTTATAAATTGTGACAATGAATACTGTTTTTATCTTGAGTCACACTGTGAGCCAATTTCTGCTGTCATAAATTGAGACTAAAACCATTGCAGTTAGATGCTTCTATTTCTGTCCAAACAAAAGCAGAATTTTCCTTAAAAAAATCAAATTATGATAGTATGAGATGGAAAAAGGCACACATCACAATTTCTGTTGCATGGTTTCAACCAGTTCAGGGATACTGGTGGAAGGTAACTCAGTGAGTCAATCTGGGAGTTGACTTACAGCAAGATGTGCAGTTCAGAGCTTTGTGAACAAGGAAGTAGAAAAGAAACCTAATTTCAAGCTCCATTGGAAATTGAGGGGAAGCAAACAATATCTGAGAGATAGAAAGCAGGGAAGGGATAAGATAAAAATTCATGAGAGATAGAGGGGGTGGGAGAAGGAATGGAATTGTTTATCTGAATCCTCTTTAAATGTCTTCAAGAGACTTTGTTCCAGACCATCCTAGTTTTAGCTTTTTAAAAACAAATCCTCCCTCTTATTTTAAATAGGGGTATGCTAGAATTAGAAGCACTTACCCAAACCACCCAGGCTTTAACTTTCAGGGTTCAGAAAAAAATGGGACCTGGAACTGAAACAACTTTGGTTTGGCTTTTGCAAAACCCAAACCACCATAAATTTTTTCCCCATAGCTAAGCTAAAGCCTCAATCGGAGAACTAGCAGTGAACGTGTAAAAGCAGCACACACTAAAAAGAACAATTGCAGTTCAGCCACATTGCTTTGTGCAGTGCTGACTTACAGGATGCTGGAAAGATAACAGAAGAGAAATGTTTGCACCCAGGAGTAACTGTGGAAGGCAGCAGGATTGTTTTAGGAGTATGGGGCTGTATTCATGTAACAGTGAGGCTATCTCCACAGAATTCCACCGATGTTACATCGCAGTTCTATCTGTGGTAGAGAGCTTGCGTCTTGGCTGAGAATAACTGAAAGTCTGAGACATTTTCAAGTATAGTATGTGTACCCTGTTTCACTTCATTGCTTTGCTTCATTACTGTGGTAATCTCTTTCGCTGCAAGTGTTTATAGAAAGCTTGTTCTCCAGGTTAGAAAACAAGAATTGTTTTCATTGTTGGGCTTCTTCCAAGCTGCGTCGTTAATTATAAACATACTTTCTTCAAATATTTTTTCACAACCATTTGTTTGGAAACCTTACTGTTTAAAGACCTGAGTAACATCACAGTTTGCCAAATGCCCTATTGTCCAAGGGGAAGAGTATCCAGGATGAAATGCTTATCTTCTTTTTCCCCTTGTACAATAATGCCCCATTACTATTCTTATTTGCAAAAGGGAGCATTTTTCTATTATCAGCCTATCTCCTGTAATATGCTTTCAATATTTAATAGCTGTTAAAATAAATACATTTTAAACATGTTTTGCTACAGATGAGTTTGCATTATTTCCCCCTCAACCTCTAAAATTTTAGGGACTTTTTAAACAGTAATTTGACAGGACTTTTTTAAAACTTTTTTGAGCAGAGAAAGTTTTGCAATCCTAACCATCATGTAAGCATTTTCAAATGAGAATATTCCTTCTGAAAATATGTCCACAACAAATTATGTGGAAAAAAAAAAAACTCAGAAAAATTCCAGGCAATCTTAGTGCATTTGTCATGATATAAATCTCCGCTTCAGGAGTGTTCTGCTAACAATTTCTAATTCTTCTAATCTTCTTTTCTGCAATGTTTTGTTAGTGAATAGTTGAAAACTATTTTGTCTTTTCCAGGTAGAATATGGAAGGGTTGTTTCCATGCCCCTGGAAAGTCTTGGTCAGAGTTTTTGTTGGAAGGGATAAAAGTCAAATGTACTTCAAATACTTTCGTGCACAAGGTCAGCTGGATTTTCTGGGACATGTTTTAAAATAAATGTGTAGCATAAATTTGTAAAACCTAACAATGGCTTCTGCATAGAACGATGATGTGTACAGAAGAGTGATTTAATATAAGTGTAATTTCCTGTAATAGCCAAATTTTAGGACACTGCCTAGAAGACAAACTTCTGCTGACTCACCCACATCTTGCTTCATTTTCATATATTAATGTATCTCTGGTCAGTATCAACCTTGGGTTGATGCTGCTGCTGACACATCTGTCCTGTTTTAATGTAAAGGCCTTAGGCTCAACTAAGTGTGATGTGAAAACAGGTGATATTCCCACCTGGTCTTTTACAGTCTTGTTTTTCTGTGCAGGAAAGGCTGGTGTTGGGTTGGGTTTGGTTTGGGTTTTTTTGGGGGGTGCTTGTTGTTTTCTTTTAGGTTGAGTTAACATCACAGATAAACTCATGGGTGGGTATATATCCAGAACATATATTACTCTAAGAACAGGTGGGAATAGCTGTAGAGACTTACTTGCTTTATACTTCCACTGTTTTTTCCAGAAAATTACATGTGACTTTTCTCCACTCTGTTTTGAACTCAAAGAGCTGCCAGAATCTTACCCACCATTGTGATGTAAGCAGTATGTGACCTGAGGGGTGGGAGTTTTGGGGTAGCACATCCATCCATTGGTATCTTTGAGGGACAACTAGAGCCATTTACTTTAACCTGGATGATGAGGCTGTTCATACTCACTGGGGAAGGAACTACTGCTAGCAGTAACAACTATGAGTCCTGTTCTTTGCAGATACAACACATTTTCTAGAGCTTGTTGGAGGGGTCCTTTGGTTCTTTGGGAGTTGAAACAAAGACCATGCACAAACTGATGTGCCAGTACTTGGAAAATGCTGTGCAAGACTACACATCGGCAGTGGTGGGAGGAGCCAGACAGTAAGTGTCGGATTACCTGATGGCTTACTCTCTTGAGAAACCAGCATCACCCACTAGAACTGGAAAACAGTTACTCCAATCTACAACAGAACTAACATAATTGTGAGATTATTTATACTCTGAACAGAAGCAAAGGAAGGGACCTTAGACATTTCTGTGCTTTCTGCCCATCTTTTTCTGCCCTAAATGTAGCAGCACACTGTCATTCTGGTCCACGGTGAAATTTCCTCTCAAGTGAAGCATCTAAACCTACAGTGGTCTCAGGGGACAGAACATCTTGTGGGAGCTCAGTGTCACACAAAGTGAAAAGAGTGGAGATGTTGGTTTTGAGGACAGATGCTTGATACTTCTGTTGTTGCTGATGTGTTTTGGAGACTGAAAAAACCTTCAGGCCTGGCCATTCCCAGGCAGTGGAGCCTGGAGGGGGGGTAGGTGCCTTAGGGGGTAGCATGCACCATCCTCTGCTGTCCCCTGTTGCTTGCAGAGAGGCACAATAACCATGGACCTGGCTTGTTTGTAGAAAGAACACCTCTCCCAGGAAGGAGACGAGCTCTTGGAAGGCCTCATAATACTTTGGGGACTAAGAGCATGCATACTAGAGGGGGAGGAGAGAGGAAATGCAAGATGCTCTTTAGAATTGGCTTGAGAGTGGAAAAGTATGTAGCAATGTTAAATGTAGTTTGTCTCTCTGTGTAATGTTCTTTGTTGTGCTTGATAATTTAGAGAATTACAAACTGCACTTATGAATAAACAAATGGGAGCATTGCTACAGGCATGTGGACAGCACAATATACGCGTGTGATGTTAGGTAGTAAATAGTACAATGTTGTCTTCGTGGTATTGGTGCCACATACTTTGCATGGAGGACTTAATCATTTACTAGCAGTAAAATCCATTAAGAAAGGCAGTTTTTCCCTTATATTGGCTTCCACCAAAGCCAGCATGTTGAAAAATAGGCTGTTTCCTTTTGCATCCTCAGATGACAGAAACTCCCCTCACTGTTCCACCCCCCAGCCTTAGCAGAGGAACATGTTGACTTAATGCTTTCTTTTCACTAATGATTTTGTATTTAGGACTTTGTTGATGTACTTCTGCTGCTATCTTAATGCAGATCCCAATTTGATCTTGAATTTAGGGAATGGAAAATCCTGATAAACATCCGGGCTGTCGTGAATGCAAAGGACAAAGCCTTTGTAGTAAAATGTCTCTCACATACGCCCATGAGAAGTGTTTGATGTGTTGCAAAAAGCATCTGTCTAAAAAAAAAAAATGTTTTTCCTCTTTGGCTTTGTTGAACAGACAGTAGAAGTAATGACACAAAGTAACCCTTCTTTTCCTCTCCTACTGCCCTCTTTTTTGTTTGATCTTGCAGCGATGTGATAATGGTGAGTCTGTAACTTGAAAGTAATTTCTGTAATGACTTATAATATGAACAGAGGGGGGTTTATTTTCTGCTGCTAAAGGGAGATCAAAGTATGATCTAGAGATTAGACCTGTTTTGAGAGAGAGAACTGAGCAGCCTATTTCTACCTCTGTCACTGAATTGCTGTGTCAAACTGGGCAAGTCATTTAACTTTTCTGTGCCTTGGGCTTTGCTGTGTACTACGGCATTAAGCTCTTGCGCTACTAACAAATGCTTTGCATGGCTTAATCATAAATGACTGCCTGCACACTAATTAGCCTCAGCTGGTGCAAAGTTCATTATCCTCGTTTTCAACCTTTGCACCAAATCAGGGGATGTGAAGGCTGGTTTTGATTTAAGTTTGGTTGCAGCTTGCAGGAGGGGGAGGAAGAAAGTGCTGAGGTCTGCAGAGGAGATGCAGGCAGTGGCACAGGCTGTAGGCCGATGGGAATTTCTGGGCTAAGGGCTGTACTGTACTGTACGAAGGATGCTGGCGTCAAAGAAACATATTACAGTGTTTTATCTTGGCTTGGATTAGTTTAAACAACCAGCTTGAGCTAGTAGCAGCAATATACACAGCACAGGCCAACCTTCCCAAAAATCCCCGTATCTCACATTGGCTGCACTTGACTTTTGGTCACTGGGTTTGTACCATGCTGTTGCTCAAACTAGTTCAAATAACCTCAGCTGAGGTATGCTGGCAGTCTCTCACAGCTGTAGTTTGGAGGTAGTGCATGCTCATGAGCTCAAACTGGCAAATGAAAAAGTCGGGTCTGTCAGTCTGCCAGTGTACTGCATCTGCACAAATGCATAATCCACTGAAAAGCAATCGGCTGGCCAAGCCCTCCAAATACCAGGACAAAGTTGTGCCAACAGTTGTCTCCCTGACAACCGTGTGAGCACTCTTATATGTGGAAGAAATTGGTCACAATTCAGTCTAGAAGGGGGAAAAAACTTGTGGAAATCCCTCTGCTCTGGACAAGGCTGCAGTTTTGCCGTCTATAAAGAGGGGAAGATGGCAGGAGTGTCCCGTTCTGTGGACTGGGAATTTATTCCACAAGAACATGCAAAGGCAACACGATTAACTCAGAAGTGTGAGAGCAATACGATGCTGTGTGCAAAAGTAGGCTCACATCAGTTCTGTATTTTGTACACAGGCAGCCTAAAAGAATAGACTCCCTGCTGAAAAATATCTGCAGTCTGCATCCCTGGAGAATCAGTAGCAGTTGAAGAAAACTTCCAAATGTTGCATGCATCTGTGAGGGAAACAGGGAAGCTGCCTTCTCCCATATTATCAACAGGGAAACTAGTGAATAAAGAGATTAATAGGCTCTGTGTGTGGTGCAATGTGTTGGGGGGGGGTATTTGTTGTTGTTTTGATGCACCAGAGAAAGAAGAAAATCCCCTGAATTTCCCAGTACAGCATAGCAAAGCAAATCCCATGAATCCCTGCAACAGTGTCTTCTTGCACTCTGCCCTCTGTCCTTCTAAGGGGAAATGTTGGGTGGCATACAACATTTAAAAAGTTAATGATAGCCTAGCTGCTAAAAGCTAACTCACAGCTTTGGGTTCCAGGAACAGAGGAATAGGAGGGCAGCCTGTTCATACCAAATGTCTGAGAGTACCTTACTCACGGGAAGCACTGGCAGACTATAAAGTGCTCTGTTAATTATTGTTGACATTGCATAGAGAGCTTCATGCTGTTCTTTCTCTGCCTACTTTGACTTAATTTGTTTGAGAAAGTACTTTTTCTGTGCTGCAGTTGCGTAAATTCATATACTCTACTGCACTGACAGATGTGTCTTTGTTTTAGAGAAAGCAATTATTTTTTTCAGTACTGAATGTGAATGGAGCATTTCACACTGGTGGCTTCCAAAAATATTTATAAAGTGAAGCTGAGCAGCTCAAAATATTTTGCCCTCCTACACTGACATTCACAAGCCTTTATAACACTATTATCAAAAGCATTTGCAGTGGAACATGCATGGTTCGGCCACAAAGACTCTGTTAGTCAACAAATGACTGAAGGCACACAGTTTAGTCAGCTCTACCCCACACAATGTGTAGCAAAACCCAGTTAACGCAACTGTAGCTAACAAGGCAATACTTCTATATTGTGGGTCAAAGATTATCTTATAATGATCCTTAGCTCTCCTAACTCCTGCTTATCTGAGGCAACAGAGGGTGAAGAAGTAGAAAGGGACTAAAATTCCCCTTTCTCCCTCCTGTTGGTAAGGTATGGTTTGACTCTTCACTGACCTCCACAGGCAGTGCTTGCTCTGAGGCGTGCCAGGACTCTGGCTGTGAGAGGTGGCATTGTTTGCCTCCACATTTCACCATTGACAGTACCTCGGTGTCCTTCAGCTTGCTCTCCCATTCATTGATTCTTACTGAACACACTGGTAGGAAATGAAGCATGCTGCATCCACTCAAGCAGAGAGAAATGCTCCCTATGAATACATAAATGCATCAAACTTATTCTTACGTTTTATTTTAACTTAAAATTACTCCTCTGCCAATTGATTGTAATGATTTCCATACTCTTCTCCACCATTTTGATGATGACCTCAGTGGAGGGATAGAATGTTCCCTCAGTAAGTTTGCAGATGACACTAAGCTGGGAGGAAGTGCTGATCTGCCTGAGGGTAGGGATGCTCTTCAGAGGGATCTGAACAGACTGGACTGATGGGCTGAGACCAATGGGGTGAAGTTTAACAAGGCCAAATGTAAAGTGTTGCACATGGGACATAACCCCATGCAGTGCTACAGGCTTGGGGGAGACTGGATGGAGAGCTGCCAGGCAGAGAAGGACCTGGGGGTGTTGGTTGACTGCAGACTGAATATGAGTCCGCAGTGTGCCCAGGTGGCCAGGAAGGCCAATGGCATCCTGTCTTGTATCAAAATTGTGTGGCCAGTAGCTCTAGGGAGGTGATTGTGCCCCTGGACTCAGCATTGGTGAGGCCACACCTCGAGTACTGTGTCCAGTTCTGGGCTCCTCACCATAAGAAGGACATTGAGGTCCTGGAGCGAGTCCAGAGAAGGGCAGCCAGGCTGGTGAAGGGACTGGAGGGAAAATCATATGAGGAGAGGCTGAGGGAGCTGGGGATGTTTAGCCTGGAGAAGAGGAGGCTGAGGGGAAATCTTATCATTGCCTACAACTACCTGGCAGGAGGTTGTAGAGAGGTGAGTGATAGTCTCTTCAGCCAGGTGACAGGAGATAGGACAAGGGGAAATGGCACAAAGCTGCACCAGGGCAGGTTTAGATTAGATGTCAGGAAAAAAAATTCACTGAAAGAGCTGTCAGGGCCTGGAACAGGCTGCCCAGGGAGGTGGTTGAGTCACCTTCCCTGGATGTGTTTAGAAAAAGGGTAGATGAGGTACTTAGGGATATGGTTTAGCATAGGACGGGAATGGTTGGACTTAATATTAAAGGACTTTTCCAACCTTGTGATTCTATGATTCTGTGATTTTGAAACCAGGGCTTCCCATGTATTTCTTCCCACAAGGAGTCCTCTGAGTGAACTATGTCTACAATCAGTGCCCTCCAGCTGCAAGTAGAAGAGCATGGCTGACTGACCTTGTTAGTGTAGTGATGATAATTGATGCTCATTGATTTGAATGATAAAACCATAGGTATTCTATATCTATTCTGAGCTTTTTGCATTTCCAACTTTAAAGTCTAAAAATGTTGTATGATGAATAGCAGTGAGTCCAGGGAAATCCACCTATAAACCTATTAAATAATTACATCTCCACTGGCTTTGGTAAGCTCTTCTGTGTCCCAGGGAACCAGGGACAGTGAGGCCATGCACCTTATGAAACATTCTGATTCTACTCAGAGAGAAGTTTCCCGTCTCTCTGAGAAGGAGCAAAGCAGGAAAAAGAAGCAAGGTGTGTCCTTCCACACTAGCCTGCCTTCGTAAGTATGAGTTTGTGATGATAGAAAGAAGGTGGGCAGCTTTACTCAACAATGAGCAGGAATTCCACCTAATCCCCCTTCTTCATTATTGAGGAGATAAAATGTCACTCTAATAAACCCAATGACTGCACCCTCAGTAGGATGCCATTTCCTTTTAATAAGTGTAGAAGTTTATTTCCTCATAATCCTTGCCTTGTTTGGCCACAATCCTTTTCCGTACGCTTGCGTTTTTCTGTTGCTAAATGATTCTTTCTTTTTTTTTTTTTAATTGCTGGTGAGTGTGTGACCCTTTTGTCATCTGTATGCAGTGTTAATTCTGTGCTATTGAAGCATGTCAAAAAGAAAAGTGCCACAGCTGAATAATTTGCAGTGGAGATCAGTGATTGAGATATGTATTTTTTAAAGCCACTTATTTTGGTTTTGTGAGTTTTGGGGGCTTATGGGTTGAAGCTCTAAAATTTAAAACCAGGGAAGAGTAGTACCCTTTCAAGCTTGTGTTGCAATTTATGTGCAACCCTCTTGCTTATAGCTTACAGCAGGTGAAAAGCAGTAATGGGTAACCCAGAATGCAATTAAAGAAAGAAATGTGGAGAAAAGTAAAGCAGACACATGTGGTCTTTTGTACCCTATGAAGTTTTAATTCCCTTTAATGATTTTGTAACTTAATTAAAAAGACCAAACTCAATTTTCCCATTTGGTCAGCACAAAGTAAGAGAATAGTAATCATTTTGTTTAAAATACTATGGAAGAAGCTACTCCTCTAGCATTTTGTGGACTCAGCTTGAAGAGAGAGTTTGTCTCTAATGTAACCCTTCCAAGGGAAGCAGAAATTGATATGACAGATGATCTCAGACTATCTGAAGAATTGGGTTAAAGGATGAGGATGGACAGGGATGTTCTTCTGGCACGAGGTAGCCTTCCAGATGAAGGATGATGAGTATCTGTGCAGAGGCATTTGTTTTCAATGGCCCAGCCAGGACTGTGAAGTAGGCTTCCTTTCCTCTGGGAGCGTAACTCTAATTTCACCAGCTCCTCAGCTTCTCCTGTAAGTGAAGAGCACCTTTCTCTGACCTTGACGTTTCTGGCATAAATGTTTAGGGGTGTGTAAAAACACAAACAAATGCTCCTCTCCTTGGGGAAAGGATAAGTGAAAAAACACGTGATAGATAATAGTGACATACTTAATGAATGACTGATTTGCACTTTTATTATGCTCTTACTGAAGTTTTAAGTAGGCACAGAAGAGAAACAGAGCATGTTATGAGGCCAGCATGTCTTGTGCATTAGTGAGCTGATACGTACGCACAATGTTTAAAGCTGCCCGATTTCCCAAGGAAGCCTTGGACTTGTCTGCAGAAGTCTTCCTAGAGCTTTTGATCTATGTAAAAATACAGTTTCAAAATTCACCTCCTGCCCCAAAATTACGAATGAGCTTTTGCAACCAGCTTGTGAGATGTCCTTGTGAGATGCTCATCTTCCCGTTGCAACATGGTGCCTCTGTCTTAAGAAAAACTATTTTTTTCTAAAACACCCGTGAGTTACTTGAGCTTGCATGCTTATGCTTGGTAGGTGTACAATGCAGTACCCCTTAGGTGGATACCTTCTACTGAGAACAGCATGGCTACTCTCCCTCATCAGATGGGGACAACAGACACAGAGCAGCAGTCACAGGTGTGTAATGCACACCAAGATGTCCAGCTGCATGGAAAGATAAGAGAAACAAGAACTGGCCAAACTGGTTATAGAGGCCCAGTTAGGGGCTCCTGGATGCTGGGTCTTGTTCGGGCAGGCAATGAAACCTGCTGCAGCACGGTGGCTTTGTTTGGAGAGAGCCTCGCACTCCCTTTTTTTTTTCATCTCCGACTCCCATTTTTATCCTAATTCCTTCTCCCTTTTTTAATAGTTGAAGGAATACACTGGCAATGCTGAGTGCTGAGTCGGAGGGAGGCCCCAGTTAAACTGGTTACAGATGTGCTCAAACTGGCCTGCCTGTGCACACAAAAGAGGAAAGTGTGGCTCTCCAGTTCTGAGAAGGCACCCATGTGCCAGGCAATGCACGTGGCTGACTGCCACACTTACTAACCTAGTATTAACTGCATTAATTGCGGACATAAACAGTGTTTAGTGCCAAGTATGTCACAAGCTGATTATAAAAGCTGTGGTGTAGGTAGATTTTCAAATTATGCTTCACTTTTAATTTTAAGCACCTTCCCTTCCCTTCCCTTCCCTTCCCTTCCCTTCCCTTCCCTTCCCTTCCCTTCCCTTCCCTTCCCTTCCCTTCCCTTCCCTTCCCTTCCCTTCCCTTCCCTTCCCTTCCCTTCCCTTCCCTTCCCTTCCCTTCCCTTCCCTTCCCTTCCCTTCCCTTCCCTTCCCTTCCCTTCCCTTCCCTTCCCTTCCCTTCCCTTCCCTTCCCTTCCCTTCCCTTCCCTTCCCTTCCCTTCCCTTCCCTTCCCTTCCCTTCCCTTCCCTTCCCTTCCCTTCCCTTCCCTTCCCCTCCCTTCCCCTCCCTTCCCTTCCCTTCCCTTCCCTTCCCTTCCCTTCCCTTCCCTTCCCTTCCCTTCCCTTCCCTTCCCTTCCCTTCCCTTCCCTTCCCTTCCCTTCCCTTCCCTTCCCTTCCCTTCCCTTCCCTTCCCTTCCCTTCCCTTCCCTTCCCTTCCCTTCCCTTCCCTTCCCTTCCCTTCCCTTCCCTTCCCTTCCCTTCCCTTCCCTTCCCTTCCCTTCCCTTCCCTTCCCTTCCCTTCCCTTCCCTTCCCTTCCCTTCCCTTCCCTTCCCTTCCCTTCCCTTCCCTTCCCTTCCCTTCCCTTCCCTTCCCTTCCCCCAGATTCCTTGGATGTGTCTGTGTATTTACAAAAATACACGTGCCTCGATCGGGACAGCTACAGGTTGTAAATTCTATGCAAGGACCTGCCTCTGGCTGGAAGCTAACTGTCAGCCTCAGGGGAGGGAGAGACCCCGCCGCCCGCCCGGTCCTGTCCCGTCCCATCCCGTTTGGCCAGGCCGCTGACCTACTTTTTCTGCATTTCTCCCCATACCGCCCGGACCCTTCCCACGCCCCGGGGCTCAAAGGCTTTTAACCCGCCAGAGAGCATCAGCAGCATCTGCATCTTGCGCCTGTGCCCCGAGGTGGTCCCTCGCTGCGCGCCCGCGCAGGGAAAAGCAGAGGGGGCAGGAAGCGACCGCGGAGCGGGGCGCTGGCTCGCTGGGCCGGGCCATGAACCAATCCGTCCCCGCAGCACCATCTATTGGGGATCTGTCGGGCCAGGGCCAGTTGCCTTGATATGAAGCACGCTTTTCATTTTTTCGGTCGTTGCCCTAAAGCTTCCCCGAGATTGGTGTGGGGCCCGGCCATTATCTCCCTGTAATTAATCTTTAACACAGCAAATAATATCCATCATAAAATCTGACGTAACTGAAATTCCCAGTATGCGCAGAAGTGTTGCTGATGCCATTTCTGTACGATGCAGCCCCACCTTACTGCAAGGGGACAGGTCATCAAAGCGATTTAGAAAGGCTCTGCCCTTCGTGACTCATGCTCCGGTGCTTTGTCTGGGAAAGGCTGTGCGATTATTGTGATAAACGATGTCCGGCACAGCATACACTGAATACTGGTGTGAAAAGCACATGCAGGTGTGCCTGATATATATTGTGCTTAATGTGGTGAAATAGTGCTCAGTATGATTTTTGGCTAATTAACTGTAACTTGCTATTGGATCGCACTTTGCCTTCCTGTGTTTCTGCTAAACACTGGGGTCGTTTTTTTCTCTTTTTAGAAGAATACTTAAGGAACAGCCCTTTACTTGCATAAAAGGTCGGAAAGGGAGAAGATAATCCTCTGTCATTTTTTAAATCTAAACCCATTACTAAACAGGTCAGAAGTAAAATGTTCTGAAATCAAAAAACTGGGCTGGAAGCACACCTTTTAGAGTATGGTAATCTTTGCTTGGTTTGAAAAGTACATGCTGGGTTTTAATAAAGATTGTTGGATTATTGGAAAAGTGTACAGAACTTGTCAGCAAAGCATTTACTAAAGTATATAAACACCACTGAATATACAAAAAAAGGGCATGCAAGTACACGCAGATAATGAAATGAGTACTTTGTCCAAAGAAGTTAAAGCTTTCCTGATGCAGCTGGTAAAACTTGGAACAAACGCAAAACTGCTAGGAAAGGAGTTTTCTAGCAGCATGGACTTTGTAGGTTCAGGGCCAGTGAGTGTCCATGGAGCAATCAAGCTCTGTGGGCACTGTGACCCTGGAGTAACAACTGTGGGTCATTCTTCTGGTCATTGTGCTGTTGAAGGATGGCAGGGATGGGCCCTGTTTCTGTTCTAAAGGTAGGCAGGTGCTCCTGTGCTTTGAGAGGACAGGCTGTCTTGTGTGCTTGGCTGTGCTCCATTGCTTTAAGACATTTCCCAATGAGGATGTCTTGGCTGCTAGTAGCTACTGACCTATTTGTAACCTGTGTTATGCAGAAGGTTTATTTTGAGAGCGGTAAGTGGAGAGTTGCAGGGACATCTGGGCTTGATCTTCTCCCTCCCACAAAGGAGACACCTTCCGTCAAGCTTTGGGCTATCTAATGGTGTTGGATTATCCTTAGCTAATTTAATAGTGTCCTGCTGTTAGGGGTAATATACAAATCCTATACTGACTGTCAGATCTGTCAGTGACTTTGACAGGAATAACTGCCAGGTATCAGCAATAAGGCCATGGGCCTTGGCAGGACTTCAGGGTACTGTCCATGAGATACTGGGGTAATTCCTGGAAAAGAAGGATTTTATAAAGTGGTTGCAGGTATTTGTTCATCTAAATGGGTTAGGGTGCTTCTGCTTCCCATGTGTCTTTCTCAAAACACAGCATTGATATTGGGTTGCAGATGGCAGTCACCCAGAAGTATAAATTAGGCTGCTGGGTGTAGCCAAGTGCAACACCCTACCTCCTTTGCAGTTGTCGCTTTCACAGTAGCTATCTTGGTTACTAGACGGTTAAATTGTGGTTTATTTCTTTTTTGTTTGAGTTTAAGCAGTTGTATGCAAGTTGCAGTGAACAGTAATATTCTGGGACAAAGAATTTGCACACAAAGAAGAATTTGAAAAATAATTTGTAGGCAAAAACATCCCAGCTAAAATTAACTTACCAGTTTACTGTCATAAACTGATTTTTAGTTTCCTAAAGGACACAGACAATAGGTGTTGGTCAATGGGTCTATGTCCAGGTGGAGGCCGGTGACAAGCGGTGTCCCCCAGGGGTCTGTCTTGGGACCGGTTCTCTTTAACATCTTTATCAATGACATCGATGATGGAATTGAGTGCACCCTCAGCAAGTTTGCAGGTGACACCAAGCTGAGTGGTGTGGTAAACAGAACAGAAGGAAAGGAAGCCAACCAGAGGGATCTTGACAGGCTGGAAAGATGGGTCCAGGGGAACCTAATGAGGTTCAACACTGCCAAGTGTAAGGTCTTGCACTTGGGCCAGAAGAATCCCAGACATAGATACAGACTGAGAGAAGAGTTCCTTGAGAGTAGCCCTGTTGAGAAGGACCTGGGGGTTCTGGGATGAGAAACTTAACATGAGCTGAAAGCATGCTCTTGCAGCTTGGAAGGCCAGTGGTATCCTGGGCTCCATCAGAAGAGGGGTGGCCAGCAGGGACAGGGAGGGGATTGTTCCTTTCTGCTCTGCCCTCGTGAGGCCTCATCTGGAGCCCTGTGTCCAGATCTGGGGCCCCCAATAGAAGAAAGATGAGGAATCACAGAATCACAGAATCATAGGGGCTGGAAAGGACCTTCAGAGATCATCGGGTCCAACCTCCCCTGCCAAAGCAGGTTCCCTAGTACAGATCGCACAGGTAGACGTCCAGATGGATTTTGAATATCTCCAGAAAAGGGGACTCCACAACCCCCTGGGCAGCCTGTCCCAGGGCTCTGTCACCCTCACTGTGAAAAAGTTCATGTTGGTGTGGAACTTCCTGTGCTCCAACTTGCAGCCATTGCCCCTTGTCCTGTCTCCACAGACCATTGAAAAGAGACTGACTATTTTCCCTTGCATGCCTCACTTGAGATATTTATAAACATTAATCAGATCCCCTCTCAGTCTTCTTTTCTCCAGGCTGAACAGCTCCAGTTCATTCAGCCTTTCCTCATAGGGGAGATGCTCCAGGCCTTTAATCATCCTTATAGCCCTTAGTTGGACTGTCTCCAGGAGACCCCTGTCTGTTTTATACCAGGGAGCCCAGAATTGGACACAATGCTCCAGGTGGGGCCTGACCAGGGCAGAGTAGAGGGGGAGGATCACCTCCTTAGACCTGCTGGCCATACTCCTTTTGATACCCCCCAGGATCCCTTTGGCCCTTTTGGCCACCAGGGCACATTGCTGGCTCATGGCCAACCTGTCACCCACCAGGACTCCCAGGTCCTTCTCCGCAGAGCTCCTCTCCAGCAGGACATCCCCCAACCTGTGCTGATACATGCGGTTATTCCTTGGAACTGTTGGAGAGGGTTCAGAGGAGAGAACACAAAGATAATTAGAGGGCTGTTGCACCTCCCCTACAAAGACAGAGTGAGGGAGCTGGGGTTGTTAAGCCTAGAGAAGAAGAAGAAGCTGTGGAGGGACCTGAAGGGAGTATATAAACAGGAGGGGAATCAACTTTTTTAAAGGGTCGATAATGGCAGGACAAGGGGGAATGAATTGAAGCTAAAGGAGGGAAGGTTTAGATTAGATATTAGGGGTAAGTTTTTTACAGTGGCTAGGTGCTGGAACGGGATGCCCAGAGAGGTGGTGCATGCCCCATCCCTGGAGGTGTTGAAGGCCAGGTTGGATGGGGCCCTGGGCAACCTTGTGTAGATCCAGGCTTGGAGGTTGGTGGCCCTGCCTGTGGCAGGGGCTTGGAACTCTATGATCCCTGGGGACCCTTCCAACCCATGCCATTCTATGATTCTGTGATTCTTCTTACACAAAAGAAATTATTTTTTACTACAGTAACAATATAGTCAAAACTGAATAGCAATTGCAAGAGTAGGTCTTAGTCGCAAAGTTCATGGGATAATCTTATTAGGGGGAATTTTGCACTTTTAGGTTAACCTACAGAATCTGAGGTATAGAAATTAAAAATAATGTTGAATGAGTGCCACCAAGTGTCCTCCTGCTGTATATGAAAGCCCAGGTCTTCAGTGGGAGAAAAATAGCTTTGTACTGATTTTTTTTAACTTTAAGAGGGACATCACAGAGACAGCAAATTCTGTTAGAGAGGAATTATAATTAACATCTCATTGAAGTGCCACAGGGGTCTCTGGAGCTCTTACAAAGGTGAAATGTCTGTGGTGGGGGCAGAAATATAGACATTACGCTTGTTATCCACTCAGTCAATCTGTACCATTTGGTGTTTCCTCTGTGTGACTTGTGCTGCTCAATGTTGATGCTGTGCTCCATTACATTAGATACACACTATCTTCCTTTAGCAGGGCTGGTATGTACCATAGGAGTTCCTAACAGGTGACACAAGACAGATTTGGCAATTAAAAGCTCCATTTTGACCCTTCTTTTGCTACATTGATTCCAGTGACAGCCTTATCAATAGATGCAGCGAGGGCAAGGCCGGGATCTGTGTATGAACAGCAGAGTTTCAACTAAGAAAACAATCTAAGCATTGCCAAATGTCCTCCAAGATGGTTTCCTCTCAGCTTCTATGTACACTAGAAAGTTCTGATAGACCTTGAGATTTTAATTTTGTATGTATGAGTGTGATTTAAAAAGGAGGATTGATATTAGTATAGCTTTATTCTTACAGATTACTGACATTCAGAGGATTCAAGCAATGGATTCCCAAGTGTGCCAGAATTCTGTGGAAGTTTTTTTGGAAGCTGGATTGAAAGAGAGATGCCAAAAAGCTGTTTTATGTTGCACACAATAGTAACTGCCCCTTGTCATGCTGGACTTCACTGCCTGAATATCCACACTGCCACCAGAGACCATGTCAAAAGCAGCTACATAAAGGCTATGAAGGAAGTTTTTACTATGTTGGGTTGCCTTTCCTCAGAAATGGGAATTGTCATTTGTGAAACAGCAGAAGGGGAGTAGACCAGGACAAGTGCCTAGCCAAAACGATGGTTCATTGCAGGGTTCTGGTAATGTACTTATTATGAGATGACAGAAATGTTTTTGCTCACAACATGTACTGAATCCTGCATGCAGAACTTTTACTTTTTTAAGTGATATATATTTATACAGAGATAAACTGTTCAGTGTCATGGTACATGTCACCCATTAAACTCAGAGGAGTGCCAGTGAACAAAAGGGAGTACCATGCATTGCGTGGACTCTGGGCAGCGAGTGAGCAGCAAACACGCTCTGTTTAATCAGCAGCCCATTGAATGTCCCAGGGCCCTTCTGCAGGGGTTAATGGATGAACAGACATCTGCTGGCACAAATTTTCCATTGTAGTACCCTCTGTTCTTCTCTGTTTTACTATTTTACTATAAATTAACTTTAGAGTTAGTTTTAGCACTGTCTGAGCATGTTGGATAAAACCTCACTTTTGAAACACTGTGTAACTCTTCTTCTCATGGTGAAGGGTGAAAATGGAAAGTGCAGAAACATGAATCAGCATAGTAGCTTTGAGATATTTGGAAGGACTTTCACTTTCTGTAAAGATGAGGCATATTTTGTTGGACCTATGGTATTCAAAGGCGGTGACGCTCAAATCACTTGATCTCACAACATGTAAAATACATGGTTTACCACCAGGCAGGTATTTCTAAGCCCCACTCTGTGGTGTGGCATGTAACTAAGCTGCCCTCTGCATGTGGGTAGGTGTGCAAGGTGCTAAAAGTACGAGTGAGGTGAGAAGTACCTTTGTAGACTTAATTAAATGTCTAAACTTTGGTTTAGAAAAAATTTACCTTCTATACTGAACAATAAGGAAGTAGCTGTCCTTTTCCTCTTTCGCCCTTGCCAAGCACAACAGATAGAGTTATCAGTATTCTTGCCAGTAATACACCTATTATCTCAGTTTTAAAGTATTTTATTGTTTCAAGGACAGTTTTTAATATACTGGAGAATATTCCTATCAGGCTGTTGTATCTGGCCATGATCTCACTATTCATACAAGAGGAAAAATAATAGCTTCTTCTTTGAAATGGCCAAATTTACTACAGCTTTAGAATCACTCTTTGGGGAGCTGAATAGAAGGAAATGGCAAACTGAAAAGGGTTGCTAAGAAACAATTTCAGATGCTTCCAGATTTTATGAAAAAAAAAGAAAAAAAAAGACACAACCACAAAACCAGACTAATAATTTCCAAAAGGAAACCATCAGATAGTTATTCTTCAATCAGCCAACAATACTAGTTTACTAAATAAGGAAATAATAAGGAAATGAGAGCTTTGGGACACAGTATAATTGATAAACATGAATGTGAAGTCTCTCCCAAGGATAAGATTTGCACAGGGCCTGAATTCCCAGTGAAGTTTCCACTGTAACAACCTAGGTAGATGATCCCTTAAACAAGTTGCACAGTTCATTGGACATGTTGCATTGGTGAGCATCAGGTGGAAAACCCACAGTAATGGTTTACATTGATGCAAGGAGAGTTCATGCTGTCATGACAACTGATGTGCAAGATACGTGCAGACATGCCCTGCAAGGCAGTCCCACAATCCCTATTTGTTATCCGTAGCAAAAAGTGATCACAGCTTCCACTTGTCAGCTACTAAATAGGTATATGAGAACAACCTCACATCTATAGCTGGTCCCAGTCTTCCTTAATGCACACAGCATCAGGTGGTTGGTTTTCTCTGTTACCTATCCGTGTTTCTTTGGTTTACTGGTAGTTTGGTTTTCCTTTGTTTCTTAGACTTCTAACAATATGGATTTTCTCTTCCAACGTATGAAGAACTATTTTAATATATCTTAACATCTGGTTACAAAAGGTCAGAAATTATACAAGTGAATTTATTAATAGCTGATGCCCAAGTAAGGCCTTTTTTTTTATATATACGTATATGAACCTTTGCATTCTTCACAACTTGCTACAAAAAACATTACCCATGAAAAAGTAAGTGAACAAAAAAGCAGATCACTGAGCAGTTTATCAGAGTAGAAAGCCATGGGATACCTCTGAAAATGAAATGACCAGTATGTTTTGGTCCTGGAACAAATCATGTTTATTTTAGTTTTTATTTAATTAAGTAACACAGGAATAGATTGATATTGTGACTCTCTTTTCCTGTGTTCTTCTGAATGAAATTATAATTTTGTCAATGTCAAATTTTTGTTCTTTAAGAAACCAAGTAATATTTTTTTAATACACAGAATTACACTAAAATATAAAACAATAATTGAAATAATTGTGTGATATAGAATTTCCCTCTTCCAACAATTATAAAATTTGTATTTTTAAGTAACAGTAACAACAAAATATTATGTATTAGGTTTATTTGATAGAGGGCAACTTGACTAACACCATGCCAGCTGATGCTTAGTCCAGTTAAAGATATTTGGAATGAACTCTGAAAGACTAGTTCAAGTGTAGTAAGATAGTTATTTTGACTTCCTTTTATTCCAAGGTCGATTGGACCTCCCTTTGACTGTAGGGTGAAAAAAGTTGGCATTCTTCAAAGGGCAGTTTCCTTTTATTAAAAACTTCTGCAGTCAGAGAAACACATCTTTCATTGTGCTTTATGCTATCTGAGTCATATGCTCAATGGGTGATTGATCAATGCTTAGTCAAGCCTGGACACGGTAAACTACAAAACCAGTATGATGAATGGAAGTTAAAATGTACTTCAAAATACGCTTCCTTCTTTATGATCAAAATGAAGGAAAGGGTTCCACCAGGATCTCAAATCCAGGATAAGACTACCAAGTTAAATATTATAAAGTTTAATTTAAGGCTATATTCCAATTGCCATGTAGACATCGAAAAGTCATACAGAAACAAGAGATTACCAAGTGGACAATGTTAGACTCAAGTAGTTACTGAGCCTTTTGGATCTCAACATTACTCGAGCATGTTGGAAAATGAAAAGATAAGTGACAGTATCCTGCAGCTACTTCAGACATTCCTGCACTCTGATTCTTGTCTTACCATCTACCTCAGCCCAGATCTTCAGGGACAATGTCCAAAAGGAAGTTCTGCCTCCTTGCATGTCAAGTTTTTAACTGTTGTGATTTCCTCCTACCTGCAGTTGTCTTTTGCTTTAATTGTCTTTTCCTTTAATTTTAAGAAATAGCACCTGGAGCTATGACCACCCTTCACAAAGTATCTACATTTACATATATAAAAGGGATCAATTTATAGTGACCATTCTTGTATAATTTATTATCTTTCCACTCCTTCAGTTCCGTGTGTGTCCTTGTATTTTTGGACTACAGGCTCTCTGCGATAATTCCTTTCCCAGAAAGTTAGGCAACAGGATCTTAACTAGGTTGTTAAACATAATGGCACAATAAATAATGAATAGCTTTTTCTCTGTGGTAGCAAAGGTGGATTTCCCTGATGGCAGTTACCTGGAGCAGGGATGACAGTATTTTGCACAGTTACTATCAGCAGCTATCAGTAAGTAGCTGTCTAGTAGTAACACCTTGTGTTCAATGTCCCCAGCTGACCACAGCTGCAAAAGTATCCATGGCAGAAACTGAATGATTTATCTAAATTCTGGCTGATGAATGCCAGGGGCCTAGTGCTGAGGTGCATGCTTCTTATCATCCATCAAGTATGACTTGGGTGTGCTTATTGTTAGGTTATGTGTCTAATTATGTGACTATGTGCAGCTCCTTACCCTGACAGAGGAGCCCAGCATGCCACTGGAAGGGTAGGGAGCCCCAACAACCCCATGAGAGACCCAAGCTCCTGCCCTATCTCCTCTGGGCTGCTCCAGAAGCCAGCTGCTGGAGGGATCCATATAGTCCATATATTTGGATGCATTTCTCACCAATTTCCCATCATCCTCACCAGCCAGAGAGGGAACAGGAGGAGGCTGTTGATACTGCTTACATTTGCCTGAGGTCTGAGCATGCTTGTAAGTATGGTTGACTGTGTGGGCATGTATCTACATTTAACCTCCCTACTGGCTGGACTGGGGAACATGGAGTGGTGGCAGCCTGACTTATATCAGGTCACCAGGTTTGTCAACCCTCTGATTTTACATATCACATTATGTTGCTGTTGACAGGGAAAGTGACTCAATAAGGGGTCAGTTCCAAGGTATTTCAGATGTTTTCAAAATAGCATGCCTGAAAGCTTAAAAATTAAGTAATGTAATTTTATAAGTTTGTCCAGAAATTGTATTTCAGTTTGCATGCATGTAGTTACTGGAAGTATATAATTGTACCTTGCTTAATAATTACTTTTTTACTAAGTATGTTTTTAAGTAAATGGCATTTTTTCCCCTGAGTGTGTGCTCACAGGAGATTTGTCAGAGTTTATCTAGGCTAGCTTACCTTTCTTGTATCCCAAGAAGATACATTTTCACAGAAGAAAATCCTTTGGTAAAGATGCACATTATTTTGTTTGATGGGTACTGTTGCCCCCTGGAGGCCATTTCTCAATTATCACAATATTAGATTGGAACTTAAATTAAAACTTAGAAATGTTTGCTATTACAAACAAAATATTCCCTCTAGCAATTAAATATATTGTGATTTTAATTAAAAGGGTTTATGAGCTTATCAGAGAAATAACTGATTTCTTACTATGCTAATTATTTTTCTACATTTGCGTTTTAGATTTGTAAATTACTAGACAGTAAAATCTAATTGCTTTTTTAAGGGAGATGAATATTTAATTTGAAAACAGTACTTGGGAAAAATAAGGATTTTGTGCACGTATGTGTTTGTGTGTGTGTGTGTGTGTGTGTGTCTTTTAAGCAGCATGGAAAATCAAACCAGGCAGTGCAAGCGTTTCCATGTGTACTGTAGACACGTTTTTATGCACTGCTGTTATTGCTTGTGTAGTTGCAAGAAAAACAGCAGTGCAAGACTGTGAGTGGAGGCAGCCCAGACTGCATTTGTGCTTAGTAGCTGCTGTATCAGCCCTGGTTGGAAACAGTGCCGTAGTCAGAGGCGGCTCACAGAGCTATGAGTTTTGCTTGGCCATTGGTAACAGTGGTTAAGCTGATGGACAGGTCACTCAAACCTCACATCCAGGTCCTTCTCCACCGTGTGGCCACTGGCAAAGGCTCCCTGCTGAGCTCCATGAAGACACACAGTGAGGGTCATAGCCCCAGGGTGTCTCACAGGCATCCTGAAGTGGAAGCTAGGTTTCTGCATTTCTATAAAAAAAAAGCACCCTCTTTTTCCTTCATTTCTGGGTCTGCTAGAGACTTTGAGCTCATTACAACAGTTTGTTGGATGACTGACTGCAACTGACATCCATCCTAGATAGCGATGACTATTAGTCCTTGGCCACTGAGGTCAAATCTGAACTACTGAGCCAATTGCATTGGTAATAATTAATTTGGCTTCCCATGCAGAAAGGTATTTATGTGAACAAGAGTCGGTTTCCAAATATTTAGTTCTTACAGGCATTGCTAATCAGTATCACTAGTGGTATGAATTAAGTATTAATTTATACATGTCTAATTGTTTAGCTTTTGCAATTAGTCCCTTGTCTACACTTGTAATTAGACTGTTTTTTTCTTCTTCATAAACATAACTCCCAGACTTTTTTCTTTGCTCGTGCATTTCAGGAGATAGCCATCCCAACACAGAAGCAACCTTTTACTAGCTTGTGGAGGAACAGTGCAATCTATCTGTGAAGTCAACGCTTGGTACTGCTTCTCATACATATTGGCCCGACCCTAGTGAGCCTGTTGCTCAATGGTGGTTAGTGACCATGCACTTGATAGATGCCCAGATCTAGACACATTCTCTGGACTTCACATGAACCTCTTGCTGCAGGAATGCCATCAGCTTTCTGGGCAGGCATACAGAGAGCATTTGTTTCTCCTTTCTAAGTCTTCTTTGTGCTCCTCCTGCTTCAGCTCTTAATTTTCTGCCTCTCCTCACCACCGGTTTAGTACTCCTTCTCTGGGTGCATTCACTTGATGCTTTGTAACCTTCATGCAATATGTAATCCAGTCTGCACTTAGTACTTTGGGTAAGCTGAGTGACAGCCTAAAAACTGCTGAAAAGCATAGGAAGGGTGCCTGCTAAGGAGTGCAACAAATGGGCTCACTCTGGTTATTTTCTTTCAGCAATACCAGTACCACATGTGTTATGTTCAAGTATTATAATATAGCAGAGTAATATAAGTAAAAATTATTACTGCTTTTTCTGAGCTTGGGAGTGAATAAAGATTTCATACAAGCTGAGATGGCAGGAATTTGTAGTTGAAGCTCTCTCAATATGCTCCTTAACTAATTAAAAAGATTAAATTTTCCTTCAGTGGCAATATTGAGTCCATGGCATAGCTCAGCAGCATTGATATACGAAAAAATATTTAAACTTCGAGGACAAGCCAATGGTTTGAGTCTCATCACATGAGATTATGTAAGTATAACTCCCACCTTGTTTTTGCATGTCTCTTGCTGACAATAATAGTTTACATAGTTACATGTAAACCAACAGAAATAGATTATTACTATTCCTTCCACAATTCTAGCTTTAGAAATAATGACATACACAGAGAGGCAGGAGGATGCCCATAGCAGCAAATGGGAAAGCCCTTACCCTCCTGCCTATGTACAGGTTCCTTATGTTTCTTCCTGGCAGTTCTCATCCTGCTTCTCCATGCTTAACGCTCCATCCAGACTCCACTTTATGTTACTTTCAGTAGATGTCTAAATAAATATATTTCTTTTTTTCTTCTTTTTTATTTTTTTCCTATTCCACTGCCCCTGGACCCTGGCCTCTGAGCAGCCACTTTCCAGACAGAGGCAAGGAAGGAGAATCATGGAGCAGGAGGACAGAGCAGGGAAGAAAGCAGGGTGCTGCAGAAACTATGCAGCTCATCCATCCTTCAGGGAAGGTCTGACACAACCCTGTTAAAATTGTAGATCTGGTTAGTAGACCTGAGATCAGAGTGAAAAGAGACTTTTGGTGGTAGTGGTAGTTTCACCAAGTAGACAATGGGTGAAATATCCATCTGCTGTCCTTTTGGAAAGGAAAAATATCTGTGCATTATTTGCAGGTAGGAAGCTTAAAATGGATAGGGAAAAATAAATATTTTTTGCTTTCGAAATGTCATTACTTCCCTTGGTATGCTTGAGACTTTGATCATGACAACACTTGAGAAATAAAACCAGCATATGAAGTGAGGCCTCCTGTCAAGTGAAAAGAACTCAGGCTGGAGGAGGGTGACTAAGGTCAAGGTGGGTCAACAGCAATGTCTGTGAGATGAGCCTGGTCAGCTCACTTTTTAGTTAACGTGACCCAAGGGACTTTGCAATGCATTAAACACTTTCCCACAAAAGTCTCTGAGAAAACTGAACAGCCGTTACAGTGAAACTGAGGCACCAAGGAAAAATGAGGTGTCTCCCCACAAGACAAAGGCAGTCTGAGAGATAAATAATCCAGGTGTGCTGACTTCTGTTATATATACTTCTGTTGGTTAAGAAAAGGCAGGAGGAAGGTAAATCTTAAAGCCATAGTGCTTTGGAGAGGAAGTTAAAATATCCACTTCTGTTAGAAATACACCTCTTTTTCCTGTTAAAACCTCCAGTTTTAGGAATGGGGCTTTAATGGTGACCACAGGAAAGGTTTAGGCTAACCATGGTAGCACTGGCAGCTAATCCCACCTTCTGTTTCTTTTCTGACCACAAAATGCAAACCCTTATAGGCCCAAAGGCAATGAAGAGACAAGAGCTGCCCTGCGTGCATGCTGGGTGATATCTACAGTTACAGGAATATGAATATAGTGTGCTCCAGAGAGGCGTTAATCGCCGTCAGTTACAAATACCACGGCAGGAAGGAGAACTAAAACCGGCACACAGTTTCTCGTGTTGGGGATGGAGGGCAAGTATAGCCACAAACGGAAGATTTCAGAGAGAAAAAGATATTTGTAAATAATAGTGAGGAGGAATTCTAAATTGGAGCAACCACATGCTGACCACAGTGTGTCCTCCAGGTCAGCTGTGCCACTGCTGGGGCCAGAGCTTGGCTTTGCCACTGCAAAAGGGTGTGTGCATGCAGCAGCTGGCCAAGACACTGCCAAAACTGGCAGGGCTACCAGCACTTTTCTCCAAAGTAAAAGGAAGGGGGAAATATTAAAAATCAAAAGGACTTACTGACACACAAAAGTGTCATACATTGCAATGTACCAATAACCCCATTCTTAAAACTAGCTGAGGTCAGGAATATTGCTCTTGCTGGGCCTAACTGACTCAGCCCAATAACCCCCAAGCCTCTGCACAGCTGTTTTTGTTTAAGTGTGACTGACTGGGAGAGAAAACACACAGGACCTTTGGAAGGTCTCTTCCCATAAATTACTTCCAATGAATTATTTACAGTTTACACTAGCAGCCACACCCTACACAATATCATTAAACTTTATGAGGGTTTGAAAGAACAGCTGCATCTTACACAATTTTTTTTCGTCTTTACATATAATACGTTTGTTCTTCCCAGGCTGTTCACAAGGCAAGTAATAAATTTTTATTTTTAATTTTTCCTAGCCACAGGAAAAACTGCCATTATTTGCTTGAAGAGTTGTACCTCTGTTTATAGTGAAGTGCTAAGAGTGTTTCTCAAAGCTAGCTTACTTTGACCCTAAGGGTAAGTGGGGTGAGGGGAAATTCGCCCTCGCAATAATTTAGAAGATGGGTTTATTTCAGAATAATGGTTACAGCTACAGTACTAATGACTCATGGCATAGAAAACTTTTAGGTGGTGATACGTGTGGTGGATCAAGGTCCCTGCCTTCACTCTCATTAACATGGGGACTTGTGCATCTGTTAGATCAAAGGCTCCAGGAGCTCCCCCTTCTTATAGGTTGGAGATACTTTAGATTTGGGCAAGTTTATTTTGGTGGGGTTATGGTGTTGAGGCCTGCTTTTGCTTACATGCAAACTGACATGGTCCAAGGACAGTTGGTACCTGGAATCTGATAGGACTTGAAGGGTTTTTCATATAGGACCTAAGGTAGCCAAAGTCTTCTGTGAGGGACTTGGAAAGAGTCCTAAGTCCCACTGTGGCAACTGTCTGAATGGAAAGACTAGTGAGAACAAAAGTAACAAAGGTTTTCCTGTAATGCAAAGTGTGAAGATATTAACATCAATCCATTTTCTTGGCTGCATGCAATTGGCATGGCTGGCATACCTGGGCATCTTCCAGGCTCTTAACCTGATGGACAGAGAGACAAGGTGGCATGAACCACCTGTATCCAGTGCTAGGACACCATTATTTCCTGAGCTGTCTTGCACATTTGTTGTTTGTTTCTGACTTATACAAAGGAGCCGCATCCAAGTATGTTTTGCAACTTAACTAATAACAAAAAATTAGATGGCTACTTTTCTGATTTCTCTCCCTGATAAGCAAGGCCTCCCCTTCCCCCTGCTGCTCAGCAGAAGTAAACAATATTCCCTGGGCCAAAATTTAGCTTTGCTCTAGCACTTCATAACATTTAGCTCACGGCAGTTAATGCCGTTAGTCAGAGATCTCCAATTTAAGTGTCATAAAATACTAATTATAATAAGGCACTTGATGTCTCTCCCTGGGTGTACCAGCTCAGGATGCTGCTGAAGTCCTATTGGGCAGGAGTTACCAGGACAGAATGAGAAAGGTGTTTTGTCGTGCTACAGAGGAGGTTAATTTGAAAACTTCTCACATTACTGGTGAACCTAATTAATTTTGTTACTTTATGTGAGAGTCCTGATTACATCTAGAAAATAGCTGATAACCCCAATAGCAAATTGTGGGTAATTTAGTACAAGACGACTCAGATTTGTGTTTACATGGAAATAGTGTATTTTACTGACTTTTGAGTAAGAGTAATGACTAAGACCTGGGAAGAGAACACAGCACAGAATATTCCCCAGGACAGAAAGTGCCTTGTTCTGCTTTCCTGGGAAGACATCCTAATGATTTTGGGGAGTAAAAGAGGATGTTGCCATGGAAGGAGACCTACTGGTTGTTCTCTGTTTCCACCAAGAAAATGCCTGGAGATCACCTTCCCCAGTATACTATTTGTCAAAGAGTACTTGCTTGCCCTATCTTTAAACTCTACTGCACAGTATTAATGGAATGCATTCTTTATTCTCTCTATGGGTTTATAAATGAATAGTTCTTGTCAGAGCTACATTATGCACACAGACTTACTTGAATTCAAAGTTAATGTGGCTTTCAGCCACCCCTCTACACCTTTGTGAGGATGTATTTCAAAAGCCATTTTCCCACCAGCTGCTGAGTTGGTGATGGATGGCATTTCATTAGTAAGGCAGATAGATACAAGCTGATATCCTGGTTGAATCGGTTATTAGAGCTGGGGGTTACAGAAAATCCTTAGGGATGCATGTACAGGCCTGTAAAACCACCAAGGAGAGAGAAAGGAAGTCTTTGTCTTTGTTACTGCTCAGAGCTGTCATAATTGTCCCAAAGGTTAGGCTGGCTTTGGAACTGGCTGCATGTAGCAGAGAAGCCCTCTTGAGCTAAATACATGCCTTTTATTTTGTTGTATCTCCTTCCTCATAACGCATGCGTTAAACCTTGCATGTTGACATAATAGATGCATTATTACATGTGGCTTGCTACAGCCTGTTGCTAAAAGTGACTAGGAGGCTGGCAGAGCTTCCTAGGGGTTTACCGATACTGGCAAGTCCCACTGAGGTTCTTGGGGCGTTCCCTCCCTGAGTTGCCAAGCCCGGTCTGGGTCATGGTAGCACAAGATGGGGGAAGCAAAGCCTCCTGGGCATGTGCTGCCCCACACGGTTGGGGCACACAGCAAGGCAGTGGGCAGAAGGACTGGGACTCCCCGTGAAACTATGCAGTTGTACATGTGAGCTTCCAGATGCCTTGAATGGTCACAGAGGCCTTGTAATGAAAGGAATTAAAAATGAAGATGAGATCCTGTCCACACTGGAGAGGGTTTGCTAGCACTTATTTCCAAGAGATGTCTGTTAAAACAACAGGGGAAATTTTTATGTATAGTAGTTCCTTTTGTCTGTGTTGGAATTGTGACTTTTATCAAATGGATCTTGCATCTATAACTTTTTCCATTGTAAGTGTGTCAGGCAAGGAATGAAAAAGAAATCATAGCTGTGCTGACAGTACCTTTCAACGCTGATGAGGAGTGCCTACGATCACACACAGAGATGGGAGATGAGTAAGATACTCAAGGACACGTTCTGCTCCAGCTATGCAGAGATGCTGAAGAACAATGAAGTAAAGAAGTTTGCTTAGGAAAGTCTCTTGAGGCTGTGGGATGTTGGAAATGTGCCCTTATTCTTTTGGAAAGTAACAGCATTAAGTCATGGAGAAGAGAAAGAAAGACACATACTATTCTGAAAAATGGCCTATTACATTTCTGGTTTTTCACCCTTTCAGTCCACAGAAAACATTGTGCAATGCAGGTGGTGGATGTGTTGCATTTACAAAATCAAAAGATGAAAAGTCAGTTCTTGCAAAACCCAAGCTCAGGATGGGTTGTGTAAGAGAATAGAGCTGTCACTACACATGATCTGACCATGAATGATACATTGTGCATGTGCCACTGTGTTTCTGTAGATCAGAAGTTTGTAGCAGATTGTGCCCTGATCCATCAAACTTTCACATGGTTAGTAGAGCTATGTGGTGTGAGACAATTTCTGACTGGAGTCTTTGGCAAACCACCCACCCACCTGCTCCAGGCCTTCTAGCATGAGGCTGAATGTTTGTGACTGGCAGAATGCTGATATACAAATTCTTAAGCGTCCAGGTTTGTACACAGACTACATGTGCTTGGAGTTTCTCACGCCCTTTCAGAGCAAATTCTGAAAGTTCTGATGCTGAAATTCTGCTTGTTACTGCCTTGCTAACACAAATATTTTTGTTTGTTCTCTAACTGCAAAAAAGAAAAAACTGTTTGCAGAAACAAATATTTTTGTTTGCTCTCTAACTGCATAAAAAGCAATTTGTCTTTTCAGAAGAGGCTTAAAACAATTTACCTTATTTTCATTTAAGCCACGATAATCAGTTTATGTCTGGATCTGATATTTTTTCCTTCCCCATAATTAGACCAGCTTGCAGTCTTATCTTTATGCCATAGTTTAAATCTTGTGAGTAAAATCTCCATAAAAGACAACTGTCATACCTTTTCATAAGCATTATTACTGTTTGTTGGATAGGCAACGTAAGGAAGTCTGAGAAGGTTTTGCCCACTATGCTATCCAAACAATTTCTGTGGCAAAACTTATGGTATACTGAATATTTACTTGTAATAACTGTTCCACATAAATTGCAGTAATGCTATCTTAAATACAATCAATGCAGAACTACTATGATTGTAAAGCATAGGTTTTCTCCATTCAGTTTCTAATAATCTGGCTGTTCTCTACCGACTAGGAAGTACTGAAGTGTTTATCATCAAGCTGAGCTGAAGCCCTGCTTTCACAGCCATAATATGTTTGTGAACACATCCAAAAGGAGCTGAGATCAGCCTACATATGAAGGGTTGTCTTTTCCTTTAGTGTGTAGCCAGTGGAGAATATTTCTGTAAACACAGAAGGAAGCCAAACGTGTCTGGGGACGAGGTTCTTAATTTATGGAAATCCCTGTTACCCAGCAGAAGTCAGTAAAGCTATGACAGCTCATTCCATGTGGTGGATCTGCCCTCTGGCTTCTGCAAATGCGTATGTGTGTGGGCAATGTGGGACAAGCTGAATGTGGCCATCCACACTAACCTCCTTCCACAGGAACAGGACATTACTCTCAAAAACAACTGTGTGCTGCTTAGGAACTGGTTTCTCTCTGGCAATGATGCTGCAGCCTTCACACAGACTTTATGTCTTACTGATTATTAAAAGCTCTCAAGTGACATTGGTGGTAAAACTCTTACTGCTTGAGAGGAACTATCTGGCCAAATTGGAATATTTCTGAAAACTTCAGCATAGATTCTTACAGGTAAGAATATCAAATCTGCTCCTACCTTTCTAGGCATCAGGACTGAGGACCCCAACAGGTCTCCAGATCTTAGTGATTCAGACCTCTAATAAGGACACTATTAAATAGGTTAAGGAGAGATTTCAGTATCCCTGCTGATCTCCGCATCCCTGCAGGTATTTACCGTTACTTGTGTTTTTTCTGCAGCAGTTCATTTTGCCAGCAGTGTGTGCTTGGAAATTAATTTGGCCCTAAAAAAATAAAAAGAAAAAAATAATCCATAGTTTTAAGTCAGAAACTGAACATGTAAAGAAAAAATATTTTGCAATCCCTTCTGCAAAACACAGTATAATTTCTCTAAATCGATTCCTACTCGTTTTCTTGTCTCTGGTGGAAATGATGTGAAGAAGCAGATGCAAAGTAAGGGAAGAAAGATTTAGGCAAGGCATTACAAGCAAAGATAGTGAAGCACTGGGACAGATTGTTGTGGAATCCACACTACTAGTGTATGTGCTAGTTTGATGCTTTTCTTATCTTGTCTAAGATAAGACATGCATTTGTAAGGAATGGCAGAGGTAGTGATTTTGCTGTTAAGAAAAAGAATGGATGGCTTCTTAAAGACTCCTCAGGTTCCTGTGATCTTCCCTCCTCCTTTCTCTGCCATTTATGCTTCCTTGAGGTTTCTGCCTGTCGTCCCTTATTTTCTTAACTGCGTATTATGGAGGACTTGCACATAATTGTTGGGTATTTGAATGCAATAAGCTGTTCTTCATTTTGTTAGATTTTCCAAATACATTTCGCTTGTTACACATCTGAAATAGTGTCTGACCTTGTTAAACCACACTTCAGTAAACCATAGTTGAGAACAAAAAATGCAGCTTCGGATTTGGAATTCAGCACAGAAGAAACCAATGTCATGCTACTGTCCTGCCAAAGAAAGACATAACACACTTGAGGTGAAGGCCCTTGGAGGGCACTGAGAGGCCAGTGAGCCATCTCCTCAGTCATAAATACATGGGCTGTTTTTTTAATGCCACAGATCATTTTGCCAACGTGAGTTGGATCATAGGGAGGGTATTAACCATAGGATCATCTGTATGGTCTTCACCCCTCAGCTTGGCTGATTTGCAGACTATGCAAATCCTCAAGCAGCAGATGAGAAAGGGAAAAGATGGAAGAGTGCTTCTTTCCATGGTAGGTAAACCACACATTTGACTGCACTTCAATCATGTTGCTTGAAGCCAAACTTCTGTTGAGTCATGAAGCCAAAGGAAGCCCTGTGTTCCCATATGATATTAAAAAGGTAAGATCTATTCTCAAAAAAATTGTTTTTCATGAAGACATTAGGATGTCTTTTCCTGGAGAATTTTACAAAACCTCCAGAGAGAGTTTGAGGGTTATACTCTCTCCAATGTGTAAGCACACATATATGGGCATATAGCTATGGGTAAGTAAGCCTACATGCCAGGGCTGGGTGCCACAGCTCTTACAAAGGCAGACCCTTGACTTTGTTTTGAATATTTGTCGCAAATATTCAGAGGTAAAGCAAGAAGAAAGCCTTAGGAGGACTTAAAAGTTTCGGCCATATGCTACCTTCTCATAGTCTGAAACAGCATCCCCTCTGCATACAAAATATCCATGTATTTTATCTCACTGCAGGCACAAGTGACAACTGCTGCAAGCAGAAGAGTGTTTAGACCATGCCAAAGTTTTTCTTCTCTTAGTATAGATTGAATGGATCCGTCTATAAAGCTTTCTACTGTTTGACTGCCCACTCTTTCTTCCTGGAACACCCATTGATGCTGATGGATACTGCTTTAATGGTATGGGCACCTGTGTTTAGGACAGTAATCCAATCCTAAACTTTGGATTTCGTATCACAAAATTAACCTTAAGAATCAGTTATGGAAATACTACAAGGATTAATGTGAAAAGACTTTGGGGCCATCAAGGTCTATATTTATATCTTGTTGCCATGAAGGAACCAGTGCCTGACATTGGTGGTTGAACGGTTGTATTCACTGAGTAAACTTCAATGCTTGTGAGTGGGGGGGAGGGAGGTTCTGAAAATACAGACCAGGACCAGGACTCCCCTATAATTAGAGGTGGCAGGTGGTGAGGTCCTGCCACAACCATGCGTTCACTCTGGCTTCTCACTCAAAAATAGGATTTGGGGAAGCGGGGAGGCAAGTGGGAGGATGTCATAGGTTCTTTTTGCACAAGGTGCACCTAACATGGTAACGCTGAGCATGATTGATATCAGTTTGAAGCAAGCTGGTTTGTTGGGTTTTTTTCTCTGCCCTTAACCAGACCTGAAAAGCAGTCCCAGGCTGTGGCTTCAGCAACCGGCAGTGTGAGGCCAGCTGAGTTCTGTAGACTCCCACAAAGGGTGTCTTGCTTCCGGCAGATGTCCCAGATACCAAGACATTTGATTCCACCACAAAAATAGTTGCGTAAAATGTTGTGTGTTGGCTCTGGCCTGACAGTGATGGGACTGTTCTGCTTCACTGAGCGAGTGGAACCATCCCACTGAGGCTATGGTTCGTGTCCAGCAAGCCTTCTCCCTCCATGGGGCAACAAGGTGCTGCTCTGAGAATGACAGAGAAGAGATATGGGGGAGTTTTCCCTTCACTTTTACTCTGGTGCTTTTGAAAACTGACACACGTTTTTCCTAAACAACTGCTGGTGCCTATCTTTATGGCCAGGAGGGATGGGAGAGGGACCATAGCAGAGCTTAAGGCTTTTGGCACGTTTTTGGTAGTGTTGCTGTGCCTTCAGAAAGATAAGGATGTCCATCTAAACCCTCAGCTGGTGTGGACTGGCAGACAGGTGACTGTGTCACCAGGAAGCTGATTTACACCTGCCAGGGACCTGGTCCCAGAGAAGAAATGTGAAGGAAGCAGAGTGTTTTGCATTGTACAACATGAAATGGTGAGGAGCCTGTGTGCTCAGGAGTTTTGTCAGTGTCAAGCCTGCTGTTGGTCTTCCTAATGTTGCTTTCTCTTCCCATTGTCATGTGCTTCCCACCCATGGCGCTTCCCAGCCTTGCTGGGAGCAGAGCTATGCTGTTGCAGAATTTGAAGCTGGTGACTGCTCCAGACTACTGCATGCATGTACTTTTCAGAAAATCATGCCATAAAATAATGCCACAGATTATCACAATTCCACAAAGTAGTGGATTGGTCAGTGAAATCACACAAGAATGCTGCTTTTGAAAACAAAATGTTCTTAGCCAGAAGAGGCCTTCTGGTTTGTTCACTGGGTCTCAGACCTGGCTGAAAACTGTGCCTGCCCTCCTTGTCCTTCCTCATAGTTTTATGGCATACATACTGTCAATCTGACCTGCGAAAGCAGGGCAGGCACCACACCCAGAGAAGCATTTAGCCGGTACCGTCACCAGCAAAGTGACGTCAGTGCAGCCCAGCAGCCTCAGTACTTCTCCTGGGCCACCACATGTGAGAAAGCCTGCGCTGCCTGACGTGCAGGCAGAGTGAACTACGCTAATCCCCCTTGGGAAATTCACACACGCTGCAGCCACACGTGCTGACCCAAGTCTCTGCCTCCATTGACTTGCACTGCTTGAGTAATGCAGAGTGTGCCAAACAGGTGTCAGCTCTTCTGACGCAGGCTGGAAAATGTCACTGTTGCTTAAGTCAAATGTAAGGTTTTTTACAAGCTCTAATACCATGGAAAATGAGCAGTTGCACTCTCCTGCTTTTCATGAGCTGTCCTTTCGGACTCTGATATCCAGGACATGGGTAATCCTCTTCAGTGTAGTTGCAAATGTGAGCTGCTTTGGCTCACACCTGCAGCAGGACATGAGTTTTGCAACCTTCTCAGCCTAAAAGAAGGAGTGTTTTGTGGTGCAATGGCTGTTTGCTTGTTTGTTTGTTTTAGAAGAATCTCCAACCGAAGCAGATTTTCCCATTTTCTATGAGAACCAATGTAGGTCAAAAGTGGAAGAATGAGAACTGGGAGAAAAAGGTAGCAGGTTAATGTCTCCCTAGGTCTGGAAAACAAGCAAATTAAATTGTCAGTAGGAAAATAACTATATAGGATCAGAAGAAAAGTTCATCCACTTACATGTTCTTTCTCTAGGATGTGTTTAGACCAAAACAAGCACATGCTCCTAGAGCATCCTCCCGTATAAAAGCTAGTGGCTGCCAGTCAGGCTGCTCAGACACTTGCCATGCTGGATTTTATTGCCTCAGGTTGTTGCTGGGTCCTAATTTAGCTAGGGGAGTCCCTGACTGCTAGGATATCAGTACCACTGATCAGTTTTATTGCAGAAGTACCTAAAGGTCCTAAATTGAAGCTGATCTGCACTTTCAAGATGCTGTAAACACAGGGTGAAAAAAACAGCTCAGGTCCCAAGAGCTGGCCACTGACATATTTAGTGTGCAAGAGCAGGAGGATTCAATCAAGTATGTACACAAGACTATAGAGAGACATGATGTTTCTTTTGATGTTTTGAGATTTGTGAGATGTCTGAGTTGGCATTAGATAGCGTGGGTTTTGGGAACACCTGTCAGACCATAACCAGAAAAATGAGAAAGCTGGATTGGTTCTTGGCTTCTTATGATGCTCATAAGGACCATCCTCTGCCCTGGAACAGAGAGCAGGGCTGTGTCTGACATATCCATGAAATTAATATCTGTTCTTGATATGCCTGGAAGGTGTTAGCTCAGTCAAAACTGAAACTCTCTTTTTGTCAACACTAGCTGCTCAGAAAGGCCACGGAAGTATGTATGTCTATGTAAGCCAATGCAGGGCTTCCCTGAGGAGGTGTCTTTGTTCTTTCCCTTCACCAAGGAGGTGTCTTCCCCACTCGCTGTCTTTGCTTTTTGTCTTCACCAAAATGTTTGAAATCTGAACTACTGCCTGGCAGAAAAAACAACCTCTTCGGCTGTGAGCAGCAGTGTGTTTTGAAATAGGTACATTTTCCTTAGAAGTGATAAAAGAACTATTTTATTTTTATCATTGAGAATCAGAATAGGAACAGGTCTATAGCTTTAAAATAGAGTGTTCTAGGCTACCCTTATATCTGCTCTGGGACGTTACAACCTGCTGTTAACACAACTTCATTTACTAAACAGTATACAGAAGAACTAAGCAATCAAGCAAGAAGCACTAAAAACCTAAGGTAAATCTTCTTGAGTTTTTTAAGTCTTGAGCACTTGTGCTCAGTGCTTTTAGCTGGGTGTGTTGTGTAAGCGATTTATTTGCTCTTGTGGAAGGCAAGGTAAAAGTGTAGAGCAAGGACAGTGCTAAGACTGCAGTTTGTGAAAATGGCTATTGAATTGCTTAGTATCTCAGCAAATCAGGCCATGTATGTGCTTTTAAATATTAGTTAAGCTATGACCTTGATAAAATAAGGCACAAAAAGAATTCTGGTAATCACTTATTAATTTTTTTTTCTTTTGCTTGAAACTCACTGCTTTTCTGTCAGAAAAGGACAGAAGAGTTGAGCTGTCACAAGAAAATGATGGGCCAGTATCAGATATGGTATAAAGGAGAATATCTCAAGAAGATCTTGGAATTTTTTCATAAAAGTGCTAAGTGATGAGGAAGTCTGCTTGTCCTATTTGTACTTGATGTATGCCAGCATTTAAGTTTTCTGTTGGACTGAATGACAGCGCACAACTGATGGCTTGCAAATACCTTTCTGTAAGGATCTCAGTCTCAAAGCAATGTAGAAGCTTAAGTTACAGTAGATTGTATATTTCTCACAAGCATCTATAATGTGATCTGACTTTAAAAAAAACCAAACATACTATACACTTGCTTTTGCATGAGAGTATATTAATCCTAAAAAATGCTTTAATATAACCCCCCTCCTACAGAATGCTCTGACATGTGGATGCAGCTTGAACTGTATTTGTACAGTAAGTATACACAAAGGTTCCATGCCTCTTCAGATTAACTTCTAGATCAGGGTTGAAGAACTAACAAGAGAATTCTGCAGGCTGAAGGATGTTGTTGTGTGCAAATGTGTGCAAATGACTCAACTTGTTAAAACAAGCCAAAACAAGATCATTTATTCCTAGATAATTGCATCAAATCAAGTTTGAGGTAAATGCAATTTTGCTTGGGGAGGGAGATAATATGATGTAGCTAATATAGAATAGGAAAACAGACTTCAGGATCAAAATTAGATCCTAATATAACTTGGAACCAGTAGATGTTACACTGGCAATGAATATGACTCAAATTATCATACAGAAAAAAAAAAAAAATATGAATATGACCGTTTTGATGTTTATGAAAATTACCTTTCTAATATGTTAGTATACACAATTTTAATAATGCACTTATTAAATGCCATGTTTTGAGTTAGCTAGAGTGTTATAAAAGTATTTATCTAAGACTTTTTGTAAGTCTTGTGAAAGGCTCAGCACAGTGGCACACCTGCTCAGTACTCCAGCACTTATGTGCAATACCATGGCCCACATGTTGGTCTCACTTATGCCCATGTAATTAGAAAGCAGGACTTCTGGACAAACAGTTATTTGCCCTAGATGAATTATTTTGAGAGAGGATGGTAATTCTGACAATATTCTTGTAACAACCAATGGCTTCAAATTACACCTGTTCTGTCCCTAAAATGAAGTTTTTGTCTCTGTGCAGAATACATTGACCAGGCTTAGCGTTTGGTTTTCTGCTGTGGTTGATGCCCTTTCCTTTCTCCTTCTCTTCCTTTACCCTTCCCTTTCCTCTTACCCTTCTCTTTCCTCTTCTGTCTCCTCTTCCCTTTTCCCTTTTTCCTTTTTCTTTCCCCTTTCCCTTCCTTTCTTGTCCCTTCCCATCTGACTAGAGATAATTGTTGAAACAAACCTGCCAATTGTGAGGGAAAAAATGGTCAGCAATTTTCATAAATAAGGAAAAACCATGTAAAACTGCTCAATCTAAAACAACAAAGTTCTTCATAGAGATGAAGTACATGGGGTGCATCACACCATCAGAAGATTTCACACTGATTTTACTGTCTAAAGAGAAAAGCAAAGGAATGAAGCATGTGAAAACCAATAATCAAGAAAGAGAGTGCTGGAGCCCTCAGGTCGGAATGGGGCTTGGGGAGCAAAACTTCTTCATCTCTCCAGCTAAAATAAGTTCCAGCCATCACAGTCATCCAAAAGGCAACCAAAGAGAGACGAAAACTATGGCTGAAACTTGCTAAGAGAGCTGGCTTAATTTTCAATTTGTTTATGTATTTTTTTCGGTCCCTGTCCTCCTACACACAAGTTGAGGACACTGACGTTAAACTAGAGGATAACATTTGTGTAATATAAAGAGCTATACAAAGCTCTGAAGGGCAGTGGTGACACAGCTTATATTTACCATATGTCTATACCAAGGGCTGTACTAAGCACATGATATTGCTTAGTGCCTCCATGAGCAGTCAGAGCTGCAGTATGACTACTAGGCAGATGAGTGTGAGCACTAAGAAAAAAGAAAAATGTTGAAGTACTCAGAATGTGAAGGAAGGGTAGTGAAAATTGGTTATTGTTTCACTTCTGCCTCTAAACATACATAAAGGTGGTAGAGTGCATGTGGGGTTTCTCTTAAGGAGATAATAATGGATGTGAAGAAGTGAAAGAAATTAAGTCTGATGTTGCTGTGCACTCACTGTAATCACCCTCCCTCACTGTACGGCTGCTCCATGGAGGCCATCTTTTGGGTTTCGTTTCCCTTCTCCTCAGCCTTGTTATGGCCAAAGTGCCCACAGGAACTGCAGGGCAATGCATCCAGTGCAGGCAAGAAAGGCAGAAGTCAGCAGTGGTAACATTCCTGGGCACCTTCAGTGTTTGGGTCTTCAGTGCCTGCCCATCATCATCCACCCTGTCACTGATGGGGGAAATACCACCTCCTCTCACACCATGTCGAGAGTCTGGCTCAGATGGGGCTGGGCATCTCCCATTGCAAAACTTTGCTCAGTGCAGACACTGCACCCATGAGAAGGACTGGCCCATGAGTGTCCCCCAAAAGCACGTTGTTTCCTGGACAGATGCAGATTCAGACTGACCAAAGGTCAAAAAGAAATGATCAACTCTTCCTGTGTTCAGCCTCTGAAATAAGATGCAGATGATTCCCATAGAGAGGGAACCTGTGTTTTGGTAATTATTATTACTATGGGCATATGCTCAGTAAGGTCAGGGGCAAGGGTGCATTATTTTTTGGTTTTTTTCTGTGGGCTCACTGTGGGATCTCACCAGAGACCCCAGGGCAATGCAGAAGCACACATTTCCACAAGCTAGACTGAGGCATACAGGAGGTTACTTCAGAGCAGGATTATTAAACTTGCCCTAATTTACTCCTTTGAACAAGTTTGATCTACATGCCCATAAAAGGTTTCCTGATTCTGTATGTGTGTATGCGTGTCTGACATAATAATAGATGCACTGAAGAACTGCAGATATAGAAAAGAAATCCCATAAAATATTTTTACACAGAACAGCTGCATGTCTGGTCTCTTCAGCTTTAATTTCTGACAAGTAGCTTCAAATTTCTCAGTGCAAGATTCTTGTTCTTTCAGCTTTTCTATAAAACTTCTCTTTAAAGCCCAGGCACCAACATGTTGCTCTTCTTTTCCTCCTCTATCCCCATACATCTACATCAGGAAGATTAAATTCATTCAGCAAGACAGCTAAAGTCACTGCCTTTCAAACTTGTGCCATTTTCCTACCTGATTGTAATTTTAAATAAAAGTTTGCTGTTCATCTACTTGGAGACCAGGAAAGAAACAATTTGGCTGAAAAAGGACATGCTCTGGGATCAAATGTGGGGGCTTGTGGAACAGGTACAGCTCCACATCTGAGTTTTCACTTCACCTTCATCCTCCATCGTCTGGGGCTTTCTGGGTCTAGCAGTAATCCAGGCAGCTCATTTTGACAGATTTAGCATGTTTCATACGGTAATTGGAATCTCACTGCTTTAATGTCTTCATTCAAACAGTTTCTCTGATCATGGCACTGCAAGGGAAGTCTAATGCTATATGTAGCTTTATGTGAAAAAAGGAGGTTTATGTGATTATGGTAATAGTTCATAAAATCTAACAGACAAAGAATAATTCAGAATTCATTTATTCATAACAGCAGAAGTTAATATTCTTCTTGTCTACAAAAGAGCTTCAGACATTAATCTTTTCTCCTGGATTTCTGTTATTCTGCAGAGCTAGTTTGGATTGCTTCAGTATTACAGATGCCCTAACTTCTTTTTTTGCCCTTTTAGACTCTTCAAAATACTGCTTTTCCTTAAATAAATAATGCTGATTCTATGAAGATGGTATCAAAGCTGTCTTCCAACTTTCCTGCAGATTTATGTAAGTATTTGAACAGAACACTGAATTTGGTCTCTGCTTTACAGCTCAGCATTTTACTGATACAGAGTAAATCACTTCCCTGTATCTGAAGATTTCAGAAACTTAGCATATCCTTTAATAATCTGAGAATTTCTTGTTAATGGCACACTGGCTTCAGAAACAGGGGAATAGTGTGTGCAAGCCTGTTCATATATTTTCTTTATATTAATTCAGTAGAATATTGCTTTTTACTCTTTTTTTTCTTTTCCTTTTTTTCAGATGGTCCTCTATTTCTTCAGTGTCTGTCTTCTCTAAGAAGCTTCAAACCCCCCTAAATGTAATTTTAAACCGAGCTCATAAAAGGCTGGCAACAGCTTCAAATACTTAACTAGTTACTTGGGACCAAATTGTGTACTTCTTTGTCCTGACGTTGTCGAAAGCCTTGCAGTTGAAAGCCAGAAAAATTTGGCATGTAGCCATGAGAAAATTGAAGAGCAAAGACCATAGGCACAGTGATTCAGATTAATCTCTGTATTAACGTCACTGAAGCAATATGTCTGGAATATATTAAAACAATTTTGCTGTGTGAGCTGTTAGTTACGTGCTATCGTTCTAGACAGTGTCTCTTTAAAGTGAGGTTAAATGGATTCAGTGAGGGTAGACTGATGGGTCACAGGAGGTGCTTTTCCTTAGGGGTGGCTGTGGGGGCAATCCGCAGCTTGTGGAGTTTGTACTGGGGAGCTGAAAATATGGGAAGAATTGCTGTAAATAAAATTTGCAGATGGCAACAGAAGCAGAGATCTGCTTCAGAAATACGAATATAGAGAAGGCAGAAAATTTCATAAGATCCACAATCTGGCCACTCTTAATAAGGCATGCTGACTAATAAGAATCCCTGAGTGAGAGAGAGTGTGTGTGTGTGTGTGTGTGTGTGTGTGACAGAGAGAGAGAGAGAGAGGGAGAGAATATAGAACTCTTTCTTCTTAAACGTTGGTGACCTCTGGTGAGCTTCTTGCATACTCACTCCACCTGCAAAGTGTGTAACTGGAAAGGGGGCTTTGTCTTTTGAGTCAGATGGGAGTTAGATGTGACCATCCAACCACATGGTTTGGGCCATCCAGATCTACAGGTGCGTGTCACACCCTGCCTATTTGCAGTTTTGGAAACCTGGCTGGTTTGTGCTGCATTTGTGTACTGTTTTGATGAGTTTATAGCTGGGAAGCATTGCCCCAAGATCTTTAAGGAAAGTGACCTTTTGGTTTATTCACTGTCTTCATCATCACATGAAGACTCTGAAGAGCAGAAACAGATAAGCTGTTGGCTTCACAGAACTGATCTGAAGTGCTTTTTGCATTATAAGTCAAAAGAAAAAGAAAAAGTGAACTCCCGACCGTAATCGATGGACACCTGGCTACTCACTTGGAGAGTATTCACTTCTTTCTGGGTCCTTCAGTGTCACCTAAAGCTAGGTATACATTTTTTAATTAAAAAAAGCCCAAAAACAACAGTCATATGCTGTAACTAAAAGAGGGAAAAAAGCTCAGATCCATACACTCTGACACAGAAAAAGTCACCCTTCCAGAATATAAGAAAAATCCTCAGTAACAAAAATGTGTACATCTGCCCTGCACATTATCATTCCTGTGATTTCACTCTTGCATGGACCACAGTTCCCCCATCCCTGCTCTCCAAAGCTCTCAAGGCTGACATCTGTCCAGTGTCCTTTGCACAAGACATGCCAAGGGGCAAAGAAGTTTCTCTGTGTGACAATGTAATCACTGAAGAATTATGGTCAGTGCAAGAGGAAGACCAAAGGCCATGCAGAAGTGCATGGGCGATGAGCATGCCGGAATATCTGCAAGGTTTTCCTCCTCGAATGGGTAGATCTTGGCCAAGCTCACCCTACCTCTGTGGGTTTACTGTGATCAACAGAAAGACTGGAAAGCACATGCCTGTTACTTACTGGTGAGAATAATTTTTTTCTGAAATAAGGTATTTTATACATGGTTCCACTTTGCTAGGCACAGCTTAAGGAAAATAAATAAATAATCCAATGAAGGTACATTAATTTAATCTTACATGGGCCACAAAGAGTAAATGCTTTTCTTTAACAGTACACAATCACAGGGCCCCTACAAACGTAGTTTGACTGTGAGGGAGCACACTGAGCCTTACTTCCAGCTTGAACTTCCCAGATCCAGTTCCTATCTATGTTAAGTTACATTATGAGGGCAAAACTGTTTTTCAAAATTTTTCTGCAGGTGATATGTGTTATGTCTCTCCCCAGTCCTACCCCACCCTTCCTCTGGGAGTTACTCATTTCCCAGTGACCCACAAAGTTGTGCGGGCACATCCCTTAGCCAGGGCATGAGCATGCTGCCAGCAGGTCAGCTCCTTGAGGAAAGAGGAGCAAGGACTGGCTACATTTACTAGCTGTAGGGGTAAATGGCTGATCCCTTTGGAGTACCTGTCCCAGTACAGATGACATTCCCAGTGTGTGATGGGAATTCCCAATGCTTATGCTAGCTGAAGAGTGTGCAGTATTTGGGTTTTTGTGTCCCAGAGTGGTCTGAAAGTCCAATAACCCTACCAAGGGGTTTGGACCACTACATTTCTAGTGGCACAGGGTTGTCCCCTCTCTTCTCCTCCTTCCACCCCTACCCTGTCTTTGGAGCCTTCCAAAGACTATGACATACATGTGTGCTGAGGTCACAATTGGCGTGAGGGGTGACTCTGGGTGTCCGCTGCCTCCAGAACAGCAGAAGTGCCAGTAGCACCGCTATCAACATCATGGCCAGCTCATGCAGGTGAGTTGGGTCCACACTTCCTAGGGAAGGAGGCCAAGGGTCCTGGGAGGGCTCCTGGCAAGGACACCCAGAGCCCCCTCGCTGCCCCTTTATCCTTGCAGCACACAGCCTCCCTCATAAAAGCCTAAGTGATTTTTGATCTAGGGGGGTGCAGCCCCACACCAGATTTATGTTAAATGGCAGCCTGCAGACAGCCTTGAGACCCAGAGCCCCTGGCTGAAGCACAAGGTTGTAGGAGGGGCTAAGTATTTCAAAAGGGTTTGAGGATGTCCCATGTTCTAGGAGTTTTAGGCACTTATCTGGGGTCTGGAAGACAAATTTGGACTCCTATCATCAAATATAAGGCAAAGCATAAATCCGCTTACAAATGCAAGCATTTTCTATTGAGACAGGCTAACTGAAACTTGTGTTTCAAAAAGGTTCAGAAGGTTTGAGTGCCTTGTTCCTTCACATGCAGCAGTCATCAATTCACTCCTGAGCCCCACCTCCATCCATCCTTTGCCCTGACTTGGGTCACAACCCTGACAGAATCCCCGGAATCAGGTCTCTGCCCTGATCCCAGGGATTCTATGTCAACACCTGTGTGGTCATCATGGGTGTCCCATGGTGGTGGGTTGGGACACCCATGCTGGACGAGGTGCATGGGACATAAGTGTGTATCCAGCAGCTGCAGATGGTTACTCAGCTCCTTCCCTTACAACTTTTTGTCTCCACAACAGCAACATGTCGGAAGTAGAAAATACTTTCCGTAAATTTGCAGTATATGGTGACACATCTGCCAGTGGCAATGACATGACGGGGAAAAACTTCTCCAAGATGTGCAAAGAGTGTGGAGTGATGGATGGGAAAGCTGTGACCAGCACTGACATTGACATCGTATTCAACAAAGTCAAGTGAGTATTGCAGTTGGGCAGCACGGCAGGGTGGGAGGCAGGAGTGGCAGGAGGTAGGCAGGCTGTCTTCCTAGAAGCAACACTGGAGGTCTCTCACCCCATCACCACCCAGTGGAGAGATAACTTTCCTCTTGGTCTCCCCTCACCATAGGACTAAGGGTGCTCGCACCATCACCTTTGATGAGTTTCAGCAGGCCATGACAGAGCTCTGCCGCAAGCGCTTCAAGGGCAAATCACCAGAGGAAGCACTGCAAGCTGTATATGACCTCATCAAAGGGAAGGAGCCTGGCAGCGTGGGTGCCACAGTGAGTATACCACCTTAAGCTGCCATGGGACCATTCATCCCTGCTGTAGGGACATGTGTTGTCCCTAGGGAAGAGCTTGTTTGTAAGCAGTTTCCTAATTTTTGCTGCCTCTTGCTTGCCTCCTTTCTTGCAGAAAGCCACCAAGGTTGGTGGAGTCGAGAGGCTCACGGACACTAGCAAATACACTGGCAGCCACAAAGAGCGTTTTGATGAGAGTGGCAAAGGGAAGGGTCTTGCTGGCCGCCAGGACCTGACAGACAACAGTGGCTATGTTGGAGCCTACAAGGGAGCTGGAACGTATGACCAGACTCACTAGGACTTAAACTTCTTAATGAAACAAGAACTCTTCCCCTGTGTCATGCAAGGAGAGGCAAATAAACATCTCATGCAACCAGCCTTCTGTGTCTGTGCACCTCAAGTCTGCCAGGGTGGGAATTGATGGTGTGAGCACTGTATAACTCCAAAGAGTGATGCAGATTCCTCATCCAACCACACTTTGACTATGTGGTAGGATTAAATCCAAGCACAAGCTTGCCTTCTGAAGCAAAGTCCAGGAGCCAGCTAGTCCACTGCCAACACACTGTTTTTCATTTCCAATCAAGAGAACAGTAGGTTGGTCTCTGAATAGTCACTCATTTTTATTCTGCCTTCCCAACATGCTATACTTTCTGCTGTGATGACTGGCTTGGGAACAGCATGTGCGCAAGGTTTTGTATAGCCACACAGGGTTACTTTTGAGTTGATTTCTGGTGGCAGACAGCCCACCTGTGGTGTCTGACCACACCTTGAAGAGCACTCTTACAGAGCACAGGTTGCAATATGTACCACACTGTGGAAAGGGAAGGGGTACCAATAACAAGTATCCTGGTTTTTACTTTTTTTCCCCCAGGTTAAAGCTAGTCACCTGTTACTTGGCATGGTCACTCAGTACTATTTCCCCAGGCTTCAGAATGCTGGCAGCTACAAAACGTTTGTGAGCCTGAGGAAAGCAAATAAAGACATGTAGTGAAGAGGGATCAGGAAGAAGGGAAGGCCTGTGTGAAGCATAGGAGACCCTGTGTGCTGGGAAAGATGGTTTGCAATCCCTCCCTGCACCCAAATCCTTTCCTCAACTCTGTCTCTTCCTCCCTGTGCCTCCCAGCCCTAAAATCACATGGGTACTTGTTCTTTCTCCCTCAGAATTTCAGTAGGTTGGTAGGATGAGCATGTCCCTTGTCCACGCTTCTGCGTCTGTGGCTATGTGGCCAGTTTTAGGATGTTCAGTGTGTGTACCCACCCAGGACACACTGCTGGGCAGGAGAGGGCCAGGGGGGCTTCCTGGGTATGTGGCTGGCTCATAGACCACCAGGGCTACCTTCCTTGAAGAGTCCTGTCAGTCTCCTGGATTTAACTGAGATTTTAGGAATAACTGCAACTGCACCTTTGGAACAGTTTCCTCTGACATGGAGAATTATTTAGCTGTGCTACTGCAGCACTACAAGCCTGCATCATGGGCCAAGACATGGGTGTGCAAGGCACAACACTTGCACAGAGCACATTGCTCTTTGCCCAATAGCACTCCTTACATTTTGATAACCTTTTAAACTCCTTTAAAAAAGGACCCATTGTGCCTGTAGGTATCTCATGTGTGGTTCATGACTCTGGGATGTGTGGCAGTATCCTGGTTTCCGCTGGGATACTCTTCCTAGTGGCTGATACACTCATGTGTTTTGGATTTGGTATGAAAATAATGTTGATAACACAGGGTTGCTAGGCAGTGTTTACAGCTAAGGACTTTTCAGTTTCCCAGGCCATGCCAGCAAAGAGGCATGAACCTTCTGCAGGAGATGCATGAGAAGCTGGGAGGGGACACAGGCAAGAGAGCTGACCCAAACTGGCCAGAGGGACATTCCATACCATGTGACATCATGCTCAGTATATAAGCTGGAGGGGGAGAGTTGGCAGGGGGAGACACAACTTAGGAACTAGCTGGGCTTTAGCCAGTGGTTGGTGAGAAATTGCTTGTGCAATTAAACATATAATATACTATATACACTATATATCATAAACAATATAACACATAATATACAGTACATCATGCTATACATTAATAATATAGTAATAAGAATATTAGTATAATCTTCCTTTTCTGCCCTGTTAAACAGCTTTTTATTTCAACCCATGAGGGTATTTTTCAGTTCTCTCCACCATCCCACTGCAGAGGTGAATGTGAGCAAATAGCTGTGTGGTTGTGTTAGTTGCTTGCTGGGTTAAACCATGACAGGCAGAAATTCCTACAGAAAAGTCAGCAGGTACATCAGGCATAACTGGCAGGTTCTTGATAGCTGGGGACTGCAGGGGTGATTTGGGAGGAAGAGGTCACAGACCACCGTGTACTGTCCCACACCTAAGCAGGACTGGAGCAAAGAATTGCCACTAGCAAGTGCTGGAGCAAAGAAGTCCCCCTCGAAGACACAGGCACACAGAAGACAATGGAGGAGGTATGACTTTAGAGGGACTTGTGATTGGTGGAGAAGACCACACCAGAGTAGTGCAGTGAGAAACAAAGACCAGCAAAAGAAAAGGAACCACAGTGGCTGACCCACATCTCCTGTGCTGTCCATGACCTCCTTGAAGGCACTGCAGGAATGGGAGACCAGGAAGGGGGCAGGAGAGGTGTCTGGGGGTAGGAGATGTGTCTGGGGGTAGCTGATATGTGTTATTTAATTGCTTGTCTTTATTTCTCAATACTGGAATTGAGAATAGGAAGTTTATTTTAGTTGACAATAAAATAAACTGAAATTCAGGCTCAAGACTGCTTCTTTGGCCGATATAGTAGGAACAGGAAATGGAAAGAATAGCACTGGAAAGTATGTAAAAATCAATGGGCCTTAGGCATGCTTTTAATTTTTTTTTCTAATTCAGATCTTTGAAACACATACTGAAGGCAGTTGCCCTCAGCAGTGCTGTCTTAGTACATCATGTCCTGTACAGCAATGTAAGCAAAATAACTGTAAATTAAGAGATAACAGGATGTTGTACAGAAAAAGAGAAGCCAGTGTGCTCAATAAAACAATGGCAGAACATTCTCATGGACTCTACTTTTGGTGGCATAGCTTTCCTTATTTAAATACTATTAGTGGGTAATTGCAATGAATGTTAAAATGTCAGAGCTATGATTGCTGTTCCTGGCACGTTCTCCTACTAGTTCCTGAAGTGGCTCTACTCATCCTGTTGCACTTGAGATGCTCCTGCAAAAACACCTCAGAGTACTTAGTACTACCCAGCAGCAAACTACCATGAAATAATGCTGTTTTCAAGCAAAAGATGTAGGTACCAGCAGTGCCACAGCTGTATCAGTGTCCAGGTTTGGTGTGGCCCCTGATACCTCCATTCTTTCTACCTGCACTTCAAACACCTTGGGACCTTTTCATTTTGAGGGAAAAGAAGACAAAGACTGCCCTCAATGATTTGAGTATTTGTGCAGGATTCAGCTGCCTTGTAATTAAATGACTCATGGAATTGCTCACATACAGCTCTGCAAACAAACACAGGAATGTGTTGTAGTATTATTTATATATATGCATACATATACATCTGTGTGCATGTGTGTGTGTGTATCTGGCATGGAAAAAGCTGTGGGGCCAAACCAAGAACTTGTGCTTGTGCACTGTTAGTTCTGGTTTGCATTAACATGGGTACAATGGGACACTGGAGGTTGAATTTCTGAGGCATGATTCAGTCTGTATTTCATCCTGTAATCTGACTTGTGTAGTACTCCAGCACCCACAAGAATCACTACTTGTCCTGCTTATTCCTTATAAGTAGAAACCAAAAAAAGATGAGGAATGCCATGCTCCTATGGCAGCTACAGAGTGGACAGATAAAAAGGAAATTGTGGTTGACTGAAGAATTTGAAAATAGTACCTGATTACTTTATGTCCCTGGGGAAGCTGCAATACCAGTGGATGTAAGATTTTAAAACAGCCAAAGACATCCATCTATCTACAGAGTCAATGATACATTTGCAAAAGAAAAGTTTATGCTCCAGTGCACTGAGAGCCTGCAAAAATTGAGGTGGCTCCTCAGTCCAAGACACAGGTAGGGGTCCTGTTACTCCACTGCCACCTGCTAATATGTATCTGTACCATTTTGCATTTGGTCTTTCTTAAAGAGGACATATTATCTAGAAAATCAGCCATGCGGGGAGAAAAGAGGTTAGGAGCATTCCTCTTGGTGGTGACTGAAGTTTATTGTGTGTCACTTCTCTGCACTAGAAGGAGCGTGAGGGCTTTGGGAGAGGGCTGGCTGCTTGTGCTCCTATTGTAACTTAAGCACAGTAGTCAGAAGAACAAGGACCATGGAAGCTGCTAGGAGATAAACATAGCTGCTCACATGTAAACTGCCCAGTTTAGGGGATTTACTGGCAGCAGTAGAAATATTGCTGAAACAAAATGACATTGGCAATCCAGGTGTTTGTACCCATCTATGGCTAACGTGTCATTACTGTGGAAAAACAGGGAAGCATTCGTGCCAAATTAAACATCTGTTGGGAAGAGAAACATTAAACCAAGCCAAATAGTCAATTTACAACTGCTCCAAAGTAGAGTGGAAAAAATACCGCAGAGTCCTGCTCTTTGGTAAGCTCAGTGAGCTGGCTTCTCTGCTACACCTCTTGATGTATCCCTGCCCCTCAAAGCCCAGCCATTTCCTTCTGTGCAGTTTCCTTGCCATCTTTAAGAAACACGACCCCAGATCAACATAACAGTTCTTCTCCACCTGGTCATTACTTCTGGGTACTGGAGGTGTGGAACCAGATAGACCAACCAGATAAGAAATAATTTGATAACATTGATGAAATCTGCACGCAAATTAGAACCAGATCTTGAAGATACAGCTACAGCGCCTGTGTAGTACAGGGCATTATTAAACACAGGTACAAAAGAGTGACAAAAAACTACACGTGTGTGTGCATGTGTATATGTGTCACGTTTTTAAAGCAAAGTCTTCAAACTGTGCAAGAGAGAGCTATAAAAGGCCCCTGCTCAGACATGCAGTTACAGCCCTGGCACTCTTGCTGAGGCCGGCACAATCTCACTGCAGCAAAGCTGGAAGAAGGATGAACGGATGTCGATGTTGCAGCCACTGGCTGTTGGCAACATGGCAGGATGGACCAGTGAGTATCCGTGCAAAGTAAAGCTTATGCTGCAGCGTGGGCTCATGCCTCACACTATTCTCTGTGGTATTGAACCTTTTGCAAATTGGGTTGTTTCATGGTTGGTTTTTTTTTGTCATAGCTGTTGCAGGTTTCATTTCTAACAAGACAGAGACACTGGGAGCCCAGCACTTGGCTTACTGACCTGCTGTCACATGGGCCGTACTAGGTGGGCAGCTGTAGCTGCACCCATGTGGCAATGGGACTTCTCCACAGGCACAGGCACTTCGTTACAGCTAGGCAGGGCCTGGACCTAATGAGCTCTTACCCTGACAATTTAAGGCCTTTGTGATCCTAGGAAGATTGTGGGGAGTTAATGATCTGTGCATGTTACATTCAAAGTTATGAATTTTAATGGACAACAGTGTAATGCTTTCCCCAGCTGCCTCGTTTCCTTTGCTTCTCAGGTTATCAAGAAATGTGCGCATCTCCACTGCCTCAGGGGAAGCAGTGGTTATACTCGGTGCAGAGTTAATTATATGCCAAAGAACCCAGTGGGTATTCACCTCAATTAACACATATATGACAGAAAAGAAAAAAAAACCATTTGGAGATTCATGCACAGTACTCTTGTGGCTTTGGAGAGCTCTGGGCAGTTGGAACACTCTGTTGCTCCATATGAATCCATAGTGTAATACAAGCCGGAAGGTATCTTTTTTCCAGCATTATTAATCAGTTTAATAGGAGACAGTTTCTTTCCCTGTGCATGTTGGCTGATAGTCGCTGTACGTTCCACCCTCACTCTCCCCCTCCCCCTTTTCCAGTCATAAACCTCCACAGCCTATCTGTCTGCCCCTGTAAAGGTGTGTACATCTCAGCCCCCAGCTGCCCATAGTTAAGCAGAACACTGTTGTGGCCTCTTGAGGTGCCTCCTTTCCCACCTGAGCCTGGGAATGCTTTAAGTCCAACGCTCTTTTTCCTCACTGTCAATAATCAGATGGTGTATTTTATTTTACTCCTTTTTCCTTCTTTTTCTGCATGACTTTTGGGCTGTCGTCACTAAACTTAGGGCTGGTAATTACAACTGCTGACTTAATGTTCCCCTGCACTAATTCAACCCAGATGCCACCCTCACTCCCTTCTATGCGCGTGGGGGGACCTATTCTGCATCTTTCTGACCAAACCCCCACGCCGACTGCTGGTCTCACTATCGTGCCTTTACAAGGGCCACAGAGTCTCAGGAGTCTTCATCAGTCATCCTCAGCTAACTCCTCACCGTATGAATCACTGGTGGTATTTCTCCTCCGCTTCAGCATCAAGCAGCGAAGCGACGACCGCGTCCCTGCGAACCGGGGTGGTCGGTCGCCAGCCGCGGCGGTACCGCCACCTCCCGGCGGCCGCGGCGGACACCGGCCCGGCTCCCGGCAGCTCTCTGTCGAGCCCGCCGCTCAGACGTTGATGAGCTTCGGGTGCGAAAACGCTGGGTATTTTTCATTGCCCGATTAGAAGTCCCCTTTCTGCGTTGCGTTGGCAGCAGGGGGAGATTGCGCCGGGGTTATTTAAGAAGCATTAAGGAAGAAACTGCTCTGAAAAAACTTTGTAGATTTGAGCCCTAAATAAAGCTGTAATGCTTTCCTTCATGGGCACCTCCTCTCCCCCATAAATGTTTAACATGTTCTCACTTGCCCCATTTTCTCTGAGTTACTCACACCAGTCTTCCTGCGTCCGTGCTGCAGTCTGCTTCCCCTTGGCTCTGCCCGTGACCGTTACGCGCGGGGCTGCGCTGGCAAACGGCGCTTCTGAAACGAGTCAGCCTAAAAATAAAGGCGACCCAATCCAGAAAACTGAAGGAGGAAAGCCCCATCCTTATCAGTTGATGGCGCAGACCCACGAGTGTGGAGATGAAAGAGAAACAGGCCAGATTTGCTCTGCAGGAAAAAAGAGCATCGCAGCACACAGTCAGTCAGTCGGCCACTGATGGATAGTCCAGTCCCAAAACCTAAGCAAGCACCTGCTTGAAGATTTGTCCACTTCTTGGCCTTTGCTGTGGATTACTCAGAGTCACATTCTGTCCCAGCCTTTGCTTTCCTGAGGACTCAAGCCTATTGCAAAAGCTAAATGAAAGTCTTGAGATGTGTCTCCCGTTATTTCAGAGTATCTGGAACAGCTGCCTGCACCTTTTGAGGGTGGTTCCACCTGGCAATAATGTGACTTAAATCTGGCATGGCTGATACCTGAATGTAATGCAGAAATCCTTGGATCGACGATATGCTGCACCAACTTCTGACACCTCTAACCTTCCAGATCCAGCGCAGTGTTGTTGAAAAGCAGCATCTCCAAAAGGCTTAGGTGTAGTAACAACATGCATATATTGGGACATTTTCTTACAAGTCCTGAATAGCTCCAAAAAGCAGCCCGGGCTTCAGTGGACTCACTTGTCATGTCTTTCAGTGTCAGCAGGGGAATGTCAATCTTCCACAACAATCCCAGAAATACAGACACGCTGCACAGCATCAGCTTTTTTTTTTTTTAGAAAACACTTGAAGGATTGTTAAAACAACTGTCTTTAATTTCAATTTTAAAACCTAATCCATTTATTTCACATACTTTATATTCTCATTGTAAACTTTTATTACATCATAGAGAAGCTAAAAATAATCAAGTAACACCGGGAAGTGACATTCACTCAGAAGAGAAGGGAAGAAATACTCCCTCAGTTTTGTTGTATCAGATAATACTTTTAAAGAGATACGTGTGTGTGTGTATATCTATCTCAGAGAAATTGAGTACTGTCACTTGCTGGCTAGTAGGCATTTGTGCAATTTGTTTATAACTAATATCCCCATGAATGTACTAATTGCACATGTAGAGCTAACAATTTTTCTGCAGCACGATTAAAGAGACAAAACACCTACATATAACTATGGCTAAGTTCTACACAAGCTGTTCTCATAGAAAGATGTTTCTTAAAAAACAAAACAAAAAATAAATCATCTTCAATATAAGTCACATGTGGTCACATTTTAAACATGGTCTATTGCACTCAGTGTCTTTCAGTAGCATGTGCTTTAAACTACCAAAACACATCTGGCATTTTTTGAAAAAACAGACCATACACTTAGTAAAAAGAAAAAGTTACTCCTACATTTGCTATAGTCATCTCTCTTACGTAAATTATTTCACACTTTCTCACTGTAATTGCCCACACAGTTTCTTTGCTAGAGAAAAAAATATCACTGCATCTCTAAGAATACCCTGTTCACACAACAATTAAATGTGTATGTTCTAACCAGCCATATACAATAAATATATCTAACTCTAAATCCTACTCTATATATTCTTCTAAAATCTGCGTGTCTAGTAGATGTAATGTATCCTGAGATATATGGAAATGCCAATAAAGTAGCTGGTTGTGAGGAATAAGTGATAGAAACTCTTATATCCATAATATTTAAAATGAGATTGGGCAAAGCATAAGGGTAAAAACAGAAGCAGAAGTTATTACATAGTTTGTTATTACCATGGCTATACTTGCACACTAATGAGGATGCACAGTGTATTACAAAAGTGGTAAGACAAATACCTTTTCCTGAGTTGCTCACGGGGATTAACAACGGGACAAACACTAACATTTACTAGTGGACAAAAGTAAATATGAAGTCCATCTGCCTGCTTTAACATACTTGAGCTAGGGGTGAAATTCAGCTTTAAAGGCCATAAGGTGTGGTGGATTTTCACAACTGCTTTTCAAGTAAAGTTTGTAAAAAGGGTATAAATGACTGCTGCTCAAAATAGAACACAAGGAGCTTTGGTACGTCCAAGGAGATAGATGTCTGGAGAAGGCTGAAACATAACAGAGAAAGAAAGCTGCTGCTCCATCACCTTTCAGTGTACAGCTGCCTTTTCAGGAATGCAGTGATGAAGTTTATGTTAAAACACAGAAATTGTCAACTGAAGAGCTGAGCTGATACATTTTGTTGCATAAGGAGAGAAAGCCCCTGAGTTCCCAGGTTTCAGCAGGAAAAAAACAGCTCCGTGAGGGACAGCCAGGCATCCACATGAGATGAGGAATGAAAGAAGTTAGTCACATTTAAAGGAGATGCTGATGATAGACATTCACATCTGCCAGTACACCTCTGTCTGCATTACAATTTAGAATAATTTTTTTTTTTTTAAAGGAACTTGGAGGTAAAATAAAAAATGCTGTCAGTCAAAGCAAGACACACACTTTCACAGTGAATTTCCTTCACAGTGAGAAATGTTTATGCTGTTCCTTTTCAGGGAAGGCTGGAACAACTCTTAATGCTCTTGAGAGCTAAGAGTACTAATAAGAATTTCAATTCCAATATGCATTCAAATACAAGAAAGAAAGAGGGATGAAAGACATTAATTAGGTTTTACATGACTACAAAAAGTGATCCAAATAAAGCTGAAAATAAAATTAAATGGAATGTAGCTAAAGTTCGAGCATCTGCTCTGACGTCCTTGCTGTTCACTCTGGGGCCTCTCCACTTGCAGCACTCTATTTTGGGGCTGGATATTGCGCAGAAGGCAAGAAGAGGCAACCCTCCTGACACAGGGCTGAGCCCTGAGCTTTGCAGGGTGAAAGTGGCAGTACAAAAATCAAAATCACTTGGTTTCAGAAACTGAACTGCTCCTCAGAGGGTGCTGGCTGGAGGCAAGGAAGCTGCTGTTCTTCACGTTGCTAGTGGGAAATATCGTAATAGTAGTTACGTAATCTCAGCTCCACCGCAACAAATCCTGGTCGGTCATCAACACTGTGGAAAGATGACAACTGTCACTGCATAGGAAGGAGAAAGCTGTAATGCTGTGTGGGACTTGTAATGCTTGGGACTCGGGACCTCAGTGATAGTTCATTTTAAGCTGCTGACCACATCTTAAGGCTACAAAAATGATGATACAACATGAATACCTAGAGGCAAATGTCACTACAGAGCATGCAGTCGGTGGATCACAGAATCACAGAATCACAGAATCTTAGGGGTTGGAAGGGACCTCAAGAGATCTTCGGGTCCAACCCCCCTGCCAAAGCAGGCTCCCTATCTCATATTACATAGATAGGCGTCCAGACGAGACTTGAATATCTCCAGAGAAGGAGACTCCACCACCTCCCTGGGCAGCCTATTCCACTGCTCCGTCACCCTCACTGTGAAAAAGTTCTTCCGCATGTTGGTGCGGAACTTCCTGTGCTCCAGCTTACAGCCATTGCCCCTAGTCCTGTCCCCACTGACCACTGAAAAAGGGCTGGCCAATTCCCCCTGCCACCCATGTCTAAGATACTTGTAAACACTAATTAGGTCCCCCCTAAGTCTTCTTTTTTCCAGGCTGAACAGACCCAGCTCACTCAACCTTTCCTCATAGGGGAGATGTTCCAGACCCCTAATTATCTTTGTCGCCCTTCTCTGGACTCTCTCCAGAAGGTCCCTGTCTTTTCTATACCAGGGAGCCCAGAACTGGACACAGTATTCCAGGTGGGGCCTGACCAACGCAGAGTAGAGGGGGAGGATCACCTCCTTCGACCTGCTGGACACACTCTTCCTGATGCATCCCAGGATCCCATTGGCTCTCTTGGCCACCAGGGCACACTGCTGGCTCATAGCCAACCTGTCATCAACCAGGACCCCTAGGTCCTTCTCCATAGAGCTCTTCTCCAACAGGCATCCACATGATCAACAGGATGCCTGTTACTTTGTGGCTGATGAAGGTACTACAAGAATGAAATGGTAAATCAGCACCATTTTATTTTTACTTCATTTAATTCAGTAATAATCTGGGGGAAATAATATTTACAGCATTATTATCTGTCTTAAAATGGGTACTGCAGTCATACAGAGTGGCTTGGCACCACTGAGAGGAGCCTACGCACGCACTGTAAGGCTGTACTGTCTGTCCTCGATCTGCATCTGCAACTCTTTATTGATTTGGGAGACCACAATTAAAGACAAGAAGCCCACACCATAATACACTGCATATTGAGATACTTACACTGCCTGACTCAAGCCTCTTTTAAAAATGTTTTTCATTTTCCCCGGTGTTAAAGGTATTTGAGCACAATGAAATAAAAAGCAACGTGCCTATGCTTATTAATCAGAACAAGGAAAGTATCCCTTTCACTCTAGAACTGTTACAGCATTCTTTGAGTAAACCCAAAAGGCAGAAATTATTTTATGGAGCCATATTCTTTCTATGTGTAATAAAACTAATGAAGGAGCTAAAGTGAAGTACCACAGCTTCTTAAGTGGAACCCAGAGACCTTTTTTGGGTATACATATTCTCCAGGTGACGAGCTGGAAGAGTATGTGACATTATAGTAGACTTTGGAGCTTTATGGAGACATTCCTGCAGCTTAAAGTAAATTCAAAATAGCTGAAAATGAGGTATCATAAAAATTTTTAATACATTTTGTAAAATTCTAATATCAGGTAGTATTTTTTTCTCTATATTTCATAATTCTAACTTCTGAATTGTTATGGACCAGAAAAAAAAACCTTCTGATGTATTAGGTATGATTTGAAAAGATGTTTTGCCTCTCACTAATAGGAAGTCAATGTGGGATTCAGTCTGAGTATATTCAGAAATGAGAGAAGAGGAAAATGGCTCCAAACAATTAATTATTGAGGAATGAATTTAATTATATGGTTTAGCATAGGATGGAAACGGTTGGACTTGATGATCTTAAAGGTCTTTTCCAACCATGCGATTCTGTGATTCTGTGTTTTGGCAAGATGACTTTGAAATTTCAGTAAAGAAAATATCCTGGAATTTAAAATTAAACAAAATACAACAAAATTATTTGCTTAATTTCAAACTTTCTTTTCAAAGTATATCAGACTGATCTTTTTGTGGAATGTTTTTTTTATGATATATATTTCTTGTATATAACTGTTCCACAGCAAAATTAACTATGCAAAATCAGCTTCTTTCAGTACACCTAATAACTCAAATAATTGTCACTTTCAAGTGCACCTGACTTCAGGAGGTTTTCTGTAAGCTAAACACCAGCTGAAATGATGTATTTTGAAATACTCTACCCCCTCCCCAACTATTAACTATGTAGATTAAAATACACTTCTATTAAAAAAGAGAATCACATCACACTCACTTGTATGTCCAACACAATTTCATTAGGTCATAGACTTCTGTTGGACAGACTTCAGGACGTTCCATTCGTTCGCCTCTCTCAATCATCTGTGAAACTTCACCACCTTTCATTCCCTGGAACACGATGACCAGAACAGTCTGAGTTGTGAATGATTAGAACACATATGCTACTATAAAACAAATAGAGGCCTGGAGTTGATTTTTGAGCTATCCTTTGACTCATTTGTTGCAACAGATGGGGTGCTAAGGCATCCTTTGGTCTGCAATAACCCTTTTTAGGTAGGAAAAGGGTCAAATTTGTTCTGAAATATTTACAGAAAAAAAATTGCCAAGTAGAAGTACTCACCTTATATGGTTTTTGCCCGTAAGAGAAAGCTTCCCACATTAAAACCCCAAAGCTCCAGACATCACTTTTGCTAGAAAATTTGTAGAAATTCATGCATTCTGGAGCATACCACTTGACTGGCCATTTTCCATGACTTTGTGCCTAAAATGAGTCACAGTAGAAAGGTAAAAAAGCATGCTAGAGACAGAGGTAAATAGTAAACATCAGAATTCACATAACGCAAGTTAACTTAGATCTGAACACTCTTGTACTAAGCATCACATTATTTCTGATTCAGTTGGCATTAAAGAGAATGGAAGGCAAATTCTTCAAAAATATTACAAAATTGTTCCTAATCTTACACTTTGAAAATAATGCACTCAGATGAAATTTGTGGTAAAGCAAAGCTTGGCAAAATGACCTAGAGTCACGTTTTCAGTGGTATTTAATTTCCAGGTCTTTAAAATTAAGACTTTTCATCTAGGCTCTCCACAGAGGCACACCCAGCCACACTGAATATCATTACTAGCTGAAGTTGATGTGACAGCCTTGTTGCAAACTGCAGTTTGATTAAATTATTCCATAACACTGTGTTATGACAATGCAAGTGTCGAAGTATCCCACACAGTGCTACATCTAGTGAAAGATCCTGTGTCAAGTTGTAGAGGGACTGGGCCTTTGATACGAATTCTCAAACCTCTGACAAGCAGCTCTGGCTAGGCTAGTGGAAGCAATTTAAGATGTTACTGCCTTTTCTGGCAGCAGTTACTATTCCCATAGGAATGTCATCAGAAGCGAGCATGTGCTTGCTCCTCCTCTGCAGCATTTCATGGTCTGGCTTATTAAACAGCTGATGAAAGGGAATAGTCAGAAGGAAGGAATAATTTGAACTGGAAGAGAAATATATCAGAAAAAAAAGATGAAGACATGATTAGAGCCTTTGTCTCCCACGGGTGTTTTTACCTTATTAAATGTGGCAGTTGTTTCAGTCCCTTTAGCTATACAGAGTGAATTTAAAACCAAGCTAAACAAACTCTGCTTGGATCAAAGGATTATTTACCAGTGGTATTCTTTCAAAAATCCCCAAAATTCATTCCTGTTAGTGAATAACACAGTGTTTTAGCCTAAATTTTCCTAAGATATGGTGAAATCTATAGGCACCCCAAAGTTTGTATCTATGACAAAGACTTTTATCCCCTTTTATATAATGAGGTATCTCATTTCCACTATATGTTTCAACCCTCTAGCGACAAGTTTACCTAGAGTAAATGAAAGAAGTGAATGAATAAAAGAAGCTTCTTCCTCCCCATACACCTCTTAATGTTGATCACACATTTTGAAAACCTGTGATCTACCACCAGGCTAAAAAATAAGGGATAATACATTTTATTTGTAATTTTCAACTTTTAAAACCAACTGCATTTTGACTAAAAATCACCTTATTAAGCTATGCAACCATACTGCTTTTATGTCTTGCGCAACCCTTACCTTGTAATAATTTTCATCAGCACTAAGCGCTTTAGAAAGTCCGAAGTCACTAATTTTGGCATAATGTTGGGTGACTAACAGCACGTTCCTTGCAGCCAGATCCCTATGAACAAAGTTATTCTCCTCCAGGTATTTCATCCCCATGGAAACCTGATGTACCAGCTCTGTTATATTCTTCTCTGTGACATGTCTGAAAATTATAATTGAATTTTTAAGAGGTCAGGAGTTCATTTTCATGACTTTTTATAGAGTTCAAACAGAAATCTTTACTATGAACTTCCCCACATCATACTAGGAACCTAGTCCACTTATGTTCAGCTAACCTTTAATTAGGACAGGCAGCATATGAATGTCCTGAACAAGATGACGTGGATCATATCAATAAGTGAGCAGATGAAGGACATGTGAAAATTCTTTAATTTTTTCAAAACACACTATTTTACCAGAAATATCTGATAATTAGGACACATCTACAAGATAATTATGTCCCAGTAAAGAATAACTACAATTATTAATTACTATACTAGCAACATGCCAATTTAAAATTGCCCTTAAAGAAAAAAAACAAAACCCTTGCCTTTTTTTTTCCACTTTGGGTAAGTCCTAGGAAATGGAATCAAAACCCATGTACCTGTTTTTTTGCAAAAATTTGTTCAGTGGTCCAAGTTCAGCCATTTCCATTACTAACATCCAGGCCTCAGCTTCACATATGCCTATCATTCGGACAATATAGGGGTTATCCAGTTGCTGCATTACGTTTGCTTCTCTCAACAATTCATCCTTTATGGCTGGATCATTACTCTCATTCTTGAGAATTTTTACAGCCACTGGTTTGGCACCTCTGCAAAAAAAAATCAAGTTCTGGGATTAGTTGCTGAAAAATCTGTGTGCCAAAGCACACAATCTTCATCTGATGTTTCCTACACACAGTACACACTGTGACAAAAGACAGAACTGACATTCAGAGGCAAAAACCCCTCATTGTTACAGGAACTCTCTATGAAATGATCAGAAAACAGCTAAGCAAAAAAGAGAGAATGGAAAGAACTTGAGAAAATTATAAATAGTCATAAAATGTCTTAACAAGCCTAAAAACAAAGGTATTTGGCAAAATTTTCTTGTCCATTCTGGCAAGAGTGCCATAAAGCTTTTCTGGCAAGAAAAGTTATAGAGGCCTTTCTAAGCACTGAGATATTTTAGGGGTGAGACTAGGACAGGCAGCATTGCAGGGCCCAAGGCAGTTCTGAGAAATTAAGCCTACTTCTGCAACCATCAGCTCATATAACTAAGTGAAAGACTGAGTGATGAGATTGACAGGGCTAATGTGTGAAACAAGATTGGGAAATCCACAAGCTGGGACCAGAGCCCTTCAAATCCCCTCAGACTGTACTGGAAACCAAAGAACCTTCCTGGCTCTGAAAACCTTGGTTAAAGTCATGCCTCTACATTCAACTGGCTAAAGGGTATACATCATCACCACATGCACTGAATCAACATAACATTTCTTATGAAAATGCCAGTCTAAAGAGGGTCTGTTCCTACTGCAATTGTGTGATAAAAGAGGTCAAAACAGGTTCTGTCTTCTTGAAAATCAACATTCCAGCTTCATGGAACAAGCATTTATCATACTTCATATGAAAATTGCCTTGTTACTAGTAAGCTGTCCATGCCATTCTATTTCTCAAAGTGAGGTTGTGCAGATGGGGAATGACTGAGTAGCATGACTGCCCATACAAACTAGGGAGGAAGGCAGCAGACTTCCCACTGTACTATCCCTGATAGGAGACAAAATAGTCACAAGGGGCACTTCTCCACTTTACAGACAAAAATAATGGCAGGGAGGTGATTATGCTGCAGGCAAAGAGGTGCCAGCAAACAGAAGAAAAGAAAGTGAGTGTATAGAAAGTGGATGTGTGAGTATATGTACAAAGAGAGAAACCAGCGAATGTTAGCTCAAATTGCCTAGGTAGAGCCTGTGACCCCAGATAGCATGCAAAGATTATTGCTTCTCTGAAAGATGAAAGCTAGAGCTTTTGCATCCTAGACTCCAAGGAAATAGAAGGAAATACTTACTTTTTCATCTTATAGAACCCTTTCTTCACTGTACCAAAGTTGCCAGAGCCAAGTTCTCCTTCCTCCAAGGTTAACAATTTTCTGTCAAGAGTGACATTTTTTGGTTTTATTTCATCTGGATCAGCATATGGACTTTCATAGACCTCAGTATCCATGGGTAATGCCTCTCTGTGATCACCTGCAGTTCAAAAAATGAAACATTATATGAGACATTTTTGCTGCTACAGCTACTGTGTTCAACCCTTTCTATGTTCAGGATCATCAGTGTGTTTGAGTTATGAGTGTGTTATTAAGAAATCACATGGAGCCCAGGTACAGGCACTTTGGAACACCTGAAAAGAGGATGACCTCCACCTGGTGACATGTTCTAACTATTGAGCATCTTCGTAACATGAAACTAGGTGGTTGCTTGATAGCAGGAGGCTTAAAGACAGGCCCTTCTCCTTAGTACTTCCCATTAATTACCTCAGACAAGTCTTCATTAAAATTTCTGCCTTACATGAGTTCATTCTAAGGCCCCCATCTTTAATTTTATTTTACAGGAAGCCTAAGCACCAACTTGGGACAGTGAATGCAACAGGGCACAATTCTTTTTATGAAGTGTAAGGATGCAGCTTTTAGAGTCAAGGATATAATAATATATAAATAATAATTATATAAATAATCTTTTTTATCACACATAGTGACATCTGGCAGTTTCAACTACCAGTCTTGAGCTATGATAGCAGCTATACCAATACACAACATGGTGTGAAACATATGCAAGAAAAAAGAAATATGGGTTGAGGAGAGAACTCCGGTATAAAGAAGTAAATCAAGTTAATGGCATAAATTACTCTGCCTACCTGTTTCTGCTACTGTAAGACCTCTCTTCCTTTGCAGCACATATGGATTAAAAGGTGCTTCATCAGGTAGGTGGCCAATCGGCTGAAGCTGTAGCACACAAATAATTTTACGTTGAGCAATGAATAGGCAAGTTAAAAGCATTTTCCCCCCCAGGGTTATGGCATAATGATTGCAAGAGACACACAGGTGAGAATTAGAAAGTAAGAAAGGGATCCAAAGTTTATTTTATTCTGGAGGTTATTGCTTGAGTAAATATGCAGGCCAAATGAAACATACACTGCTAAAGCATAAAAAGTTATTGCAAATACTTCAGAGCATTTGATCGGAGAGAATTAATAGGTCATGCACAAATCTTATTCTGCAGATGTTAGATTTATATGCTCTTTTAAAATGTACTTTGTAACACAAGTAGTCATAATGACTTGTTTTTAATCTGTCCTTCCTCCCTCTCCAATTTATTTCTCTCCATTTCTAGGCCATCGAGAAATTCCTAGTACAAATGAAAACAAAAAATACTTCTCTGCTTCTCTTGTAGATGTTACAGAGTGACTCCACTTGGAAGTAACTGGGGTAAAAAGTAATTATTTTGATAGGCTTGTGTAACATCACAGACAAACATCACGGACCAGATACTAGGCCAGTCTGCCCTGAGGAGGAAGAAAATTACCTAATTCTTACTGTATTTGAACATCTGTTTCAAATACAATCCCTCTGTTTTTGTCAGAGGAATACTATGGAGCACACGAACCATGCCAGCAGAAACATGGTGCGTTCTGTAGTTCCTTGGCTGAGCGATGAGTCTGGCACAATAAAGTATGGATGAGAGGAACTTATATTCTCCTCTTTTCTGCCTGTGAACTGTCAGGAACAGGGAATTGTAGAACTTATTTCTGAAGTTTAGTTCCTTTTTTTTCTCAGTGTACAATTTTCACTCTACTCATGAGTGACTCCACCCTCCTAAGAGAGTGCTTTCAAACTAAAAATTCAAGCATGAGGCATTTTTCAGCTTGAATGGGAAACAAAGGTTTATTATAATTGTAAATATTTGATTATATAATTCTTTTTAGAAATGGCAACTTTCAGTGGCATAAGCTCCTGTCTGAAACACCTGTGGTTTTCAAATGAAGAGAAACAGTTTGAGAAAGGTATAGGAGTGAATTATTTGGTACAATAGAAGCTTTATCACTTGGAAACTACATTTTGTAGGGACATTGCCTGACCTGGGTGTTACAGACCTTTAAATCATAATGAAATGATTGGCACAGTTGGGTAAAGCAGAAAAGGTTTCACTACATAGTTTTTACAGCAAACCCCAAGTAGGAGGCAAACATCCGGCAAGATTCCAGCCTAGTGGGATGAGCACAGTGGCATCAGGGATGGTAAGGATAATGTTTCTGACTTGCATCACTCAGAGTTGTGGAACAGTGTTGAAAAGGCATTTGTTATCAGGGCCAGCCACAAGAGTCTGAGATGGTTCTGAGATAGGTCAGGAACAAGAACAAGGAGGTAAATGAATGGTATCAAGCAAGACTCAGCTGTAGTTCTGTTTTTCTAGCCTTGTACACAATGCCAGAACTGTAAGTTAAGAGCTGTATTTTCAAGACCTGGTTACAATTTCACACACAGGCCAGTCACTAACCCCCACTAACCTGCAAAGGCTGGAACTCAATCCTAAACCTCTCAAGTGATGGGCTGGCCAGTCTCACTGTGGACACTCAGCACAGTCTTTCCCTACGCTATGTCAGGATGTATAGGGAAATGTTTATGTTTGATGAAAAATATTAATAAAATTTTGCAAAGAAAAGTCAAACCTGATTAAATTATGAGACTACAGAGATTTTTTCATATACCCTGTATTGCTTTCAGAAGACATAAAAAAATTTCAGTTTTTTTTATTTCATTGCTAGTTACTGTGACCCATTCGGTATTACTACTTAGAAGTGACTACAGTTCCACTGGAGAGATTCCTGGATGTATTCTTGCTTCCTATGTAAACTATATTTATACTTTAAAAGGAAGATAATTTTGCATTCCAAAAGGAATATGGACTGGCATCAATACCTGTTGCTAAACAGATATAAGTACAAAGGAAGCAGTGAAATTGCCACACTGCATGGATTTTATGTAAGCTTCTGATTAACACTTGTTGGCCAAGAGGTCCAAAAGTACACTGGGAAAAAAAAAGGATAAAAAAAGTCATTACCTAAGAAAAGGACTGATATGCTGAGCCTTCAGTGGCAGTTTCCAGGATAGCAGAAGGAAAGTTCTGATACACTTACAACTGGTAGCCCTAAAATAATCTGTCATAAATGCAAAGTGCTCAGAAAATGACATACAGAAGGAACTGCATCACTCTGGGACTCCTTTGATTTCTGAAAGACTTGATAGGACTATCAAATGTCCTCTGTTCACTGAGCAGTATCTCAGCTGTGGGCCAAACAGTGTGACGGGAATATCTGAACCCAAGCCTTGAAATGTCTCACAGCACATCCCAAGCTTAAAACACGAAACCTTTTCTCTAGACACAATTCCGTAAAGTCTCATGGATGCAGCTGTAACTCCAGTCAAACCAATGAAGCTTGGCAGCTCTATTTTCTTTCTTTCCACAGTCAAGTGTTGGATAGAGTTTGTGTAGTCACTGTTGTATAAGGAAGACTGTAAACTCAGTCCACAGAAGGATACAACTTCAGCAGATCTTCCTACTTTTTAGATTGCAAGAAGATTGTGTACCATTTTTCCTCATCATAACCCAAGCTTACAAGAGATGACTACAAGCACTTTAGAAAAGGCTTAGAAAATTATAAGCTCAAGAATTACTATGGGCTTGAACTCATTGTTTGAAAAAGTGATGTTTTTTTGATGGCAATATAACCCTGCAGTCAGAATCAGAATGCTGGAAATCTTGTATAGGTCTCATAAGTAAGCATCATCTGATTGTTGCTGAACAGGGCAGAAACACTGAAGTATCCAGCCAGTACTGGATAACCCCATAAATTTTAAAACACTTGGAAGGCCTAAGTCTCATGTAATTAGTATTAGCTGCAGACTTCAGAGGTAGTTACATATCCCTGATCCCTGGTCTCAGTATACTTTGGACTGGCCAAACAAAATTTATGTACACCAGATTCATACACCTCAAGAATCCATTCACCAGTGCAGAATAGCTGGTAAACATATACCTCTGGCCATGACAGAACTGAGTTCTCAAATAGGATGTATAAAGATGTTTAAGCTCTTTGCAATTCAAGAAGAAAATAAAAGAATCAGAAAGGATTGGATACTCGTGTTCAGGATCTGCACTAAAAAACCAAATAAAGAGTGCATCACTCCTGTGCTGGTGAATAAAACTGCAGCTATGAATTGGAAATGACACAGTGACACCAAATCTAACAAAGTAGGTTGTCCTGAGAGCCTATCATGTTTAAGATGAGCGATAACCTTTTACATATCACTACTGTTAATTTAGTTAACTGATATATATATATGTATGTATGTATGTGTGGAATGATATTTCCCATTGTTGCAGTGTGATGAAACAGCTTAACAATGGCTTCTTCATTAATATTTCTGGTTTAACTGCAATTTGATGTTTCACAGGCACCTTTGTAGCTCATGTTATTAACTTCAGAATATTGCGTAGCACTCAGAAAAAATGTATTTTCCATTAGTATTCCCAGTGATGTATCTGTGGCATGTACCAACCTGTATCCCTTTGAAAAGGAATTCCTAGCAGAAAGGTTGGAATTTTTCTCTTGAAGTCAGGCAAGGCTAACTAGAAATGGTGCAGTAGGTATGAATCATTGCATGTACAGTGATCTGGGTAACAGTACAATAAAATTTCCCTTTTATTTAACTGTAATTTACATTCAGAGTCCTTTTCTGCCCTACACTTTAAAACCAGCAAATTTAATTGTGCAGATTATTTTCTGGCAAAGGGAGATTTGTCTTAATACAACCAAGGTATAAGGTAGGAGATTACTCCTTGTATTCTTACAAGAAACAGATAATGGGAAAAATGACTGTGGTGTTGCTCATCCAGTAAAAAGGAGCCCAAGAAAAGAGTACATTATAAGGAGCCTTTTAAAAATGGCACACACACTATGTAAAACCTTGTGGTACATGTGTTTGTGAACTATGGGGTAGGCTGTCATTTTCTGCCCTTGTTCTAGAAAGCTGATGTGAACCTGTCAAGTTTTCACATCAACATGTGTGTTTTTTCTTCTACTAGGGTAAAACTTTCATTGATTAAACTTCTCAGGTACCCATAAGCAACCTAATGTAAGTGTGCCATTTTTCCCCTCATAAGGACTGGCTATACCAGTATGGCACATTTATAGTAATATAGCCATGTCCACAATGAGAGCAAAGTAGGAGGCAGGGAGTTTGCACTGACTCAAAGATATCATTCCAGTAAAAGGAATACCACTTTCTATGCATGGGTAAGGCCTTAGAAGGGTAACCCCTAAGCAGGTTTGATAGCATCCTGTTAATGCAATAAGAACATGGCCCACTTACTGCTTGCTTTAAAATATGTATGAAGCAGCTCTAACTACTCTAAATCTGATTTTCATAGTAGCAATTATACTTTTATATTAAAGAATATACTTGTGAAGGCAATCAGCACAGCAAGTGCGTCTTATTTTCAGGTTAATATATCTGATTTGCAGAAACACCAATGTATGTAGGGCTACAAAGTCGTCTTATTTCGCTAAATCAAGCTGAATAGCAAAATACTGCATGGCAAAGACCTCCTTAGGCAAAGCCTCAATGAGCTTTGTGTGACACATCTTAGTGGCCACTAGGTGGCACGAGTTCGTTTAAATTGTCTCCTGAATCTCCAATTATACACGAGTGAGTATAAGAGCTTGAAAAATTTTGATCTGAGTGCTAGAATCATATAAATAAACAAGTGCTAAAATTATGTAAACAGTTTATGAAACAACTGCCCCACCACAAACATAATTTCCATGACGGACTAGAAAGAAATGTATGAATTTTACATTTTACTGTCTGAAAGATTTTGACCTAAGAGAAGTAACTGTCTAACTAACTAGGTCTAGTAAACTCTGTATGTTGGGATTAATGGATGCTATATTTTGGAAATTTCTAGAACAAGACTTTTGGTAGATGTCTAAACTTTGGCATCATGATGAAATTGGTGGGTTTGAGAATTCAGGGTTTAGTACACCTAAATTGTGATTACATCAGATTTCTGAAATTATTTCCTTCAATGATTTGTCCTTCTCTGCCACTGCACTTCAGTCTGTAACCTGTGTATGTTCCACAGAAGGCAAGAAATAAGTATTTGGCTGCAGAAAGCAACCAGATAGAAGCACAGGTGAAGAGGTTTTACGCGGTGAAAACACAGCAGGGTGACCAAAGTCACGTCTAGAGAATTCAGACTCCATACTCACTTTTCTGAACAAAACCAAAACATTTCTCTTGTCTTATATGCATGGAAATTTTTTTCAGATGGCTTTAGAACATGTCCTGACACTGTCTATATGTTTGTGCAATATGTCAGGACATTAAAATTGAGGTGTGGGTCCTGAACAGATAACAACAGCTACCAGTGCTTCAGTATAAAAATGAACTGAAGTTATACAGAAAGGAAAAACATTGTTATTTACCAGGATTATCAAATACAATATATGTCAAACAGTTTTTCACTCTGAACAGCAGCACGGGCTTTTTATGCCTGCTCATTTTTGTTGAAGAGCAGTTGGAAATAAACAAACAAACAAACAAACAAACAAAAAGAGAGACTTGTATGTGGAACAAGGACACTCATGTTATTCTCAGCATGCAAACAAAGCTTATAACTACATGCTTCACAACTACATTGATCACTGGACAGCACAATTTTCTGGCCAGATAGCAGCATTTTAATTAGTACAGGGCTGGGTTCCCTTTGACTCACAGGGATATTATCACCTTTCCCATTCTGCTTGGTCTTGTGGCATCTTACACTTGCCCAAATGCAGTTAATGTCAATGCATAACAAGATTTGTGCACACAGGTTCTATAGGAATATACTTTGTGGCTGCTATTAACAAATTGTTCCCTAAATGTGCTCAATAATAGTGTAAGCTTGTGTAAGCAAGCCAATTTTCTGAGTAGGAATGATAGTTCAGAGTAGAACTATCATTTTGTTCTGCTGTAAGTTACTGTTTTTTGCAAAGCATTTTATCACATCATGTTTGCAGATATGTTGAGGTCTGCACTAATATTTTGGGATACTTTCAAATAAAATAGTCCCTCAGTTTTTAAAACTTTAAAACCATTGCTTTAGTTATATAATCAAGGCCATAATTATGCAGATGATTAGGAAAGAAGCAGAAAGCTTACAAAATCTTCACAATCTGATTGTTAGTAGGCAAGACACACACTTAGTAATAGCAGGCCAAAAGAGGTGGGGGAAGGAAAAGTGAAATTAGTCAAGTGTAAGTGCATTTAAATCAGTCAAAAACCTAAAGAGACCATACAAGGCACCTTTTTGCTGCCAGCCTTTGGAAAGGTGTACGATTTGAGTCTTGAGATAATTCCACCTCCTGCCCAACTCTAGAAACCACAAGGTCAAAGAGGAACAGTAAACGTGTCAGGAAAATAGCTACAGGAATTTTACAAAACAGACATAGTATACAAGAACAAAACACTCCCAACCTTCCCCTTTCATGTGCCTGCAAGTGAACATACAATGCATCAAACAAACGTAGTAAAGGAAACTTAGCACCAACTTTCCTTTCAACTATATTACTCTCAAACCATTCTGATGATACACATTAATTCTTTTTAAAATCAAAGCACACTGTTCTCTCCCCCAGGTCTTTTGCTCAGTATATTTCTTCTGACTGTTATTGAACTTCAGCCATATTTAGCAATGAGTTGCTAACTTTATTGTCTTGAATTATGACTAAGGTATCAACCAAGATTTGAAGAACACCTTGGTCTTACAACAAGGTTGTTACTGACGCAGAAAGCACATAAACTGATATTAATTCCAAACAAAAATGAACAGGCTTTAGATTTCAGATGTGCACTTGTGTTCTGCATAAAAATGCTTGCAAATGACATGCAAATACGTTTTACAATAATGCATAAATTTGAGACTAATTAATATTTCTCTGGGTCTCTGACAGATCTACCTGCCTAATTAAAGCTGCAGTGCAGTTCTTATTGACCAACCATGTTATCTGATGCTGAGGCTGAAAAAATAAACTGAGCCATATTCTTAGTCGCTTTATACAGCGTTTGAACTGATTTACTTAGATGTCCTGAACTTTCAAATAACCCACTTGGATTATTTGATTTTTCCTGAAAAGATAGGTTTTCTAAAGGATAGGATTGGTATTTTTCCTAGTTTTCTTTAAAAAATTTTTAAAAAGAGAAAAATTCGATTTCACATAAAACAGGTTATCTTTTGTTTCAAAACACCAAGGATAGCCATTCAGTCCCTATTGCTGCTGGAAGAGCAGATACATTTTTGATGCTTGACAGTCATTATAGTTGTGATACATAAAAATTCAGTTACAGTGTACTGAAAAAGCTTACTGAATCCATTCTTTTCTTTTGACTCCCAAAATTCTCTTTCCATATAGGGAATAAATTAATCCTAAAGCACTTTTTAGCTAGAGTTTTGCAACAGATAAATTCTCTAAGGGTTAAACCTTAAAGTGCTCTTTTGCCCATGGTGACCATGGTCCATTATACTTTTCTGACAAGAATTGCTCCCAGCACTTGACTAAGCAGCCACCTGCATTGCCTTGACAGTAACACTGATTAACCCAAATGTTTGTATTAGACATACAAATGCACGCTAATAAGGAATACTTAATCAGGGACACCAACAGTACTAGTCTGAAATTAGGCTAAACTCATAAGGTTTAGGTCTATTATTACCAGCTGATAAACTGTGGCTAAACAAATAAAATACTGAAATGGTTACGTGGAGAATTTGGGAACTGGCCAGAAGTTGGCAGCCTCACTGTAATGTCAACAACTGATTTTAGGCTCATATCAAAAGCTCTTCTGCAGGTTTAGATACATATTGGGATGATGTGCAGGTAGAAAAAAGTAATTTATGAAGTCAAAGGGTATTAAAATTGCCTTAAATCTAGTTATGGTGCCTCTGGTGAAAGGCAAGAAAAGTCCTAGTTCGTACATGTGTGAAGAAAGTAAGAAGAAGTAAGCCTCCATATTCTGCATGAAGAAATTATTTCCAATACAGACTTTCAAAAGCCCTTCCTTTTGCAGAGAAAGCATATTAGTATCACTAAAAAGGAGATGTACAGATTACAGAAAAGGGAACACGTTGGGGAGGAACTGTTTTTTAAGGGCATGTAGCAATAGGACGAAGGGCAATGGCTTTACACTAGAGCAAGGCAGGTTTAGGTTGGACATTAGGAAGTTCTTCACTATCCAGGGAGTGTAACACTGGAACAGGTTGCCCAGAGAGGTGGTGGAGGCCCCATCCCTGGAGACATTCAAAGTCTGGCTTGATGGGGCTCTGAGCAACCTGATCTAGTTAAAGGTATCCCTACTTACTGCAGGGGGGTTGGACAAGATGGCCCTTAGAAGTCCCTTCCAACCTAACACTTTCTAAGATTTTATTATTCCTGGAGCATTACAAATACTACAGAAATCCCTTGCCTGATGTTGTGAATTTTACTCTAAGCCTTAATACACAAACAGTTTGCACTTAAATTAGTTGGACAACCTGTCTTCCATACCCATCCAGCAGATCTTTCTATAGTGATTATACACTCTCTTAGCTTCAAAGCAACTACAGATTTGGGCATGCTCTCCACTAAGGCCTTGTAATCTCAAAAGTGTGTTTCAGCCATTAATATATATACACACACAAAAAAAAAAAAGAAAAAGGAAAAATTAGTCTGGATGGAACACCAATATTAGATTGTTCCCGGGAACAGGACAATCTTCAGCTGTTAATCATGTTCTGTTCCTCTACTCTCAATCTTTTGCTTCTTTATTCTAACCAATCTTTTGAGTAATTTTCAAGGGTGGAATTAATTTCATCTAACTATGTGTACCTGAAAGCAAGGTATATACTCTTCACTAACCACTTAGGGCCCTTTTAAGCAGAAAGACACAAGCGCATGTTGATGGAAAGTCATTCCATCACGTTTAGGCTGAAGTGGCACATGGATGGGTATGTATCTCTCACTTCAGAATTCCTCAAAAGTGAGCCTTTGTGATTAATTGAATGACTGGCTATTCATTAGAGTTTGTTAATGTTAAAGAAGACCAATCATAACCTGTCAATGTGACTCAGTCATTCACCTATAAAGCATCATGGACACCTGGAGCAGTATTACTGCATACACTGATGAGAAGATACTGGCCTATTTACTTTCATTGCACAGTCTTAAACATCAGGTCAGTTTAGTCAGTAACACTTTTTTTTTGTTATTACTTCTTTGAGAGGTTAAATACCTAAAGTAATATTTCTTCAATTTATTTTCATTTATGCTTAAAATGCAACATTTTCTGTGGATTATCTAAAATGTGCATAACATTCCCACACTGAATGTGCTTGTTCTATCGCTATAACTGCGTGTATACCATATGATATACATGTATTCTCTTGTGCTTAAGCTTCATGGCTGTCCTTGTAAATGGCATAGATCCAAACCATAGGACAACATTAAAAAAAATAGGCATAGATTTTGGTTGTGTTACATCTGATGATTTAAAAGGGCAACTGATTTTCAGAAAGTGGTGGTATGTAAATGGCTGTTCATGGACCCACAGGGACTCAACAGTACTGAAGTAAATGTAATTGCCTATCTGAACAAAATTTTTTTTTTCTATCATGTGGGAATGCATTAAGATAATGACACAGATGATTAGGCTCTCCAGGGAGTGGTGAAACAAATAAATTAAACTCCCTATTTCAGATGAGATCATCTATGGCTGAATAAGATGGTGCTACGTATCACGCCTCATGTGGCTCTTCTAATCAATGGACTCCAAGAACTCAGGCAATTATAATTACAGATGGGTTTGCTCACTCTTCATGGAGTTGATGAAAGAACATCCCCTAATTTCACTGCATGAGGGATCAAACCTTTGTGCAAAGCCTAATGTTTACTGCACACATCAAATATAAAAATAAGTTTAATATCTATTCCTGCTTCAGTCAGCAGATTCTCAAAATGGACAATGTAAATAAAGCAGTTATCTCTCCTCCAAGTGTTGATGCAGTCACTATAGAACATGACCATCAATCCTGCATTTTGCATATGAAAAATACTGATTTTCACATACATTATATGTATAGAATTTCACATAATTAAATGATTAATAGTTCAAGCAAAACACTGCTGAAAGTAATAACCATGCTTAGAATATTAAACTTATTCTTTTCAGCTTGCTGCTTATATCTCTAGAAAAACTGTTTCCAAAATATCTAAGCTTTAGGATTCCTAGAGCAGTATGTGACTGAAGCCTCTTCAGATGAATGCTACTGCTATATCACCACCTACTCTTACCTTTGATGGGGTTCCAGGAAGAGGAGGACGAGTGTTAAAGACAACATTATCTGCAAAGGAATCAAATGTAGAAGGATACTGAGCAACGTGAGAAAAGTACTGTAAGAACACAAAATTTTACATAAAGGACCAACTTTCTAGTTTTTAAATGGCATTACAGTGTTTCTCCAGGATCACTGCATTTGCTTTTGCTTCTAATGTGTATCAGGCTCTGGTACTTGCTGCTAGTTATGTGCAATACCTAAATGATTCAAAGGAGTGGAAAAAGTATGGGCATATCCTCTCACAATGGCACTGATATTCACTCAGAATGATGGAAGGTGGTCTTAGAGACAGAACACCACTTCTGGAATAGAATTAGTTAGACAAGGATTAGGCAGAAAAATCTTTTTCCCTTGGCAATCGGGGCAAGAGGGAGAAAGACAGGGTCTCAGCAATATTTAACATGACATTACAGAAGAAATTGGCTAAAGAGCTTTCACCAACATGCGAAGTAACTCCTCATCTACCAGCAGTACACCCCCAGGGTGCACCTCTCATGGCACCCGGCCTGAATGCCCACAGCAACACTGCTGACAAGCCCACCTGAGCTTGGAGTCAGGACCTTCGGGAGAAGTACTGGGATGACCAGTTTCTTGGTGTCTGTGGGCCAAGTTACATACTACTTAGGGCAGCAAAGCAGAATTTGGATTTGACATTAATTTAGAGGCAGCAGTACACAGAGTTGGTAGGATCCCTTAAGCTACAGGATCAATCTCCATCCTGCATAGTCTGGAAGATATTAATTAATTTATAAAGTTGGAAATTTAACATTTAATTTTTTCTTTATCCAATTTCAATGTACTTTAATCTTCCTAAATAACAACTGGAAAAAGCGCACACATTTTAATCATCACTAACATGGCTATTTATACATATCAAAGTAATAGGAATAACTCACCATTTTCTGAGCCAAGTCGTGGACAAGGAATGGTAAGAACCCTTAATAATCCATCTGGTTTGTATGAATAGTGCTCAACTAACTACCAGAATGAGAGAAAAAAAAAAAGAAAAAAAAGAAAGAGGGAAGGGAAAAAAAAGATATGAAAAGGTAAGGGAGGTATAGTTAAATATATTGTCTTTTTAAAATTGTGGGTATATGTATCACAATTGGTATGTATTATGGCATATTAACTGGGCATACATGAGATCCTTAGAGCATGTGCTCGTACCTCATCTTTACTTCTCTTTAGCAGGGTTGAGTGTTTCTGAAGTAACCTTGTGGATGAATCTGGAACCTGATACAGGAACTCTTTTTCTAAGACTTAGCATTCCACACCTGGTTCTACTACTAACTAACTTTGTAACTGAGCAAATCACTTCTTTTTATACCTCTGAGTTTGCACCCTTTTTTTCTTTTCCTTCCATCTCCACAAGATGGATATAACTACAGCGCAGGAAATGTCCTAGTATGCAATGCTTTCTTTGGACCTCAAAGTTGCAATGAGATGAAAGCAGATTATAAATGTACACCACCAATAGTTGTGGCTGTTAGAGCCAATGGATTGTCCTCTCCATGCCATGTTATTACAGGTTTGTAACTGCAATTTTGGCTTTGGTTCATTTGGTTAGAAAGGAGGGCATCTGTGAATAATAATTCAAAAAAATCTTCTAAGATACCATAGCTGCTTTTAAATTTCCAGTGACTCCAGGAAAGAACTATGCAGGATATTTACTAGGAAAGACTAAGAAATTATATAGGCAAGTAAAGACTCATATTACAGATTTGTGACTAACTTTACTCAATTTAATATAATTCTAAGAAACAAGATATAAGAGATTTCTTCAGGGGTTTCAATCCCCTCGGCATTTTCAGTTTACGCATTCCTTTCTGCAGTATTCAGTTTTATTATTGCCTATGGCATAGACAACTCTGCTTTCCTTAACTGCTTAATCTTCACTGGGGTTCAGACACATTTTGGTGGTAACCTGCAGCAAACTATTATTTACCCATGGAGGTAGAGAATTTGAAAGCTAAAGAACATGGTATGTGTACAGCATCCTGAACCACTCCTTTTATGCCTCCTAGAATTCTGTTTATTATTGTCATAAGGATGTTAGCATAGCTGTTACTAAGTATGGTCACTTGCAAATGGTCTTCCATTGTAGAGCTAACTGCATAATATTTACAGCAATTTTGAACTCAGGCAAGCTGCAGCATCAAGTTTAAAAGTTATGACACTCTCTACACTTAAATGATTTTCTACGTTAACACATATTTTCTTCAGGTATAGAAACCACACAAAATTGGAAAATTTTTTTTTGTCTTGGAAACAGGACAAATAACCTGCCACAGCATGTTGCTGTCGCACAGCAAAGTAAAACAAGCTGCCTTAGTCAGTAAAATGGAAACATGATGACAGATACCCAAGTGATTCAAATTTAACAGACCTGCCAGAGGGTGTCAAATCTTTTTCCATCCGGTATGGAGAGCTTTCCTGTCTTATCTCTGTCAATACGGTAATGCAGTACTTTTCCATCATTCAGCAGACACAGGGCATAGGAGCCGTTGCTGTCCCTTTCTCGGATACTGTAGGAATAAGAGAGATTTTCAGGGTTCCACTTTACCAAGAATTAGCATCTGGGTTGAAATCCTCTTTATAAATTACCCTTTCCTTTAAGCTGTTGAATTAAAACCAGAGCAAAACCAGCACTGCAACTTCTGAAGACATTTTATTAGAGCCTTAATTTACTACTTAGTACCATTTCTTTTCAGAGAATTTCCTGAAGTTCCTTTTTTGTAATTTCACCCACTACCCAAATGGCAACAGATGACAACAGAAAATTCACGACGTGGAGCTCTTTGCTAGGCAGCTGCAGAACACTGTGCAGTGCAGAAAGCTCTTTCTTGTGCATTGCAGACCTACAAAGTCCACGAAAGTCTGGGACCAGGATCCAAAATGCACAAGCAGTTACACTTCAATGTCCTTTACAGCTGACCTAAAATTAAAAACAAGATGAGTGCCTTCATTAAAGCAAGATTTCTCACCTGTATCTTTTATTTTGACATGAGATGATAGAGCAGAAAATACTAAAGAATATAATGTGAAATACAAATAAAGGGAAAATCTTTGTGCATTGAAACAGCCTTTTGTTTCTCCAGGAGTGTAAATCATACATTCCTACAACCATCAGTTCTTAATATTTTCTGTGTGCAGATTGCACATAGAAAAACGTTGTCTAAAATTCATAGGTAACCAGGATGACCTTCTTCCAGGAGAACAACATCTGAGATCATAGAATCAGAGAATCATAGGGGTTGGAATGGACCTCAAGAGATCATCAGGTTCCCTAGGACAGGTCGCACAGAGAGGCGTCCAGACAGGTCTTGAATATCTCCAGAGAAGGAGACTCCACAACCTCCCTGGGCAGCCTGTCCCAGGGCTCTGTCACCCTCACTGTGAAAACGTTCTTCTGCATGTTGGTGCTGAACTTCCCGTGCTCCAACTTGCAGCCATTGCCCTTTGTCCTGTCTCCACAGACCACTGTAAAGGGGCTGGCCATTTCCCCCTGTGTCCCACACTTGAGATATTTATAAACATTAATCAGATCCCCTCTCAGTCTTCTTTTATCAAGGCTGAACAGCTCCAGTTCATTAAGCCTTTTCTCATAGGGGAGATGCTCCAGGCCCTTAATCATCTTTGTAGCCCTCCTCTGGACTCTTTCCACGACATCCCTGTCATTTTTATACCAGGGAGCCCAGAAGTGGACTCAGTTTACAGTTTACAGATGCCTGCAAAGTGTTGCAGATTTGTTTTATGTGTACTCAAGTTAGCTCACACTAAGACCAGCATCTTCTGGTAACTGTATGGAAAGAGGAATTTGCTGATACCTCCATCATGGCATAACATTTCTGGGTTTAGAGAGCAGGCCCTTTCTTTTTATTTGAGCTGTCTGTGATCGCTTGCTGATAGCAGTGAGACAGCAATACAACTACATGAAAATTTGCTCAAATAATGGAGTTTTCTTAAGTTTTCAGCAACACTGAATCACTTATTGTTCCAGTGTGTAAAGAAGTCTACTCACTCTCCCTTGAACTCTTCAAATCCCTTGAAAAGAAATATAGAAGGATATACTCATTAAGGTGTTGGGAAGTTTCAGTGGTGCAATACTAGTACCTGCTATTACATCTCAGTGGCAAGCATTAAATTCTGCTCCTCAACTGACTTACTCAAGGCTGAATTAAATTGTGCTTTGTCTGAACTATTATTTCAAGCAGAGTGATTCTTGTTGCCCAAGATGCGAACAGGACACTGGCCAAGGAAAGGGAAGTAGGGTCAGTTTTTTTCTGCTGAAACAAAAGTAATTTGCCTAGTGTCTCTAAAGCAACTTGAAACACATTGTGGTTTTTCATGACATGCAGGTATTTTCTCAGCATGCTGATTTCCTGTGCTGACTGCCCAGTGGAGAGCAACAGGTTCTGCTAAAATGAAGAATGACATTTACTTTGTCTTCCTTTGACTTGCTCTTAGCAAAAAAGGCTGAGAAAAATATTTTCAGAATAGATGGCACAAATTATTGCATTTCATTGCGTTCATTGCATTAGATGAAGTTCAGGTATATGAGGCTGTAGCTGGATTTCTGAGCACTTCCTTCCCCCAACCCAACAGCGATGCAACTCTGAAGACATCTGCAGTTGACAGTCGTGGCAACTGTTGTCAGACAGATACATCACTGCACATGCAAAAAAATTTCCAGTCTAACACGTCTGACTAAGGAGGGTCCAGAGGGAGCCTCTTCTCTTAGGTGGTCCATGTGTGGGTTTTTTTAACTGTAGCCATTCAACTTCAGCCCCATTTTGATCCCTACAAAACAGAACAGGAGGTACTGCTACCCTGCAAGAAGTGCCTGAAGAGCACAAGTACCAATGGCACTGAAACAACAGCCAAATGATGATGGCTTAAGTCTCACTTTTGGCAACCTTACCGGTTCAAAAAATGCTCTCGCAGAACTTAACATCACATCTCAAACAAAAAACTCTTACTGCCTCTGGTGACAAGAACTGTCATAGGACATTTTTCAGAATTTCATTCTGGTTTTATAGACTGTGATAGTCACTTTCTAGGTTAGGCTAAGCCTCCAGAACTCCATCTGGGTACACGGTATCCAGCCCCTTACAGTTACTGTGAAAAACGGAATCAAAGAAAAACACTGCTTAGACAGAAGGGTTATAAACTGAAACCTCTTCAAATAGAAAGCAAGGTTTTGACATCTTCTTGAAGGTACTGCCTGTACTATTCACGGTCATGACATCAGAAAAAATCCAAAATTCCAACTGCAATATCTGATTTAATGTGCTCTGAAATTACTCCCAGTCTTTACTGTTCTTCCATACAAAGTGATAACAAAACCCCCCTACATTTAAAAAAGCTGTATTTTTTCAAAAACATTTTGGCAATGGAGGAAGCCAAAGCAATGAAATATCACCTGGTCTTCCATATCATGCCATTACAAAGAATTACAGATGTACAGAAGAAGAACATACAGATAATAAGTACCTGAAAACAAACAATATTGTCCTTTCATCCTCCAAGATAAATCAAAAGCACAAACAACCTCACTGAGGGCAAAACTTAATTCATATTCAGGAGCATAATTTAGAAGCTCCAAGATAACTAGATTTTCTATTGCATGCCTTTCAAAAGTGCAATTTTGCAAGGAACTGAGAAACTCAAATTGCTACATGATGTAATGCAAAGAATGTTTAATTATTGATTTTGATTTTCATGCAATCTATTGTTGATCATTTTTTATGTCTTAGTGACTGTAACACAAACAGCAACCAATAACTGTTTCAAGTATCATTACAGACTGCTAAATGACTATGCACACTTTTCTCTGGTAAAGTCTCTATTTTCATTTAGAAGCAAAAAAAAGAATGTCCCAATCTTTTCTCCAAGTGAAAAAAACAAATGATCCCATCTCTTTCTAAAGGAAAAAAATCCCCGAGGGTTAAAAAAAAAAATAAATTGCTATTAAAACAGGGCTCACTGACTGTGTAGAAAAAAGAAGTCACGGCATTCTATAGTTGAGATAAATGAAGAAAATCAACTAGCAAAATGTTTGCTTTAGGAATGGTGTGAAATTATTCTCATTCCTGAATCCAAGGACGTGTTAAATTTATTCTTGGCCTTAATTTGCCTTCTTAGTGTTAACAGCTTCCTTGATGCCAAAGATACTGCCATTCCCCATTGCTCATGAGGATCACGCCTCCCCCTACTTGTCTGCCCTTATGACCACCTTTCTCATAATGCTCTTAACAGCATGGCTACTCATCATCACTGCAAAAATCTGCAGCACATTCCAAGTTTGGGGCAATAAGGAATGAACCACCTTCAGGTGGTGCCACCTGAAATAGGAAAAAATGGATTGACTGCAGTCTCTTCACTCACATAATTTATTCTCCCCTGTTTCAGAACAGCACACTATAGACTTTAGGAGCTAGCTCATTCAAAGCTGTTTCAGAACAGCACACTATAGACTTTAGGAGCTAGCTCATAAATCTACAATGGAACCTAAAATTTATCTCCTGATAAGCGTATTGTGGTGCGTACACAGCGACAATACACTTTTGCAAGAGGGGTTGTATCACTCTCAAAGACAGAAGTCCACCAAAACTCTAAAAATAGCTTTGCTGTAGAACTGCATCTGCAACAGGCTATCTTCTCAGCAAAGCTATCTCAGTCAGGCATCGCATGTTTTTCACACCTCTGACCAACTCTGTTGCTTAAGCATACAGTGTAGAGGTAGCCTTGAGAAGCCACAGTCCTGCTGCAAGGACCTGCAAGTGGCATCTAGCCATATACCTATCTGAAGCTCAGTAAATAACTCTCCTAAAGTGTTGTGGGCATCATCCAGGCTGCTGTGGAGGCGGAATACAGCACCTCCAGAAATGTGCTTCACTGTCGGCACTTCATCATCTGTCTTGGAAAATTTTTATGGTCATCTAATCAGCTTGGCATTTTGAAGAGGAACTCCACCATTAGTATCTCTGAATTAAGGTCATGCTTAGTAAAATTGTTTTCACCTTTTCTGATATCAACAATGTCCAGTTCCATTTATGGATACAGACATAACGCTGACAGATTTATTTAAAGAATACTCCACCAGGCTAGAAAAATCACCTAGCTCAGTCAGCATGCACTGGGGTAGTGGCAAATTCCCTAGGGGAAAACAGTAGGATTGATTTAAATACAGACTACTACACGTATCTGAAACATCTGAGTTTTGCTCAGGTAAAAGACAAGAAAACTTTTACAGACTTCAAGATTTGTTATTTTGAAATGGTTTTACTAGTATTAATTATTGTGACATATAAGAGACTGTTTAGTCTCTAGAGGTCATGAGATGCCATGATGAGTAGTGCTGTGAGTCATTCTAACAACCTAAACTAGTTTTGTCCTCTTTAATATAATCCACTACATATTCAAGGCATTGTTCTTATGATATCAAAAGTATTTTTAACTTTTCTTTTACACAACTATTCATATTTTATGTGATCTATGTATGGCTAAGAACCCATATAAGGGATTCATAGTGACTAAATTGCTAATAATACAACAATTTCCTTAATACTGATTTTTTAACAGTTTAACAGTATTTCTGAATATTGTTTGTCTCCCTTCAGCTTTAGATTTTCTGATTTTTAACACATATACAAGATTACAGGGTCATGTAACTGAAGTGGTCACTACAAATAACAGACGAAGATGTGCCAATCACTGCTACATGCTTACCACAGTTGCATCCTACATGAAAGTGCAGAAAACTAACATTTATTTACGCTGATGGTCTGTCACTGTTAGCAAATTTTTCATTTAGTTTTTAACTGGTCCACACATTTATGCCCTCACAAAGACAATATTAACGATGTTATTCATAATATATATAGTACATATATTACTGCTTATCAATAACAGTATTATTATCTGTGATCATCTAGACAATACAGATCACCATATGCTACAATTATGCCTCCAACAGACAGAGCCTAATGGAAACCTGATATAGCAAGAACCAGAGGCCTGTATAGCATGAAAAGTAGTGGTAATAAAGCTAGCAGGGACTTCAGAGTTAAATCAAGTTCTCTATTTTCAGTTGTTCTTCAGATCATTTTAGAGATAACAATATTTTCCCTCTGTTCTGCTGCTACAGCTTTTTTTTCCTAATTTTCTGACTAGAGTAGCTGTTATTTCATGAGTGTTCTTCCCAGAAGAGAAGGGCACAGCTTCCTATTTCACATAATTTCATGATATTTTTTCTACATATGGCTTTGAAACAAACTCTATAGCACACTTTACTTATCTACATTTATTTCACTGACATTTCAGTTGTCACAAAAACTTTAATAAGGCGTTTTAAAATTCCCTAATAAAACCCACAAAATTAGCTCAGAACTTTTCTAGGAGCTTGGATGAGTTGCAGTGTTAGATTTATAATGCTATCTGTGATATTTTGAACTGCAGTCAGTCACCTTTTCAACTATATATGTATCTATCATCAAAAAAAACACCCCACAAAATAAACCCAGATTTAATAATCTTGTGCTGCGAAACAGCACTAAAGAAACCTAAGTATTAGGTGTGTAACAGTTCAGGCAGTTAGCAGATTTCTACTGTAATGAAGTTTTAGAGGCTTATACAGAAATATTCTAGCCCTCTACAATTTATTATATTTTCCCATAATAAACAAGGTGATTTTTGTCTTATATCAGCACCTCCTTGTGGACTTCTTGAAGAGCCTCAGAGTACCTTATCTCATTGAAAATCTCATGTCCATGTTCCCAGCCTCCAATTCCTATCTCAACAAGCTAATTTATCTTCAACATTGAAAGTTTCTTTTACCTTTTAGTCATCTACCAGGCTTGAGTATCTCAAGCAATGTGAGAAAAACAGCTCCTGGGCAACTACATTCACAAGCACAAATTCACAGTCTTCAGTTCACAGATGTACAGAAGATTCTGACACGTGCTGCTGCTGGGTAAGGAAAAAGTATGTGATGCCAGTAAAACAATGCATCTCTCTAGCACTCAATAATTTTTCTGCTACTGTTTTAGTTAGTTAACAAATGAGTGGTTTATTTCACAACAGCTGCTGAGCAAGCCCATGTTAAGCAAACCACTGCAGAAACCAAAAAACCTCTCTGAACTAGGCAGTTCTTTTGTTTTTTGCTACAAGCCTCTAGGTCTACAGATCTGAGAGCTGTAAGAGCTCTGGCAGAAAAAATAAACAGTTTTGGACATAAATAAACAGCACATTCTTTCTTTTGCTGCTCTGGATGCTGAATTATGGGGCAGATGAAGATTTTACCCTGCTTCCTCCTTAGGAGCATCAGAGTAAACGGCAGGTAAGTGGTTACTGAGTTCTAACCATGCCAGATCGGCAATCTGTGCAAGAATAATTAATGCATTGGAAAGCACCCTACTGAGGCAGAAGTAAACGGTATTGTCTAATAAAAGGAACGTAAACTCAACATGCTCTCAGTTATATTTTTGTGTAATTTAAGCTCCAGTAGCACTTCTCATGCCTTAAACAGAGACTTTAAGTTAGCATTTTCCCCTCTATGGGTTTAGGGACCTGATGTGAAAACAAGCATCTGACTTCCAGCAGAACTGTAGAAGATAGGCACCTACTGGCACAACCCGTCCCACAGGAGAAGGTCTGACCCCTCCCTCCACAGCACATCAGCATGTTACTAAAACAGCACCAGAAATGCCTCCTAGGCCATCTCTAAGGGAAAGAGGAAAGTGTTGGGGAAGGCTTTCTGTTTAGAGCTATAGGAATGCTTGTAAGATTAAAAAGATACCACGATCTATAATAAAGACTGAAAACGTCAAGCCTGCTAAAAAATTACACTCACTACAAAGCCCATTCCTGTTCTTAAGAACTGTCCACTTCTTTGAAGAAAAATTAACTTTCTTTTTTTCCCCAAAGAGAACCATTTTGACCCACATAGAAACCAATGCATTTAGGATGTAAACTGGAAAAGCTGCAAACTTTAATAAAAGATCTGCAGTATGATATAACATTGATTTGGCAAGATGTTAACACAGAATTTATTTTTTTTTAATATATGTCATTAAAACAAAGGGTTGCTACTTTGTTTCAGATTTCAGATCCACCTGCCCCAGCATGTAAAGAGCAAGAAAGAAGTCATTCCAAAATCACAGGTGAGGTGACATGGTAATGCTGTGCTGGTAATCAGGAGTGACTATGTTCATCAACTTGATGAAACTTCTGTTGTGTTTAGAAATCACAGTCCTGAGAAGGTCCACCTGTGCTATAGTGAATCTTTGGCCCCCCAAAGTTTTCTAACAATTTTCTTTTGTTAAAAATGTAACGAAATTTGTAGCTTTTTACAAATGGCAACAAAAGCAAGCAGGTAAAGGAGCCTTTAGATGCGATCCGTAGCAACAAGGAGTACTAGGCTGACAATGAGAAGACACATGGCCACTCAATGAGGCTGACAGTGAAACAGACAAAGTGAAAAGGACTGTGGGAAGGAAGCAGATTTCAAGAAATGAGATGTCAGTGCACTCAAAGTATTCATAGGTAAGTCCTGGTAGGAATTTAGTGAAAATAAATATTTAGAGGAGTTACCAGTTCCTGACAATTACAATTAAACCATTGAAATATACTTAAGTTGCATCTGCGTAAGCACATAGTGTAGTACAATTGTGGCAAATCATTAAAGTAAAAGAGTTGGTACTGAAGAAGCATGCCTGTCCCATACTCACTCCTGGGGTTTTACTTTAGACTAGCTTTAAAACAGTCAGAGACAGTTAAGTGCTGAAGGAGACAACTTACTTAGATGATGAAATTTCTCTCAGGAATTACGCAGCTCTAACTAATTTTTCCTTGACCAGACAATGTCAGACAGAATGGCATTATCAAGGTAAAAGGTAACATTTCTTCTGTTACTTAACTGCAAAACAAAGCACCAGCATTGTCCCCGGGAAGACAGCTAGTTGTGGATCCCAAAAGTTGTCAACACAGGCAGTTTACGTTTTTACCACTTTGGTAAGTCAGTGTATTGGGTGCAAATAGCCAGGCTTTGGAAGTGGGGCTGCAGGGGATCCATGAGGAGGCCAGGGACTGCCCTAGGAGGCTCACAGATGGTTCCAGCTGGCCCCAGAGGACACCCCTGCAGGCACAGCCAAGTCCCTCAGTCATGCATATAGCACCTTTGTGAAAACATCTTTAAGAAAGGGCAGAAAAATGCCTGACAGGTGGTGGCAGAGAGAAAAAAACAAACCAAACACAAAACAGAAACAGCAATGCCAGCACCAAGGGAAGAGGAGGAGGTGGGGCACAGGCACTCCACATACCAGACCACCAAGCAGGGTGAAACAGGCTGCATGCAGCCTTGCAGCCCTCCAAGCAGGTGGATATATTCTGGAAGGATGTTTCCTGTGGAGAGCCTACATTGTAGCAGGGAAAAGTGAGAGGAGGAAGAAGCAGGAGAGAGAAGCTGTTACACACTCACTGCAGTCCCTCACCCCTACCCATCCTCCCCTCTGCAGCTTGGTGGGGACAGAAGTTAGGAGCAATGTGTGAAGTTGAGCCTATGAAAATTGGGGGTGTAGGGGTGTGAGGATGAGGTGGGTTTTTTCATGGGTTTTTTGCCTTTGTTCCATACTGTCCAACTCAATTTTGATTGGTAATAAACTACATCAAATTGTGTGGGAGTGTTGATCTCCTGGAAGGCAGGAAGGCTCTGCAGAGGGACCTGGACAGACTGGATGAATGGGCAGAGGCCAGCTTCATGGGGTGCAACGTGGCCAAGTGCCGGGTCCTGCACTTTGGTCACAATAACCCCAGGCTTGGGCCTCTCACTACAAGAAGGATATTGAGATACTGAAGTGTGTCCAGAGACAAGCAACAAAGCTGGTGAAGAGTCTGGAGCACAAGTCCTATGAGAAGCAGCTGAAGAAGCTGGGGTTTTTTAGTATTAAGAAAAGAAGGCAGAGGGGAGGCCTTATCACTCTCTACAACTACCTGCAAGGAGGGTGTAGAGAATTGGGGGTCCGTCTCTTCTCTCTGGTAACAAGCAATACGATGAGAGAAAACGGTTTCAAATTGCACTGGGGATATTCAGGTTAGGTATCAGGAAGAATTTCTTTACTGAAAGAGTGGTCAAATACTGGAACAGGCTGCCCAGGGAAATGGAGGAGTCATCATCCCTGGAGGTATTAAAAGGTGTGTAAATGTTGTGCTTGGGGACATGGTCCAGAGGTGGACTAGGCAGGGTTAGACTGTGGTTGGACTTGAGGATCTTGAAGGTCTTTTCCAACCCAAGTGATTCTATGATTATTTTTTCCCAAGTGGAATCTGTTTTGCCCATGAGGGTTAGTGGTACCTGATCTGTGTGTCTTCATCTTGACTCACAAGTATTTCCTGTCTGGTTTCTCCCTGTTATGCTGAGCAGGGGTTGTGTGACAGCGGTTTGGTGGGCCAAGGTTAACCTACCACAGTCATTTAATACTGTTTATGTTACAAAACTAAGTTTGTTGAGTTCTTCTAGGCATTGAGTTTCTCTGATGCCCCCTTGAAAATTAATCCTAGTATTTGATTAAAAAACAATGACCCACGCTTTTGCTATAGTTTGCCACTTTCAGTTAAGTGAAAACCTAATCTTAGAGACACTTCCTTAGTACAGGAATGGTTAGGTAACCTGTATCATTCTTACTGTGAATAAGCAACCTTTTAGGACACACTCTCATTTGAGATTCAGTCAAGGGAATTGTGTATTAACATTTGTGGTAAAGAGCAATATCACAGAAAAAAGTACTCACAGAAATTTTCCATTGTTTCTTGACCCAATGAGGATACGATGTTCTGACTCCTCTCGAGATATCCTCCCATGGAACCATGGCATCTTCTCATGGGCTGTAGTGGCAATCAGCTTCTCCAGCTGAGGCTTTTGACTAATGATAGCTTGTTCAAGAGCCTGCCCCTAGAGAGTGGTAAAAATGGAGAGGAACAGTCGTACTGTCTCGTGCAATCAAAACATGATAGGTACACTCCCAATATTGGATTGCTTTTGGGATATTCAAAATCTGCACACATCTGTTACATGTGAAGAAAAGATCTTGTTGCTACAAAGACATTAAAATGGAAACTAACATGGTAATATAAAAATCACAAACCTCAGATTCTTACTTTACCCTTGAGACAGAATGAAAAATAACCAGTAAATTAAGCCCTTAATAAATAGATCAGAACTTCAACTGAAAATTACATCATGTTTTTATGCCAATGAGACATAGCTAAGTATACTTAGTGTCTACTCTGAGATGTCGTAATACTACATATCCTATGGCAGGTTAGAGAAATAAGCTGAACATGGCTTTGCATGTTGCAACATATCTGTGTTGAAGACAAATGTAATTTTCCCAAAAGCGGACAGGGCTGTCCCTGTGAACTATGTTAATATTTTAGGTGTAATCTAGACACTTCCGAACCCATCTACAATCTATCACTTTTAAACTTGGCCCTAAATCTGAGGGCAAAACCCCTAGCTTAATCAGTTTTTAGCTTGTGTTCATCAACTTCCTTCTAGAGCGGGCTCAGACTCATCAGAAAAAAACTGTAAGCCTCAGCACGTGTAGCAAATACAGAATGACTTTCAGGCTTTTCCAGTGAGGGCATTGCTCCACATGTTTTACAGAGCAGAACTCACAGGGCTACTTGCTAGCACCAAAAGAGATGACAAACCTAGCATAGCTACACAAGTTCATAATGGTAACTCATGGCACCCCAGGGTGAAATACTTACTGTTTTGCAGGCTCCCATGAGACAAGCAGTACCAAAGATGTTTAGGCAGTGTTTTGCATTTAAGAAACCAATTTCTTTTTTTGGACGTAATCTAAATAAGCACCCACAGAAACAAGTCCAACTAAGAGTAAATAATACGCAAAACAAGTTACCGTGTCTCCATACCTGCCTGCACGTCAATACATAAAAATTCAGAATCAAAAGCAATCAAACAAACCGCTCCTGACGCTTGTTCGTTACATCTATTAATTTTTGGTGCACGTGGAAATCTGATGACAGGTTAGTGCCACGATGAATAAGGCCATGCTAGCTCAAGACATCACAAAAATAAAAATTTTCAGGAAAACTACACTTATGGCCAAATGACTGGGGGAAAAGACCTCCACTGATTCCATTATGAAAAAATCTGACACAGCAGCAGCAACAGCTGGAAACAAGTACTGCTAAGTCAAAGACCACTTCATAGCAAAATCAGCCTGGATTTACCTGCAAATTCCAAGTTTGTTTCACATACTCTCTGATGAGGTTCTCTTTTAAATCTTCAAAGGGTCCAGTTTTGGGTTCAATGCCTGGTGGTCGGTTGAAAGGTCTTCTCAGTAGACAGATAAGGCCATCTGCTTCCTCTGAGTGATAATTAATGAGTTCAGCAGGACTGGCATGTGACTTGCCTCCTGCAATAGCATATGAGCCACTCAGCTCCTTCTCAATGGTGTAATGATGAACTTTCCTCCCATGGGCCAAGGATAAGGCAAAGCCCCCCAGGTAATTCCGGCTTTGACGGAGCAAGTATAGTCCATCACTCACTCCTCCTTGCATGAGATACTCCTCAGCTTCTTCACGTGTAATATTGCCAAAGAAGTATGGCAAATGGTTAGCAGGGTTTGCTGTGCTGGAAGCCATGATTTTTCTATTCCAAGTAGCAAACTTAGTATTCTATATCTGAAAGGCAAAGGCAGAGACATGAGTATCAGCTGGAAAAAGAAGGACAAACCATCCTCTTGTACTGACCATGAGGTGCTTCCCAATAAAAGGAAATAATTAGGTAAGAAGGATTCACTGAGAAGAGTTTTAGTTGCATTTTTGTGCCATTATGATTTTGTTTATAAGAGTAGCTATTATGACTGTGTGTGGACTGTGAATAGACAAAAGACCTAAATTAAAGTTGTAAACATTCTCCTTCAAATAGATTAACCATTTTTTAAAATGGTAAATAAAAATAAAAAATCTTTTGATATTTATCAAAAGATATAAAAGAATCATCTTTTTGAGTGGATTTCAAACAGGCCATATCGATATACCATGACAGCACACTACTGGCAGAACTACAGAAGAGAATCAAGTTCAGCATCTCTGAAGAATAATAATGAATATAAACAGTTTTGATTCTTTTATTCTTAATTTAACAATAAAAATAATCTCTTATGTATATATTATACTACTACATTATCTTTTTTAAAAATATATGCACAAGGACTACATGGAACTCCAGCTACAGGAATGCTACTCTTCTTTTATTCCTCTTGTGTCTTGTCTTCCCTGAGTTATGCCAGCCTCTAAACAACATTGTTTGCAGATAAGCCCCATGGCAGAGTTACACCACCTGGACAGCTACATGTTGTGCTGGAATCACTTTTGTCTCTTTAAAGTTATTGAAGAGGAGCCATTATACCCCAAATCCTGAATTTGGTTTATTATTCATACTAGTGACATTTAAATGACTAGCTAATGGATACTGGGAAAAATAACCCAGCTACCTGCTGATAACTTCTAAGTGGATAGGAAGTGGACATATTGACACCGATGAGACCTATATTCTCGCAAGAGTATTTCAAGCTCTTTTTTGTCAAGTTAAGTAGTCCACAACTGCAATTACTTATCTAATCACAAGTTCAGCAGTTGAGTCATTAATTGTTTCCTGCAACATTATGAGGTTTTCATATACTTTTCTTCCAAATGCTTCCCCAATTCAGTCACTGTTTCATCAAGACAGGCAACAGACTGTTGTATCTACAGTTTATGGATCAAAAGAAGTAAAGAACTCCATTTAGGAACAGTTTGACTTCTTCCTTCAGTCTAGAAAAAAAAGAAAAAAGTCCTGTTAAGTATTATTGCCTGTGCATCTGTAAAACGACTTCATAAAACTACTTTTAGAGAACACATGAGATGCTGAATAAAACAGTACAAGCTTATGATTGTATTTTATGTGTGTCAGATTAAACTTTTCCTTAGGAAATATCTCACAACTGCATTGTCAAAATTTTTATTTCCTTGTAAGTTCAGTTGTGACAACCTGACATTGAAATACTCTCAAATATACAAAGTAAGTGACAGCCTCTGTTATCAGTAGTATACTATGAAGATTTTAGGCAAATTAGGCAACACTGCAAGTATATCAACAGACAATCACTGTCAATTCTTTGTATTTTTAAGATCACTGCACATTTTGCATTCTTTCTTTCCAATGTATATACACTGAGTAAAATGTATATATACTGAATATGAAAATTACTAACATTTACCTATAAAACAGTTACATGTTTTATTCAGATTACATGTTTTATTCTACTGCTGTGCAGGATTTAGTAGTAAAACAACACATCCTTGATGGTTAAATGAAGGGCATGACTTTAGGTAAGCCACGCAGCAGTCTGAGGAATTGGCAGTAAATAATTCAAGATATATGTGAACAGGATTAATAAATGTCTTGGCTTGCAGCTGGTCAAAATGTGCAAGTGATTTACATGAGTGCAGGTGGAAAGGACATTTTGGAAGGCCATGTAAGAATGGAGGGTCCACAGTGCAAAGCTGCAACTTGAGGAATGGGGCCTTGATGTAGGGCTGCTTGGCATACAGCGCTTCAGGCCAACACCTTCTCTAGCAGTTCTGCAGCAGGCAGAGCTGTGTGTACCTACTGCTCAGTGCAGATATGGCCCATCAGCAGACCACAGCAGATCTGCTGTCTCTTGTGCCTGGGTCAAGAAACAGTAGAGAAATACCTGAGCTGCTCTGTGAATATGTGAAGAAGTGGGGGGACAGGGGTGTGGCGGGGACAGGAAGACCACACAGGTCAAAGCAACAAGGCTCACACAGTAGAGAAAACCGGACAGGACAGAGTCAGGACAAACTATGTGTGCAGATCTTCTGGTCTTCTCCCACCTTCCCAAAGAAGAGAGACATCAAAGCTGCAGAGCCACTGCAGCTCTACAAGTGAGAGCTGTGTGCAGCATGTTATTTATTGCTCTTGTGGTTTGCAACCAAAGGTGACTGGTTTAAGACCACATGCTATGCTAAAATTAATCTTTCTGGCATTTTTGTTGACAAAATTTTACTTTTAAATTTTCTGAGGATTCATGTGCACTGGACACATACAACCAGTATTTTACTAATATTTTTTTAATTTACTAATTGCAAAAGATAGCTGAAACTTAAGCAATACAGAATGCAGTCCTGAGTAAGTCACCACCAAATACCGATTCTGCATAAATAGTATGCAAAATGACAATTTTGGTTGCACCAGATGCAGAAAAAGACTGCTTTTCTTAAAAGGAATGTGTTACTTCATTAACAACACAGGGCCAGAGGATTGTAATCAATCAACAAAATAGGAAGTAATGGCTGAAATGCCCTAAGGTTGTGATGCCATTCAAAGTCATATGGAAAAGCTCAGGAATTAGGCTGAGAGGAATTCAATGAAGACCAACAAGAGGAAGCATCCTGTAGAGCAGGTTTTCACCCTTTGGGGCATCTGCCTTCCTGGCTGGGCAGCAGCCCTGACATCCCTGACATCCCTGTAATGTTGCTGGGGACCAGCTGTGACAGGCTCTGACTTCACTGCTCCTTAGCAGGGGCAGTCTCTGTGCCTGGGCTGCTGCAGGCACACACAGACGCCATGCAGGTTCCAGCAGGGCTTTTGGCTTGCGTGACCACCTTTAGCTGAGAGGGGATGCCATTGCACAGCACCCAAACCTGATGCTCTCCTCCACGCATCAGGTTTGGGTGCTGTGCAATGGTATCCCCTTCCAGTGCTCCTCTTCCCTTTGCCCAGCTGTGTGGTGCTGTGGGGCCCATGAGAGCCCATGCTGGGACACGGGGTGCAAGGAGGGTGCCAGGGACATCAGCAGTGGTGAAGAATGCCAGCAAGTTCCTCCATCTTCCCTGAGTGCATCCTACAGGGACCCCATGCTCAGCTGGTGGTGTCTGGGGAAGAGCATGAGGGCTTGAGGACTTCAGGTGCAACAGCTCTTCTCCCAGGACCACTCCCCAAGATGGCCAGGCATGTCACCCAAGATGGCTTCAGAGTGGAGAGGTGCTAAGGGTATCAGGCCTTCCTCACCTGCTCTCCATCCATCCCTCCTGTCCTGGTTTCAGCTAAGAAGGAGTAAATTTACTCTTTAGCAGTGGGCCTAAGTCGCGTGGTGCGGTGAGAGGTTGCATTGTGTATCACCAGTTTCGTGTACCCTGTGTTCTAAAGTAGTGTTATCACTGTTGTTCTTTGTATCTTTTTCTGTTGTTTTAGTAAAGTATCCTTATCCCAACCTGCGGGGTTATGGTTTGGGTTTTTTCTTTCCTTTCCCCCATGGCTTTCCACTCGCACCCCCTTCTCTCTCTTAAAGGAACAGGTGACTGTGTGGGACCCAGTTCTCAGCTGAGGTTAAACCACCACAATTTTGGTGCCCAACATGAGGCAAAAGGAGGGCAAAAGGTTGGGATAACGATAGATTTGACCCTAACCCAACTGTAACTAAGATAGAGCTGTGATAAGCACTGTTATTTAAGCAGTCTCTGGATACAATGCTGTGGTATAGGTTCACAAGGCTGTGATCACGGTTGTGGTACTATGGTGGGGGCACAAAGAGGAATAACTATAGTGCTTTCTTTTCCTTTCGGCTGAATAAAACAGCTCTGATAAGAGTTTTTGAAAATCTTCAATATCCCTGGGATATTCAAACTAGCATTTTGCTACTGATGGGTTTAGTGCAGATGGTTCAGCTTTTGTTATATATTAAGCACAGGTTTATGAATACCACCCAGAATTTTTCCTTGAGGCTGGATAAGCATGAGTGGCAGGGCATGTGGCAGAGTATGGGCAAGTACCTAGGCACTTTCTCACCCCCCATGGTTTGGAACTTCACTCCTGAACAGCTACAAGACCCTGATAAAGTGACTGCATATCTGAAAAAGAACTGCTGTAGGTTCCCCAGAGATGTACACCTTACTGCACTGTGCTGGGCCCTGGTCACTATCTACCAAACACTGCTTGATAGCAGGCAGCATTGTCAGCACTGTCAGCACTGCAAGGGGGAAAGGAAAGGAAACAGACTGGCAGATACTGCAGCTGCTGTGACTCCTATGGCCAGCACAGTGGCTACTGCAACCACTGTGACTGGCACTGTAGCTACTACAACCCCCGTGACTGGCACTGAGGCTGCTGCAACCCCTGTGACTGGAACTGTGGCTATTGCAACCATTCCAACTGAGACTGCAGCTACTGCAATTCCTACAGCAGATATTGTCCATGATCCAAAAAGCCAACCCACACCAGTATCTGTTGCTCCAGTACAAAAGAGGAAACACACCAAGAAATCAGTTAGCATAGCTATGGACGATGATGATCAACCAGGACCATCTCAAGGATATCAGGATGAGGCAGAACCAGAGGTTGTTCCCCGATCCCTGAACCTGAGTGAGCTGCGTGAGGTGTGAAAAGATTTCAGCCGCCACCCAAGTGAGCACATTATCACTTGGTTGCTCCGATGCTGGGATCACGGGCCAATAGTCTGGAATTAGAAGGCAGGGAGGCCCTCTCCCAAGAGGGAGAATACAGAAGGTACACACCACGATACACACTGTGGTCCTACCTGTGTGACCATGGAGAGGACATGAGGAACTGGAATAAGCAGCCCACCTCAGCCCTTCGAGCATGAGTAAATGAGCTGCCGGGTAAAACAATTGCACAAGATTCTGCCAGGAAGAATGCTGCACCAGTTTCCACCCAGCAGCAATAGAGGGGCCCTGCCTCCAGCCAGGTGGAGGAGAGGGATAACCGTGTTGGACTGTGTGTGGATTTGATGGCCTGGCACATCAGACCCACAAGAGTGCAAAGCTCTGGTGGATACTGATGCCCAGTGTACTTTAATACCATCAAATCATGAAGGGGCAGAACCTGTTTGCATTTCTGGAGTGACAGCCACAGTCCCAACAGTTGACTGTGCTAGAGGCTGAGGTAAGCCTAACCGGAAAGGACTGGGAGAAATACCCCATTGTGACTGGCCCGGAAGCTCCGTGCATTTTAGGTATAGACTATCTCTGTAGAGGGCATTTTAAAGACCCAAAAGGATACCGGTGGGCTTTTGGAATAGCTGCTTTGGGGACTGAAGATACTGAACAGTTGTGTGCCTTGCCCGGACTCTCGGAAGATCCAGCTGTTGGGGGGTTGTTGAAGGTCGAAGAACAGCAAGTGCCAATCACTATGACCACAGTGCACAGATGACATTATCATACAAACTGAGATTCTCTGATCCCCATCCACAAACTGATTCGTCAGCTGGAGAGTCAGGGTATGATCAGCTGAACCCACTCACCCTTTAACAGTCCCATATGGCCAGTGCAGAAGTCCGATGGAGAGTGGAGGCTGACAGTAGATTATCGTGGCCTAAATGAAGTCACTCCAGGTATGAGTGCCGCTGTGCCGGACATGCTAGAGCTCCAGTATGAACTGGAATCGAAGGCAGCCAAGTGGTACGCCACAATTGACATTGTGAATGCTTTCTTCTCAATCCCACTGGCACCAGAGTGCAGGCCACAGTTTGCATTCACTTGCAGAGGCATCCAATACACGTGGAATTGTCTGCCTCAGGGGTGGAAACACAGCCCCACCATCTGTCATGGACTAATCCAGACTACATTGGAAACCCCAGAGCACCTGCAGTATATTGATGACATCATTTTATGGGGCAACACAGCAAAGAAGTTTTTGAGAAAGGAAAAAGGATAATTCAAATCCTTTTAAAACTGGTTTTGCTATAAAACAAAGTAAAGTCAAGGGCCTACGTGAGAAATCTAGTTCCTAGGAATAAAATGCCAGGATGGGCATTGTCAGATCCCAATAGACATTATTAATAAAATAGCAGCTGTGTTTCCACCAAGCAACAAAAAGGAAACACAAGTGTTCTTAGGTGTTATAGGATTTTGGCGAATGCATGTCCCAAACTACAGTCTCATTGTGAGCCCACTCTATCACGTAACTAGGAAGAAGAACAATTTCCAATGGGGCCCTGAGCAGCAGCAAGCCTTTGAGCAGATCAAACACGAGATAGTCCATGCAATAGCCCTTGGGCCTGTCCGGACAGGGACAGACATTAAAAATATGCTCTACACCGCAGCTGAGGACAATGGCCCTACCTGGAGTCTCTGGCAGAAAACACAAGGGGAGACTCGAGGGCGACCGCTGGGGTTTTGGAGTCGGGCCTACAAAGGATCTGAGGCCAATTATACTCCAACAGAAAAGGAAATACTGGCCGCTTATGAAGGGGTTCGAGCTGTTTCAGAAGTGATTGGAACTGAAGCTCAGCTCCTCCTGGCACCCCGACTGCCGGTGCTGGGCTGGATGTTCAAAGGGAAGGTCCCTTCCACACACCATGCCACTGATGCTACGTGGAGCAAGTGGGTTGCACTAATTACACAGTCGGCTCGAATAGGAAACCCCAGTTGCCCAGAAATTGTAGAGGTGATCGCAGACTGGCCAGAAGGCAAAGATTTTGGGATATCACCAGAGGATGAGGAGGTAACATGCATGGAAGAAGCCCCACCCTATAACATACTGCCAGAGAATGAAAAGCGATATGCCCTGTTCACTGATGGGTCTTGTCGCATTGTGGGTAAGCATCGGAGATGGAAAGCTGCTGTATGGAGTCCTATAAGATGAGTAGCAGAAGCCACTGAAGGAAAAGGTGAATCAAGCCAGTTTGCCGAGGTGAAGGCCATCCAATTAGCCCTGGACATTGCTGAGAGAGAGAAGTGGCCGATGCTCTATCTTTATACTGACTCATGGATGGTGGCCAATGCCCTGTGGGGGTGGTTGCAGCAGTGGAAAAAGAACAATTGGCAGCGTAGAGGCAAACCCATATGGGCTGCTGACTTATGGCAAGATATTACTGCCCGGTTAGAGAAGCTTACTGTAAAAGTACGTCATGTGGATGCCCATGTACCTAATAGTCGGGCCATGAAGGAACATGAAAAAAACCATCAGGCAGATAAGGCTGCTAGGATTGAAGTGGCTCAGGTAGATTTGGACTGGCAACATAAGGGTGAATTATTCATAGGTCAATGGGCTCATGATACCTCAGGTCATCAGGGGAGAGATGCAACATATAGATGGGCTTGGGATCGAGGGGTGGACTTAACCATGGATGCTATTGCACAAGTTATCCATGAATGTGAGACATGTGCTGCAATCAAGCAGGCTAAGCGGTTAAAGCCCCTCTGGTATAGAGGACGGTGGATGAAATATAAATATGGGGAGGCTTGGCAGATTGATTACTTCACCCTCCCACAAACTCGCCATGGCAAACGTTACGTGCTTACAATGGTGGAGGCAACCACCGGCTGGCTGGAGACATATCCTGTGTGTTTTACTGTTGCTATAAACGCTGTATGTTGTACTAATGGCATTACAGCCAGGGTCATACAAATTAATGAAGAATCGGTGACGCGATGATGGAACGAAAACCCAGCCTCCCAAGAACTCTTTCTTTTTTCCTTTGAAAATAAACACCTTTGACCCACAGACTAGGAGCATGGACCATGCCAGTTGTATTAGTCGAGAGCCCGAGATCCAGCATGCAACAATCCAATGGCACATACGACTACTCATACCCTGAGAGACTGTTATGACAAATGGACAAATGGAGCCTGAAAATCATGGACTAAATGAAACCAACAAACTCAGAGGGATGGTCCACAGACTGAAGGAATCTGTACACACGTGCATGTGTATACATGTGTGCATACAAATATGTGGGTGTGAAACAAGAAATTGCTTGGACCCAAAGAAAATTGCTGGATCTGCTCATGACGTAAATGGTATGGAATAAGGGGTGGATAATGTCCTGGTTTCAGTTAATTTACTTTTTAGTAGTGGGCCATGTTTGGCCAATGAGAATATTCCATACCAATTACGTCATGTTCTGTATAAAGGGGGGGGCTGGGAGAAGGAAAGGCGTGCCAAGGGGTGGCTTCGGGGAGGCGCGGTTCCTAAGCAGGACTCTGGGAGGTGCGGTTTCTTGGCGGTGGTCGGGTTCCGAGTCAGCTCTGTGCGGCATGGCCTAAGTCGCGTGGTGCAGTGAGAGGATGCATTGTGTATCACCAGTTTCGTGCACCCTGTGTTCTAAAGTAGTGTTAACACTGTTCTTTGTATCTTTTTCTGTTGTTTTAGTAAAGTATCCTTATCCCAACCTGCGGGGTTTTGGTTTGGTTTTTTTCTTTCCTTTCCCCCATGGCTTTCCACTCGCACCCCCTTCTCTCTCTTAAAGGAACAGGTGACTGTGTGGGACCCAGTTCTCAGCTGAGGTTAAACCACCACACCTCCCTATCTGAAGCTCACGTCCAAGGTCTTTTCCTGTCCTCTCTCACAGCTCTCTGGGGCCTGCTTGGCTTTTCACTCCTCATGCTAGGCAAGCTCCAGCACTCTGCACATCTCTTGCACAGGACCTCAGATGTGCACAGAGGAAGGTATAGAGGAGAGCAGCTCTGCTGAAAGGGACAGCAGCACAAGCCAGTCACCCCAGGCCTGGCCACTGCCAGTCTCCTCTTAAGTGTAGTATAATGACAGGTGATAGCCTCAAGTTGTACTAGGGGAGGTTTAGATTGAATATCAGGAAAAAATTCTTCACCAAAAGGGTTAAAAAGCATTGGAACGGGCTGCCCAGGGAAGTGGTTGGCTCACCACACCTAGAGGTATTTAGAAGACCTGCGGAGATGCAACCCAGGGAGACAGTTTCCTGGTGGCCTAGGTTGTGTTAGCTTTATGGTTGGACTCAAGGATCCTAAGGGTCTTTTTCAACCTAAAGAGTTCTATGATTCTATTAAACTACAAGCCCATACAAATATGGAGGTTCTGAATGCTCTAGTTCCCACTTCCTTCATTCCTGCTTGCTTGTTTCCCTCAGACACCCTCAGATCACCATGTCACTCTTTTTTATTCCATTCTGCACCACAGACACTGATAGGAGATGACCATACATCATCCCACCTCTGGCTAAGTGCTCCTTTAAGACAGGCTCCATGTCTTTGTTCCCACTTTCAGGAAGGGTGGAAGAAAACAAAGTTGCTGCTAGGTTTTTGATAAGCGAAGAGCTTAAATCATGTCCCACCACAGTTAAAAGAAAAGAACAATTACTGTAGTCTCTATTCAGTGTGAATCTTTGTGGCCCTCAACAACAGGGCAGCTGAGACACAAAAGAGAATATACCAAATGTTAATCCTGAGACTGCAGGAGATTTCCATTGGCATATTGGTACAAAGGTTAGCCTGATGCAGATGCAAACAGATGAATGATCCACACTGGCTCTTCACCAGCACTGAATAGCTGATTTGGAGAAAAGGCCAAAATAATCCCATAAAATTCTCATGCCAAGAATGATACTGCACTGCAGCACCTCTTCAAAACCCTTCAGCAATGTTGGGGTGAACAAAATTCAAACAGAAAAATGTCACCACACTCTTCATCTGTGGAAATTCATTTTCAGGGAAACATTTAATGGAAATTCCTTTTCTTCCTATCTTTAGTTTCAGACGTAAAAAAAAGGAAGTTAGGACTCACACGGTGAAAAAAAAGATAAAGAATTTTAGAATGAAAAGCTAGTAAAATAAAAGGTGAGGAGATTAAAACTCACATTCTTTGGCTACAAAAGGTCCTGATGCAATAGCTACAGAAATTAAAATTCACTTTAACTTCTGTATGTTTCTGATAAGGCTAGACCTCAGACTATTGTTTAGACTCAGATGAGACTCAACATTTACCATACATGTTTCAGGATGAGTTTCCCAGACACAAATTCTCTTTGTTGGTCTGCTTTTTGTGTAATCTGTGATGACAAGTTTTTCCAGTGCTGACAACATATTTATGAGTATTAAAATTAATGTTGAAAAAACTCATATCTATTGATCAAGAAGTCACAGCAAACACACACAAATTAGAAAGTGATAAGCATGCACAGCACAGGACCAACAGCTTTTGAGTAAAATTGCTCTACTCTTTCTAAAAGGTGTTCCAAACTACTCTCCACAGGCGGCAGCATGCATAGGCATACCAAATTAAACTGAACTACTTATCTCAGATACAGAAAGCAGAGAAGGAGATACATCAGGACATTCACTGGGGTTTAAATGTTAACCCAGAAAGCTGACTGAATGCTCAAAAAATTGGGAGTGCTGAGCTTCATGCTGCTGTTCCGGCAGTGCTGTTGTTACCAAACTATTAGATTGAAAATAGTTCAACTGTAATTACTGTAATTAGAAAGGTGCAGCCACATCTTTGGGGTCACCTGTGGATAGACAGCAGTAAGGTTGAAGCTGGGATCTGCCCACGCAGAACTGAGATACAGCGTATTGCTGCACACTCAACATTCAGACTCAAACTGGTCCTTGTTACTTCTTGCTGGAGCTTGAATTTCAGTGACTTTTAACTGCCCAACCTGCTGACACAACATGGTGTTGGCCTAAGTCTCTTACTATTCACTAGCTGCAATTCTACACATGGTTCTTCACTTTCCTTTAAAGCTCACTATGATAAATTTTATGCTAGAAGGAGCTAGTCTGTTATCCTGAACAGTCAGATTCAACTCTGCAACTGAAAAAGCATTTGTTTAGACAAAGTCAATCTTTATATGTTCCTTTCTTCTAAAAGAGTTGTGAATATTATGTCTAGATTCAATAGCTAGCTTTATTAATGCAATTAGAATTTATGGATTTGAGTCAGAAATTCACTCAACTACAAGATGACAATCAGAAATGCCACTGTTGTACACAGGTATAGCACTATATGAATTTAACTGCTGCTGAAGATCTTTCTTTTAAGGGTTTTTTTCTTCTTATTAGCAATCTAGTTTACTTTGATTTAAAGTTGAATTTAAACATGTCAAAGGAATAGAAATAAAAGAATTTCTTTTAAAGAATATGATAAAAATTCCCCAACATATTGGCTGCTGTTTGAAACAAAGTCCATATAGTTATTTACAGGCATAGCTGGAGTTCTGTCCTCTTCATGTTCTTTGTCATAAACCCAAACTCCTTCATCATGAAAAAGCAACAGCCTTGTTGGCAAATGGGCAAATCCCAGAGTCAGTACCATGTCTACAAAGGGTTAGAGATGCTGGGCAACCATTCTTCGCTGTGATGCTGGACCCATTTTTAGAAGCAGATACTGTCTAAAAGCTTGTAAAAAATATTTTTCCTTTCAATCCTTTTTTCATGTTTAATTCCAAGTAATGAAAGGCATGCAAACCTCTCCTTGAAACAGCAAACTGCTCTGTGAACAAGGCCTGGCTTCCTACGCATTCATGCACTGCAGCCTTCTAGCAGTAAGCCAGGCTCCTGTATTAGACTGTCTTGCGCTCATTCCAAAATTCTCACAAGCATCAACTCAAGTGCCTTCAATAGCAGGGAAATACACGCTGCTATGCATTTACTGTTTGCAGGCTTAGAAAAATGGGCACATACTGAGCTCATGTGTTTTATGCAGTGTAGTTAACTGTGTTGGCTTGTTCTCCTCTAGGCACATTTATTTATTCCCGATATGACTGATCAGACTATCTGTGAGATGGCATCCTCCAGCAAGTTAGGTGAAAAGTAAGGAGCCATCAGTGTGAGCCTGACAGGATAATGTCAGCATGAACAATTTTCTTTAGAAAACCAGGCAAAAACAGTCAAAATGTGATCTAGCAGTTCATAGAAAATGTAGAATTATCTTACAGTCCAAGAAATGCAACAAAAGCTAAGTAGACTAGGCCCCCAGCAGGACAATGGCACAAATGGACAGAAAAAAACCATTTTGAATAAATGGTAGATATAGTGGAATCTTGAGTAGTAAAGTGTCTGTGATGAGTCTGCATTTGCACATCTTGAATTTCATTCTAGCAGCAGTCATGGGTGATACACTCCACAATCTCCAGTTTGTGAAGAGACTTCATTCCAGCAGATGACTTAGCCGCAGCAGCTTGCATAGTTGCAGGGCCAAACTGCCTATGATATCCCAGAACATTTGCTCAAGAAGTCATCACTCTTCAGTAAAACTTCAGTCACAACAAAACATTAAAATGCGTAGCCACTTTACAGTGCTGGACTCTCTGAGCTAAGACAATATATAAATATAGGGGCAATTTTGTCACAACAAACATTTCTATGAGGAAACTGAAGTTTTCCTGACAGAAACTTAGACCAACACATTGAATGAAAAAGCAGTAGAAAGAGCTGTTCAGGTGCAAGATTGACTTAGCTTATCATACCAACAAACTGACCTCACGAAGACAAGAAGTACGGTCACCCAGGCTCCTGAAAGCGTATCAACATGTTCTGTATGTTTCTCAAATGGGCCAAAACATGAGAGAAAAAGGACCAGTTTTTAATCATGCTGCCTATGACTTAAATTACACTTATTCACATCTTGTCATAATAAGAACAACCTAAGCGCCATCTCAGGATTCCTTCCTTCACCACCGAAGAGGACAAAAACTCTCTTTTAAGCGTGTTGCATTCCTATATTCCAGGACCTAGGGTACCAAAAAACACCAACAAACCCATAAGAAGCTTTTCTGGGGTTTGTTTTAATGACAATCTTGAGATACAGCATCCACTCCAAAACCGCATTATTTCACTGGCACTGAAGACTTATTTGGAGTTTGATTTTATACAGAACAAAAAGTCCATGAACATCAGCCAGCTCATATGCAGGTGGCGTAATCCTTCCACTCATTACAAAAGTTAAACCAAAACCAGATAGCCTTCCACAGAGAGTAAATATTTGCAGACAACACTGAACAGGCAACAATATCTACAAAACATCAATTTTGTTCCTGAGTATTATCACTTCTCACAAAAAGTCAAGGCTACAGCTCATCAGTAACCTGCTTGATGAAAATAATGTCATTTTGAAGGTTATCCTTTATATAAAATTAACATATGCTACTCCAGTTAAATATAAACTAAAAGTTTGTAATTGAATTATGAAAAATATTATGGCAATATTTTGGAGGAGAACACTTGAAACTTCTACAGCAAATGCTCAACACTGGCCTGCTCTAGCTGGGTAAGTACTGCATGGTTTGATCTGCTGACAGTTCTCACTCTGCTACTCCAACTTAGAAGTTACGTGCAACGGGAAAAATCAGTTGTTTGAATTTATGAAAATTTACTTCTACAGAAATCCTGCATTTCACAGATGAGTCATCGGATATTTATTTCTCCTAACTCCATGAGTCTTTAGTCATGTTAAAGGTCAGTGAACAAATATTTTCTTCACTTTTTAAAAAGGATGTTTCTACACTACACCTAATGCCTTCCCATGACAGGTACATTTAAAATTGTTGTTCCTTTGTACTAGTTTATAGTCCCTAAAACAGACTAAAAAAATCCACTGGTTGCAATTTAGATGATGGCAGTAGCAGTCACAAGGGACTATCTCTTAATTCTTCAGAATGCAAAATGGAAAAGTTGAAAGCTCAAATAATTGAAAAGACAGCTATAAACAAAACAATAAATACAGACAAGATTCCTCAATTATCACATTCCTCAACTATCCCTGAAAGAAGATCAGCAGGACCCTTATCTCTTAGATTTCACAAGTCATTTATATAACTTACAACTGTTCAGACAAAAGAAGCCTGGTTTACTTTTGCAGAACAGGTTAATGTTGGAATTTCAGACCAGGTTGCTCTACCATGTCCAAAATAAGAAGAATATTCAGGGTGTAGCAATATTAGGAAATGTTTGGATCGAAGAAGCATCCCATGGACATGCAAATATATACAGAAAACATTAGGCAGTGCTAAAAAAACTCTCATCTACTTTGGTAAACTTTCTGGATTTGAGGTGGCTGTTCTTTTTGACTGGCGTCTGAAAAATCTTGCCTTTTCCTTCTGGGATCAGTAACAGAGTAGAAGAAAATTTCTTTGGATTCACACTGTTCCCCTCTAAATTCCTCCAGAGGAAAAATAATGCTGAGCTTGTCAAGTCAGCATAGCTGCAAACGTGGGGCTGCAAGACGCAGACTGACTCCCAGAAAGGCTGAATGTAAGGCTTTACCCCTGAGAGGGCTGAGGGACATGCAGCTGGTTTCCTGAGAGATGCACTTGAGCAGAACAGTAAAAGAGGGTTGAAAGGGCAACTCTCCCCACAGCCATTAAATTTGACTTCTAAAGAAGCTACAAATGCAAGCAAATAGCATGGTTATCTTGCATGAAAGAAAAATAATATGCAAATACATAGGAAAATTAGGAAGCCACTTTCCTCAGGTAGCTTCCTCATCAATGCTGCTGACAGTGCTTCAGTCATAATGCAAGAATGTATTATCTCACACGTTTCTTGCATGGAGGGAAGTTGAAAATTCTTACAAAACAGAGCAGCAAAATTTAGGAAAATTCACCTAGAAAGTGTTTGAAAGAATCAGTGCTGACCATACTGCCACCCTCAGCTTGTTTCTGTTTTATCCCTTATATCTAGTCAAGGATAAAGGTAGAAAGAATAGTTGTTTTATTGAGAGGTTTGCATATCAGTGAGCAGCATAGTGTTACTGAGGTACGGGTTTCCTCCCTAAAACACACACACACACACACACACACACAATATATATATAAATAAGTGTAAGAATATTTCTACAAAGACAAAGCAGGAATGTGGAAGGAGCCTTAGGGACAGCTGATTCATTAGGGTACTTGTCCAACTTTTTAATGACTAAAAGGACTGAAAGGGGAAAAAAAGATCAAAAGCCATGTAGTATTCCAAATTAATTCTTTATTTGAATGGAGTTATTTTTTCCTTTCCTTTATTTTTTGAAGTATTATTCTGTGAGCAATGTATGAAAGTAGTTTAGAGAATGTGTCTTTTGCATGCAAAAGAGATCCCAAGAGCTCACTAGGCAGTGCAGAATGATGAAAATAATGGAAACACTTTGTTCTAGGACAGGGTGATATTTTAACCACCCTTGTAATTTCAATAATTCTCTGGTCATACACAGGGAAAAGTGAATAATATTAGAACAATGTGAATAAGCATATTTTTTCTAAAATTCTTATTAAACTGGGATTCTTGGAATCAAGTTGTGTGCCTCTTTGAACAGCAGTACAATTTTTAATTCCAAGACTCTTCATTCCAGGATTCTTGGTTTTTTATTCCAAGATTCTTCCTAAAAGCTGAAAGCAATTAGCCATGCATAGAATTAGAAATACACATTTGATGCTGACTTCCCATAGTACATTAAGTATTTTAGTACTTTCAGAATTTAGTACAATCTTAATGGTGTACTGAGGTAAATTCTGACATAATTACCATAAAGGCATTACAAATCCATTATTGTTGCCTCACAATTAAAGTAGGTATTTACATTTTTATAGTATTTTAACAAATAAAATAGATTAAAACCATTGTTCATTTTTCAATTCTTCACCAGTCTGTCTAAGCAGCTGAACAGTGGTCTTAATTTGCTTCATCATATTACCTTTAAATGTTTTCTTTACCTTCCTGTGTAAATACACAGATTTTATTTCTATCCAGGCCTTAGGAGAGGAATTTTTATGAGAAAATTATGCAGAAATAAAGGAAGAACACAGTAAATGTTTAAAAATAAGTAACTAGGGAAGCAAATAAAGCAGAATAGTATTTTCTCAAGTAATTCAAATGCATTATAGAAACTAGGGTGAATTTCCTAACTTATTGAAAAAAATCTGAAGCCTTACTTAATTTAGCTGGTAACATCACAGAGTTTTAGAATTTCCACAAACAGTGACATCTCCAAATAATGTCCTGCTTATCATACTGAAAGAGGTATGTGTAGTACTATTGCAAAGGGAAAAGCAACATACATGGTATCACAGACACAGAATCACAGAATCCATTAGGTTGGAAAGGACTTTTAAGGACCATCTAGTCCAACCTCCCTGCAGTAAGCAGGGACATCCTCACTAGATCAGGTTGCTCAGAGACTCATCAAACCTGACCTTGAATGTTTGCAGAAATGGGGCCTCCATCACCTCTCTGGGCAACCTGTTCAGCGTCTCACTCCCCTCATAGTGAAAAGCTTCTACATAATGCCTGATCTAAATCTGCTCTGCTCTAGTTTAAAACCACCACCCACCATCCTATCACTACTACCTTTACAAACGTGTTGCTTCCTCCTTAGGAAAATGCCCTGCCTGTGATTCGGTCTCAGCCTCCACCTATTGCATCTGTAACCAGCTTACAGTCTACAGCAGTCTTTCCATCACCCGTGCTTGGGCATCCTTCTCCTTTAGAAGAAAACTCATGAGTTTTCTCCTTGTGTTTTCTCCAATTTCTGCATGAGAAGTGTTCTTCATGCAATCAAATGTCTGTCTCTGATTTCTGCATTCTTTTATTGACTAAGCATTATTCTGCACTGTTTTTTCCCTTCACTTCAGACTCTAAAACATGCCTTCCCTCTTCTACAAAGTTTTCCTGCTGTTCCACACATACACTTGTGGACAATGCTAACGGATGCACAAAGTATATCTGTTAGGTTTTAAGCAAATTTCACATTTACTATTCCTTCAACCATGGTCTGTCTCGTAGAGAGACATGCCTGTTTTGGGTGCCAAGTTCCATATTTTACTTTGTGGCAGTTCATTTTCAGAAGGCTTTACTCTCTTTCTTTTCCATATTTCTGATTTCTTGAAGTGCTTTTAGGATAACTAATTATAACTAATAATTGCTTTTGCTAGGGTTTTTAAACATTGAGATATATTCTTTAACGGAACTGTAGCTTAATTAAATCTTGTCTGGGAAGAAATAGGGAATATTGTAGCTTTGGGTTCAGAAGACTTTTCTGCTGAGGAGTTCACAGCCTGGATCTAATAACACCACCAGCAACCTGTGGTATTGTCCAATCTGTGGCACGTTGTGTTATGATTCTGAAAGTTAGTGGCCATGCTAGCACCTGTCTCAGCTTAAGAGTAAACAATGTTTTCCCTTTTTTATGTAAATCCTGAGTGTTTTGGCCACATTAGACCAAAAATCTTACCTCTGAACAGGTGGTATTGATACTTCATCTACTGGGTTTAGGGAAAAGATCATTTATCTTCCCTCTTGTAACAACAAAAAAATGGGGGGAGGGAGGGGGAGGGAAGAAAAAACTGCTCAAACACCTAATATTATTACCTTTAAAATATTCTAGAAATATTTATCTTTGGATGTTCCTTCCAGAGTGATTTTAATCTGTGCTGAAGACAGCTAGATAGATGTTTTTATCTCCACTCAAACATGCCAGAAATGATTTCATTTATTCTAAATTGCATCTGACATTCTGATATCAGACCACTCCAGGCACTCTAGCTATTGAAATATTTTCTGAGAAAATACTATTTGACTTGGCAACACTATTACTGCCCTAGTATAAGGCAAGCATATGCTTAGAAGAAGCACCACAGCATTCCTATGTTATTCAGCGGTTTCCTATTTAGGCTTCTGTACTGAGGTCATGGAGGGGTACTGACCAATAAAAACCCATTCTTCACTAATGCCAGGAATATATTGCTGCTCTTCCATATACCTTCCCTTTTGTGATTCTCCTGTCTTTGGTAACCTTTTCACATGTCGTAGTTTTCCTCTGAAAAGGTTCGTCTGCTTTGAACTTTAAAAATTTTTAAAGTTCAGAATGCTACTGCTACCATTCTTTCCCTGGCAGTAGAAACACTATGATTTCCACATATATTTAAGAGATACGGGGTGGGAAGGGCGGGGGGAGATTGTTTGCTAGGTTTTTTTGTTTTTCTTTAGAAAAAGAAAAAAACTCACAACACCAACACAGTAATATCAACACTTCCTTCCACATCATCACCATGATCTACTAGGAATTCCCTTGCCTCCTCTTACACTGTCACAAGTGCAACGGTTGCCTCTGGCCAAAGATGTCTCTTGTCAAAGCTATTCTTTCTGCCTTAGAACAGATTACATTGTTTGTATGGAAGCCTGCTCCCTTTTGGGCTAAGTAGTCCTTTACTGTGGTCAGTACCCATTAAACCACCCTATAAAAAATGGAATCAATGTAAAGAATGTCCACTGTGACAAGGCATGAACAAACTTCTTTGGTCACAGACAGACCAACACCAGCTGAGGCTCTGCAGTTACTACAGAAGAGCACAGGAAAAACTGTTTCTTCACAGTCCTGACCAAAAAAAAGCCTAGATTGGGGTGCTGTTACAGAAGTTTTTCTTATGGAGCCCCAAAATACCTCTGAATACTTTCAGGAACTGCTAAGCATAGTTACATAATATATAAAGTTCCTCCCTGGTTTTGTTGCAAGTTTAGTGCCTTTCCAGAAATACAGCGAAAAGTAAAACTCCTCTGTGTACCACAGAGGCTGGAATGGCTGCACAGAGGCAGCTGTGAAAGAAACTTAAATGGTTAGTGAAAAGATGTGAAGAGCAAACAAAAAGTATTATCAGCTTACTTGCAAGGAGCATCGCTAAAAATAGATGGAACTGCTTACCTAATGGCCTGAGTATTTTCAGGTTTGAAGACACAGTGACCTTAAGTACATCAGCATAGCCTGTTTCCAGATAGAATATATTCTTAATTTACCTAAGTCTTTTTACAGACATCTATGACAAAAATGTTCACAGCACAGTGAAGCCAAGGCACATCAAACTCAACCTTCACAAAAAAATTATTCCAAAATCTTTTTTCAACATTCACTGCTGTCAATTGTTCTTCACAGTTCAGAAGTTGCCAGAAGAAGCAGATACACCAGAAAGTTATACCAACAACGTTAAACCAAAAGTGATACCTCCATCTTGAAAATAAAAGATATACCAGCAGAAATTGTACATTATTACAGCAGTCTCAAAGTTTGAAATCCATCACAGGACTAAACTAAAACATTCAAAATTTGAAAAAAATACCACTCTGGTTTTACCAGTGGGCAGATCCAAAATACATGTGCACTTTCTAGTTCCAATAAGTATCTTCATTTAATTTTTCTTTAACTGGCACAGATTGACATTTCCATAGCTATTATGAGGGTATGAACTCCCCTTCTTTGTGCAGCTTTTTCTGTCTTTACTTAGTTCCTGGTCTACAGGCTGCAAATATAGATAATTATCTCAATTTCTCAGTCACGAATATTAGCAATCACATTAAATGAACAGCAAACCATGAACATTGGAACCCATCACAGTTCATTCATTTCTTTGAAATGTGTTAGTCTATCTCTAGGATCTCTAAAACCCTCCAGTGAATGGATGCTTCAATGGACTGGCCTTGCTGTGAGTTAGAGTGGCAAAATTAGGCAGGTCCCTCTTTTTTCATCTGAAACAATCTGCAGTCCTGCTTTATATGAAGCACATAAATTAGTATACGAACAAAAATAACTTGCTTTTCATACTCCTAGAACAGGCAAGTTTCTACAAAATTGATCAAGACTTCTCAGTGGCACTTTCTAAAGTCTATAAAAACAGTACTGTGTCACTTTATTCTTTGAAAAGCTCCTAGTAGGAATATATAGTAAGGTTAATGTTCTGCTATAGAGGCACTGTACCTGACAATATCTCATCTACTGCTCATAATAAAACTAAGAAAGAGTAGAATTTTTTTTTTTGAAAGGAAGATGTGGTATTAGCTCACACAGACAGACTGCAAACTTTAAAGATCAGTTTCTTAAAAATCTATGTAATAGTTTTCTAGTGAGGAGCCAGATCAAAGGAAGGTTTCTCTCCACGAACAGTATCTTCCAGCAAAGGAGACAGATTTTTCTGACCAGCTTTTGTGAGAAGATGTACATCAGAAAGGCAGACTGCACAGCAAAAGAGCTCCTCATACCAATTAGTGCACCAGTGAATTAGCAGTCCAGAAAAGACTAAGTCTGTGTCTTCTCCCCATACCACCCTGTATCCTCAGAACAAGCAGCACACCTAAAGCTTACTTCTCACTGCTATAAAGAGTGGACTAAACAAGTTCCTTAGCAGGCAGGAATCAATCTTGGCCAGCAAACGACCACTTACAGTACCTATAATGTCCCCTATTGTGTAAAGCATAAGAATGTTCCAGAAATGCTACTGTCACGGTTTAACCCCAGCCATCAGCTAAATACCACACAGCTGCTCACTCATTCCCCACCCCCAGCAGCAAAAGCCACGCATGAAAGCAAAGCAAAAGGACTTCATTCACCACTTCTCATGGGTAGGCAGGTGTGCAGCCATGTCCAGGAAAGCAGGGCTCACATGTAACAGTGACTGAGGAAGACTCCATCACTCCGAATACCCATCTCTCATCTTCCCCCAGCTTCATATGCTGAGCATGCCATCATATGGTATGGAATATCCCTTTGGTGAGTCTGGGCCTGCTGTCCTAGCTGTGTCCCCTCACAGTTTCTTGTGCACCCCCAGCCTACTCACTAGCAAGGTGGTGTGAGAACCAGAAAAGGCCTTGGCTCTGTGTAAGTGCTGCTCAGTAGTAACAAAAACATCCCTGTGTTACCAACAGTGTTTCCAACACCAATTGAAAACATGGCCCCATGCCAGCTACTGTGAAGAAGATTAACACTATCCCACCCAAAATGAGCACAGCTATACAGAGAAAGGCAAAAGGCACAAGCCACTGCCGCCGCCGCCACCACCTCCTCTCCTCCCACAGAGGAAGCCAATGTGCAGCACCTGGACTATACTCTTGACTCTTGAAATACTCTTGACGAGGCCCGTTTTTCACTCTGTGCAGAAAGAGGATGCACCTGGCCTCAGCACGTTCTGAGCCAACAGGCAGTATTTCCCTAGCTCTTGCATGACAAATTGCCGGGCTGGAAAAAAATAACTTGTAGTCAGGCTTCTTTTCTGACACTGTGCTGTTCTCTGCACAGTGTCAATGGCTACACTGCTAAATGGCCCAGTGGTAATCTTTGATACAGCTAGTTGCTACACCAGGATACCCAAAAGCTGCCTCCCTTTGATGAAACCTGTACCTTGGGAGTCAGAGGCAACTGTATTTCACCCACTCAACACAGCACAGCTTCCAAGCAAACACAGCTCTGCACCCTCTGAAGAAAGCAGGCTCCAGTGGGTTTGAGTTCACTCTTTCCTCACTGGATGTTTTCCTGTACTTCAGTGCTTAGTGGACCAGACAGACCGTTGTTACATCCACTGGATGAAGACTGTCCCAGTCATTAAGCCCACTTCAATTCCATGGTGTTCTGCTGCATGCATGACCAGAACTGCTCAGAGCAGCACTCTTCCTCTTCATACTCCTTTTAAGTAAGTAATCATTCTCAGAAACATGCAAGATGGTCCACTGTTTTGAAAGATAGCTAATCCCATTATCTGATGTTTAAGCAATCCTTAAACATCCTGCTTGCTTTACTAACTTTTGAGCAAAAATGGTGGAATTCATATGTATTCTTTGAAAAGCAACAGTAAAATCTAAAAGTTGATGTCAAAGATAATATATTAATGCTGTTTTCTTTGATTACTTTCCCATGTTTTAAATAAGGGAGATTTTCACTTTGCCAAAATCTTAGTTTTACTTTTCGCATAGAGAAAACTTGTTTTCTTGATTCAGGTTATCACATTTGGGCTGAGTTTCCCAGAGTAGGACCTTACCTATAAACAACTGCTCAGTACACTTACGAGCTTCCTTTTCTATGTTCTCTTCAAACAAAATGTCAAAAAGGATTTTTCAGTTAAAGTTTTCCTGTACCATACTGGCGTGGGGGGGGGTGGGGGCGGTGGGGGGGGTGGGCGGAGGGAGGTGGGGTGTGGTTTTCATAGCAAGTTACTAACTTCAGTTTTCCAATCTAGATTAAATAATCAACCCTTAAAAAAAATCAAGAAAACTAAATTTTAGAAACATTAATACATTGTTTTAAACTCAGCTTAATTCCTCTGAAATTTCTAAAGCTAAATTTGAAATTGGAACTAAAATTTTTAAAAGCAGAGCTCCACGCTCAGTAGTGGCACATATTTTAACATTTTAGCTCTCCACAGATGCTCTCAGTTATGCTGGCTTTAGCTACAAGAGAGTATGCTGGCTTCTACAGTTTCTAAAGGCTGTAGTCTCAAAAGTTCTGTCCTTATTTCCTTTTATTTTCTCCCTTCATCATTTTATCCAAACAGGAAAAAATGTAAGAGACTATCCAAGAGGGTAGGGGTAGGCTGATGTATTTGGTGATGACGTCTGGTCTTTTTTACTCATTTTAGTTGATCAATTCCTTAAGATAAGGATGTTGGGGTTTTTTTACTTTATGATGCTAAATGATTTAGGCAATTGAATACCCATTTCCTTTGGCATATTCTACTCAAACACTGCCTTGAATTGTCTTTTCTCTAGCTACTTCCAGACACAACTGTGATTCTCACCAGTTACAACTCCATCCCCAGCCTAGGAGTTTCCTCATGGAGTTACACACTACAGTCACACTACACCACTTCACAAAAGCTTTCAGTACCTCTCATCTTATCTCTACTGCGTGTCAGTGCTGAATGATTCCTTGCATTTTGAAAGGAAGTTGTTGGACATATTGTTCACTCAGGACACCTGGCATCCCATATCTGTTCTGAAGTACATTGTCCCAAAACAAATAAGGACAAAGATGGAGAAATGATGGGGTATTCTTGGCTGGTCAAACTAACACGTTCCAACACCAGCTAGCTACAAACTGGGTGATAATGAAACTGCACAAACTATCTGTATCGTACTCCTATCCACTGCTTATTAAGTTCTAATACTTGTTATTTTTTTAATAGTTGCTCTGCCCCTGGTACAAAGGGAAGGAATGAGGCATTTCTGCTTGTACTGAAGTCTCCTTAGAACAGGATCCTGTGAGTGCCAAATACATTTTTCCTGTTTCTTCCTTTTTGCAACAGTCTTGTTAAAAGAAGTGGCCATTAAGTCATTGTATGTACAAGTAGTTATTACCTAATTTTAACTTTGGAATGTAAAACAAGCTATGTTATTTTATATCTTTGAGGCAGGCAGTATTTTTGTGACAAATGTTATGAATATTTATCAATTATCCTTTCCTACAGCAAATCCTGGAATAATTTTTCTTAATGCAGGGGCATCCGTCACTCTTCTTGTACTGCAATGCTAGTATCTCCCCATCACCCTGACAAGCAATGCAGAAGTCAGTAGCAAAATTTTTTTGCTTCACTGTATGACTCCACATAACCCTGTGTAATGAAATTAAAAGCTAAACATCACCGATGTAACCTTGCTGATGAAACCTTAAGTTAATGGAGAAAAATGCAATACTAACCAACAACTTTGTGATCAAATTATGTTTACTATGCTTAAATAATTCTGCATTGTAGGATCTACTGCATACAAGAATAGGGAATGATCATACAAAGCCCAGGCTTCTTTTGTCTCACAAGAGTGATTAATGGGCTTAAATTAAAATGTAGAAATTAATGTTTCTCAGTAAAAGTGGTGCAAACATTAGGAATGTTTCTCTGTAAAAGCATTTCTAGAAATGTCAACTGAGACATAGAGATACCATCACCTCCTTCCCCAAGATTTTCTTCTTTTGTCATATGCAAGCAAAACTACTGTTAATTGTTTCCCTGTGGTAACCATTTCCCTGTAATAAAATGCTATTTTTTTTCCTAAATTAGAAATTAAGAAGTTGATCCTGCATAGCCTTGCAAGGTGAGGCATTTTTTATTCTTATGACTGAGCCTTCATACTCATGCTTACAAATACCTGCAAGATCATCTTCAGCTTTTCAACAGACACCCGTATTGGTACAAGTACTCTCGCCCCAGTGGAGTAACTCACTTAAGCACACGTTTACCTTTAACTAAAAAAATAAACGATTTTAAATAGCTCATTGGAACAGTCTTCCTGTAACTACTGCTGGCATTCAAAGATGTGTTGCATTCCTTTTAATTACAATGTAACTCCAGACAGGCTCCCCTTTTCAGCTGTGTTATTCACATGTAAGGGAGAGCAGATTCTGGCACAAGCTGTCTAATATGCAAACAACAGATCTGCAAAAGTCTATAAAGCCAGAATAAAAGGATGGCACTACCTAGTTTCTTTAGCGGATTCAGATACAAACACAGTTTTTCGGAGTCAGCGTATTCAAAGCACCAATGGCAACAGCTTTCTGCTAAGTATCAAATATTGGAAAAACATTAAGAATGGAAAAAAAAAAAAGTGTCATTTTCAATGTACGATTATCATTGTGAGACCATGGCTTCTAAACACAACATACATTTCACAAGTGACTTCTCCCACTTCGAACGCCTCTGGCAGAACAGATCCAAAAGAAAGGATGGGAGATAAAGGAAATGGCCCTATGTCTTTTGGTTTTTTAATTTTCCTTTGGGTCACCAGTACCTTCAAAGGTGCTTAAGTCCACGTTATAATAGTTTCTAAACTGGTTTTTTGTTCTCAACATAAACCCCTGGCTGCTTCTGAAAATACATTTCAGTTTTTATCTTCCTGCGACTTCAAATCAAATTCTGGACTTACATCAGAATCACACTGCCGTGCAGATGAGAGAGCTGCACAGTTCACTTTGCTTTGACAGTGTTAATACTTTTTAGCACAAGCAAACCAGAACACTTAAACCATGTTTCTCTCAGGATTTTGCAGCTATTTCACGCAATATGAAAACTGAAGCAACTATTTACTTTTATGTATTGCATCCATTTCTGAGCATCCTGATTCCAGACCCTTTAATTCAAGTGACTAAGTTGTCCCCACACTGTAATTCCTCTTCCCTGCAGGGTAACTGTTAGAATATAAAGAATGCTCAAACTTCCTTATTTGTCTATCGCTCAATGCTTAACAGGCGGAATGAAAAAAAAACCAAAAAACCCAGACCAAAAAAAGAAGTCACAGTTCCTTTAAGTGGACTGCCCCAATGTACTCCATGCTGCTACAGTTTGTGGCTCCCGAGCCTGTAAGAACACGTAGCTTTGCATGCTGATACGAGCTCTGTACCGGATGGCTGTGCCCATGGATTAGGTTGCAGATTCAACCCAGGGGCTGGGGAGATCTAAACTTCGGTGGATAAAAAGAACATGAAAGAAGCCTAACGTAAAAGAACATTAAAAAAAGAAAAAAAACAAACCCACAAAACAATTTTGGGCAGCTAATTCCCTTAAAAGGAGTAATTTTGTTTTAAAGTGGAAGTACTTTGCAATGCGTCACATAATTTGGCCGCTCTGGGACTCTGGTTGCCACTCTCCTACGGGAGGTGGGATCACAAAACAAAAAGTATTGCTTATCTTTGTCCAAAAATTACATCACTCCAAACTAATCCCGATGGTTACACCATAAAGTTTGTGCAGTACCCTGCTAAAGAAGAAAACTGAGTAACGGTGGCAAAACGGGTGAAATGGAGAGCAACCACTCTGGCACACGGCTTGTAGTACTCAACTGCTTACAGCACTTCTAGTAACACGCTACAGTTGTTTTCTTGGAAACAAAACAGGGAAGTTTGATAAGAGCGAACCACATCTTTGAAGACATTTTGTCAGGCTCTGATGCGTTAGGCATTCGGACAGGAGCCCTGCTTTTGTGGACTCTTTGCTTCGTTTGAAAGCTACCACCGCAGTAACACAGCAAGCACAAAATTAAAAGGACTGCTTTTGCATTTAACTTCTAGATTTGAGCTCGCCAACCGCTGGGCGAGGGGTATTTATTTTGCGAACAGCTGTAACAGTGGAAGGCTTCGCGCTCGCCTTGAAGCTGGAGCGCCTTCAGCCGGACGCACCCCCCCCCCCCCCCCCCCCCCCGCTCCTCCGCGAGTGCGGCCGGTTCGGTACCTCTCCGCGAGGCGATCCCACTTCCCAGCACGGCGACACCGCTTCCCAGCGTCACTTCACCCTTCCCCGCCTCAACTGCCGAGCGCTCCGGGTCGCCCGTGGCCCAGCGGGGCCGGCCGGCCCTTCTCTCTGCCGGTTCCCTCGCTCCTCCTGATACCGGCGGACCCGCGGTATCCAGGAGCAGCGCAGCCCGCCCCACCCAACTCCGACCTCGGCCCCAGCGCCGCCCGGCGCACCCCTCGCTGATGCTGGCGGCCCAGCGCCGCTACTCACCGCTGCCCGACGGTCGCTCGGCTTCGCGCCGCCGCCTACTGCCACCGGGAGAGAGCCGGCGAGGAGGCAGCCCTCGAGCAGCTGGCTGAGCTGAGCCGAGCCGAGCCGAGCTGAGCAGTGCCGGGCCTCGCCTGGCCGGGGTGCAGCCGGGAGCGGCGCTGGAACCTCGTTTGGCTTCGCGGGTGCCGCCGCTTCCTCGTTTTCTCTCGCAGCCGCGGCCACTTCCTCAACAGGGTGTCGGCGCGCACTGCCTCCTCCTCAGCGGACGCAGCCGCTGTGCCCCCGGCCCCCTCTTTCGGGCGTCGGTCCCGGCGGGAGGTCGCCCAGCCCCGTCGGCAGGGTAGGGCAGGGCTGGGCCGGGCCGGGAAGGGCAGGGATCGTTGAGGCCACCTGCCCCCTCCAGCGTCGCTTCTCCCGGGGGCGAGGAGGCGGGACACGGAGCTGCTCGGGACCCTACGATGCGGGTCACTTGGTGCCCCGTGATGGGGCTGTCCATGGGACCCCGAGATGTGGGTCTCCTCGGTACCCTGGGACTTGGGTCCCGGCGGTAGCAGTGTTGCCTTGCAGGCAACTGGCTTTGTAAGATGGGCATGGTGCTGCTCAGCACCCCACTTGGGACAGAGGATCAAAGTGTGCTCTTTTAAGGAGAAATCTGCCCACTTTGGTGAATATTGAAGTTCTGTGTCTTTCAGTACTTGTGCGTACTTTGGTGAGATAATTACTCTTAGAGGTTTTCCTTCTGGAGCAAGACAGGGGCCGACTGTAACGTGCTATCTCCCCTTCTTGTTACATTTCACTCCCTCCCTACCTCCCCCTGTATTTTAATCAAAAGGACTTTTGTTGCAGCTCCAGGTGTGGAGGAGGCTCCAGTGTGCCCAGACACTGAGTAAAAGGAGAGTCCCTCTTCAAGACCTCCTTGTGTGACAGGAAATTAATTTTGCCTGCAGATCACCCCCACACAGGCAAACGATGCCAACTGTCCTTTACTGGGAGTACCCAGGGACAAACTGCACCTGCTGTGGGGTCACACAGGTCTGATGAGTGGCCTGAGGGCTCCTGGCTGAGCCCTGAGTGGGCAGGTCTTCAGCTGTGGCTGTGCGGTGTGACACGGCAGTGTGTCCCATGATGGGCATCGTTAGTGGGAGGGAAAACACACTTCCTTCTTCCCCATAATAGATCAGAATTAGCACTGATGTGGGGGACAGGCGTTATTTTCAGTGGCGAAACACCATCTCTCTCCTTGTTGCAAAATGGGCCATAGGACCCTTAGAGTTAATACAGCCACCAAAGTGGCTTATTATATATATAATATACATATTATATATATTTCATACCAGCTAAAAAGGTCTCTGGATTTGGTCCATTTCAATGAGATTTTTGGTAACTGCTGTGGTGGCAATGTGCATTGGCACTGGCTACATGTTAGGAAAAAGAACTTAGAAAAGCTAATTCTTGGAAGTGTTTTGATGGTACAGTTCTTTTCCTATCAACATCCATGTGTGAACACTTGCAATCTGAGGAAATAGCTTTTGGAAAGTAATTTTTGGACTATGAATAGTTTTTTAAGGAGAAGGCTCAACTTAAATTGCTGGAAAATGAACACTTCATGGCATTTATGTATACAAGAGCAATTCTACTGGACCTGCTGGGATGGAATTAACTTTCTTCAGAACAGCCAATATGGTGCTGTGCCTTGGATTTTAGCTAAAAACACATTGGTTGCAAAACAATTAATAATAATTTGGCTGTGCCTGGACACTGCTTGCACAATATTTGGGCTTTGTACATTTCCCACTCTGCCTCTGTCCAGTATGGAAACTGGAAGAGGACATGAAATTGGGGAAGGAGAAGTGCCAGGACAGCTGCCCCTAACTGACCAAAGGGATATCCCACGCCATGCTCGGCAATCAAGACTGTGAGTGAATGAAGAAGGATGAAGGGTTGGGGGTCGTCTTTCAAGGTGGCTACAGCTCAGAGGCTTGCTGGTCATCACTGTGCTTGTGGGACATGGTGAATGACCACCTATGCACCACTTGGGTTTTGCTGTGGGGATTTTTCCTTCATCATTTAAACTGTCTTTATCTTGACACATGACTTTTCTTTCCTTTGATCTTCCTATTCTGTCATCACTCCTGCTGGGCAGGGGGAACTGAGCCATTGGCTGTGCAGGTACTTAGCCAGTGTCCTGGGTTAGCCCAAAACAGCAGCAGAAGTGAAATCCAGTGTGGGGAGTAAACACTTTTTATGCCATTCACAGTTTTCTTTTTCTTTCATTTCATGTAAGATTTAATACAAATATTTCTCATATGGAGTTCTGCTATACTGATCTTTTGTAAGGCACTCACAACCACGGAATACTATTTATTGTGTTACATGCAATGTATTTTAACATATATGTTATCATTTTAAAACTTTTCTGTGGTATGTGTCTGACCATAAGAGCCAGTAATTGGTAAAGTTAAATAATTCCTCTTTGTGCCTGGCAAAATTTGATCAGACTATATCTGGGGTCTCTGGAAAGATCAGCAAATATGTGGAATTTCTCATCCAATATGAATATGTAAAGTAGGCACCAATACTTTGTACATAGCCTCCCACTAGCTGTGCTTACAATAATTGACTTGGTAATCCTCTGTACTTTTGGGGACTGTCTGAGGGAGTTTCCGTGCTTTTGTTACTGCAATACAGTTTGAAAGACGTCTGCTTTCAGGGTACATCTATTGTGGTGGGAGGCTTTGCAACTACATGAGCATTTGCCATGCTAGTCAATGCTAGTAGAAGAGAGTGACTGAGCTTGGATGAAACGCAGTTTCCCTTTCTTGTAAAACTTCAACCCTGAACTTGGACTTAACTTTTATTGTCGAGAACGCCCAGATTTCTCCCAAAGTAAAAAAAAAAACCTGAGCAATTTCTCATATACCATGACACCGTTGCATTCATCATCTGTTTTGGAGGTTCCACATATGATCTGCAAGGTTTTTCTGTTTAGTGAAAGCAATTTGGGTGACTCCTTATGCTCTCAGGACCTAACGTGAAAATAGAGAGGTGTTCCTCTTGGTAATGATGAAATTCACTCAACTGGTTTAGTTTCAAATCCATTTTTATCCTAATATGAATCATGATAGAGTTGATTAAATGATTTAAATGAATATTCACAATTCTAATTTCTTTATTATACTCCCTCAAGGATCAGTATGATTTATAGTAAGTGATTATATAACGAAGCCTCCCCAAACTTCAGAACTTTGGAGTTGGGAAGCATCTGTTCCATTGCCTCCCACTATCTGTCTTCATTGTTACAGGGAATAGATAGCTAACAGAAAATGCAAGTAAGTTGAAGTAGACCTTGCTTCAGCTATGTAACCATAGTGAAGCATTATTATTTATTTCATTCTCCAGAGGGAATTTTTAGGTTGACTTGTGGCTTACAGGTATAGTGGAATTTTCAGATGTACTTTTGCTACTGTAGCTTGCACTGGTGAGGTTCTGCCCCAGCACAAAAGTGTACTACTGCAGCTTACTCTCGGGGTAATTACAGGCTGAAGCTGAGCATTATTTAAAATGCCGTGTCTTCTTCTGTAGTAGGAAATGCTGTAAGCTAAGCTGATGCTCAGTTGTCTGATTGAATGTTTAATTCTCTGAAATGCATAACAATGAAATACACACCACCACAGACAGACAATCTAATTTGAGGTTCAAATTCTTGACCATACCTACAGCTGTAAGTCAAGGGTCTCTATCATAGAAACAATTACTGTCAGTAAGATGGGACTCAACATCTATACAAAGAGAATGCAGAAATGACTCATTCTGCCTAAGGAATATAAAATTTAAACACAGTTCATTGAATTCAGCCATGGTTTGAACAAAAATACACACTGTTTGGGATTTATTTATGATCTACTTCATTTTAATTTTGATGAAAGCAGTGTTTCGATGTTGGCACAATAGCAGTAAACAACATTTAGAGAAAATCAAAGGCTGATGTCCTGAAAGCAGTGTTGTGACACAAAATCAAATGTCCTGCATTACAGTCTAAAGGGACTGAGCTGGATCAGAAGCTTAAAAAAGTAAGGAACATAAGCTCATACCTTTTGACCTCTTTCTGTTATCCAAGGAGTAGCAATGACCCTATTGAACCAGGCCTGAAGATACTTCATACATTGCAAATGCCAGCTATTTGTGTTTCTGTTTTTCCCTTATACCTAAATTTAAGTTGAAAACAGCAGTGGCAATCTCTAGGGAACGCTGGATAAAATTACATGGCTAAACTGGGGGGAATGTGGAGCAAATTAGTTGATCTACCTGATCATTGTGACAGTCATAAATTCTGACTATTTTGATTATGTACTTTCGATTACTGCTTTGACTAGAAATGTCAGTAGCAGTATTTTTTGCTATATGAAGTTAAGAGTAATAGAAAATTCAGGACCGTCAAGCTATTTTCTTTATCTACTCATACTAAATGCAATATCTGCATTATTCTATGACCCTATAACAATTTAAATATGGAAATTTTACATGCTGTAGCCACAGTTCTTACCTTTTCCTTTTTTTTTTTTTACCTTAATAGATCACACTCATTATGCATGTCTGTTATAAAACTATTCACAGTTTTGCTTGCTGGCGATCAAGAGTAGTCCCAGGACATATTCATTACACATGAAAGATCATGATGTGAGGAGGTGTGATCTCTACATTTTTAAATTCATGTGGATAATTCATGCAGGCTAATTTAGATTAGCCAAGAAAACATATTTTCTGAATTTAGATGACTTTACAAAATATGTAGTTATGTTAAAATGAAGACATACGCTTGAACCAGTCTGATCCAATGGCAGGTCCCAGTGTCTTCCATATGTCTCCACCTGCTTCAGCGTGGGGCCTCTCCACAGGCTGCAGGTGGGGACTCTGCTCCCTGTCATTTTCCAGAGGCTTTGGGGAGACATGCTCCAACATGGTCTTCTCCACAGGGTGCAGGGGAATCTTTCTCTCCAGCACCTGGCGTACCTCCTCCTCCTCCTTCTTGGTGTCTGCACCTTGGTGACCTTAGTGTCTGCAAAGTTTCTTCTCTCTCCCTTCTCTGGTGGCACAAAGGAGCTGCTTGCGGGTTTCCTTTTCCCCTTGAATGTGATTCCCAGAGGTGCTGTGACCATCACTGATGGGCTTGGCCTTGGTCAACAATGACACCAGCCTTGAGCCCAGTGGTGAAAGCTTCTAGCTGCTTTTTGCAGAAGCCACCCCTGCAGCCCCCCTTCCTTCACCGGAACCCGGATGCACAAAAGCACAACATGCACAGAGTTAATAATCTAACCTGGACACACGTTGCTCCCTGAGAAAGCAGAAAGCATATTCCCAATAGTAAGAACTACTTCTTTTTCTGAGAACAGATTGTGGAGACACCCAGTCTGTCTCTTCATGAAGCCAGTTTATAATTGTCACAAAAAGCAGATGTACTGTTTCTGGATTAGTGCAAGCCTTGGAAGAGGTATGATGCATTTCCACATCACTGCATCTCAACTAACTTGTCAGATCTGGGCTGACCTTGCATCCCAGTCATAGATATTTTTCCAAACAAATAGCATGGGAACCTCTAACTCAGGAGTCACTGTAAATCCATGAGACTGTAATATATTATAAAATACTTTTTGTAATGGAAAATAGTAAATGTCTTTTCTCATAACCTACTTTCCTGCCTTTACAGTCAGAATAATGCTTCCTTAATACCAGACTCCTCATGTATAATTTAGTTTTAGTTTGCTGCTGCACGGTAGCTGGGGCCTTCATGGTGAAGCAATATACCTGAGATGTTGTTAAGACAAGGAATATCTTAAAGTTGCACAAGTAGCACTTTTCAGTTTTCTATCATGTTTGTTTTCTGAGGCTTGATTTAGTGCTGATTTTACTTTTCCGCAGCCAGTGTCTGAATAAAAACTACTCTAAAGTTAAAAAAAACCCAAAACTGAACTGTTCTGAATGCTTTCAACACTGCTGCCTTTCTGTGGTAGAATTGATTTGGGAATCCCTCCCTCACTGTAGTGCAAAAGTGTTAACATGCCTCTCAGTCTATAGGAGGAGCAGACATATAGCTGTTCAGATGAATGTCACTTATACTGGTACTTATCTCCTAATTTTGGACATACAATAGGATTTTACCAGAAAGAAATGGTTCTTCTAGCAGCTATAAAAATCTATGTCATCAAGAAGATAGATTTTCTGCCAAAAAGTAGGATTTCATGATCAGATGTTACTAAACCAGAAATTGTAGTCCGGGTTTCTTATTTTCTTTAATCCACTGTAAGAAAGATACAAAATCCCAAATTTTGTAGGGTCTAATAACATGTTTTTCTCTGTGTGTGTACATATATACATACACGTCTGTATTTTAAATGTCTTTAAGAGAGTCTTTAATAGCATATCTTGCACTAAATCAGTTTAAACTCAAATCTGCCTTTAAAAAATACTTGTCCTTAGAATTATGCAAAGCCATGAGAAAGAATTAAATCAACATGATAATAGGGGTGGGTTTTTTTTCTTCTATGACACTACAGATGAGGTCCAGCTGGTATGTGCAGGAACAGAAGCAATGCATAACCATAAAAAACATTAGAGCTTTAGGGGACAACCCAGGAGCAAAATACACTTTAAGTTTAAAATGTGGCTCCAGAGCCAAAACAATTTTAAAATCTTTAGAATGAACTGTGAATATGGGAAAAATGAAAGATCTCTTTTATCTTCCTTTCAGACATGGGGAAAATTGTCTCAACAAAGTTTCTGTTGCAGGCGACACAAGTGCACACATGAAAACATTTGTAACCTTGAGAACTGAAACTGCTGGGGATCTTATAGCCCTAAAACAGAAAGCAGAAGTTGGATTGATTGAAATCTTATTTGCATTGATTTTATACAACAATGACTTCTCTATGTCTAGTAGACGTCTTGATCAATGCTGTCAAAATTATCCTTTATGCCTATAACAGATGTTGTTTCTAACTATGTTCATAGCGAAACAAAACTCTTAAGAAACTGCACTGAGAAGCTGAATAAACAAGCTTTATATGAAAATGGAAATTTATCTAGATTATTTTTTAAATGTGGTCAAGATGCTTGTGTCAAAATTTTTTTTAAAAGCAGTTAAAGTGGAGCACTTGAGGGTCTTAGACAGACACTGTACTGCAGGCAACCCTCATTGAGGGTGGAAATAGAAGCACTTAAATATGTCCAGCAACCTTAACCACACATGAGCAATGTCCTTTCAAATGTGTCACAACCACAAAACTCTTAATAGCATGTAAGTGAACTAAGGCATGCTAGATGCTAGTTGTTGAAAGCTTATTCTTTTGTTGTTAGTCTCCCATTTAAAAAACAAAACAAAACAAAACAAATCTAAATGTGTGATGCAACAGGCATAAAAAAGAAAAATCAATCAGTTTGAAATCTAGAGGTATTTAAAAGGACCAGGTTTCTTCAACCTCTCCTGTGTAGCAAGAGGGAGTGTTTTTGATATGATGTGAGCGTTTATCAAGCCCAAGTCTTGAAGGACTATGTGTGATTGATTACTGTACTTACTGCTTCATGTTATAAAGGGGTAAACTGAATATAGAGACTGGAGTCAGCTGCGTAATTGAAAAATTTTGAAGGCATATATGTTCAAAAGATTTCTGGTGGCTCCACATAAGAAAATAACATCTGGCCTGGGGAGTTGTGGTGTCAGATGCTTGGTTGCTAGTCCCTGATTTATGTCTTGCAAATCATACAGCAGTATAAAGCCCAAGCTACCAAAGCAAAATCTCTATTTGCGATAGTCCAAAAATGGACTCTGGTGGTTTGACCCTGGCTGGAGGCCAGTTGTCCAGTCTCTATCACTCCCCTTTTTCAGCTGGACGGGGGAGAAAATACATACTGAGAGGCTTAGGAGTTGAGATAAGGACAGGGAGAGATCATTCTGCAATTACTGTTATGGGCAAAACAGACTCAGCACAGAAGAAAGGAAAGAAAAATTTATGACACTACACTGCAGACACAGTGACACCAGAGTTGAATAGTGAGAAGTGTGACCAGATCTTAAAGCACCTTCACCACACCCCTCCCTTCTTAGCAGACTTCATGATTTCACTCCCTTCTTACCCTCACACCATTGTGGCATGGGGAGGGGCAGGGAATGGGGGAATGGGGGTTTTGGTCAGTTCCTCATGAGTTGTTTTCCTTCTTAGGCAGGGCCGGGCATGGGGGAGGGGAGCACTGCACCGTGGGGTCCCACTCACGGGACACAGTTGTTGACGAACTTCTTCAGTATGAGTCCTTTCCCATGGGGCTTCAGCTCTTCACCAACTGACTCTGTGTGGGTCACTTCTGTGGGGTGCAGTCATGAAATCATTGAACGTCCCTCAGTCTCTCAAGCCCAGACTGCTCCAGCCTGGTTCAGCATGGAGTCACAAGCCCCTCCCCCCCACTTCCAGAAAACCTGCTCCAGTGTGGATCTCTTTAATCTCTGTATCTCTGTCTCTCTCCACAGGCTGCAAGTGGTGGCTGAGCCTTGCTCCAGCATGGGTCCCAGTGTCTTCCATATGTCTCCACCTACTCCAGGGTGGGGTCTCTCCATTGGCTGCAGGTGGGGTCTCTGCTGGCCGTCATCTTCCGCAGGCTTTGGGGCGACACATACTCCACCATGGGTTTCTCCACAGGGTGTAGGGGAATTTTTCTCTCTAGCACCTCGGGTGCCTCCTCCCCTCCTTCACTGGCTTTGGTGTTTGCTCATCTCCTTACATCTTCTCACTCCTTTCTCTGGTGGCAAAATGCAGCTGCTTGCGAGTTTTTTTTCTCCTGTGATTCCCAGAGGCGCTGTGACCATCGCTGATGGGTTCGGCCTTGGTCAACAACAACTCCAGCCTTGAGCTGGATGGTGTTTCCTATGTGGAGCCTGGGGAAAGCTTCTAGCTGCTTCTTGCAGAAGCCACCCTAGCAGTCCCCCCTTCTCCACCAGAACCTTGTCATGTAAAACAACACCACCTCTAAATTAGGTGGTTGCAAAGACAGAACACATGGATCATGGAATCTAGAAGTTGTTGAATCCCATCAAGTTTTTAAAAACCTTTATAAACAGACACTGTTGCTCTAGGCTGTATTCAATTATTCTTCCATCTTGCAGTTTTTCAAAGAAATTACAGGCAGCTTCATGGTGGTTGCTCTGTTTATTAATCTCAGCAACCAGACAAGAAAAGGTTCATGAAGAAATGCTGTTGGATGAAGATCATGACTGCAAGATTCCATGTTAGAGAAACATTTGTTCTGTACCAGCTGTCCTTGGACTCTAATTTAAAGAGGCAGTATTTCAGTTGTATTTGGGAGATGTACTACTGTATGTTCACTTGGTATTGTACTTTTATTCATAGAATCATACAATCACAGAGTGATTTGGTTTGGAAGAGATCTCAAAGATCACCTAGTTCCAACCCCTCTACCATGGTCAGCAACACCCTCCACTAGACCATGTTTCTCAAAGGCCCATCCAACCTTATAAGGTACTAGAGATATGCCTCATCAATGCTGCCAGAACCATACCCCCCTCTCTTCTCTCTAACCCTACCACCTTCTTTCCTCTATCTTAATAACCATAAAACCTCATCCCTACAACACCTGTGCAACAAAGTGAATTCCACCCTGAAGATAAAAGAGAGCATTCTGCCATCCACCCTGAAGACATCAAGAAAGCATTCCCCCATGGGACAAGGAGACATCAAGGGAACGTTTCCCCATCAGACCTGAAGACATTGAAGAATGCTCTGCAATCAGACCTGAAGACTCCAGACTGACAGGATGCCATACCTCCGTAGTGGTAGATAGTGCAATCTCTGTCTCCCTCTTTCCTCTCTCTCTCTCTTTTCCACTCTTTTCTCTTTCTTCCCCACTTCTCTTGCATGTTTTTCGTCGGCCAAATAAAGCAACTTGAACCTTGACTCCATTTCGAGTCTTAATTCTGTTCCTGAGAATTGTGAAGATCTGGTCACAATAAAACACCTAATTCAATGTCACTGGTTAAGCCCAGCCACCCCCAGTCACCCAGAGTGATCTGCGGTTGGTTGGAATGCAAGGGGAGTTAACCTCTGCCAAATTAGTCTATCTGGTTGTGGACATAACAAACCTTAAACGCTGCCAGGGAGGGGGTTGTAGACAGTGGAACAGTTTGCCCAGTGAGGTTGTAGGTGTCCCCTACAACCTCACTTGGCAAACTGTTCCACTGTCTCACCAACCTCATAGTGAAGTACTTCTTATTAACATATAATCTAAATCTATTCCTTCCGTTTAAATCCATTATCCTTATCCTATCACTACACTCTTGGGTAAACAGTCCCTCTCCAGCTTTTCCGTAGGCCTTCCTTAGGTACTGGAAGGCTGCCACTAGGTCTCCCCAGAGCTTTCTCTTCTTCTGGATGAACAAGCTCAACTCTCTCAGCCTGTCTTCAGAGAGGAGGTGCTCCAACCCTCTGGTCATCTTTGTGGCCCTCCTCTGGACTTGGTCTAGAGCTGGACACAATACTCCAGGTGGGGTCCTATATGAGCAGAGAAGAGGGGCAGAATCACCTCCCTTGACCTGCTGGTCATGTTTGTTTTGATGCAGTCCAGGATACAAGTTGAGTTTCTGGGTTGCAAGCATGCGTTCATGGCTCATTCTGAGCTTCTCATTTACCAACACTCCCAAGTCTTTCTCCTCAGGGCTGGTCTCAATCCATTCTCCACCCAGCCTATAGTTGTGCTTGGGATTATGCCAACCCACATGCAGGACCTTGCATGTGGCCTTGTTGAGCTTCATGAGGTTGGCATGGGCCCATGTCTCCAGCCTGTCAAGGTTCTTCTGTATGGCATCCCTTCCCTCCAGCATGTTGACTGCACTACACCTTTGCGTCGTCAATGAACTCGCAGAGGGTGCACTTGATCCCACTATCCACGTCTCTGACAAAGATATTAAACTGTGCTGCTCTCAATACCGTCCCTTGAGGAATGCAACTTGTGACAGACCTCACTTCCAGGTCTTTTGAAATCAAACCAGAAGAACATTTTGTTTACTTCTTCCATCACTTTTTTTTTAATATAACACTTCAGTTTATCTTAATGGATTATTCTTCTTTCCACATAAGTGGCAGCAGTTACAGTCAAATGGCTATTGCTTCATTCATGTACATTTTAAAGTTCAAAAACCAGATCAATAGTAAATTGAGATACGTGCTCCTAGTTGACCTGTAAAACTAAGGAGTCACACAGGTTACTGAGGCAGCTAGTTGGGTATTTCAGGAAGATACCAAGCAAGTGATCAGGAGAATTATGGTACTTCAGGATCTGGAACATCCGAAAAACACCTGTAGGTTTCTTCATACAACGTGTTAAAGAAACAACTGACTTCTGTGGTGATTTTCATTACACGGAGTCAGCATTTTTTTATGATAGATTTTAGTCAACTTTGAGGCTAACCCTCAATGTTAGTATTTTCAAGAACTGCAAGTCCCTTAGTTTACAACATGTTTTAGTTGTAATTGCCGTCTAAGTTTACATTAACTCGTCTTGGCTCATTCGTATTTAAATGCTTAGAAATCTGTGGTGAGTGTGGAACATACTAGAAGTACATCTGTACCTGTACATGCTATAAGGCAGGGATAGGCTTCATGCCTCTAAGGAGAGCTGAATTACTTTTTATGACTTCCTGCATCCCCACACACATACACAGACATTTGGAGTTACCAGCATTGTCCTCTTGCTTCTGTTCTCTCTCTATATAGCTGCTATATATATTCTTAATTTGTCATGTCTGTAATTCTTGTAAGAATAAATGGGCTTCATCTTTTTCAGTAAATACCACTGAAAGGACAGGATAGACTTTTGAACAACTGTCCACTACATTAATACATCCAGCAAATGTTACTACTTCTATCTCCTTAGTAGAACCACATGCTGCATTGAATCAAGAAAAAGAATGTATTTTGAATTGGATACAACAGAATACAGAAAAATGTTATAACAGAGCACTAAATCTACTTTTTAGTGTACCAAATAAACAGCTCATTCAGAAGTTCTGCAAAACATCATTATGGGAGTGCAAAAAAAAAAAAAAGCTGCTGATTCATTTTTTCTGTTTATTGTTAGTTTTATTTATGTAACAACACAGAGGTGTATGACATTTCAGGGATTTATGAGGTAAATTCCCATCCCTGTGGGTGTAAAACTAAACACAACAAATAATAGTATTGAGGTGTTTTGATAGAAACAAGATGAAAATAAAACACCAAAAAGAAAAAAGTCAAGAGACCTTACCTAAGGAAACAGTATGTAAGAAAATGTATCTGGTATTCATTGACACAATTTTAAAAAATACAATAGCAGTCCAGTGAGGTCATGAAGTTACAGAATCAGAGTTAGGAAATGCTTAAATTTAAGGTAATGTGCAGACTTTTACATCATTGTGTTTGGCTGCATCTGCCATCTGAAATTACATGGCCCATAGGCCATATTTTCCAGAACTCTGACTCGCACATGGACAATGGAGACTCACTCTGTCAATGAATCAGGTTGGGTGGAGATGAATATTGATGATGGGCCTTCTGTGTTATATTTAGCTGGACTGGACGTTATTTAATGAATGAGGGGTTTCCTGTGAAAGGAGTGCAGTACCTTATATACACATAGATGTTTAAAGGACCGTAGTTTTGCTCAGCCTCCTCTGTGGACAGTCTCAGCTGTAGCCTTTCTCTGTTTTAGCTTACCATGCTGTCAGAGAGAATGGCCCATCCTCCCATCTCCCTGTCCTCCTCTCTCCCTCTACTGGGAGAGTGGCTGTGAGTGCCTGCACAGAGACGTTGGGAGAGCAGCTGCTGCCCTGCCAGCCCGGATTATAGTTTACTGCACTGCTTGATTGTAGATGGGCATTAAGAGAAAATGAAATATTGGTGAGTCACTTATTAAATAACTGCCAACCCCCTTATGAACTGAATGAAGCAGGGATCTGGTGGAAAATTAGTTTGTGTTTATACAATTGGTGATTTTATACAGTCCAGTGTGCACAGCATGGAATATATTATGGTTACACACATTACCTCAGTCCTGACTTTTAAGTTTTGGGAGCCTAACTTTGCAACTGATGTACAGAATTTAAAGGATAATATGAGGAAAATACAAAATACACCATGTCATATATCAAATCCTTATTTCACTGTGCAGAGGTAATGGAATTCATCACTGAATGCCTTAACATGTTTTTTAACATAGGCAAAAAATCTTTATTGTAGCATTTTAAAGGGAAAGAAAATCTATTTCTGATAATGTTTAAATGTGAAATTATGAAAGATTCAATGTTATACATATGATGGAATATGCAAAAAAAATCATGTTCAGAGGACATGGTCTGACAAAGTTTTAAGCAACTGACATCAGGGCCTTCTGAAAAGGTCATGAACTTTAGCTGTATATAGTGCTATGTCTCTATCTACAGCACTTGCCTTGTTCTGTATTTTTTCTAATATTCCTGTTCCCCAAAGGTTAAAATATGTGGAGATTATTTCAGGATTAAAAAGTGAGAAAATGGAAAAGCTAAACAAGTGCTTAATACGAATTTCTGTTATTCAAATGTTCCTGTTTCAGAAATGTTCTTGAAAGCTCGCGTTGTCAATTTTAAGTTCTACAAAGTAACTTGTGAGGCATATGATCAGGTGAATTGTTTCATCCCAAAAGCTCAAACTGAAGAAAGGCAATGTATGCATTCGGTTAAGTACAAGTAGCATAGTATGGATGACTGATGACAGGAGGTTTATATAGAAGTCTTTGTCTGTTTGCAAAAAATTAAAATATCTGCATAGTGAAAATCATTACCTACACAAACGTATGAACCAATAGCCCAGCTAGTAGTCTTGGAGAAGACAGAGAATGATATGCAAACTGTACAGTAAAACTAATTGAGTTGAGTTTTACCTGAGGCACAGGGTTGAATAGCGTTATCAAGCTGAAACTTCCTATTCCATGAATCAGTTAAAGAGCTGGAGTCCGGTAACTAAAATACTAGAGTCCAGCACTGGTAACTACTGCCATGTCCATCCACACTCTCTCCCTTCTTAATGAATGGCAGTGCTAGACTGTCCATTAGAGAGTTAGCTGTAGAATGCAAAAAATAGTGGGTTAGTTAGACCTTGGGCTCTAAAATTACTTTTTGAATCCACACTTCAGTCAATCTGAGATGGCAGTATGTAATATTTTGTTATGCAAATACTTTTTAAGATTTAATTTAGAAAAGACATTTAGTATTTAATTTGGAAAAAGCAAACCTCAGTGGAGAAAAAGTCAATTGCTGTGATGAGGAGGACTCCTCGAATGTTGTTCTGACTTCACCGTAAGTGTAACAATAACAGGCAAAAACATCAAACTGCCTTCTCACTGGACTGCACGTTCCTTATGTAAGCTCTGCTGTGAAAAAAAGTTTGTCTTGAAAGTGCAATTCAGAATGGTAGATACCTCTCTGCTGCTGTTTTCTATTTAAAATGTGGACAAAAAAATAACATCTAAAACCACAGGATGGTCCCAACTTCCCTAACAGCAGTGGGACAGCTTCTACAGTCCTTACCTCATATGCTCAGAGAGGTGTGGTTGAGCGCACAGCTACATAGTTCTGCAATCTGTTCCTCAAATGACAAAGTAGAACATGGAGCTCATCGTATTGTCATTTTTTGGAACAGAGTATTTATCCAGTTATGCCTGAAAAGGAAGTGTGCTTAATAAAACTGTGGGTGAAAGGAAATGGGGAGGCCTTATAGATTGGAAAATGGTGTTAGAATTCAAAATAGAGAACAAGTTAGAGAAAGATTCTGGAAAATTAACCCAAAATTTGTAAGGGGAAAAAATACATGGAAATACATGTAAGGAGTATCAATGGCACCAATGAGGGGTAAAAGTCAGCTGGAAATAACAGATCTTCTGAAAGTGATTGACAGGTGACCTAACAAGCTCAATGTGAATTAGCAATATCATGATACTACAAAACACCTCAACCATTGTAGTGGCATTCGCAAGGTGGAGAACATCCCACAAGGCACGTGAAATCTTCCTTCTGCTGTAGGTAGCATTTTTAAAGCTGTGGTTGAAGTACTATTTTCAGTTGTGGGCACATGGATTTCCAGAAACATGTAGGGAAATTATCTAGAGCGAAGAGATTCAGAGATGGTCTGGTCCGGCCCACAGAAGTGATGAGAGGTCCAGGAACCATGCCCAGTGGGGCTGTTAACACGAGGAAGAGAAGACTGGAAGGAAAATGGAATGGTGACCTTTATATAACAAATGAGCTATGGAAAAGGGAAAGACATAATCTGTTGTCTCTGTCTCTGAAAAGTAGTTAAGACAAGAAATAATATGCTTAAGCTGCAACCAAAGATGTCCAGGATAGAAATGAGGGAAATTGTGCTTGTAACAAGGGCAGTAAGAAACCGGAATAAATAATGTGGGCAGGTTGTGTAACCACTGTCTCTGAAAGTACTCGGAAACAGGTCTCTGGCAATATACCTCGTATGATCCTGTGCTGGGGAAGGGAGCTTGACATGGAAAACCTCTCATTATTCCTTCCAGGTCTAGCTTTCCGCATGTCTATATGAGGGAATGTATTAAATTTTACTTCTACAGTGAAACTGATATAAATAGAAGTCTGCGCTAGTTTGCTTTATGTTTCCAGCAGGCAACTTGTGTCACTGTGGGAACTCCCAGCCCTAGCCACAGGCAATTGTTCACAACCCTTGGTTACTTCCTGATTGCACATGGAGCAAATTTTTGGCTTTCCTGGGTTCAGAAGTCCAGATGAAATTCTTGTTTCACTAACAAGTTATAACCTAGAAAGAGCTCTCAATATTTTGGTGATATTCAGGAGATGATAAATTGCATAAAACAAGCTGAAAAGATCCTTACCACAGGACACTGGTAACGTCACTTTTTTCAGATTTCGTCATGTCTTCCAGCAATAGTTGTTCTGATATCCTTAGCTGAATCTCTACAGAGAGGAGATTTGAAAGATGAAGAAATACTTGTACAGCTAGTTGATTAACTCAACAGTTAATCTATAGTCTGACATTATTCATAGTATCAGCTTTCAGTTTGCCTTGGTTTATTCATTAGGTTTTTTCATACAAGAAGAAATAAAAGGCCAAGGTCACAAATAATCACAGAATCACAGAATCTTAGGGTTTGGAAGGGACCTCAAGAGATCTTCGGGTCCAACCCCCCTGCCAAAGCAGGCTCCCTATCTCATATTACATAGATAGGCGTCCAGACGAGACTTGAATATCTCCAGAGAAGGAGACTCCACCACCTCCCTGGGCAGCCTATTCCACTGCTCTGTCACCCTCACTGTGAAAAAGTTCTTCCGCATGTTGGTGCGGAACTTCCTGTGCTCCAGCTTACAGCCATTGCCCCTAGTCCTGTCCCCACTGACCACTGAAAAGGGGCTGGCCAATTCCCCCTGCCACCCATGTCTAAGATACTTGTAAACACTAATTAGGTCCCCCCTAAGTCTTCTTTTTTCCAGGCTGAACAGACCCAGCTCACTCAACCTTTCCTCATAGGGGAGATGTTCCAGACCCCTAATCATCTTTGTCGCCCTTCTCTGGACTCTCTCCAGAAGGTCCCTGTCTTTTCTATACCAGGGAGCCCAGAACTGGACACAGTATTCCAGGTGGGGCCTGACCAATGCAGAGTAGAGGGGGAGGATCACCTCCTTCGACCTGCTGGACACACTCTTCCTGATGCATCCCAGGATCCCATTGGCTCTCTTGGCCACCAGGGCACACTGCTGGCTCATAGCCAACCTGTCATCAACCAGGACCCCTAGGTCCTTCTCCATAGAGCTCTTCTCCAACAGGTCATCCCCCAGCCTGTACTGATACAGTCGGTTATTCCTCCCCAGGTGCAAGACTTTACACTTGCTTTTGTTGAATTTCATTAGATTTCTCCCTGCCCAGCTCTCCAGTCTGTCCAGGTCTCGCTGGATGGCAGCGCAGTGTTCCTGCGTGTCAGCCACTCCTCCCAGTTTTGTATCATCGGCATACTTGCTGAGGGTGGATGCTATTCCCTCATCAAGGTCATCAATGAAGATATTAAACAGGACTGGACCCAACACTGAGCCCTGGGGAACACCGCTAGTCACAGGCCTCCATTCAGATTCTACTCCACTGATCACGACCCTCTGAGCCCGGTCTGACAGCCAGTTCTCAACCCACCTCACTGTCCACTCGTCTATCCCTTGTTTCCTCAGCTTCTCTATCAGGATGTTGTGGGAGACAGTATCGAAAGCCTTGCTAAAGTCGAGGTAGATGACATCCACTGCTCTCCCTCCATCCACCCAGTTGGTAATAACATCATAGAAGGCTATGAGATTGGTCGAGCACGATCTCCCCTTGGTGAATCCATGCTGACTATTCCTCATGACCTTCTTCTCTTCCAGTTGTTTGGAGATGGCATCCAAAACAAGCTGTTCCATCACCTTTCCAGGGACAGAGGTGAGGCTGACTGGCCTATAGTTACTGGGATCCTCCTTCTTGCCTTTTTTAAAGACTGGAGTGACATTGGCTATCCTCCAATCTTCAGGCACTTCTCCTGTAGTCCAGGATCTGTCAAAGATGATAGAGAGCGGCTCTGCAATCACCTCCGCCAGCTCTCTCAGCACACGTGGGTGTATCCCATCCGGGCCCATGGATTTGTGTGCATCCATTCCTTTGAGTCGCTCCTGGACCACCCCTACCTCTACTAGAGGGGAGCCATTCGTTCCCCAACCACTCGTTCCCCAACCACTCCTACTTACATCTGGGATATGTGAGTCCTGAGAAGCCTTCGGAGTAAAGACCGAGGCAAAGAAGGCATTAAGTATCTCCACCTTCTCATCATCTCCCGTCACCAAGACACCCGCCTCATTCAACAAGGGACCTACATTATCCCTGGTCATCCTTTTACTATTTACATACCTGAAAAAGCTCTTTTTGTTGTCCTTTATGTCCCTTGCCAGCTTAATTTCTAAGCAGGCCTTAGCCCTCCTAGTTGCATCCCTACAGGCCCTGGCCACATCCTTATATTCATCCCATGATCTCAGACCCTGTTTCCACAGTTTATAGGTTTTCTGCTTCCCTTTGAGTTTACTCATGAGTTCCCTGCTTATCCACGCAGGTCTTCTACCTCTCTTTCCCGATTTCTTACTCAAAGGGATGCACCTATTCTGCGCTTGGAAGAAGTGCTGTTTGAATGTTAGCCAGCACTCGCAGGCTCCCATTCCTTCAAACAGAGCAGCCCATGGGATAGCCCCTATTTGATTTCGGAGGAGATCAAAGTTAGCTCTTCCAAAATTCAGGGTAGCTATCCTACTTTTTGGCTTGCCTCTTCCACTCAGGATCTTAAACTCGACCATTTCATGGTCGCTTTGTCCTAAGCTGCCCCCGACCTTCACTTCACTGACGAGCCCGTCCTTGTTAGTAAAAACAAGGTCAAGTACCCGCCCTCCCCTAGTAGGTTCCTGCACCATCTGTATCAGGAAGTTGTCTTCCATATACTGCAGAAATTGTCTGGACTGCATACGACTGGCCGTATTGCTTGCCCAGCAAATATCTGGGTAGTTGAAGTCCCCCATAAGGACCAGCGCCTGCGATCTTGAGGCTACTTCCAATTGCTTATAAAATTCATTATCAACCCGCTCCTCTTGATCAGGGGGCCTGTAGTACACGCCCACGACTATGTCACCCAAACTGGCCTGCCTTTTAATTCTTACCCACAAGCTCTCGACAAACGGTTCATCCCTACCCAGGTGGAGCTCAATACATTCTAGGTGCTCTCTAACATAAAGAGCAACTCCTCCACCTCGTCTCCCTAGTCTATCTTTCCTAAAAAGCACGTAGCCATCCATGGTAGCGTGCCAGTCATCCATGCTGTCCCACCACGTCTCAGTGATCGCAATGAGATCGTGGCCCTGTGACCGCACAAAGATCTCTAATTCTTCTTGTTTGTTCCCCATGCTACGTGCGTTTGTGTATAGGCATTTTAGTGGGGCAGCAGATCCAGATATCCCCAACAGCTCACTGCGAGATTTTCGATAGGGGGTGGGCAAAAACTGCTCCACCGAGGAGTTCATGGGGTAGTCCACAGAGTTACCCCTACTCTCGTGTGGAGCAACATCCCCAAGTCTGCAATTGTGCTGTTGGCATTTATCTATTTCCCCCAGCAACTCGTGCTGTGTCTCCCAAAGCATCTGCCTTACCCCAGCAGCCTTTGTAATATCCCCTTCCCCCTTCCTAACTTTGTAATATCCCCTTCCCCCTTCCTAACGGAAAGTCCTATAATGGACTTTGATGGTCAATTTTCATTAGAAGGTTCTATACTGGAACATTTTTTAAAGCATAGAGAAAAAGGAGGGAGCTTAAGTGCCTGACTAAAAGTACTAGTAATAGTAGTAGTAGCGGTAGTATTAGTAGCACCTGGGAGAATCTACAGGTAAATTCACTGAGAAGGATTTCAAGAGTAATTTCAGGTTGTACTGTGTGGCTCTGACTCTAGGCCTTGGACTCTTTCTTGAGGGTTTGTCTTCCTCAACATGCTAGCACAGCCTTTGCTGGAATTTTTGTCTCCCAGATAACTGTGATATCACTAACACTTTTCTCATAGTTTCCTTCCCAACTGCACAGTTTGGTGGTGCAAAGGTAACAGTTTATGTATGGCTTGTTTGGCCAACATGGACTGAAATGTGAATTCTATGCAGAATGTCAATAATATGTTATTAAACATAAAGAGACTATACAAACCTGCTTACTTTAGAAAGAACAAGATTACTTTGTCACCCATCAACATTCACTTCTTGGCCATTCTGGAGGCACTAGTGATGGTTGTTGTGACAAAAAGTAACACACTTCTGATACCTACCCATTAACACGCCCTCATTTCACATAAACTATTGGTAAATAAGTACAAGACAAAAAAATTGATGCTGAACAATGTTGAAGATTACATGGTGATGCTCTGGTGATGCATTTGTTAGGAATTCAAGAGGCATCTAGTTTCCCCAAATTTCACCCACGCCTAGCATATTTACACCACATGTTATGTAGAAGAGTGAATTCTATTGCCTGTAAAGTGCCTAAATTGAGGTAATGCATTATCTTTTTGAAGTAAAGTGAAAAAAATTAAGTGAATGAAAAAATGAATCAGTAGGGACACAATTCCAGGGGATAGAATAAGTGTGTAATGCTTGGAGGTAGCCTACTTGAGGAAAATAGCTTGTGATGTGTTAGGATGCAGATTTACACTCCACCATTCATGCTCTGCATGAAGACTCTATGTTTATCCACCAGACACAGAAAGGGTGAGAACATTTTTCATCATCTAAATGGTATGTATATTTAGTATAGGTCAGTCAGATTTATGAATTATGAATTGTACAACAAGATAAGTGTCTAATAGTAGTGGAACAACTCATCTTCTGTGTATTTCACTCTTTGTCTCTTTAGACTGTGAAAATAACCTAGTCAAGATGTGTAACTTCTGAAAGGCTGAAGTTATGTGAGTGGGGTGCCACCTGAGAGCTGTGATTCCTTCTTCACTGCAACTGGCTGAATGAATGTGTAAATGAAGGTTTACATGTGGAGCCATCTCAGTTCCACAGTTAGCAACCTGTACCCATACATCACACTGTTGGAAGAATAACAGACTGAAGTTATTGGCTGCACATTTTCACATGTGGGTTTCTGCTTCATAGGTTTCTAAAATTATGTCATAATTTAATTATAATTTTTAATATAAAAAGTTAAGAAAAGAGATCAAAATACAGAAACAAATGTTGTGAACTATTTTCTTGCTCTTGGAATAACATACTTATTATGATAAATTATTAAGATAAATTGTTCTGACAAAATAATTAAAGTTCCTAAACAACTCAGAAAGTGGTTTTTTTTTTTCAAATAACCAAGAAATATCTCCTTAATTGCTGTTAAGAAGGACTGTAATTAAGATAGCAAGACTATAGCTTGCTCGAATTAGTGAGCTTATCAGATGTTGGAATCTTTCAGTGAAGTGTGGGAGCATACACTATTTCTTAAATAAATCTGCATGTTCTGCTGATTACATGCATTCTGATAAATCACTACGGACATCTATATATGTAGTTCAAGTTAAGGTTTATTACAATATCAATTTATGTATATAAAGTAAGTATAGATATTAAATATAGCGCAATGTAATTTCTTTAATGTGTTGTGAGGACAAGCATGCAACCTCTTTTTTAAAAAATCCACAATTTATTAATTTCTTCAACACACAAACTAGTTTGTAATGTCTAAAACCAAAAGAGCGACTTCTGCTTTGGGCTACATGTTTTTGCAATCGAAATTCTTTGTAAAGTCAGATGTGTTTTAGGGTTTATTCTGACACTACATCTGCTGTCTTGATGTGTTAGTTGGGAGGTATGTTAATAATAAATGTGGGTACAGAAGATTTTGTAAGTATCAGCATGATGAGTTTCTATTCTATTTTTTAAAAAATCTGTTTATTTTTAACATGAATAGAAAGATCAGTCAATAATACTGCCTTCTAAAATATTTGGAGAGAAAGATATCAATATATCTTAATGCTCTATTGATCAGAACAAATCATAATGAGTGTTCTGTTAGTAAGTGAACTACCATTGACCTCAAAAGACAGAAGAATTGATAAGAGAAGGGAGAGGTACATCAGCGGCAAGCAAATGCAGTGTATTTAGAGTTAGCTTTAGCCAAAACATCTTTGCAAAGATGGCTTAACAAAATGAGCTGGTTTTGTCTGGGATAGAACTAATGTTCTTCATAGTAGCAACTATGGGGCAGTGTTTTGAATTTCTGCTGAAAAAAGCATTGATAATATTTTGATATTATCGATGCTTTAACAATATTAACAATATTGATAATATTGTTATTGCTGAGATGCTTATACAGAGCCAATGCTGCTTCTACTTCTCGCCTCACCCCACAACTGAGTACACTGGGGGTACACAGTAAGTTGAGAGGAGACACAGGAGGGACTGGTGATGCCCAGCGTACTAAAGAGATATTCCATGCCATATGACATCATGTTCAGCAATTAAACTAGTGGGAAGGTTGACAAGGGGTCTGCTGGTCAGGCATCATTTGCTTGGTGTTGAGACAATATTGCCATTTGCCTGACTTGTCTTTCTTGGGGTTAATTTCTCTGTTATTTTCCTTTTAATTCTAGTAATAATGGCATTGCTATTAATAATAATAACAATAATAATAACTAAAACATTTTTTTCTCAACCCACAAGTTTTCTCACTTTTAGCCTTCTGAATTTCTTCCCCATCCCAGTGAGGGCAAGGAGTGAACAAGCAGCTACATAGTGCTTAGTTGCTATCTGGGCTTAAACCATGATGCTGAGCATTGCTGTTTCTGGTTTACAGGGGAATATTATTATTCAGAGTACCATTATACACAGAGTGGTATATGTAATTTCAAATAATTAGCAGTGTCAGGTAAAACAATAAACTCTAAAGCAGCATTGTAATGCACTCCTGTAAGATCTTGGTGAGTTTGTAGCAAATACTCGTATATGTTATCCACGAAGGAAAATTGGATTCGGAGTCAAAATATTCTTGATTCTCAGTTCCCAAATGTGACCTCAGTTCCAGTTTCACCTCCTGATTTACAAATCTATTTATGGTTTTCACTTCTGCAAATTTATTTTTGTTCAGTTCGTCCTTCTATTGTTACATGCTAGAGCTCAGTTGTGACTCTTATTTTGGAAGGCACTGCTTTGGATACAATATCTTAACTAGCATTTCCCACTTACAAAATTAAGATAATACACAAACTGGCATCTAGAAGGCAGCTTTTACAGATACAAGATGGCTGTTGTTTCTTAGAACTTCTATTAGTCCACTGCTACATGTAGTCCATAACTTATTTATCTCCTTTGTGAGCATACAGCATGCACTTCTATATCCATTTGGTCAGAGCCCTTTATTTAACATCCCTTAAGGGACATGTGGTCATGACTACTGTTCTGAAAATAGAGGACTAAAAATTCACTGCTTCTAAGGATTGTTTCTTTTTTTAGCTGGCTTGTTACTTGTCTGTAACAGTTTCATATATACTGCAGAATTTTGTAATGATACCATCACTGAATGATGTTTTTGTTGTAATGATGTAATGATATCATCACTTAATGGGCTTCATGGAGACTCCATTTTTCCTCACTGCCAGTGGGAAAGCACCTGTCTGAAGTAATTTTGTATAATTTGATGAAATACTGAAATTCATGTTTTTTAAAAAATAATACTAAAACTTCTGTGAAGGAACTTGTATCACTTTTACCCAGTTACAGTGTATTGTAATAAATTGTTAATATCGCAATAAAGTACGAAAACTGCAAATAGAGTCTATTTACTTCGTCCATGTCTTACCACTCTAGTCTTGTCAAAATGTAATTAACTGACTATCAAGAGCTGTGTTCAGAGCTACATAATATAGGACATAATGTCTGGGAAAATGTAAGTAATCCTTTTAAAAGGGTAACACTTCTTAGCACATCAATACTGGGCAAAATGTGGTGGGGTAGGCCCTTAACAGGAGTAAGACAACATCAGTAAGTTCCCACTCAAAAGGCACATAAATCCATTGAGTTGCATCAAAAAGATGTGGCCAGCAGATGGAGAGTGGTGATTCTCCCCCTCTATTCTGCTCTTGTGAGACCCCACCTAGAGTACTGCATCCAGTTCTGGAGCCCTCAGCGCAAGAAAGTCATGAACCTCTTGGAGTGGGTCTAGAGGAGGGCCACGAAGACAAGAGCTGGAGCACCTCTCCTGTGAAGTCAGGCTGAAAGAGTTAGCATTGTTCAGCCTGGAGAAGGCCTGGGGAGACCTGATAGTAGCCTTTCAATACATAAAAGAGGGCTATAGGAAAGCTGGAGAGGGATTGTTTTCAGGGGCATGTAATCATAGGATGAGGGGAAATGATTCTAAACTAGACCAGGGTAGGTTTAGATTAGATATTCTGAAGAAGTTCTTTACTGTGAGGGTGATGAGACACTGGAACAGACTGCCTTGAGGTGGTAGTGGCCCCATCCCTGGAGACATTCAAGGTCAGGTTTGATGGGGCTCTTAGCTACCTGATATAGGTAAAGGTGTTTCTGCTTATTGCAGGGGAGTTGGACTAGATGGCCTTTAAATGTCCCTTCCAAACCAATGCATTCTATGATTCTATAAAAGCCGTCCTTTCGTTTCCCTCTGTGTATCTGCACTTTTCTGTGCAGCATCACAAACACAGATGTTTCCTCTGTGTCCTGCATTGTATGTTTAATGTCATTTAAGTCATGTCAAATCTTTTGATTTAAAGGAGGGTTACAGAATTTGTTACTGCTTTTGGTGTCTTGCAGGAAAAGCATTTTCTCTGATGTTTTGGGGGAGCTGTCACAGGTCTTAATAGGGTGCTGTCTGCATTCATCAGTGGTGCAATGAGTGTAATGTATGAGATTACTTGGTCCCTTTCCTCCAGTGTTCCAGTCCAGGTGCATGCCTTGGGAGGCAGCTCACCCAGCACATTCACAAGAATATTGCAATTTGCACCATTAGTTGGTTTCAGAGCTCAGTTCCTCAGTTCTATATAAATACAATATTAAAGAGGTGGGTAGTTCACAATATTGACATAAGCAAGCCCCAACAGAGAAAACTGCCAGTGCTCCACAACTCGCTGCCTCCAGACTCTTCCTGGTGCTGTAGGGCTCATCAGCATTTTTAAAAACTTTCTATTCCTTCCTCTTCCCTGTTAGGAGACTCTGACACATTCTTCTCATCCCTCCTAGTTTTGGCTATACTGCTTATAACCCACACAGCACGGAAAACTCAGCTTGACCTGTGTGTCTAGGAATTCCCTGATAGCACTGTCTCCTACTGTCCCCAAATGCTGGTTCCTGTTATGCTATGCTGTGAGATTAACCTGGGTTCTGCGAAATGTCCCAGCACAGCAGTATTCTGTCAAAAAGCCTGACAGAATTGTTGCATGTACAACAGCAGAAATAATGTTTGGTAAACCAGACTGCTAAGGAATCTATAAAAATTTAATTTCCTACTTTAGCCTGCATTTGATACATCAACACAGAGATTTTGGCTTCAGTTCCTGCTTGGGTTTACTTAGGTTTTTTTCTTCAGCTACATGTCCAACAATGCACAGCTTTTCTCATCCATATTTTTAAGTATATTATATGGGATATAGTCTGATCTGAATGCTAACACATAGAAGAAAAAAGGGTTTCCAACAACCTGGACAATGATCCCTATCCACTGCAGTGGATAACTACAGTTTCATGTTGATTACATCTGAAGGGCAACATTTTGTTTCAGCTTTACAAGGTGACACACTTTTTTCCCTGAAAAAAAAAAATTTAAAAGGCATTTTTTTCACAATTATTTATCTGGTCTAGCCAGAAATTTTTATTTCATGCTCTCTTTATATTGTATTATATCATTTATATTTGACATCGAGTCTATATTATTTTTATAAGGCCTGAGGAATAAAATGTGTCTTATTCTTTTTTCTTGAGCACTTTATAGTCATTCTCATTTTTCCTAGACTTTTCTGTAGAATCTTTGGAGCCTTGTTTTTGTACCTGTTTATGTTGACCTCATCAAAATTATCTAAGCATATTTGCACGTAGATTCTCATGTATGAGCTCATGATCTAGTTTTTTGTTACATTTCTTGATTTTTCATTTGCCAAGTGGAACATATCTTCTGAGATTTCTGTTTTCATCACATCAGAAAGGAAATTCACAATCCGTATCAAGAGATTTATTTTTTTTTTAGAAAATTATCTACTGATGAGAGACTCAGTAACAAAAGGCATTAATGTAAGCAAGTAGTCTAGTATGTCCATCAACTTCCCTGTATTTGGAGGAGAATTTGTAAGTCATTTTTCCTCTGCAATAAATGGAGGGAAAGTGTTGCTTGTGGAGTGCAAATGCATGGTGTGTCTGGGGTGCGTGTGTGCAGGTGTGCATGTCCGCGTGGAAAGGACAGCGTTATATCCTAAATCGGTTGCCCAGGTGTGATGGTAATGGACACCATGTGAAAACTGGAACAAACATCCTGCTTATAATATTCCATAACTGGAGTTGAGGGGGCTCTCCAGCTAAAAAATCATAGGTTACTTTAGGAAAAGGCAGGAAAAGTAGATTCTGAGGCAAATCTATTATGACAGTTGTTCTCTCATGGTTAGGTAGGTCAGGTAGAGGGGCAAATGCAGACCTAATGATTTTGTTTATGCTTTACTATATCACTTAAGGGGAAAAAAGCTTTGGCTAAGAATAGTCCTCTGTCTTCTGACTGTTGTAGAAAAATCTTCTGTGTTGCCACTGTGTTGCCACTTTAATGTTTTATGCTCAGTAAATCTTCGTATAGAGTGTGTACTTTAAATGCAGCTGGTTTTGCTATGATTGCTGTTACAGTAACAGGTTCTATTTTGAAAGCAATCAGGACAAGAGAAGAAAACACTAGGATTCTTCAACATAAGACACAGTCAAGCAGGGAAGATTTGACAGATGTCTATAAGATAATAAGTTACATAGAGTGACTGGGTAAGGGAACCAATTAAAACTGAGAGGACCAGTTAAAAACAAAGCTATAATTCTAGGCACACAGTGTCTAATTAAGTTGTGGGAGGCCTTGCAACACATTGCTGTAGACTTCAAAGCATTGGTGCTAGGTTGATCAGCAAATGGCCATAGAAATATAGAAATGGCTTAGAAAATATAAATCTTCTGAAGATTAGGTAACTACAAAATACAAAAATCTTTCTATTTGAAGATACCATGTCCAGATCAGTATGTTCCTCGGGCTCAAGTAATTGACAGCCAGGAAAATATTCTGCAGGTTTGCCAGTTTTATAATGTCTTCCCTCATCATTAGCATACTACTTCAAATAGGATTTTCTGCATAGTCTTGTATCTTTTAGTTTTTAAAAATATAAACTGTCATCTAAAATATTTTTAATACCAGAGGGAAACCTAACAGTCCTTGAATTATTTTCTGCTAGGAGCACAACTTGTGAATTAATAAGAGAATATTCTGACTGAATAGAGAAAGCCTGAGACTCCTGGAAAACAGAGCATAAATACTGCTTTTACATACCTACAATTTTTTTTCTTAAAGACAGGGTTAGACATAGGCACATAAATCTGGCTAGCTCAATTAAGCAGGTCTGGCACAGATGTGTGCTACTTTGAATAGGATGGGAACAAGAAACCTTATGTGCAGATGCTGTCACTAGTGTCCTTATTGAAAAATATAACTACAAAGTTCAGGAGGGCTCTTAAAACTCAGCAAGAAAGGAAACAATGAACAAATGCTGGTCATCACCACAGATGTTAAGTAGTCGCCTTGCTTTCTTAGACATATATAAAACATTCTCAAAAGCTGACTTAGGTTAAAGACTGCAGCTTGCTTTCAGCAGTTTTCATTTGCAACAATAGACACAAAGTGCATTTATATTTTGAAAAAGAAAAATCGTAAACCATCTGTCAGCAAATGAATTGCCTATGCAATATGCTCAACCTGACAGAAAGCATGGTATAACATCCCGTCAATAATTTACATTTATAACTTTCTTTCATAAACTATGTGTTCTCTCAGGTCTTGCATGTATTAGCATTTTAGTTTTAGTACTTCACCTTTAAGCCATCCTTCTGAGTGCCATAGTTGATTTTAGTGCCCTGAGATTTGCTAACGAATTCCCAAAACAACTGATAATAGCAAAAATCTTATAAAAGGGATTGCAAGTAATGAAAGGGACAAACCTGCTGCTGCAGTGTCCTGCACACAGACACTCATGGAGTAGTAGTAATTTAATCAGGAAAAGATAATAAACTATGCATCAAGAACATAGGAACAGGAAGAAAATCTGAGAAGAAAGCATGCCAGACAAGGGTAAGACTCAAGCAAAACTCTGGAGTCTTTTTTTATTTCCATGGACAGTTCCTTTCCAGTGGGGACTCATAGAAGTTAGTTAAATAATAAGGAGAGAAAGAAATGCATCATGTGATGTTTTGAAATTGATGTTAACCTTTGATTTGATCAAAAGGGGTTTGAGAACCAGTGATGACTAGATTATATATGATAGAATATATCCACATGTAGTGTGAAAACTTGAGTTCCTTTTAGGTCATAAAATAAATGGTATTTACTTGTTTCTTCCTATAGTTTTATTTCAGTTTTGGCTTTGGATTTTGTTTCATCTTTTTGTGAATTTTGTCCCCTCCTCTATGGACCACAATAGATTTTTATCTCAGGAGTCTCAAACTGTGAATAAAGTGGGGGTGTGTCATGTGTAGATTTAAGTAGTTGTGGTAAGATTAGGTTGGGGCTTTTTGTACATCAGTTTACAGTCTTTGGCTGAAATCAGTATTTTTAGTATCTCATTTTCCCAAAATCAAAAGTCTCATGTAATATCTACAAGACAAGAAAAGGTTCATCTGAGTAGTAATACAAAAAGAAAACATAAAAGGAAGTCTATCAATAAATTTTGTTATTGTTTTACCAGCTGCACGGACTTTGCTCTGCCAACATTTGCTGGAAACTTATTTCTCTCTTGTTTATTGACTTTTTCATTCACTGTAATTTCATTGTGGCGTTTGTATATTGTATCTTCCCTTGATACTCATATAATGTTGTTAGAGTCTGGGTGTTATAAAATGAAGAATTATTTATCTTTTTTTCCCTACACTTTCAGTTTAAAATTGGTATTTTCTTCCCTTACACCCTGCCAATATAGGTATCCAAGTGGTGTTGACATTCTACGTGTAGTCTGTGAGGCTGTTTGAAATAGTCTTCAGCTGGTTCCCAAAATAGATTAACCTACAAAAGCTACAGAGTAGGTTTTTATGGCATGCTGAGATGACAGTGCAGAAGAAAGTTTGCAGCTCAATATGAGTATATAGCACTATGTACCATCATACGTCGTCATTAAGTAATGCATTGTGAAGAAGTAAAAGGTTATATTGGATTCTTACCTACACTGTGCTGTGGTTTTGAATCTTCTTCGTTTTATTTTTCTCTGTACACAGTCCCAATGCTATTGTCTGTACTGTCGAGGAACTATTGTGGTATTATTTGCCACTACTAAGCTAATTTTTAACTTGCTTGGCACAAATGTCAAACTCATGTTTCTCAAGCCAAAAGAATTGTGTTTGAGATGTGGAGAATGTCACTCGTCAGAGTTTGATTGTCACTAGTTTGGTAAATAAACATTGGGTATGAAGGAACTCAAGATGATTCAAGACGAATGAATGAGGAATGTTTTTCAGATTTCTACATTATGAAATGATAGATTATTAGTGTTTGTATTACTAGTATTAGTAAATTAGAGATGTTATTATATCATCAGCATGCACATAAATCTTGTCTTTCCAATGTCAGTCTAAGTGGACAAGGAAGAAAGGGATGCCAAGACTTACACAATTTCCTAAAGGAGGAAATTCATGTCTTGTTTTAGCGGCATGGTGGTTTCAGAACCACAGAGTAGCTGATGACTACTAGAGACACTGATGCCTACATCCCTAAATATCCCCTTTGTAATTAAGTGGAGAAACATAAAGTAGTCATCCTGCAAATCCTGACATACTGTCATTGTTGATATTGCACCCTTGTGCTGACTTGTGTCCTATACTTCTGTAACAGTATGTATAGTATGGCAGTCTGCCTGTCAGTATGATTTCCTCTTCTGATCACAGACTCAGGGTGGGGCTATGATGCAAACTAGCTTTTTTAGTTTTGAAATTTCTCAGCTTCCTTGAGAGAAAGGAGGAACTAAGTGCCAGAGGTAGCCTGCATGCTGCTACAGCCTCTGCTGCCTCTGCTGCTGCAGGCTGTTGGCTGCCTGTCCTCAAGGCCAACATGTACTATTGCATCATGCTCCAGGGAAAGGACTGTGAGAAAGAGTTGGGAGATGTCCTCATTGGAGCCTCCCTGCCTTGGCTCAGGAGCCAGAGTGGAGCTCAGGTCCTTGCCAGATCTACAGCATAGCTGTGAACATGGCTGTGACTGTGACCATGACTGTGCTCAGCCACCCACCCTCCAGTACTGGCCACAAGATCTGATGTCTCAGCTTGGCCTCAGATTTGTCTCCACCCTGTGTCATGACTAGCCATCACTGGCCTCTCAACTGACCCTGGTTACTATCACTAGCCTTGCTCTGCTCTCCTAGTAGCCGAGGAAGGCACTGCTTGTCCTGCCTCCCTCACCCCAGCTGTGGGGCAGCCCTGCTTGTGTTGAGCTTATGCTCTTTGCTGCTTCCTGACACTACAGCCTTGACTTTCAAGGAGAATTGCATGAGAAAACTAGTGCATATTGAGTATTAATAGAGTTATTTGAAACCTTGATTGATGCAACCATCTGTATTCCTGTCAGAGGCTAAATCTGCTGACAGGAACTGTCAATAAAAAAGATAATATTAACAGAAGAACCCAGACTCTCTGTTTCATTAATGACAATTAACCTGACTTACAGAAGTTGTTGTAGAAGAAACCTCTGCACAAAACTGCCTGAAAGTGGCACTGCTTCCCATTGCAGTAAGAAAACATTTCAGTGACTTCAGCCTGAATCTAGAAAATAATTTTTACTTTTCTCTGAAATTGTCTTATTCTCTTGTGGTTTTTTTTCCTTCCCACTGAGACAGCAGAAAATTAAAAATTAAAGGAAACGATTTTTTTAAAAAAGGGAACCAGTGGAAATTCTAGAAAGCAAGAGAGATATCTGGTATAGAGATATTACAGCGACTATGACAGATGCATGCCATCATTGGTTTCCATGGGTATTTTGAGCAAGCAAAAGGAGTTGTTGGCATTTAAATCTTTAGCTTCAGCATTGAGCATGAAAAATCATTTTATTGTTCAATGCACATCATGTAGAGAGCAATACAATGTTAAAATATCAGTTTAGTATTTTTATTTGATTTCTACTTTCTTTAGGAACTTTTTTTTACCTAGTGCCAGATAGACTTTTTTTGTTTGTTTGTTTAGGGAAAAATTCAGAGATGAAGCACTGACTTGCTGAACCTGATAGCAAAAGCCAATAAGTTTTATTGACTCAGTGGTGTGAGGAAAGTCAAGGTAGACATAAAGGTCAAACTTTTTTCTGCTTCAGCCTTTATGCCTAGAACTCTTCCCAGAACAGAGTTTGCCTCTGTCTGTAAGCAAAGGTGTACAATGCAGCTCTTTTCAAGTATAAAATCCTGAAGGTATCTTGTCATCAGCGACTATGAAAATGTGTTAATGCAGGTTGTGATCAGCTGCTCCAATGTGAAGCAAGAAAGACAGTTAGTGAAGCATCAGTGCCAGGCTCCTGTATCAAGGGCTTACAAAATGGCTTAATCAAATGATAAAAAGTAGAGGATGCCAGAGGCCAAAGTGGGATTTAGATTCCATGTTGTCACAAGGGAAAAGAAATGACACATTGTCATTCCTCTGTGGGAAAGGACTCAAGCTGGAGAAGTTTGTGAAGGACTGTCTCCTGTGGGTGGGACCCCACGCTGGAGCAGGGAAAGAGTGTGAGGAATGCCCCTCTGCAGCTAAGAAGGAAACCAACTTGTGAGGAAGTGACTGAAACCCCCATTCTCCCAGTCCCTGACCCTCCCCCATTCCCTGCCACAATGGGGGTGGGGGGAAGAAGGGAGCCAAATCATGACTAAAGTGAAGTCTGCTCAGAAGGAAGGGGTGCGGGGAAGTGCTCTAAGATCTGGTCATGCTTCCCACTAACCAACTCTGCTGTCACTGTGTGTGTAGTGTAGTACAACAAATTAGAGTTTTCTTTCCTTCTGTGTTGAGTCTTTTTGCCTGTGATGCTGGTTGCGGACTGATCTCTCCCTGTCCTTATCTCAACTCCTAAGCCTCTCAATATATATTTTCCCTGTCCAGCTGAAAAGGGGAGTGATAGAGTGGCTTTGGTGGGCATCTTGCCTCCAGCCAGGGCAAAACCACCACAGCTTTGAAGAAAACATCTTCAGAAGAGTCAACTTTTATCTTACATAAACATTAAGTGAGTTATAAAAGGGAGTAGGTCACAAATAATTTTATGCACGTATGCAGAAACAAAGACACAAACACATTTATCAGCACTTAAATAGAAAGTAGAGGATATGGAGGATGCCAAAGTTTTCGTCTGAAGAATCATAAAATCATAGCATACACTGAAGTTGAAGGGACCCATAAATATCATCGAGTCCAACTCCTGGCTCCACACAGGACCAGGCAAGTCAGTGCATGTGACTGAGTGCATCACCCAGATGCTTCTTGAACTCAGTTAAGCTCGGTGCTGTGAGCACTTCCCTGGGGAGCCTGTTCCAGGGGCCAAGCACCCTCTCAGGGAAGAATCTCTTTCAAATATCCAACCTAAACTTCTCCTGTCTTAGCTTCATACTTTCCCCTCAGATTCTATCACTGGTCATCAAGGAGAGGATACTAGCATCTGCCCCTTGGCTCCCTCTCATCAGGAAGCCACGATGAGGTCTCAGCTTCCTCTTCTCCAGCCAAAACAAACCAAGGGACTTCAGCCTCTCCTTGTAAGATTTCCCCTCCAGACCCCCTCACCATCCTTCACCTGGACATTCTGCAATAGTTTTTGCATCCATCTTGTACTGTGGAACCTTGAACTGCACACAGAATGTGGTGGGGGAAGCAGCAGACACTCCTGGGTTTAGAAAAATGAGGATTCAGTATTCTTTATACCACAACATTGCTCACATGGTTTGTTGACAGCAGTAGCACTTCTGGAAATGAATAGGAATTCATACCGTCATGACTTGCCACTCATTCTCCAGCTACCCTTCCATGAACAGAGTAAGGCCTGGAATCACTGGATATAGCTGTAATGGTGCTATTAAATAATAACAACAACAGCAAGCAAAACACTCGTGATAAATGGAAGTAAATAAAGTTGGTTTGTTTCTTTTTGTGGGTTTAGAAAATGCTACTTCATCTTTTTCCCTTTGGCTGTCTTTCCTCTTTAGTGCTGACTCAGACACAGGTGAGCCAAGGATGGATTTGTTCCACCGTATATAAATGACTACTCTTTAATATTTTCCTCAGAACAAAAAGGCTGTTTTCTCTTTTATATCTTGAGTTGTAGTTGATTTTTTCCTCAGAGAAAGAAAAAACTATTCTCAAATATGTCACTAATTCAAATGTAGCACTTTGGCGACTTAATGCCTTGCTCAAATAGAGTTCTTTCAGAAGTGTTTTTTGTTTCTTGTTCTGGATTTTTTTCTACTTTTGTTTTCCCCTGATTTGTGGAGAAGATGTCACTTTGCCCATTTGAAACCTGCTTAAGCTCTATGATGTAAAGGACTCCATCATGGGTCAATACGACCTATAATTCATTAAGACATGATAGGAATGTTTGGCAATAGAGGGCAAATCAAACCACAAGAATAATCACTTCATTTCCTCATTTTCAGTTTTCCATGCAGATAATTCTTTTCTTGTGCTGTAAAATACTAATAGGACTAATATGTCCAGTTAAATTATATGCGGTCAGACAGGACTGAGTTGATATGGGGTAATGAAAAATATCCTTAATTCTCATACCACTTAATTAGTGTTTATAATCTATACACTGTAGAACCCAAAACTTCCTTTATTCTTTTTATAACCATTTCTAATGCTTACTCTGACTCAGTCACACAACACAAATGGCTATAAACAGAGATGTCCAAAACAGGTGACTCAATCCAAAGCATGCCTGTTGCACATGTTTGGTTATTTTTCCCTGTTGAGTCTGGGTATGTACAGATTTTCTAGTCACAGAAATACTCTGACTCAGTCAGAGTATTTTGAATATAGATGGCAACTGAAGGGGGTGGGGGGAAGTACCATTAGGTGCTATATAAGAGCCTGATAATGTTTGGTAACTGCAGCTGCAGGTAAGTAAAAAGCATGGTTTTCACAGTCAATTGGAGGGAAATAAACTTTACACTGGTGCTGATGCATTTTAATACTTGATTTTTAAGTTTGGAAACGCAAGTATTCACTTGAAGTAATCTCAGGAGAGCCAAAAAGCACAATTTAGACTCTTGAATCCCATCTGACTTTTCAAGACTGACTGAATATGTAAATATCACTGAAAGGCACAATAATGTGTTTATGGCCTTATTATGTGTTGATATAACTTTAATTCAAATAGAGCAAGCCATATGTTAGACCCTTTTAGAAGATGGTGACACGCAAGTAGTAGCTCTTCCATATGAAAACAGCACATGCAAAGCAACTAGTTGAATGTTTCCTCATTGTCATTAATTTTGAAATCCCATTCATCTCCAAAAGTTTCTACTGTTTGGTAATCATAGGAAGGTTTGATATAAGAAGAGTATATACCCCTATGTAACTAAAAATATGCACATCTGTTTTCTGATGTGACCTAAATATCTCCAGTGTAAACTGGTGGGATTTTTTTGGTTGGGTTGTTTTTTGGGGGTTTTTGGGGGGAGGAATGATGAGGGGGGTGGTTTTATTTGCTGGGCAAATTTCCAAACCTTCAGGAAATATTAGCTTATGTGTGTTTCAGTTCCTAAAAGTGTTCACATGTGATCAGTTTTCAGTAGCACACAGTTGGCAGCAGCCCACTGGTTTCAAATTCAATTAAATCAGTCATGCTGCACTGCTTGAGGGAGAAAAAGACTAACACTGCATTTTCTTATTTTGTCACCATCCTCTCAGAGGATAAATAAACTGCAAGATCTGTACTAATTACATTTGCTGGATAAATTTTTAAAAATTGCATGAAACATTCTAAAACTGTTGGATTTTTTTATGGGTTGCCCTGTGGAAATTGAATATATAAATGCCCAGTACAAAAACAAGAGCAAGAATTGTGATTTGGTCAGTAATCAGCACAGATTCAGGGATCTCTGTAGTTGATATTTAAAAAAAAAAATCAGGCAGCAGCATATGTTTAATGAATGAACAAGCCATTAGGAATTTTGACCAGATCCTTTAATTTCAATGTCTCTGTTTGCCCTGAATTTTGAAGTGCAGATAGGGAACTGACAAAGTAACTATGAAAAGAAAGAAGTGTGTTGTGGGGGAGGAGTGGTACATTATTTTGAGCATAGTATTTACTACATGAACATACTGTAGTTCCATACATTAGAAATAACAGATAATTATCTGACAAATAAATAAATTTCTGTTATAGATACTGTAACCTAAATGAAATATTTCCTTTTTCATCTTTAGGGGTATATGTGTGCTTCTGTGTGTATATATTTATGTATTTATGTATAAGTACATACAGAGAAACAAGACATACAGACAGCAAGAAATACATAGTTTTAAAATGCAGTCTACTAAACCCCACAAAATTCCATAGGAATGGGGAAATGAGTGTTCCTGGATTTGAGTGGTCTAATCATTACAATACCTGAATGCAAAAAATATGTCTGTTCTGAAAAATCATTAAATCAGTGGAGCATACAATACATAGTTGCCCTTGGTGACATGCTATGATCATCTAAAATTCTGGAATTCTGACTATTGCAGAAGAAGCTCTAACTATAGAAAAACAAGTGCCCACTATTTTAGTCTGCATGATTCACTCCAGAGTAACCATGTGGGAGTTTTTATACTGTTTTTCATGATTTTTCTATATCATCCATTAAAACAGTAGTCATCTCTGGTTTTCTGCACTTTTTGTACAGTCTCTTAGAGCCAGAACACTGCTTTTCAAGCATCAAAGGTGTTATTTTAACTTCCTTCCTGCTCTCCCTGTCCTCCAAAGGGCTACAGACACAGTAGTATTTATTTACTACTTCTATTCCATCTTCTCATTAACCTTTATCACATGTCTTTCTTTTTGGTATGTTAGGCTGATCTTTCTGGGAGCTGGATGCTGAAATTCCACCATGTTTGAAGCAATTTAGTCTGTCCAGCCGGCTCCTGTGCTGACTTGCAAGGCCAGAATTCTTACAGTAGTACATAAGGTGACAGGACCACTGGTAGATCCTGGTAAAACATGAATTTGTGTGATAGATTTCTAAGATGGCGTCACTGCCTTCATTTCTGTGTATACAAGTAGAAATCAAAAAATCAAACCAAAACTAGAACAACAAACTAACAAACAACCCACCAAACAAACAAAAATAAAAAAAACCCAACCCAAAAAAAAAAACCATAAGTAAGTTAGGTATATTAGCACTGAATGTTTGGTAAATGATAGACTGTAAAATGATCTGGATTTGCCTCTCCAGTTCTAATTATTTCTTTGGATAATGGTGTGTGTGTGTGCATATATATATATATATATCTAAAATTCTATGTGATCTATCCTATTGGATAAATTAATTGCTGGAGTAAATAATTTTAACACTACTGGTTTCAGAAGAGCTGCACCCGAACTACTCAGTACATTGCCTTTTTAGTCCTTCCTTTGAGACTTCAAACGAAAGCGAGTATCTTCACATATATAATTTAACAATTAAAAAAATATATTTTCTGCTGGGGCTATTCTGTGGAATATTTTCAAATAGCTTTTTTTTCTTAGCTGCATCAGCAGAGGATCCAGTAGGTTGCTGTTATTTGCTATTAAGGCGCTGAAGAACTGCAGAAAATGGAAGATAGGGGAATTTCACTCTTTGAACTCCTAAGAAGGTGTAACCTAAAATATGGTATAAACCCTCCTTCACAACTGTCTTTGGGGTTTGATAAGAAGGCAGTCTATTCTGGTTGCTGTAGCCTCTCTCAGTATAACCTTCTGTGCTGAATTTCTCAAAGGCTGATGATCTTCAAGAAAACAAAGGTGTTGAAATTCTCCTTATTAAGCTGATTCTTTCTGATTCCTGAGATAAGTGCCTGGATACTCAATTTCTGGAAACTCCTTCAACAGAAAAGTTAAAGTAGCTTGTGCTGATCAATGTTGATTGGTGAAACATGTCTAAAAGGTTGAAGTAATGAGCAAAGTGAGGCAGCCTTGACCATCATGTTGAAAGCAGTTCTCCCGGACAGAACAGAACTTCAGTCAGTTGTTGAGGTTAGCTTTTCCCTCTTGTGAAAAGAAGTGTGTAATTTTAAATAACATTGGAGGTTGTGCAGGCCATTTGTAGCTTAATCTTTGTACTTCAAAAGTAAACAGGCTGGGAGGGAATGCCTTAAATCTGCTGAGTTTATGCTACTCTTGTCCTGAGGGTACAAGAGGTTTGGAGGATTTAATTACAGAAGACGTGTCTTCAATCCTTGTTTTCAGCTGTTGAAGACAGCTGTGAAGAACTTGGGCCACTTGTCGTGAAACTTATTTCCTTTGTAGTAAAAGAATGGTCACTACAGACCTCATCAGAACATTAGATTTTATAAAGGCTTCACTGAAGTATTGATTGATGCAAGACTTTTGGGAAGTGTATGTTAAATGTGCATTTCTTTTGCAGACTTCTGCATACTAATGAGGTTAGGGGAATGGAATGGGATGCGCAGACACATCCAAAAGTGAGCAAAGAATGCAAGGGTAGTGAGTACAGGATAGCTTGCCACTAATAACATGAGGCCACAGCATGAACGCATACAATATCCTGGTAAAAGACACCAGCTGGTTAACTACTGGAATGTTTGGATCAGTATAAGCTTTTTGCTTGGTTAATATAACCTCTTTTTTTGGTCACTTTATAAAATGACAGATAAAAGGATACCTCCTTGTACTCGCCCAGGAGATGGGCATTTGTGGTGATACTTTCTCTGGGTTACTGCTTCAGAGGGAGGATTCAAGTTCTGTGCATTGCCAATGAGAAATCAAACACACACTTCTGAGCTGAGGTCTAGATCTTTTTGTGTGGAAAAAAGCAATGTCAGTGCCTCCTGTCTGTTGGCAGGGTGACAAAGTGTCCCAATCTGACACTGTTGGGCTAATAACTATTTTCTTAAAAACACAGTCATTTAAGATTACTGAAATCATTGAAGGGAGAACTCTGGCAATATCCAGATAATCCTTTGTCAATAGAGACTTAGTGACACTCAAATGTATTTTGTAGTTATTTTGTAGTGAGTGAAGATCCGAAGGTCATGCTGCTGTTTTGCGAATGAGTTACAGCGCACCCAAAGCCAACAGAAAAAGAAGCTGGGATACTGCATTTAGTCAAATTCTCCAAACCAAATAGGCATGTAAATATAAAATTTTGGTTAATTAAGGTAACAAAATGCATATCTATATGGTCTACATAAAATAACCTCCAGGATCAAACTCTACTTTGCAGCTGAACCTGAAACTGTTTAGTAAACAGAGAAAATGCCATGGCTGTCACATTCAGTGGAAACACTTGTGAAGTTCACTAGTCCCCTGAAATCAAGATCTTTTTTAAGAAGCACCTGAGTTTCAACACGGAGGGCTCTTGCAATGAAATGCAAGCTATGGAAAGGATTGAACTATGTCTCTCTTGCTTAGAGATAGGTAAAGGACTTCAATGAAATCTTTCAAACCATTCCTTTCCCTCTTGCTTTCTCTGGTAGCCTTTTTCCTTAGGGAGACTCCTTCGTGGTTAGCTGGAACAAACTAGCAAACCATTTCTAAGCAGATCTTTTCTATCCAATATTTAATGCAATAAGCTGTTTGCCTATTTCCAATTTGCATGCATCAATATAGTTTTTCCAGAAATTATATTCTAAGAATATTTTCTTAAATTATTATATGTTAAGAATATTTTCTTTTTAAAATCTTTAATGTCCACTCAACAATGAATTAAAATGATCAAGTTTATCTGTGAAATGCCAGAAAATTTATCAGGGAAAGAACATTTGCTAGTTTTAGTGAGACTGTGTTACTCGCAGAATGATGAAGTAGTAGCAGTTAATGCAAGTGTATTCTCTCTGTCTATGCCAGCACAATTGATTTGGGCAGAATATACTTGCATTTATCCTTGTTCCAGGACTGCAGAACTGTTAAAAATTGGAACGGGCTCATTTATTTAGAACCGACTTACACAGAAAGGTCCCAAGTCTAAGCTCTGAAAACATCTTGAAGTGCAATTTCAATGAAGTTAGGCTTTCATCTAGTGAGCATTTGGGATTAAAGCTGTTTACTTCTTACAAAACAAAAAATAAAAACAAAACAAAAAAATCCCCTAGAATGGACAACAGCAACCTTCTTGGAGATAGTCCTGGGATATTTTATAAAAATTGGAAAGAGATAAGGCACACATCTTTTGCTATCCCACCTAAGAATATTCTATATAAAATTCTGGTTTATTCTGAGAAATCCCATTTCTTCAGTAGATGCTATTACAAGAAAAAAGAAGTCTGCTAGTCAGGTTCTGTCTTCAGCTGAATATTGCAAAGCCCCAGTGTAATCTCAATGGGAATCTGGTCCCACAAGAATTCTTAATATGGCCATGTCAGATCTGTCCAATAGTTAGGTGGGTGTTTCAGGAAAATTATGGGGTTTAAACGCATGAATGACTCCCTCAGCATCAATGTGGTGATATTTGTGATTGTGTTGCTGCACAGTAAGTAAAACTCTTTAAAGTCTTACCTCTGCCAATGCAAACCTTTAATCTTTTAGTCACAGTAGAGCTCTTTGGACATGTCTACGTTTAGCGTACATCTGTGCAGCACAGGATCCAGGTACCAGCAGAGGTCTCAGATGTACAATCACCATGTCACTGAAGGCATCACATTGCACTTTTCAGTAGTACCAATTACTTTGATGAACCACTGAGTCAAGATTATAGAATCATAGAATAAGCACAAGATGGTTGTGCCATTTTCAATTTTGGAGTTAGTTTATCTGGCACAGGCTCATGTATCACTGCACACTGTGTTCTTTAGCCATACCCAGAGCCTATAAGCAAAAGTCATACACCTTCTTGCATCCAATTTTACTACCTTTCCTCAAAAGAAATGTTGAAAGGACTCAAGGTTTGATTTAACAGGTGCTTAGCTGGTTGTCTGCACAAAGAGTCTCACAATCACAGCTAGTCCAGACCTTCTGAGGCCTGTAACGTTCCAAACAAAGCCATGTTGCTGCATATTAATAACCTATGGTATAGTAGCAGTGACAAACAAAAGAGTAGAATTAGATTGCATAAATGGAGTATTTCTTAAGGGTTTTCTTCATTTTTTTAAAGTACTAATTTTCTTAAATTAGCATGATTATGCTGTTCTGACAACATTCTATGTTAGCATTCCTTATTCCTTTCAGGGAAAGCAAATACTATATATTCCTTTTATGTTGTGCACCATAATAGCATACAGCCCACACAGTGGGTAATTTAAATGAACAGCAGGCCTTCAAATTACATTGAAAAGTCTGTTATATTTCAAGCAGGGAACATTTTTATTGCAGTCACATTCTTGACATCCTACAGAATGCATATAATTCTTTTCTTCTTTTTTGATTTCAGACCAGGAGGCAACCGGCTGGGATAAGTGGGCATCTCTGAGATACCCACGAACAGTTTATGAATACAGGTACCTCACCTTTTTGATGCCGGAATATTTTGTACTGAGAGAAAAATTGTGTTTTGTACTCCGGAACTGTAGCATGAATTGTATGCACACAGTCTCATCATATACAATCAGTGATCCATAGTTTCATTCAGCACAGAGAGATACTAATGGCATTATCCAGCCCAGCGAGCAGGGATTTGTGTAACAGGGCTTCCCAAAAGTATTAACGCAGCAGTGAAGGGAGGCGGTAGCTTAATATTTTCTTGTGCCTGCTTGATCTTTTTGCCTTGCTTTGGACCTTGATACAGCTTTGACTGCTTTGCTCTTGCTTTGGAGTGACTGCAGCCATTTTTCCTGTAGGTATCCTAGGACTCCAACTGGTGGCAGACCTATCCTGACACATTTAATCTGTTTGTTTTCTCACTTCATTAGATTCCTCCTTCCTCATCCTCACTGTCTCTTTCAAGACTACAAGAACCTGTATCTCACCGCTGTTGATTACTGGTTTTCTCCCAACCATAGAAATTCCTCACAAAAAAGCTGCCACCCAAATAACGTGAGCTTAAAAGACTGGGAATTTTGCAGTGTTCAAATGAGAGAGTTGCAAGATCTCTATCACCTAAAAAGGGAAAACAAGTACATTTGGGGATTAATAAATACGTGTATATTTTAATGCTGCTAAACACAAGGGTATGTAGATGTCTAGGCACCAAAGTGGAAACTTAAACATTTATGTTAAACTTTCCATGTGACTCAGACTGTTTCTCTTGCCCACTGAGGTACAGCATACAGATATCCAAGAGTGCTATCCATAACCTGCTCTAACTCCAGAAGCTGTCTAGCCAAAGCCCTCATAGTTCTGCACAAGGAAATTTGCCCTTGCTCATGCAGGCATGGTAAGGCTGCTTCTACACCCTTCACTAACAATGAAGGTGCATCGTCATAATCCAGTGAAAATAATGAAAATTTAGGCCTGAAAATGATCCAAGTACTTTTAAATACCCTGGTCCATGAGCCCACAGACACATTCTCATAGTGAATATAAGAAACAAGCAGGAGTGGCTAGCAAATTGAAATCTCTGCTAAGACTCAGCAAAGTCTATTCTTAGCCTTCTTATCAGTGAACTGCATGACCTTGGATGAATTAATTCACCTCTCCAGACCTCAACTCTACCCACTGAAGTACAGTAATAACTATCTGGCTTTGGATTATGATCTGATACATACTTGGGAAAGGTTTAATACTCCTCTTACTATTCATGTATAAGGGTAAGTGAAAAACATGCAAATTCTGCCTATAGCCTATTCAAGCATGAGCTGTATGCTAGAAACTAAAGGACTATAGGTTCACATATTTGGAATAAGATTTGGAAGGGTACATAACTTCTGTCTTCCTTCAAATTAATTGAATTTCTGCCAAGAAATTTTGCTAACCCAAACTGTCCTTTGGAAGATTGTTCCTGATACCTTGGCTATCACTATTTCCAAAGAGGTTTTGAATTTTGTGATGTTCACTAAACAACCTTAACTTTTCATTCTCTTATTAACTAATAAAGGAAAATTAGTAAAGATTTTTGTTTGCCCGATCAAGCCATTTAATATGATAATTCAGATTAAATCAATTATGTCTATCATGTTTTCTTTTTTACTGTAGTGATTCCTTTTTTAAATTTTTTTGACTAACATTTTTCACTCAAGATCATATATTTTTAAGGATATGCAGAGCTGTTGGGAAGAGAGATTGTCCTTGTAAGGAGGATAAGTACGTCTGACCTACTGGCTTCTGCAGTGAGTCCACAGTGAGAAGCAAGGACAATTGGTGAGTAGGATCAGGTGTCATTTATGCCATGACATTTATATAGCTCTGCAGACATGAATAAGTGTACAGATGCCAGCAAAGGGCTTAAAAATGTTAAGACATTTAATAACCAAATATGGAGCAAGGACCATAGAGAGAACTGGACAGTCACCAAAAAGTAAAGGGCACACAGGAATAGCACCATCATTTACATAGAACCCCAATGGAAGTTTGGTAAAGGGGTGACAAGCAGGAACCTGATGGCAGTGTTATCATCAGGCTTTCTTATTCCTCTTATTTACTCAGTTTTCACATCTGAAAATGAACACAACCTTTTTTTCCTGACTTTGGTTGGTTGACATAGGATATCTTAGTGGGGAAGAGGCTGATCCTCCTGTAACAGGAGGTGGCACCAGGCTGCTGCCACTGTTGGTACAAGCCTTCTTATTACCACAGGGCAAAGAGTGTGTGGAAAGGGTAGTCTGCTCAGCTTTCACTCTGACAAGCTGTGTCAGCTAAGCAAGCTGCACTACAGAAACAAAGGGAAGTACACCATATCTGCACAGAGCTGCCATCCTATCCTGCACGTCCCGGTCACCCTGGGGAGATTTAAGCAGACTCAGCCAGCCTCGCTGGAATGCAGGCGGGTACTGTGGCATTCAGTGTTCCTCCTTTAACCTTGACAGGTAAAGAAGAATTACAGTGTAATCAGGTAAAAGGCAGCATTTCTCCCACCTGAGAGGGAGAAACTTGTTAAGTCTTCAGCTGCTCTTGGCAAGTTGATGGAACACTTCTTGTTAAAGCATTGTCAGAGACACCAAAGATCACTGTAACGACAGAAATGATGATGAGAGGATTGAACCAATGGTGTAAAGGGCTAATGCAGTGGGACAGGAAAGCAAAGCAGATCAGTTTGTCACTGTATTACATGACAGTGAAAAAAATAGGCAACTTGCTGAACACCAGATGTCTTTTTCAGGAAGTAGGTTCTGATTGATACCGGTAACAAAAGGTTTGTACACTGCATCAAATACTGCTGTAGTACTTAACATTTTGTTGCAGGGTTAAGAGGGCAAACCAACTGGTGGTCAGGCACTCAAAGACTATACACCTGAGCTGAGCAGGTATTATTGGCAGATACAGGCTCTACTCCCTGCTGTGAACAGCCTCGAGAGAGGTGAATAGCAACAGCGCACACCGCTGCATACAGCAGCGACATGGAGAGTAAGGAAAAGGAATTTTGCTATGCAAACTCTCTGCTTCAGATATAGTTGGTAGAAGTGAGAGGTAATAATAGGCCTAGCCCAAGGTCAGGAGGAGGAGAGCATGAAAAATCTGAAGAACCCAATTTTCTGCACCTACACTATAGGGCTTTTAAATCAAACATGATTTTTGTCCTTGGATATTACGAGAATAAAACACTGATACAAACAAGAGTTTCAAATTAGTAGGACTCATGCCTAATTAGCATTTGTCCATTGTTTCCTGTATTGCTACTCTGATTCTACTCTTTTTATGGAAGAAAGTTCAACAGCAATTTGGAGCAGTAATCTAGCAAAAGATAGAGGGTTTTCTTCCCATTAGTCATATCTGGCTATTGTTGCAATTGAGGGTGTTGGGTAACAATTTATCCTGGTTTCAGCTAAGATGGAGTTAATTTTCTTCTTAGTAGTAGTTGCATTGTGCTATGTCAAGGCTTCTTCTTGCTCTGACACCAGCCTGCCAGTATGATGGCTGCGGGTGCACAAGAGATTGGGAGGGGACACAAGCAGAACAGCTGACCCAAGCTGACCACAGGTATATTCTGTGCCATATGATGTCATACTTATAAAGGGCTTAGTGACATTTGTCTTCCCAAGTAACCATTACATGTGATGGAGCCCTGCTTTCCGGGGGATGGCTGAGCAGCTGCCCATGGGAAGTGTGGAATGAATTCCTTGTCTTGCTTTGCTTGCACACACAGCTTTGCTTTACCTATTAAGCTATCTTTATCTCAAGCCATGGGTTTTCCCACTTCCAATTCTCTCCTCCATCCTGATGTCAGGGGAGTTAGTGAGAAGTTGCATGGGGCTTAGTTGCTATACACGGCTAAACTACAACTTCCTTTCAGGTAATTGTAGAGAGGGATAAGGTGTCCCTTCAGTCTCCTTTTCTCCAGGCTAAATAATCCCAATTCCTTCAGCGACTCCTTCTAAGACTCTCTAAGCTCTAGACACTTTACCAGCTTTGTTGCCCATCTCTGGACATGCTCCAGCACCTCAATGCCTTTCTTGTAGTGAGGAACCCAAAACTGAATGCAGCACTCAAGTTGTGGCCTCACCAGTGCCAAGTACAGGCAGACGGTCACTGCCCTAGTGCTGCAGGCCACACAGTTTCTGATACAAGCCAGGACGCTGTTGCCCTTCTTGGCCACCTGAGCTCACCTCTGGCTCATGTTCAGCTGGCTGCTGACAAACATCCCAGGGTCCTTTTCCACCAGGCAGCTTTCCAGCCACTCTGCCCCAAGCCTGTAGTACCACATGCAGTTGTTGTGACCCAAGTGCAAGACCCAGAACTGAGCCTTGTTAAACCTCATCCCATTGGCTTTGGCCCATCCATTCAGCCTGTCCATATCTTCAGTAATATGAATAATAGATGATAATTTTTATATTTATGTATACATGTTATGTACATATACAGTGCTGTGGAATTAATGAAGTTAATTTATTAATGGTAAATAATGATATTTTCTTATACAGTGCGACTTAGTTTCTGTTGGTAACGGTGAAAAGTTTTTTCTGGATGATACTGAGTAAAGCAGTTATAGCTCATCATTCACTCAGTTTTGTAAACCCTAAAGGCTTATACCAAAGTGTGCTGTAAAACCTGAATGGGGTTGTTCTGCTTTTAAGTGGTACAAGTGGATGCATTAAAAAATGCACCATTGTTTGGGGTTTTTTTCCTTTTTAAATTTTATTTTCAGGTGTAATGCAAGTAGCTTATTCAGTATTTGAATATTTAAGGCATTATGCTCACGAATTTAAGACTGATTACCTGAAATAGCATTTGTTCTCCTGCAAGCTATAATTACATTTGTAATAGCTGGGCTGTCTTCACATTCCCATATAAATTTTGTATAAAAGACTAATCCCAGTTATGAAATTCTTTTCCTCCTTTGTTTACATTGGTGTCTAAATGTTTGGTACAAAACTCACAGTTTTACGCAGTAATATATTGGCACCCATGAATAGTACAGTTGAAATCAATTAATTACTCTTCTGGTTAAAGTAGTTAATCTACATTTATCAAGTCATAATTTCCTTAACCTTCCTTCTTCACAGAGCTTTCCTTCAGTATGCCTGGATGACTATGTGTCAAACACAGTGCAGGGTTAAGTGTGAATATTGATCAGCAAATGGAAAGACTGGTTTTAAGATACTACTTTATATCCAGTACTTTATATTATGTAATGAGTGCTTACACAAATTAAAACCGTAACATTGTGTTTTGCTATAAAGGATTACTATCAGTTTAGAAATTTCACAAAGTCTTCCTAATACTATTAAATATTGTTTATGGATCTGTAACACAGCATAGTTAATTTTTCTGTATTTAGAGTTCTGTGCAAATTGTTGATGTTGAAATCACTATTTTGTGATTTCAACATCACATGTGTTTGGGCATGATTTAGTAAGGTATATCCCTAGAGAAAATGGAGAAAGGTACAGACAAGTTGGAGAAGTGGGCCCATGTGAACCTCATGAGGTTCAACAAGGACAAGTGCAAGGTCCGGCACCTGGGTCAGGGCAATCCTCATCATCAATACTGGCTAGGAGATGAAGTGATAGAGAGCAGCCCTGCAGGGAAGGACTTGGGGGTGATGGTGGATGAGAAGCTTTACATGAACCAACAATGAACACTCACAGCTCAGAAGGCCAACTGTGTTCTGGGCTGCATCAAAAGGAGCATGGCCAGCAGGACGAGGGAGGTGATTCTGCCCCTCTACTCCACTCTCGTGAAACTCCACCTGGAGTACTGTGTCCAGATCTGGAGTCCCCAACATAAGAAGGACATGGAACTGTTGGAACAGGTCCAGAGGAGGGCCATGAAGAGGATTATGGGGCTGGAGCATCTCTCCTATGAAGACAGGCTGAGAGAGTTGGGCTGGTTCAGCCTGGGAGCCCTTATAGCAGTCTTTCAGTACCTGAAGGGGGGCTACAAGGAATCTGGGAAGGGACTTTTTAGGAGGGCATGTAGTGATAGCATGAGGGGGAATGGTTTTAAATTGCAAGGGGATTGATTTAGACTGGCTATTGGGAAGAAATTCTTCGCTATGAGGGTGGTGAGACACTGGAGCAGGTTGCCCAGGGAGGTGGTGGCTGTCCTCTCCCTGGAGGCGTTCAAGGCCAGTTTGGATGGAGCCTTGAGCAGCCAGTTCTAGTGAGATGTGTTCCTGCCTATGGCAGGGGGTTGGTACTTGATGACCTTTAAGGTCCCTTCCAACCCAAACTGTTCTATTATTCTATGATTCTATGACGGTTAAATGTGATGCTTTTTTGTTCTTCACGACAAATAATTTCTTTTTTTATATTCTTCATTGGTTATTATAGATGATATCGGTATATTTATTTTAAATTATCATGTTAAATACTGAGCACTACTACACTTTCTTCCCATTTCACAAACAATCAAGTTAAATGCAGTTAGCTACAAATTTTCAGCGACATTAACACTCTCCTCTGTGTACCTGGACAGATATTAGAGAATTGAGTCAATAACCTATCTTCTTCAATCACCTTTATAGTATCTGACATCCCAGGAGCTAGTGAAGATTAAATCTGTCATGCTTTCATTGTAAATAAACAGCAATCCCCTCCTTGCTCTCAAGTGTTCAGAAGCAGGCCCTCTTATGACCCTCACAATGACAATAAGGCAAAAAAAGTCATCTTGCATCGGAAACCAGGTAAAAACTCAAAAATTTTTGGTTCAGCCATTAATGTAAATTGCAGGACAAGAGGGTGTCTGAGGGCAACTGTGTTGATCATCCTGGAGGTCTGAGTGAGAAAGCTTGGGCAGAAATCCACTGGAAGCTAAAGTAGGAGAAAATTGTACTCTATGGGATCTGAAAATATTTTCTCCAAACTGCCTATTTCATCTACAGTCTATGACAGTGGCAGGTCTTGCAGTTTGTGAGAGTAGGTGCTTTCTTTTACTGCAAGCTAAGAACTAGGTATGGTTTTATTCTAACAGTAATGTATTTGTATTATTTATTTTTAACCTTTGTGTGCAACATAACCCTTGCATGCAACACAATGTTACCTTGCAAAGAGATGAATTAATAGACTGTCGTTAGCAATACCAGTATTTCAGCTATCTATTTATAGGGTTTGAAAATATTAAAGCATAAGACACCCCTCTTCAAAAGAATCGAAGCTTGAGCTTTCTCCACAATATTTCACAGAGGAACTCTGGCTGTCTGAAAAGGCCTTACTGCTAAAACATGTTAGATAATGATCCAACCTTCTAGTCCCAGTTGAACCACTTCAACATAAATGAGAACCTTAATTACCCCCAGGAAGAATGGCCCCATCATCTCATGCCCTTTGGGTACACCACAATTGTACAATTGCCCAATACACCACATACCAGTTTTAATCACATTTGCTTTATACATAAGATGAAATTCTGTGAGGGATATTCACATGCTCCATGCATTGTAAATGGCCTATGTTGCACTTTAGCCAAATTTTAAAAGTACAGTAAATAATTTGATTATTAAATTTTCAAAATTTTAGGCAGTACTGACTAATGAGTTATCTCCTTTTTTTTTCACTTTTCAGGTGCAAAGCTGTGTGCAGGCACTAAAAGGTCTATTAAAATTTTATACTCCTTTTAGAAAATGGTGGAAATTTCCTAAAGTTCAGATACAGGGAACAAATACAAAAATACAGCCTTTGTCGTAACCTGTGCTGTAGCTATAGTTTTGTCATATTCACAGAATGGGAATCTGATTACTGTACCAAGTACAGGGTGTTAATGTGACCCATTGCTGGCCAAAACACTTCTAACAACTTTTTTAGCATGAATTTAATAAAAACTCCAATAAATCTTTCTGAAAAAATAAAATAAAATAGTATGCTATGATCTTTTGTAATGTCCTGCATATTACTGATGAAGACAACTCATTAGCTCATTTTTGAGCACAACTTGGAAATACAATATGGGAAGATAACAAGGTAGAGATGTATGGTAACTTTTAGCCATATTTAAGGATAGTTGTACAGAAGAGCTAGGTGTCCTGAAGACATTGCAGAGCCAAGACAGTAGCTTTCCTTCTATGCATAGGTGATGGCTGTGTTTTAGCCAGGGTGTGGCCTAATGAAAGCATTCCAGAGAAATGGTGGCTAACAGGAAGAAAATCATCCCAGAAAAGACAAAACGGAGCTTAGTCTTTGCTCTCTGCTGGATGCTCTTTGTCAAGGTTATGTTCTGTCTTGCAGAGAGAAAATCTTACAGGAGAGCAGCTGTTTTACATCTTAAGCTTTTACAGGGAAACTGAAGACTTTCTCATTTTTCTATGCCATACAATGGCCATGGGTTGACTCTGAAGCTATACTTTGAATGCACACGCAGATTTGTGCTAGATGTGCACTCAAGCTTTGGGCAGCTCAGATTTGACTAAGGAGTCATCTAGCTCCTCAAAGGCCTCTCTAGTTCAGGATACTGCACAGAACCCTGAAAATCATGTAGCTTGCCTAAGACTTTTCACTGTGGTGGATGCTTGTAACAGTAGTGTCACAGGGTTTTATGCCCTTGACCTCTGTACTTTCCCTTCCAGTCAGCAGCATGTGAGGCATACTGGTATATATTCTGGAGTTGCAGAGTGGAGGTCCTTGATGCCCCCAGCAGTTCTTCACTGTGAACAGACCCTGTCCACTCTGCTCCATGTTAACATCAGCATTCAAAGCAATGAAACCTCCCTGCAGTTTAGGGCATGAAAATCTTTATCCAGATGTGCTGCAGCAGCTGTGCATAGGACTGACTTATGTTTATGTCTGTGGCATCCACTGTTGGGACCATGCGTGAATAATCTAAAAACCATTGCTGAAGGTGGGTAGGAACTGTCATGCTAGTTTTCAGTAGAGATAGTAAGGGAAATCCCATAAAAATATCCTTTACAAAGCATTAGAGTACTGTGCTTTTCTGAGTACTGTACTTAGAAAAATCTTATGGTGATTTTGAGGAGAGAGCCCAGGCGGAAGCTGTAGAACTGAACTTTGTGTCTGTTGGTGAAGGTACATATCTGCAACCTGTAAATGAAATATTTCAGTTCAGACATGTAAGGAAAGAATTACAGTGGGCTGTACTGATACTTATAATTTAAGTAAATTCAATTTTGGAAAGAATCGAGATTTTTAAAAGCTATGTTCTCAAAGCTTGAATGTGCATCCTGTTGCAATAGGGTTCAAGAACTAAAATCTCCCAGACTTGTAATATAAACTGAATAAAAGTTGCGCCAAATTCTTCTACTATTTTAAAGGAAAATTGAAAGGCATGTTCTCAATAAAGACACAATCAATCAGAACTGAAATGTTACCTTTGAAAATAACCAAGAAGCCACATTTGTTGTAACTCCAGAACCACTTTGTAGTCTACTTGAATATGTGGAGCCAGGTTCTGCACTCATGCTATCACGAGGCAGAAAAAGCACAGACCAAGTCCATGCATAATATTATAAACTTTACAGATTAAGCATTACCGTGTTGGTGTCATTATAGCATCTAGCTTTTTGTTTTGGGACAGGAGTTAAACAGTTCTGTAAGCATGCGGGATCACGTTATTGCTGAGAAGTGGGGACAAAACCAATGGCAGGCCTTTCTGACCAGGCTGTAGGAGCAGGCCTGCGGGTGAGGCATGTGTACTGCTCCACAGCCTACTGCCTGGGAGCCTGTAGAAACATGAGTCAGGATTAATCTGTACCAGAACTGCACACTAGTGCAAATTACTTCCTTGGATGTATATTGGACAGTTCATCATGTATCCTAATACACTTACACTGCTGCAACATGCACATGCAGAGGGAAACCTTTTCATTTCTGCATTCAGCAAAAGCGTTAACATAACTAATGAATCTTTCATAAAAACAAGCAAAACAAAGCCACCCTTTACTGAGAGTGGCATTTCACAAATCACATCAGCTGTTGGGAGCCAGCTACTTGACCCGTGCTTCTCTCTGCAGTCACAGCAAGTGTAAAAATTGAACACTTTTGTGCCACTGTGCTATGGTGCTGTATGTCACCTGTCCTCCACAGGGCTGAGCACATGTCATGACTCAGTGCAGCTACATGTTGCGAGCTTAGAGGAACTGTAGTGGTACATACCCCTACTACTGGGTTATGAGGGTAGCAACTCCCCGCACCTTCCCTAGGGGTTCACAGAGACATCCTGTACATACACTTCCTTTCTGCAGTTAGAGTTCAAACATCCCCAGTGGACCCCGCTTCTAGTTTGGAGAGAAAAGCCCTTTCTGATTATTTCTAAAAGTTGCTTTAAAAATAAACAGCTGAAGGAGACGGTGAATCTTGTCTGGGGATTTTTCACCAAAAAACCCACCCAAAACCCACTGTTATTGGGAGAAAAAAGTCTTATCTCTTTCAGGTGAGTGAGATTTTGAGGGGTTGTGTCAGACAAAAGCTATCTTATGGTGTGTTTTTTGCACTTGGTAATCTAGTGTATTTTTGCAAATAAATGTTAAGACTTAAGGGATGAATTCTCAGCTCCTATAAATCAGCACAGCTCCATGATTTGAATAGGGCTATACTGGTTTATGCCCACTGGGGATTAGGCTTTGTAAGCATTTTAATTTTAAAGAAACAGCCTTGTTCTGTGTTTAGGTGCTGAAAGAAAGGGAGAATTATGAGCACAGATTACATTAACAACAGCTCTAAATTATAAACTACTGAATAGTTGGAGGGCTTAAAGACTAATCGTAAAAGCCTTCATTTGTTAAGAAAGCCAGAAAATTGCAGGCTATATACATAGGTATATATGTATATTCCACAATTATTCAGTAGGTGGCAGTTAAAAGCTTAGATGAGCTTTGCAGTCGCCATTTAGGCAGTAGCACCAGCGGAGGCTGGAGTCAGCCCATCCGTAAAAGCAGAAGGAAAGAGTGAGGCTGGGATCGAGCAACAAAAGCATTCCCCCCGTCCCGGGCAGCGGGGAGCGGAGCCGCTGGGGCACGCAGCCTGCCCGGGCAGCAGCCACCGCAGAGCACACAGCAAAGCACCACCAGCACCACCAGCACCAGCACCACCAGCACCAGAAGGCGAACAGAGCCGCAGCCTCCTTGTTTGAGACAGGGACTCCTTTCTGGTGGAGGAAACCCAGGGCAGAGAAGGGTGAGCAGCTGGTGTAATGACAGGCAGAAAGTGAAGGGCGTCTGGAGCCTGCTCTTTCTACACAGGTAATTCTTTTTTTCTTTTCCCATCCATTGTTTTTCTGTGTCACTTTGGACAATAAACATAGTTTTCCATTGGCATTAGAGATCTTTTATTTCCTTCTGCCAGAATCCACGGTCCTCGCTCACGCACAATTTCCACTGAAGTCATAGAGTTTAGCGTGAGTTACAACTGCTAGATTTGATCTAAACATGTATCTTATGTAGAGAACATGGCATGCTATAATCTGGGCTAACAAGGAAGCCAGAGGCTGGTCATATGCATACTGACCAGTTAAACAATGTAATTTTTCTGTGTGCTGGTATGCTGGTAATGGCTTCACAACCTTTTTTTTAAAAACAAAACCCTATCTTTTATTAAAACTTGATGTCCTGAATTTTGCCCTAGTTTGTACTGCTGCCACAGAAATGGTTTGAGGAGAGATTTTTTTAATTTTTTTTTTTTTTTAAATGAAAGCCACATTTTAACTTACGTGATGAAAGAATCAAAAAATGTTGATTCTGAATAAAATAAAAGCAGGTCTTGCTTTCTCTGAAACAAATACAACTTTGCAGCATTCCACTGACAGGCAGACAATATTTTATTTGATCAGCAGATTGTGCCTCTCAATTGAATGAAAGAAAATAAATCACGAAAAGCCATTCTCAGGTGTTTGTAAGTGACTGAATTCAGACCAAATACTTCCTCGCTTGCTATCTTCCCTGTGAAATGTGGGATGCTCCGAATGCTGCAGCACTCAGTCACAGCTGGGTGAGCCCAGAATAGAGGAACAAGGTTTGATGTATTTTATTTTTAAAGCATTTTTGGAATGTCTTGTTTTTGTGAGTACCCAGCCATACATGGATGCATGCATACCTGTATGTAAATGCACACACATATGGGTGTGTAGTGTGTGCATCTCCATACTTTCCCATGTAAATGAAGCTGTTGTAACTGATTGCTGTTACACCTTTTCCAGGGTTCACAATTTTCTGTATCCATAATTTTTGCAGGTCTCAGTTTTTAATTCTGGGTGAGAGGACTATTTTGGCTTCCTCCCTCCTTTTTTTTTTTTTTTTCTCTTCCTGATGGACTCCACTTCTATTCAGCAGCTGCCCCACAGGTCCAGCTGTGCTTACTAAATGCAGTAGTTCCTAATTCTCACAGAATGGTACCCCTGGCATTGGGCAGGGGCTGTGAAATGCAGTGTACCTCCAGATTTCATGCTCTCTCTCACACTGCACACCACATTTCTGAGGCTCTTGTATGAAGAACTGTCCAAACATGGAACAGGTTCAAATACACAGCTGCAAATTACCAGCCCCATGGAACTGGGAGAATGATTGCCATGTACAGGTATTTATCTTCATCCCTGGGAAGATGGAAGAACAAATGGGTATATATGGGCTGTGAATACACTTAGGCTGGAAGGTTTCAAACCATTAGAGCACCAAGATTCTGAAATTACCTTCTTGTCAAAGTAATAGAAAGAAAAGCTTCTAAATGTCTTTCAGTTGGAACTTGATGGGAGGGATTATCTGAAATGGTCATTTGCAATGGCAGAGAATTTGATTTGATAATCCAGAAGGGCTCTTTCACTACTAAATACCATTCTGTCTTTTCACTGGAAATTGCCTGCATTAAAAAGTCTCTTTGCAAATGGGTCAAGGTCTTTTGAAACACAGTTTTCCCCACATCTCACATCAGAGCCAGATGAAAGCATATTCCTCTTCTAAGATGTGCTACAGTGTTGTTTACAACAGCAGATACATAAGCCTTGTTGGTCATCAGGCTGAATAATATTCCCTTCTCACAGTGCAGAGCATAGCTCTTTGGAAGATGGTTGGAGTTCAGAGGCATGGTTTCTTCTGGCCAAGATTATATTACACTGGCACTGCGGTTTCTTTAGTGCCAATAAAATTAGTGGATAATGCTATTCCTAAAGTTGCTACTAGTGCTGTTTCTATTTTCCTTTGAGGATGACGTGGTAGGGGTTTTTTTGTGCTAACCAGCACACCTATGTAAAGGTGCCCAGGTAAAGTTCCCACCATCATGTGTGAAAAAGCAGACACGCTTTCCTTGAGATGGAGTGTACACTACTACCTTAAACTTAGCTTACTTTAAAAATCGCAATAAACAGTATTGTTTCAAAGATGCCCCTACAGAACGACCGCATTACATTCCATATTCCCTTTTCCCTCTACTTCTTTCTCTTTATAACCTGATCCTTTTCTTGCCTTTTTTGTTTGTTTGGGTTTTTTGGGGTTTTGGCTGTGATTTACACACTACTTTGGATTGGTTTCAATTCATGGTGTACCTCAGTAACTATTCTGTAATATATCATAATCTGTATTTGAATGTTCCAGCTCCCACGCTGCGTGTGAGTATCAGGCTATTTGTACACCTAAACTGAAACAGTATTCACCGTGGGAGAATTTGTTTGGTATGTAGGGCTGAATCAAAATGTTTGTTACTTTCTCCGTAATGCTTTGTATTACTAGGCCTAATTGAGCAATTATCTGCATTACATACAGAAAGAAAAATGGCAATTTCATGAAACATGAATACATTATGTATATTACCCTCCCTTTTAAATCAACATGTTCCTTAAATGTACCACGAAAAAAAAAATTGGAAAATTATTTCCATTTGTTATTTTTTACTTTCCATCTTAATATTTCTAAATATCAATGAACAGGTACTTTCACTGCAATCTTGTTGCTGCACGAAAATTAAAATGTGCATTAAATTATTATACCTTACTGCTGAAAAGGCAGTGGAAAAGACGCACTGAGTAACAACGTAACTGTACGTATGAATTGAAAAAGAACATACTTTATTTTATCTTTTGAAAAAGGCAAATATTGATTGTTTTTCAACCACAAAATATTGATTACTGTATAATTCTTGAAATGAGTATCAAAGGAGAACAAGAGCAAAATGTCCAAAAGGGTGTCAAGTCGGTGACAAATGCACTTTCCCACTCACACCAGGGTCAGCAGCACCTCCTCTAGAGCAAATAAATTTGAGTTGAATGTTAGATCTGTATCTGAGATGAAAATTAGTCTCTAATTTCTCTGACTCTGCAGGCCTGGAGTACAGTATGACAGCAAAATGCAATCGCCTTCACCGTCTGCAGCTAATTGATCTTAGTTGAATCTGAGTATCTGTAAATGAAGTTGCGACAGCTTTTTAGCATCCTCATTTAAAACATGTATGTAGAAAAGCAGCCACCTGAAAAGAGCAAATCCATTACCGGACTGCAGATACTTCCTTCCCAAAAAGTCCAGTAGTTCTGAAATAAAATTAGTTTGAACCTTTGAAAAGGAGACTAACTTTCTTTTATTTACTTTAATTTTTTTTGCCACAAAAATCTAGACTCATAGCTACTGTCTGTTCTGAAAAAGTTAATAGTTTAAGAATTCAAATAGTAGCTACCATCAATAGCTAAAATATTGCTGTAAACAAAAATAGAAACCCCTTTCATTTTCCCAATTTGTTCGCTCAGACATTTAAAGGCTACCATGCATTACTGATAAAGTATTTTTTAAACTTTAAAATATCATTTTTCTACTTTTGTCTACTTCCACAAGGGAAAGAAATGTGAATTGTGAATAAACTAATCTAAAAGCTAATCTCATCTTTCTTACTTCAGAATAAAAATTACTGAAAGCTAAGGAAGCAATTACGATTAGTATGAAATTACTTTTCTGTTTAAAAATAATAAATAAAAAGATCTGTAAGGGAAGTATTCAGTTTTGTGAAAGTCCTGAGATTAAGGCTTACACAATTATTCTTAAAGAAAACGCACTTTAGAGTAAAACCAGAAGTAAACCAAATATTCCCCCCAACCAGGTTATGATAAATTGCACATCATAAACAGCAAATAAATGACACCAAAAAGCTGCCATTTCTGTATCATAGCTAACAGTTATACTTTAGTTGCTGTTTTTTCAACCCTCTCTGGGTTGCAGAAAAATTTCAGTAGGAGCACAAGCCTTTTACTAGTGCCTGGAAGCAAATTGACAATGGTACTGCATTACTTAATTACTTGGCAAGGATTCTTCTGAGCCCTGAAACTCACTGCATTAATCTGTTCACAACTTATTACACAACAAGCGACTTGCAAAATGTATTATATTGGCTGGTAGCGTCTCTGGAGGACAGCAAAACAGATGCTGATATTCTCAGTTTAAGCCATATTGTTTTGAAAGGGGTATTATTTGGACTGTGGAAGAGTATCAGAAGTATTATTGTGATCAGGATAGCAATCAAGCTATCCTTTCCCATCCAGCAAGGAAAATTAATGAGAGGAGTCATATTTGTAAGTCACAAGCCCTTAACCTTTAATAATTCTGCTTCTAGAGAAGATTTGCCCAGATCATCTCAAATTAACATTAAGGAATTGAGGGCATCAATGGAAAAGCAAGGGGGGCACTAGTCCTTGTGTAGTTTGCTGAATGGAAATCAGTCTTCTATGGATGCATGGTTCTTCTGTGTATATACATTTATATGGAGCTGGCTTGTTGCTTATTCTGAGATTTTTGTTTTGGATCTCACAAGATGTGGAATTTACAGAATCACAGAATCATTAGGTTGGAAAAGACCTTTGAGATCATCAAGTCCAACTGTACCTATCCTCTACTAAACCATATACATAAGCACACTTGTCTACCCTGTCTTTTAAATACATCCAGGGATGGAGACTCAACCACCTCCCTGGGCAGCCTATTCCAGTGCCTGATAACCCTTTTGGTGAAAAACTTTTCCCTAATGTCTCATCTGAACCTGCCCTGGTACAACTTGAGGCCATTTCCCCTCGTCCAATCACCTGTCCCCTGTGCAAAGAGAACAACACCCACCTCTCTACAATCTCCCTTCAGGTAGTTGTCAGCAGTGATAAGGTCTCCCCTCCGCTTCCTCTTCTCCAGGCTAAACAACCCCAGTTCCCTCAGCTGCTCCTCTTAAGATTTGTTCTCCAGCCCCTTCACCAGTTTAATTGCCCTTCTCTGGACATGCTCGAGGACCTTGATGTCTTTCTTGTAGCAATGGGCACAAAACTGAACACAGTATGCAAAGTGCGGCCTCGCCAATGCCAAGTATGCACAATTCCCTGGACCTGCTGGCCACACTGTTCCTGATACAAGCCAGGATGCCACTGGCCTTCTTGGCCCACCTGGGCACACTGCTGGCTCATACTCCGCAGTCACCCAACACCACCAGGTCCTCTTCTGTCAGGCAACTTTCTAGCGACTCTTCCCCAATCCTGCACTGCTGCCCTTCTTTAAGTCCATAATCATTGGCAGATTTGGTCTTCATCTTGTAGCTTGTATCTTTATACAGTGATGTCATCACTGGATAGCCTGATGGACTGTTAATTTAAATTGATGCAACCTTTTAAACTAAATGCATTGCTCATACTTTATTGGATTTTCATAACAATGACAATATAAACACAGGCATCTCCTTAGACCTTAAAAAATAAAATGTGACTGACATGAGAAGATTTTACCCGAGGAAAAAGAGCTATCAGGAAATTAATACACAGCATCTCACAATTGCTGTATTGTATATCAGACTGGCATCTCAGCAGGACATCATAAATCCTCAAGAACTGGATAAGTTAAGATGCAACCAAAGCTTCTGTCTCCAGACAGCAAAGGTAGTATCAGGTTGTTTTCTAAAATGAATGCTACCCTAAAAGATACAATATAGCAAAAAACATACTAAAGACATTTGCAACCTGCAACATTTAAATAATGCAAACATGGTGGAGATCTTTAGGATCAAAACCAAAACTTTGGAAAGACTGAATAATTTTTTCTATACGTACTTTCAAGGTATAGAAAGTGGAAGGGCTCTCCAGCTGTGAGATTCTAATCTCATGTTACTCTAAGGGTAAGTATTAAAGTAAATGAATTTTCACAAGTTATTTTTTAGCCTCTCTATAACGTTTGCCCATTATTGGATATGCTATTGATAGCTTAAATAAATGCAAACATAACAGACAAATCATAAATACAATTGATAGAAAAGTTAGACCATTACAAACAGAATCACAAGGTTGGCAAAGACCTTGAAGATCAAGTCCACCTAAGCTAAACCATATCCCTAAGTACCTCATCTACCCTTTTTTTAAAAACATCCAGGGAAGGTGACTCAATCCCTTCCCTGGGCAGCCTGTTCCAGGCCCTGACAACTCTTTCAATGAAAATGTTTTTCCTAACATCTAATCTGACCCTGCCCTGGTGCAGCTTTGTGCCATTTCCCCTTGTCCTATCTCCTGTCACCTGGCTGAAGAGACCATCGCCCACCTCTCTACAACCTTCCTTCTGGTAGTTGTAGGTGGTGATAAGGTCTCCCCTCAGCCTCCTTTTCTTAAGACTAAAAAGAATTCAAGGTAGGTGATCATGGAGTAACCATGGATATCCACTGGCTAAATACAGGCTCAGAGACATTGATTTAGTAATTGCGAACACACTCACATGTAACTAGTCACCCAAAGAGTATTAAGAGTTTTTACTATCAAGTGTATAATCTGTAATGTGAGTTACTTTGCTTAAACATTTTTAATGCGTATTTTTATTATCACTATCTAATGAAATAACTGTATCCTCCTGTCAGAACAACCCTTCAGGTTTTTTACCTGGCATGTCAGAAACACCTGAGGAAAGAATGCAGATGGACATAAAGTTCTGTGATTGAGTTTGAAATGGAGGCAGCCTTTTGTCCCAGTGAACAGCCTATCAAGCTCAACTGCAGACACTGATACAGGGCAACTTGAGCTTTGTGCTAGAAGAGCATCTGCAGAAAACAGAGATGTTAGCAGAGGTATATTCCACCAACTTGCTGAACTTTGCAACAAAACAATTAAAAATGGAGGGCATGGATCTATATTATGAAAAGTGTTTTTGCATTTTTAAGTGAGGATAGATTTGTTAAACCTCAGAGGATGATAGAAAATTTTCACTGATGTTTATGAAAGTCACAAAGGCAGCAAATAAGGCTTTATTACACACAAACTCAAGAATATGTCAGTTCCAAAGTGCAAAAAGAAACTGCTTTTCTCTATTTGCAGATTATGAAAAAGGTTCTCAAAGTATGAATCAGAGAGGATATTGTATATCTGAAAAGTCAGATTTCTTTACAGTCAGTTTTCCCATAAGTTGATGAAACAACATAGCGCTCTACTTTTTCCTGTGGTGTGTGTTAGTTACATATTTTAAGACAAAGAAAAATCACTATGCTAGTAGCACAGTATGAAAAACATTAACAAATGCACAATCGGGTGCAGATGCACCAAAGTCACACAAAATTATTTTCATGGCAGGAAAATCTTTGACCAGATCTACAGAGAGAATAATACAGCCACGTGGTAAAAACTATTTAGGGAAGCCATTCTCTAGCATGATGAAAAAACATGAAATTTTGTCTCATTTGCTCCCAGCTTTTGAGCAGGACAAAAACCAAAATAAGCTGTGGTGTTTATTTGGAAGGTCTTTAGGACTGACAAACCTGCATGTGGGAGTGACTAAACAGCGACTAAAGTTGCTGCTCCTTTGCAACAGCCCAGTCTGGGGAGACGTCCCTGGGACCTGGGATGCATGCTGGGCATCACCAGCAGCTGCCCTGGATTCAAAGAAGACCCACTATCTCCTGAGCATGGCCAGCCAGTCAAGGGAGGTGATAATCCTCCTCTGCTCAGCACTCCTGGAACATCATCTATGTATTTTGCCTGGATTTGGCACCCCTGGTAGGGAAAACACATCAATAAACTGGAGTGAGTTCAGGTAGAGGCACCGAGGTGTCCAAGGCTGCAAGCACCATCCTGCCCTGCAGGCTGAGGGACCAGGGCTGGTTTAGCCTGGAGTAGGCACAGTTTGGGGCGCACTAAACAGCAACACACCCACAAAACCTACAGGAAAGCCATCAGGAAGATTGAGTCAAACTCTTCACAGTAATGGATGGTGGGAGGAGAGATATGCGTGAATTGAAACACGAATATTTCAGACAGGATATAAGAGGAAAAAAAATACTGAGTAATTCAGCAGGGAAGGAGGTTGAGAGAGGCTGTGGGACCTGTTGGAGGTTTCAAAACTTGAGAGGGCAGAACATCATTGTCTGGATTCATGACTGACCCTGCTGTGACCAGCAGGCTGGACCATAAACCTCCACAGGTTCCTTCCAGCCTGAATTATCCTGTGAGTTTGTGGTTATTTCTGAAGGTAGTCTGTAAAATCTCCCTAGCAATAGGTGAGCCTTCTTACCACTGTAAAATTTTCCAATTACCTCATGTAAAACTCATATACAATTGTATTAGTTTTGCGTGGTAAGTTTTTGGTAGCAAGGGGACTAGAAGAGTGGCTTCTGTGAGAAGCTGCTAGAAGCTACCCCATTGTCTGATAGAGCCAATGCTAGCTGGGTCCAAGATGGACCTGTTGCTGTCCAAGGCCAAGTCCATCAACAATGCTGGTAGCATCTCTGGGATAACATAATTTAAAAGGGGTAAAAAATAAAAGGAGCTGTTGCATCTGGGAAAGAGGAATGAGAAAATGAGAGAGGAATCTTCTGGCCATGCTTAAGAGATGTGTCTGCTCTGCTGACATCAAGGTCAGTGAAGAGGGATGAAGAGGAGGTGCTCCAGGCGTGGGAGCAAAGATTCACCAGCAGCCCATGGTGAAGACCATGGTGAGTCAGGCTGTCTGCCTTCAGCCGATGGAGATAAATGGTAGAATGGATAGCCACCTGCAACACATGGACAACCCCACACCAGAGCAGGTAGATGCCCAAAGTTGGGCGTAGGAAAAAGGGAGGGGTGAGAAGAAGGTGTTTTGATGGTTTGATTTTATTTCTCATTAGTCTACTCTGATTTGTTTGGTACTAAATTAAACTAATTCCCCCAAGTTGTGTCTGTTCTGCACATGATGGTAGTTGGTGAGTGAATCCCTGTCCTTATCTTGACCCAGGAGCATTTTTTTTATTTTTTTTTTTTTTTTGTGGAGGGCATAGAGCAGCTTTGTTGAGCGCTTGGCCTCCAGCCAGGGTCAACCCACCACAAAAAAGTAAACCCATTAATTCCATTTTTTTCCACTATAGACGTACACTTTCCCTCTTTGCAACAACTTGGTACGTATTTGAAGACTGATCCAATGCCATTTCAGGTTCCTTATGAGCTTTTCAGATGCTTAATATTTCATGCCATTAAATGCCACATTTCAATTTGTTGTAACATTTAGGCAACAATATATGCCAGTTGAGATTTCTAAGTATGCTTAAAGTATGAAGTTTAATACAGCAGCAGTGTACTTAGCTAGCTTTTAAAATTTTATTTCTCAACTCCATATTTCACGGATGTTGATAGTGAAAGTTTTCATAGTGCATTTTTTCTTATGATCCCATAGTTCCTAGGCTATGTGTTATCTGATTGTAAAATGCTTAAGCTGCTTCTGAGGTGAAATAGATGTTTTCCTCCCTTGCCTTTTTTCTCACAAAAATCATTATAGTTGTTCTGGTAGCTCATTCTGTGAGGTTGCTCATGATCTTAGCTCTACAACTGTTTTGAATTTGCATGTTTGCAGCTCTTTGGTACAGGTTTATTCTCAGTGAAACCATGTCCTGCTAGATTCCTCTATTCTCATTTCTTGCTAGCCTCTCTGGTTTTGTTTGTTTTTTAAAGAGCATGAGTTGCTTGCCCATTTTCCTTGTTCCTCAGAGGGTTTTCCTTCTTATATAAACACATACATCAGTGTTTTCTGAGACTACTCTTCTTTCCATTCCTTGAATTCTTCTGTCAGAGAAAAACAATTTTGCTTTGGTGCCTCAGGATGAACACTCTTATTTATCAATCTTTCCTATATTTAAACAGGTACCTGAGAGTGACAGTGACTGCAGCATAGGAGAGATGGAAGTGGCAAAGCTGCCTTCTGCCTGAAGCCAGGCTGGGTAGGCAGAGCAGTGGCAGCTCTTCAGTTTGCCTCAGGATATGCATCCCCTGTTGCACTGGTTATTCTGCCTACAGTGTGGCAGATGTGGAAGTACAACTCCTTTGTCCAACACATTATGTAAAGACAGATGTTTTCAGCTTATTTAGACATTAGAATTAGGACAGAATAGGATGCCCTGCACAAGAAGGATAACAACATCAGAGTATGCTTGAACAGCAAAATGAAGACATTAGTGAAGCATGGCTAGCCACAGTTTTAATCTAACTGCCATAGGCAGCAACAGCATCAAAGATGTGGAAGCACAAAATTCAGTGTGGGCTGGCAACTGGGATAAGCTCATGGGAGCTCACATCCATACCTCTACAGGATGACTTCTGTTTTCCCCATGCTACACAGGTAAAGGGTAACTTAAAATCTTACCCTATGATGCAAACATTCCTGCTGGAGTGAAGAAAGGAGTGAAGGCTTGAAGGCTTTCTTTAAGAAATCCCTTTGGGTTTTTCTGGATTAGCTACTAATCCAGGCATCATTACAACATGCAATCCAATCACGGGGAATTATTAGGGCACTTGGACAAGGTTCCCTAATAATTCAACCCATTTTCCTGAAAACAAACACAGATGAAGTTTGTTCCAAATGTGTTTTTTATATATCTAGTTTTGGTCTGAAAAGTAACAATATTCTAGACAACCTTCAACTTTTAGGGTTCAATTTTTTAGTGTTTAATTGCTTAAATCCCACTAAATATAAAAATATAATTGTATATGCTGTCTAGATAAAGAGATGCTACTGATGAGAGATTTAATTAATCTTCACATTTTTTCCAATTATTTCTAAAACAACAGCTTGCAACCCTGTGAAACTTCTACCATTTCTGTTATTTAATAATGGTGGCGATTTTTGCAATCTTGCTGTTTAGAGACAGGTTTTTCAAGGGAAATTGGTTTCAAGGATCAGAGAGTTTTGTGGCCTTTGACATATGCACTTGCTAACCTTGACAATATAAATCACTTATAAATGTTGTGAAGATGTTTGTCTTCATTGAGGTCTTCACAACCTCTCTAAAAGTGTAGTGTGTCTCCATGCAAATATCATCTGCTGTGAAATAAAGATTAGAATAAAAAGGCACAATGGACATGAACAATCTGTTTATAAAAAAATGTACTTCTTGTCTGTGGTAGTTTGACCCAGACTGGAGGCCCAATGCCCACCAAAGACACTCTATCACTCCCTTTTTCTGCTGCACAAGGGAGAAAATATATACTCAGAGGCTGAGGAGCTGAGAAAGACAGGGAGAGATCATTCTGCTATCAGCGTCACAGGCAAAACATACTCAACACAGAAGAAAGGAAAGAAAACTCTCTGATTTACTACACTGCACTGCACACCGAGTGACACCAGAGTTGGATAATAAGAAATGTGACCAGGTCTTAAAACACCTGCCCCCACCCCTCCCTTCTCACCAGACTTCACTTTAGTCATGATTTTTCTCCCTTTTTCCCCCACCCCCATTGTGGCACAGGGAGGGTCAGGGACTGGGGGAATGGGGATTTCGGTCACTTCCTCACAGGTTGGTTTCCTTCTTAGCTGCAGAGGGGCATTCCTCACACCCTTTCCCTGCTGCAGCGTGGGGCTCCCACCCACATGAGACAGTCCTTCACAAACTTCTCCAATGTGAGTCCTTTCCCATGGGGCTTCAGATTTTCAAAAGGTGCCCTGGCATGGGTCACTGCTATGGGGTGCAGTCATAGAATCATAGAATGTCTCTGCATAGCTGGATGCTGTTAGAGAACAGGGGGCTGCAGAGATGGCTGCTGCAAAAAGCAGCTAAAAGCTCTCTGCAGGCCCCACAGAGTAAAAACATCGGTCAATTCAAGGCCAGAGTCATTGCTGACCAAGGCCGAGCCAATCGGCGATGGTCACAGTGCCTCTGGAGAAAAAAATAATGCATGCAACTGCATTTTGCCACCAGAAAAGGGAGTGAGAAGATGTAAGGAGCTGTGCAGACACCAAGGCCAGTGAAGGGGGGGAGGTGGTGCCCCAGGTGCTAGAGAGAAACATGCCCCTGCAACATGCCCCTGCAGCCTGTGGAGAAACCCATGATGGAGCCAGTGTTCCCCCACAGCCCATGAACACAGTCACATAAAACTATGACACTGACTTCTAAGGCAAATAGAAAAACTTGGGTCACTTGCTCCTAGAATGGAAAATATAGTTGATGCAATTGCTAAATAAGCTATAAATAATGTCTTAGATTTTACTCAGGACTGTTGTCTAGTTCTAGTGGAGATAAATTCCCTAACTACTAAAGATATGGCGTGTTTAAAATCATTGATTTTCATACACATGCACACCAGTGTGTTTCAACAGTGATTGGAGCATATTTGTTTTGGAGACAGGAAAGTAATTCAATTTCTACAGTTTTTTTGGGCCTTGGCCTTGCTGAAATACCATTTCCCTGATGCAGCTTTTTATTTCTGGGGATATTAGTCCAGTAGGAAGAACACTGAAACTTAAAATGTTAATTTAATTTCATACATGAAGTGATGAAAATGGTCTTTTGTTATCAGTCTAGGCTAGATTGAAAACCCTTAATTTACTACTGAAATAAATAGTTCTGTAACCTACTGCAAGTCTTAAATTATTACAACTAGTAAGCAATGACTTACATAATGCTAATTTATTTTATTGGGAAAGATATCATAAAGTGTACCATCCATGAATACCTTCATTAATGTCTGCCTTGTTGTTTTTATCATTTTCTTTCTCAGACTTTCTCCCCTAGCTGAGAAACAGACATCAAGAAACATGCCTGAGCAAAGCAATGATTACAGGGTGGTTGTGTTTGGAGCTGGAGGAGTGGGAAAAAGTTCTTTGGTCTTGAGATTTGTGAAGGGCACTTTCAGAGAGAGCTACATCCCTACCATTGAAGACACCTATCGTCAGGTGATCAGCTGTGATAAAAGCATATGCACTTTGCAGATAACTGACACTACAGGGAGCCATCAATTCCCAGCCATGCAACGTCTTTCTATTTCTAAAGGACATGCTTTCATTTTGGTTTACTCTATCACCAGCCGACAGTCCTTGGAGGAACTCAAACCAATCTATGAACAAATATGTCAGATTAAAGGAGACATAGAAAGCATTCCAATAATGCTGGTGGGGAACAAAAATGATGAGAATCAAAACCGAGAGGTAGACAGCAGTGAAGGAGAAGCCATGGCTAAGAAGTGGAAATGTGCCTTCATGGAAACCTCTGCCAAGCTGAACCACAATGTGAAAGAGTTATTCCAAGAATTGCTAAACCTAGAGAAGCGCAGAACTGTGAGTTTACAAATTGATGGGAAAAAGAGCAAGCAGCAGAAAAGGAAAGAGAAGCTGAAAGGCAAATGTGTGGTGATGTGAAATTACTGTCAAAAGTCAGTCCTGCAGTCTCAATTCCCTAACAATAGTCATGTAAAACCTATAGACAGCAAACTACCATGCAAGACCCTATTCATTAGTATCTATTCTATGAGAAATATTTGGAATTTTAAAAAATTAGTTACTGTGGATGTGATGGAAAAAGCCAACAATTAGAAAATCATGTACTCTAGCTGTCAGTAATAAAAGCAGCAAGTAGAAGAAAAATGAGCTGGAATATATAGTTTTCTAATTTCCAGAAGAAAATTCATCCTTGGAATGACGTGAAAAAATTAGAAAATCAGCTTCATTATTTACATTTGCATATAAATGCAAAAGAAGACAATGCGTAATGTTAGAAGAAAAACAAAAGGCAGTGAAGAAACCTAAAACATATAAATGCATGCTGATGGCGTTATCATGTCCATTAAGAATGCTGTGGACAAATAATTCATCAAAATTTTCATTACTGACTGGTGGGGCAGTGTGCATAAGGTAGTATGAAATTTGCCAAATTAATGAACTATTTCACACTTAGAGGGAGCGTGGGGATAGCACAGCTAAAGGAAAAGATGTTCTTTCTACGTCCCCAACATGAAATTTCTTTCTAGTATGAAAGTTTGAACTGAAGTATGAGGAGAAGCCACCTCTTCGCTTGCTTTTCCTCTTTGGAGGGATGAAGATTAACTCCTTTTCTGGACCCATTGCTTCAAGAATGAAGGCCCAGTATATTTCAGAAGAGCAGGTGTCTGCCTGAGGAGAATGTCAGATTGGATAAAAATGGTGGACTGACACAAACAGAAAGCTTCCCCAGGAAGGACTGTCTGGGGAGTCCCATACAAAAGCCTTTGTGGTAAAAGCTCAGTTCACATGCTGCTGATGCTTATATGAACACACAGTGTGATTAATGAATGAGTGGAAAGTTTGTTGAACTGATGGTACCCTTGGGGATCTGATGGTGTAGTATACAAAGTTGTTATTTAAATTACCAGACTAGCTGAGTAAAATGTCTTTACATTACTATATTCCAAATAGAATGGTTTTGCATTCATGCACTGGTAGGTCCATTGCCTTTATATTGTCTGAAGGGTTTTATATTTACCATTTCAACTCATTATTTGAACTGCTGTGACTACTTACAGAACCAAATCCTATATTTTGGCATTAGAACCTTCAGGAGTCTCTTAAGAGAAGACTTGAAGGGATTTGGCATATTAGGAGTTGAAGTCAGTACTGTGTTATAATGCAATACAAAGTTCTGAATAGAAAAAAAAAAGTTTTAAACCACTCTGTCAGGGGAAACTGCTCTTTTCAAAACCTTTGGAAAGGGAAAAGTGTAAAAAATGTCAGCTTTTCTGTATCTCTCTCCAAAGCTGCTTTAAAAAAAAAAAGGAAAAAAAGATTAAAGTATGTATCCTACTGATAGCAAATATCATTTAAGCTAAAAGAAGCACATACATTTTTTAAAAGAACATATGAAAATGATATAAGCTACAATTTGCACCTTAGGAACTGCTTTGAAATAATAAAAATAAACCACCATAATTTTAGTAAATGTTTATGTCAAAGTCATACTATGGGAAAATACAGTCAAGTACTGGTATTATTAATATGCATGCTATTGCATTATAATTATCTTCTAGGAGCTGTTCAAATGCAGTATTTGCATTAAAAATTGTTATCTTGTTCCTCTTGTAGTTATCGCTTGCTTACCTTCCACCTTTAAAACAAAGTGCAGACATTTCACAGGTAGAGTGATAACATACATTTCTTTGAGCAAGAGTTGTTATTGGCACTGTTTAGAAAGGAGCACAACTTTTGTCATTCACACAGAAGCAGTTCTGACACCATTAATACCAAGCGTAAAACTTGTACTGATTTCAAAGACGGCAGAACTTTGTGTGTTTACTTCATTGCATTAGAAGACAAATCTGGAGAGGGCATGAAAAAAAGCTAAGCTTTCCCTTAACAATAAGTTCCTGGCTCTTACATGACCGTTCTTCTCCATAAATCTCAAATCACTGTATCAAAAGGACAGCATCATTATCTTAACTTCTCAGGTGGTGAAAGTGAGGCACACAGGGAGGAAATAGCTGCACATAGGTGACCCAGCAGGCTAGTGGCAGACCCAGGAACAAAGGCAGATTTCCTCAGTCCCAGTCCAGTGCTCACTCTGCATCTGGTCAGATTGCCACTTCACATTTTTAAATAGTTTCTTAAAAGAAACCTGGCATGACATAAACAGCTAAGTGCATCTTTTTCTGGCCAGTCTGTCAATAGCTCAAGCAGTATTCCAGATCAGGGGTACAAAACTTTTAAAAGCACTATGTTCACTAAGACTTTTATAACTGTTCATACATCTCTGTAACCAAATGCCTGATGATAATCATCTTCACAGCACTGAATTCCTCTAATGCAACTGGAAAATCAGAGGTCTGATGACACTTAAGGAGTAATGGCTCACATGCAGCGGTCAGACGTACAGACGTACCCCTCTGATGCTTACATGCCAGTGAGAGAGGTTATCATTAATAGCACATGCATAGGCAGCCAGCATGGAATAATGATAGAAACTCAAATAACATGCCATATAAAGACAAAGATCCTTTTACATTATTACTTTAACTGAAGGAATTGTTTACATAGCAAAGAATCTTGCAGAATCAGAATATAGGGGATATGAATTACTCAGAGCATTATAACTGCAAGATATTACAGGCCAAAAATTGGCCCTGGACTTTTTTTAATGTGCCTCATAGCAAAAAAAGAGTAATTTGTTGCAAAGTTTGAAATAAACAGGCAGCCAATTGTTAGGCTTGAGGACCATTTCCTTTAATTCCTTTCATTCCCCCTTGATTCCTCACCTGCTACATCATAAGCCATGAATTATTTCATGGATTTGCATGTATGAAAGGAAAGCCAGTACGGAAGCAATATTACTCATGGACCATAGACTCAAAAGAAAACATATTTTATACCCTTGCATTGTCATCCAGTTTATACTACTAGATTTTACATATATCACATACTTGTGAGCTGGTTTAAAATATTTGTTTTGCTATTACTTATACACTTTATTTTTTGTAATACAGGAAAGAAATAAGGTAAATAAAGAAACTATACAGCTTTATTACATTTTGTGTTTTATTTGGGAATGTGATACCAGTATAATAAACCCTTTAAAATGTACAGAAAGAAATATAGCACCAAAACCCATGACTCTTTACAACGCATGACTTTTATATGTGTATATGAAATATTAAGATATATAGTTACAATGAAAATGTGTTGTTGCGATTTCATTAGATAATATTTTATTCAAAAAACTCTGGATATGGAGTCATTTGTGCCTACAAGTTTATATGTTTCTGGTGATGTTATGGACATACAAAATAAAGTATTAAATGGAAACACAAGTTTGGAAGAAGCCTTGTTGGTGCCTATATTGTGTTCGTTTCATAAGTATATTAAGTATGTATTATTAAAGGTTGTAAGGGCAGTTGTCTAAATCAAAATAGATTCTTACATGTTAGACAGTGCCTAAAGTCTTCAGCTATACAAATCAGGCTCCTGAAAAGTACTGAGAGAATCGGAGCAGTACTATCTTTTACCTTTCTTTTATTATACTGTAGCAAACACCTACAATTTCAAAGCAATCTACCTTCCAAAAACACAGACTATGAGTGGGTGTTGCATTTGGCCATCAAAAAGCAAAGTACCTCTGGAAAGTAATCTATATTTTACTACTTACATTAAAATAATGACAGATAAAACTTAATGAAAAATTGAAACTTCCTATAGATCCTACTATTCCTCCTAATTTCTACCAAATTCCTGATGTTTTTTCAAAAAATTCCTACTACTGCATGTTATTTTATAACACTGCAAAAATTATGTATATAACATTTTAACACTTCTTGCCATTCAGATGTTACAGTTGTACACTTAAATAATTTCTTTCTGTCAGAAATAATTCATAGTCGACAGAGGTACGGATCAACAAACAAGCTTGAATTCTTTGACACATTGGTAGGAATTTGAACTGGTGATGAAATCATAGAATCCTAGAATCATGGAATGCATAGGGTTGGAAGGAACCTTAAAGATCAAGTACCAACCCCCTGCCATAGGCAGGAACACATCTCACTAGAACTGGCTGCTCAAGGCTCCATCCAAACTGGCCTTAAACACCTCCAGGGAGGGGACAGCCACCACCTCCCTGGGCAACCTGCTCCAGTGTCTCACCACCCTCATAGCGAAGAATTTCTTCCCAACAGCCAGTCTAAATCAATCCCCTTGCAATTTAAAACCATTCCCCCTCATGCTATCACTACATGCCCTTCTGAAAAGTCCCTTCCCAGATTCCTTGTAGCCCCCCTTCACGTACTGGAAGACTGCTATAAGAGCTCCCTTCTCTTCTCCAGGCTGAACCAGCCCAACTCTCTCAGCCTGTCTTCATAGGAGAGATGCTCCAGCCCCATAATCCTCTTCATGGCCCTCCTCTGGACCTGTTCCAACAGTTCCATGTCCTTCTTATGTTGGGGACTCCAGATCTGGACACAGCACTCCAGGTGGAGTTTCACGAGAGTGGAGTAGAGGGGCAGAATCACCACCCTTGTCCTGCTGGCCATGCTCCTTTTGATGCAGCCCAGGACACAGTTGGCCTTCTGAGCTGTGAGTGTTCATTGTTGGTTCATGTCAAGCTTCTCATCCACCATCACCCCCCAAGTACTTCCCTGCAGGGCTGCTCTCTATCACTTCCATGATGAGTATCAACTTCTCCTAGCCAGTATTGATGATGAGGATTGCCCTGACCCAGGTGCAGGACCTTGCACTTGTCCTTGTTGAACCTCATGAGGTTCACATGGGCCCACTTCTCCAACTTGTGCAGGTCCCTCTGGATGACATCCTGTCGTTATGGCATGTCAGCTACACCACTCAGCTTGGTGTCATCTGTAAACTTGCTGAGGTTGCACTCAACCTCATCATCCATGTCATTGATGAAGATATTAAATAATACTGGTCCCAGTATGGATCTTGGAGGGACACCATTTGTCACATCTCTCCATCTGGACTTTGAGCCATTGACACCTACTCTCTCTGTGCAACCATCCAACCATCCAACCAATTCCTTATCCACTGAACAGTCCAACTCATCTCTAAAGTTTAGAGAGAAGTATGTTGTGGGGGGTTGTGTCAAAGGATTTACAGGAGTCTGAATATATGACATTCACTTCTTTTCCTGTGTTCACTGGTCTGGTCACCCCACCATAGAAAGCCACTAGCTTGGTCAGGCACAATTTGACCCTACTGAAGCCATTGATGTCACAAATCACCTATCCGTCTTCCATGTGCCTTAACATAGCTTCTAGGAGAAGCTGTTTCATGATCTTCCCAGGCACAGAGGTGAGGGGTACACTAAATATTGAGACCCAGTTTCATATTACTGTGAAATAATTGAATGTCACAGTTTTGCATATCTGGGTACTGGTAGAGAAGTGGGGGCTGCAGGGATGGGTGCTGCAAAAAGCAGCTAAAAGCTCTCTGCAGGCCCCAGAGAGTAAACATTGGCCAATTCAAGGTCAGAGTTGCTGCTGACCAAGGCCGAGCCCATCGGTAATGGTCACAGCACCTCTGGGAATCACAGTTAGGAGAAAAAACACCCAAGCAGCTGCATTTTGCCACCAGAGAAGGGAGTGAGAAGATGTAAGGAGCTGTGCAGACACCAAGGCCAGTGAAGGGAGGGAGGTGGTGCCCCAGGTGCTAGAGAGAAACATGCCCCTGCAGCCTGTGGGGAAACCCATGGTGTTGCGGGTGTCCCCCGACAGCCCATGGAAAAGGCCGAGACCCCACCTGCAGCCCATGGAGAGGCCCCACAATGGAGCAGGTAGAGACATACAGAAGACGCTGTAACCCACGTTGGAGGAAACCTCTGACAGCACTTGCAGCCCATGGAGAGAGACAGAGACACAGAGATGTGCAAGGAAGAGATTTGCACCCGAGCAGGTTTGCTGGGGGGAGGACTGGGACTGAGAGACTGAGATACATTGTGATTTATGACTGCCCAACATAGCAGTGACCCATGCTGGGGCAGCTGGTGAAGAGCTGAAGCCCTGTGGGAAAGGACTCACGTTGAAGTTCATGAAGGACTATCTCCCATGGGTGGGACCCCACAGTGCAGCAGGGGGAGGGTGTGGAATGAATGCCCCCCTGGCCAAGAAGGAAACCAACTTGCAAGGAACTGACCAAAGCCTCATTTTCCCAGTCCCTGCCACTCCCTGTGCCACAATGCGGGGGAAGAAGGGAGAAAAATCATGACTGAAGTCTACTAAGAAGGAAGGGATGTGGGATGGGGGTGGAGAAGTAGAGGTGTTTTAAGATCTGGAAAAGAAAAACAGTTCATGAGGAGCTGAGAACCCCATTTCCCTAGTCCCTGCCACTCCCTGTGCCATAATAGGGGGGAAGAAGGAAGCGAGTCTGTTTTTCCCATGACGATAATTACAGAATGATCTCTCCCTGTTGTTATCTTAACTGATAAGCCTCTCAATATGTATTTTCTCCCCTGTCCAAGTGAAAAGGCAGAGTGATAGACTGACTTTGGTGGGCATCTGGCCCTCAGCCAGGGCTAAACCACCACATTGGACATGATACTCCACAAAACGTTTTATTCTTAGTCAAGAACACCCCAACCCCCCTAATTATTCCTATTATTAATTTTTTTTCCTCTAGTACACCATCATATCCTATGGTTTTCCCTGATTCTGACACAGCTTACTGTGGAACAGTATGTGTCCCAAGTCAGTACTCTGGGTTTGCAAAATACACTCAGTACTTGTTTTATAGATGTTTGTCCTATGTTTCCACAGAAACACTACAAGTGTTACAAAATTAGCCTGCCTCTGACTTTTTTGTCATTGTTTACATGCTCTTGTTCGGGGTCATGAATAGAGACTTGGCACAGACAGTTCACTAGCTTTTAAACTGGCATTTAACTTGTATGTCCCTCTCACCTCCTATGTTAATTTTCTAATTGACACACAAGGTTATTTAATGTAGTCAATGATGTCTAAAGTCCAGTTCCATTAAAACTGCAAGAGAGACAGAGCAAAGCTTGAGTGACATTGAAAGTAGGTACTTGGATGCTCCTTGTGAAGGATAGACTCTAAATTAACCAGAAGAATGTGAGGTTTAGAGAAAACATTAAACCTCTTCTGCTTCATATAGTTTATTTTGCTTGAGTACTACTTTTTAAAATGAGTCATAGTGGACCTATTGAAAATCATAATGGAATTGAAGTGCAAAGGAGCATTTGTTGTTCAGTCAGATGTATTTTTGCCTTATTCAGATGCCAAGAAATAGTCCACAATGGATCTTACAAGTACATCTCTGTCCTGATGCTCTGAAAGCTGTGGATGACAGTGTCTGTCACATGGATGCTGCCTTTGTATCAATTTCAGTAGAAGAAGCAGGAAATATAGACATAGACATAGACATAGATTAGATTTACATGAGGGGTGAAAGACAAATTTTTTTTTTCTTATATAAGGAAAAGCATAATTTTTCATTAGCTTTCAGAGAGAGACAGGGAAAGCACTGAGGCACCAATCACTCCAACATGTAGCTGCATTACAGCAGCTTTTTCTCACTGCTCTTGTGAAGGTCCTTTGGCTGATTCCCTTCCTTACTTGGTTCAATTTCTGCTACTGGACAGCTTGGTCCTTAAAAACAGACTGTCAGCCTATTTAGTGATTTATTCAGGGTTAGACACTTAAAATCACAATATAATGGCATCGATCATATGCTTGGGCATATGAACTTAATTCACAGATTTTAGCTGTGGGCCACCTGTCCCCTGCACAGCTGAATCATTGCAATAAAAAGGCAGGAGGAGATAATTGCAAGGGGCGGTGGGAGGCAGGAAACAGGAATGTCATACAATTTTGTAAGAACTTACTATTTCTAAAAAAATTCTGAGGTCAGCAAGGACTCATAAATGTATTTTCAAAGGGAAAATTAACTTTCAGTGGTCATGCTGAGCTGTGCTAATGAACACCACTGCTATGGACACGACAACAGTAGGTTACACAAAGACAGCAATTGCTGCTCACTGATATAGTCAAATCTCCTTATTAAAGCAATTCTATATCAGATGGCAAATTTGTATGCCTATGTAGGGGAACACACTCTAGTCACTGGGTTTTAGCTCTGTTTTCTTTCCTCTTTATTCCAGGGGAGTCTCACTTCCTCAAAAGCAGAATGTTCTGGTGGATGTTCAATAAAAATGGCTTAGCAAATAGACACCTATGGAAAACATCTAAAAAAGCAGGAAGGTGACTAAGCAGTTACTGCAGCTGAGAAGTGAGCAGCAGGGAGGAGAAAAGTGAGAGCAATCCTCTTTTCCATCCTGTGGGATGATGCAGATGTTCTCCTCAAGGAGAGGAGATGACCTCTGCAGCCATAACCACCCTGCAGCACAAACACTAGGTCCTTTCCTTCCACAGACCTCACACTGGTCAAGGCTTGTGTTTTACAATTAAATTAAAAACTGACTGGAGCAATGAAATATATTATAACAGAAAAGGACACCAAGGTAGCTTTAGAGAAATATGTCTGTAAGTGTCCAGATAATCAGTTTATATATTGCTCTGTGAAGAGCATGTTCATGTACCAGCAAATGGGGAAGCTCTGTGTTAGAAGAAAGAGGCAGGATTATGCGGCGTGGCTTCTCAGCGGGTGTTGAATATGGAGAAAGTTGAATATGTATAATTTCAATGCTTATATTTAGGAAGGATTAAATGAAGGAAGAAAAAATCAACTGAATATACTTGGAAACATCCTAAAAATTAAATCCATTAGGTCACAGAATAATCAGTCAGAGTATGTAGCAATGAATAAGAACATTAAATATTAGATCGGTGTAAAAGAAACAATCTTAAATTCTGTCCTTTCCTTTCACTGCCAAAACCATTCTTGTTTTGCAATCATTCAGTTTTCTCTCCTGTTTAAAAACAAACTTGAATCTGAATTTAAAGTTGGCTTCATTATGAAAGTTTGAGCAACACCTAATCATTTTGTGGTCCTTTGGCTACCTAGTGCCCAAAGCTGAATGCCATTTTACAAAAGTTCTCAAGTAATCCCACTGCGGTAGAGTAATTTTAATTAATTTTAATTAATTAATTAACAAACAGTTCAGAATAATTTGAGAAGTCCAATAATCAGAGGGATGCAGTAACTCTGTTTAATTATTCTGATGCAAAAATTAATTTTTTTTAAAAATCCTGTCAGTTATGCAACAGCACATAAAGTTTGCCCAGATTGCAGAACTGGAGAATAACATCACAGCCAGATGAATGTCAACACAAAATTTTATTACTAGGGGTGTGGGGGAGGGGAAGTGACAGGGATGATAGGGGGCCATGCTGGGAGAAGTAGCAGTAGTAGTTTGGCTTTTTTCCCCTGCTTCTCCTCTCCCCAGAAAGAGCAGCCAGCCAAGCTGCCTTTGCCACAGCTAAAGTGCTCCTTTGTCTGCTAGAAATGGTTTATAGTGCAGAAAAAAAAGCAAGAGCACCACTTGGCCAGAGGCATTGATGTGATTTTTTTCCTCTCTTCTAGAACCAGGCGCTCCTACATGTGCAGCTTTGTCTGGGGAGAGCAGACCCGGGGGACAGAACATACAGTGGGCTTGAGGTTCCCTCTGGTGCTGGAGGTGGGGATTGGGACAGGGAGCACAGGAGATCATTTTTGCCCTAGCTGACACTGTCTATGCTGTGATGGTCATAGCAGAGGTGGTAGCACTGAAAGTTTCTGGTTAACATTTGTGATCTAGCTGTAAATCCGTGGAAATACAGTTTAGCAGATATCTCAACAGATGCAAATGCCTCACACACAAGCAATGCAGCAACTATTAAAAAGAATTTTAAAAATCTGGTTAACAATTACCAGGTAAAGAACATGTGTTTAATTAAATGAAAAATACCCTGAATACAACGGGCACTTCTGTTATTCATTGATCAAACCTGTACATCCACAGCTCCACTGTTTCCCCCACTGAGAAGTCTAGTCCAGACCAGGTCAAAATCTGTAGAGTTAATGGTGTGGGATGGTTATGTCTGGTATGTTAGCCCAGGGGTATAATTGAGACTTGTATATTGTGTGCTAGTATGGTGATATAAAGAGATTCAAAAAGGATGTGACTTGAAAATAAGACTCTTTATCACACAGCTTTCATTGGCTGTGTTTTTAGCTTCAGTTCTACATCTCTAAAAATTACCATATTATAAACATTATGGAGTCATTTAGGTTGCACAGCACCACTTCAAACTTCTTGTGGAAGTCAGTCTATTTAATTTTTTTAAATCAATGTTGCATTGCAGTTAAGAAAGCATGTTATTCTGTACTACACAGAGGAATTAGACAATGCAATTTCTAAATGCAAGCTAATAGTTATAACTGTGTTCTGTTTATTCTTGCAATTTTTCAGCCTGTCAGAAAAATGTATCAGTCATTTGTAGAGAATGTTAATCATCCGTTTCCCACACCAATATGTTTTATGGTTTGAAATGTCACTAATGGGTATTTTAGAACACAAACCAGAAGCTTGAATAGGAACAGCTTTAGCTTCTTTTAACTTTCAAATGCAGGGAAGTATGTACAAGTTGAGTTTATTCTGAATGTCAGAAACCAAACTTATTTTTGGTTTAGTTTGCAAGCAATTTTCCTTTGTGTTTTCCAGCTTGTTTTCAAGAACACTGTATTTGGTGTTGTAGCAATGGACTTGATTGACTTGGTGTGCCTAAGATTTGCTCATTGACTGGACATGTGCACTGAGTGACCAGTACCTCCTTTGCCTCTCATGAAGGCAAAAGACCAAACAAACTAATAGGTACCACTCCACTTCTCCTATCCTATGACTATGGCCAGGATTAAAAAATAGAAATACTGAAAATTAGTGGGAACACCTAAGTTTGACTTAATTTTTGGAATTAAGTATTCCAAAGTAGCAAAAGTAGAGTTTCTCAGATCTACTGAATAAGGTTTCAGTGAGTTTTGATGCATCCAGACAGTTTTCAAAGAGAGACAGTGAGTGCATTTAAATGTGTGATGTTTCTGAGAGTAACGGTGACCAATGATCTTCAATGAAAATTATATTCTGAACTTCTTCCTTTTCTTCGTTTTGAATAATAAGGTACAAGCAATTTCTACTTACATAGGTGAATGAGATACGTACAGCATAATACTTTCATATGACTTTTTGCATCGAAAGAACAATAAGAAAGTTTGTGCTCTTAACACATAGTGAAAATCTCACACAAAAATTTGGTTAGGGATTACAAGTCAGTAAACAGTCAGATGTAATTCACATTTTCTGTACCAGTCTAGTGCTTTCCCCACAGCTGAGAGAGAAATGGCTTGAATACCACTTTAGTATGTAATTACTTTCTTGTTGAAAAAGCAAGTATTTGTTTTAGGGAAAATTTACTTGTATAAGAAAGAAGGTAGGTTGGGAGGTTGCCTGGAAGGAAAGTACTGTTCTTCATTCTTCCTTAACAGCCTGACCAAAGAAAAGAGAGTTATTAAAACCCATTGATTCCTGCTCAGATTAGATGAATGCCAAAAGGAGTGTACAATTCGTGGTTGCAGTGACAAATGCTTGCAGTCGTGCTAGATTCCGTTAGGTTAACAGCAACAAGCGCACACATGCAGAACACCCCCACAAGGCAGGGTTTTGCTAAAAACTCTATTTGAGTGCTTTAAGAAACATCAGCCAAAGAAAGGCAGACTGCACCATGCAATGAATGGATTTACACAGGCAGGAAAGGCACCAACATGCAGAGATTATCAACACAGGAATCCACCAGTGAATCAGAGACACAGACAGAGGTGCATCTGTTCTTGTTCAAATCAGTGACAGTATTATGGATTTGCATAGGTTAAACTAAAACAAAAGACCTGTTAGAGAAGTAACACCAGTGGAAACGTATTCAGTATTAAATGAAATATTTCATATTCAATGGAATTTTGGGGAAAAGATTGAAATCTGTACAATGTGAATTAAAGGAGAGACGTGACTTCTGATTATGACAATTAAAATTAACCTTATTTTTTTTAAAAGTCAGCCTATTATGAATACAAGGAGATATATATAGATATATAGATATATATACTTGAAATTTCAGTTCAGACTGATTAAGGACTTTTTTGTGCATTTGGGCTTAGTTACTGCTATGTAGGAGAAAAGTCTGCGCCTAGCAACAGAGGCTGCCACATTGGCAGTAGTGTGGGGAGCACGAGTCGTTTCACTGATTTTTTTAAACTTTCAGTTCAACATCTGCACAAAGAAGTGTATCTGGCATAGGATTACGTTTCAGGATTTTTGTTATGCTTTGTATTTCCAGATATGATGAAAAACAGACTGGTTTTAGTCATTTCATAAAACACAAATGTGTTTTCCAGCAAAAATGATGGCAGATTTATTTTATGAGGAATCTGAAGCATGGTTGAATAAGAATCTTAGTACATTATAAACTACTTTAATGCCATATGGACAATAAGATTACTATGGCAAGCAATCTCAAAGGGAGATTACTCATGACAGATCCATAAAAAAAAAAATCCAGAAAAAAACCCCAAAATACCTTATCTAGAGAATCGATCATCTGAAAAGACAGTTGATAAGTAGGTGGCCTAGATTTTTTTTAAAATGTGTTTTGTTTGTAATTTTATTCTTTCCCTTCTTTAAAACATTCTGGGAAGGGGAATAATGCCCACAGGGAAGATGCAAATGGAATTTGAAGGCATTAATTTTTTCTTTTCTTCCTGTTTAATTCTGTTTTATTTCTGTTGGCTGGATAAATAAAGATTTAATTTAACTGGATTGCTTTACACTGGTTCTTTTTTCCTGCCCTTTAAAGAAAAATTCCTAGTGGGTTTTAAAAGTGTAATTTTTCAATGTAACATAGTTAGTTCAGCTCTATATGTCTCCCATGTTTGAATTAGCATGTGGATCCAAACACATAATGTGGTATTTTCATGTGTACTAAACAATGCAACATATAATGTTGCAGATTAAAGACTGTCCATTTTATGAACAGTTTTAGTTTTTTACTTCAGAGAACAATATAATCTATTGTGCTTAAATTGGTTATCAGTTTCCATTAAAATTCTTTTTCTGTGGCCTATACTTACTTACAGTGGGTATTAACTCCAATTATCTAGCATCTTTGAAAATCAGTTTGCCATGAAAAAGTCTTGTTTCTACTAGAATGACCATTTTTTATGATGGATTCAAATGCACTAAGACTTTAGTGGAAAGCAAGAGATCAACCCACATGAAACATGGGCAATGTGCCATGTATTTTACTGGGGTTATTATTGGTACCTAAAGAGGCAGATGAATATTCACTTCTGTCTGATTTATTTTTGGAAGACTTGTGGCAGTTCTCTGACATCTACAGAGTTCTGCCTATCTAAAGGATAGATGTCAAGATCTAAATTCATTTGCAACTACAAAGCTGTGAAGATTTGCAGAACTCAGGGTCAGGAAGATGAAGGTGCAGAACCTTCTCTGAAAGTTCAAAGATTCTTGCTTTCTTATTCACTGCTACTTGAGTATCTGAGAGAAAGGAAACTGCTTTTTCCAAGTTTGGGAATATCTGACTTTGCTAAAATAACTACTGCTTCAGATGTCACCTTCAAGTATAAACCAAATCTAACATTTAATTCAGACTTTCTGGTCAATGATTCAGATTGCAAAGCAATATACCATCCAGAAAAAACTCTCCTAAAAGCAGTGTGTTTTGAATTCTTAGGGGAAAAATACCCTCCAAAATATTTTTAAATGAACTGAGTTGTTTCATACATATTTTTCTAAAAGTCATTACCCAATAATCAAGAATAATATTGATAATTTAAGTGGCAATTTTCTGCCTAGCCTAGTATAGTTTTGGTCTTCTGGCTCTGATGCAGCAGAGAAGCATTCACAGAACTGTCCTCAAAATAAAATGCAAAAAAGTCTTTCACAAAATGGGAAAAATAAAGTCAAATCCTATGACAACAGAAAATTAGATTTTTGCACTAATTAGTTAATAATAAATTATAGATAGGGTAATTGTATCTGACTGGATAAATTGTCTTCCTAAATTTAGATTCTTTTTTCTGCCCAGTATGGCATGTAGTTGGAATACCATTTGTACACAATTGATCAATATAGTTTTATGGGATTATTCTCAGTGACAGCAAATACGTGGTTAACAAGTGTGTCACCACTCTTGGAAGAATGCTATGTTGAAATCCTCTAAAATACTATATTTAATACAGATTCTCACACAAATCCCTGTTTGACATTAGGAATACAACACATAGTATCAAACAAGCACAAACTTCCTAAGAAGGAAACAAGTATTTATATTATTTAGTACCATGCTCCCACTGGTTATTGATGTTACTTTGTATTACCTACTTGGCAGATTTACTCCAAAGTCTGAGGTAAAGCCAATTTTGCTGTTGTGAGGGCTCCTACCTGAAGTAGTTTTTCTTTTCTGCGGATGTATTGAATAGGAAGACAAGGTATTGCAGAATGGATGCCAGGTTTCACTTGAAGGTCTAACATTTTATCCACATAAGGGAAAACTGCTCTTCAAAATTGAGCGAAAGCACCAGGCCTATGAGCCAATTGCTATCCAGATGTCCTCAATGGAATATAGTTGTTCTTCAGAACACAGACAAATGAAGGTGAGAAGTTGAGGGTTGCCTGCAGCAAGAAAATCCTTGCTGGAGCAGGGAAGTAGCCATGGCTCTGGTACAAGAGTTTTTACGGAGACTTCAGCTGGCAAACCATCACACAGCCTGAGCTGTAGATGGTGATGTCTTCAGAAAAGGAAGGGAAAAGAGAGGCAGCTGCACCAGAAAAAAAGATGTAAGGTATTCAAAGAATGTGAAAACTTTATATCTAGTTATTGTCTAAGAGCCCGTTTACTGACAGATGAATAAATACATTTATAAAAACTTTAGCTGAAAACCACTACCACTTCAAGTCATGTCCTATTCAATTACACAGCAAAAAATCAAGTGAAGAGATGACATCTGACATATGGAGAAGTTTGTGGCCAGAAGAGCGTAATGTTAAATGTCAGGAAAAAGATAAAATAAATCTGAAATATGTTGTGCCACACAGAAAGGCAGTATTAACACTCAAGGACATGCCTTGAGTACCTATTCCAAAATCTTTGGGAGATACACTTTGTGAACATAAGTGCTGTCACCCACTGAAGTTTATTTTTATAGATTTATTTTTACCCAACTGTTTTTAGCTGTTAGAGGTGATTCAAGAGAATACAATTATTACAAATACTTTCGATTGAAGTTGATGGTAGATATTACATGAAGCATGATGATCTACAGTGCAAAATCTGTAACTTTCACATTTGCATTATTATGTTATGAAGAGTGCCATTCTTGCTCCTCAGTCAATGGACTTACAGACTCAAGTCGGCAGGAATATAACATTTTACAATTAAATTCAGAAATAATTCCACACAAGAAACTGTGTGTAGAAATCTCATCACAAATATAAGAAGCAGATGTTTCAAGACAAATATTAGAAACACTTTTTGGTATCTGTAAGATGCTTTCACTGGTGAGAGGGTATCTGATTAGTAGTTTTACCTTTTTGTGCGAGTATTCCTGGTGTTTTTCAGTTTATCTGAGTCAGAAAACTGCACTTTTAAAATATCACAATAAAAGTTCAGTTTTGTTGCTTTTCTGCTGCAATCTTGATGATGTTTTCCATTAACTGTCAACTTTGAAATTGAAAGTAAATTAAAAATATGACAAAATGCAAATGCTACAGTTCTTTTAGACAGTACTTGAAAAAAGTTCATTTTATAATGAATAAATTTATATATAATCAAGATCATTAGAATGAATAAAGATTCCCTAGAGCTTAATAGCAGTATTATAATCATATATATTTGTGTCTAATACTCTAAAAATGAGCCAATTCATTAAAAGTTTGCCTAGCTGTACAATATTCCTGCTATGTTTAAAGGATCAGACTAGACATTTTCAATCCTTAAACACGACAAATGGTTCAGTTTAAATTCAGGCAAGTTTCATTTCCATTTTCACAATGATATTGAGTAATTCATGTGGCCTTTTTAACAACATTGTTGTAAATGAGACATAAGAATTTAACAGCAAAATTAATTTCCATGCCCAGTCAGCCAGCTGGATAATCCAACAGAGGCATAATCCCAGATGGCAGACTGAGGATTTTACATAAAATGTAGAAAAATAAGAATTTTTAAAATTAATGCGATTCTGTATGCTCCAAGAAATAAATAAAAATGTTATGTCAGAAAAAAGATTTTAATTTTACAATCTTTTCTGTTGCCATTGCTTCAACGCCAGCCTAATAAAACTCCTCTTACACTTGAAGTGGCTTGATTTACTGCCTTACTTCACAGTGCTTTTATAAAAATACTATAAAACTCACAGTGACAAATCACATGGTAATCAGCTTAGTTTAGATTTTTTCCATATTTCAGAACAACTTATTTCTATATGATTAATACAGATAATAAAGTTTTGGTTTTGAAAGCAAATAAAAGACCTACATCTTCAATAAAAACCACATCTTTCTATACATTTCAGATTATTTTTCCTCTCAAAGGTCTTTGATACTAAAATATGTTAGTATATGTCACAGTAAATAAATTTATTTATATTTTTGACTACTCAAAGATATCCTTAGACTACAATAATGTAGGTAATTTTTTTTTTTTACGTAGAATTTGGAAGTGAGTGAAGAATATGAAGAAGAAATCTAGATGGACTTTTAGAGCTGAAGCATCACAAGATCATAAGCTTTGTGCTAGAATTACCAAAAGAAGAACAATCCAAGCAGTCTAAGAAAATGGTTTAGAAAGGTGGCATTTTTCACATAAGAACTACTAGTTTATAGGGCAGTATTTGGGGCAGAGAGGAGTGTTAAATGCTTTTCATAGAATCAGTCATAGAGTGGTTTGAGTTGGAAGATAATCTAGTTCCAGTCCCCCTGCAAAGGGTGGGGACACCCTCCACTAGACCACATTTGTCAAAGCCCCATCCAACCTGGCCTTAAATGCTGCCAGGGAGGGGGCGCCTACAACCTCTCCGAACAGCCTGTTCCAGTGTCTCACCAACCTCACAGTGAAGAACTCCTTCATAGCATATGACCTAGATCTACTCTCCTCCATTTTAAGCCCATTACCCCTTGTCCTATCACTACAAGTTCTTGTACATAGTCCCTGTCCAGATTGCTTGTAGGGCCCCTACTGGTACTGGAATGCAGAAATGTAGTTTCCCCTTAGCCTTCTCTTGTCAGCTGAACAAGCCCAACTCTCACAACCTATCTTCATCAGAGAGGTGCTCTAGCCCTCTGATTATCTTCATGACTCTCATCTGTACTCACTCCAACAGCCCAATGAGCTCTTATATTTGGGGTCCCAGACCTGGATGCAGTACTCCAGGTGGGTTCTCATGGAAATGGAGTAAAGGGAGATAATCACCTTCCTTGGCTTGCTGGTCATGCTGGTTTTGATGCATCACAGAATACAGTTGGCTTTCTGGGCTACAGGTGTACACTTACAGCTCATGTTGAGCTTCTCATCCACCAACACACCCAAGTTCTTCTCCTCAGGGCTGCTCTCAATCCATTCTCCACCCAGCCTGTAGGTGGGCTTGGGACAACCTATGTGCTGGGCCTTACACTTGACAATGCTGATCTTCATGAAATTTGTATGGGCCCACCTCTCAGGCCTCTCAAGGTCCCTCTGGATGCTATCCCTTCCCTGTAGTGTGTCAGCCATATCATACAGGTTGGTGTTGTTGCTGTGTGGCATTGAAGGTTGATCCCACTGTCCACGGAGTCAGTTCCAATACCAGTACCTGAGGAATGCCACTCATCACTCATATCTACATGGACATCAAGTCATTGACCAGAACTCTTTGAGTGTAATCATCCATCCAATTCCTTATCCACCAAGTGGTCCATCTTTCAAATCCATATCCCTCTAATTTAGAGACAAGTATGTTGTGTAGGACAGTGTAAAATTTTTTGCACAAGTCCAGGTAGATGACATTTGTTGTTCTTTCCATATCTACCAGTGCTGTAACACAGTCATATGTGGCCATCAGATTTGTCAGGCACGGTTTGCCCTTAGTGAAGCCATGTTCGGTGTCACCAATCAGCTCATAATTTTCCTCATGCCTGAGCATAGTTTCCAGGAGGATCTGCTCCATCATCTTGCCAAGCAAAAGTGGTGAGACTGACTGGCCTGTACTTCCTCAGGTCTTCCTTTTTTACCTTTGTAAAAGTGGGGGTTGTTTCCCCTTCTACAGTCAGTGGGTCTTCACCAGACTGCCACACCTTCTTAAATATGATGGAGAGTGGCTTATCCACTTCATCTGCCAGTTCCCTCAGACCTCTTGTATGCACCTCATCAGGTCCCATGCACCTCTCTAGAGAGTACATCAGGTTGTCAAGTTCAGATGGGTGCCTCTGTACTATCTGGATTATCTATTATCTACTACTCTCACCTACTGCCTTTTCTTAGGTGCACTGGTTGTTGTATGGGGAGAAGATCTGACTGCCTTGCTCAGCTCCAGAATCTTTCCTGATATGGTGGGCCTGTCCTCTTCAGTTTGCAGAGCAGTAAAGCAGTTCTTCAGGGGCAAATCAGGCTTTAGAGGAAATCTCTTCCTTCTGCCAGTTCTTGTCATTGCAAGCTCCCATTCTTCTGGGTAACTGGCCACTGTCCTTTCTGTGTTTGCTTGTGGAGAAGTTTTTCATTGTTTGGCTGTGGTCTGTGGTCCCGCTGAAGACTGTGGCTGAAACCAGCTATCTAACTTCTCCTCAGCCTCCCTGGTGTTGCACAGCCTTCTCACCACCTCTGGCAGCTCAGCAACCTGCTGCAGGAGGTCCTCCACCTTGGCACATCCTTTTGATGCAGATCTGCTGGCTGTCCCGGTTGTGGGAGGAAGGTCTGGGCACTTCCTGTAGCCTGAGGTCTGCGATGCAGCATCTCCCTTCAGCAGCTCAGCCTGGGTAGAGGCATCAGTCACTGCTGTGGTAGATGGTGCTGATCCCCCAGCAGTAGCTGCACCTTTTGCTCCCAGATAAGTACCCACCATTCTACCTTGAGGGTCAAGTAGGATGAGTGCCCTTGATCTGCCACAGAATGGTGCCCAGTTGTGGGATTATACACACTTCAAGTGTCCCACTTTGCCATTTGAATTTTCCCACCTTTCTGCTTTATTGTGTTGTATATCATCGTGATCTTGAAACGTCTAGAACAGTGATCAGAGAATTAAAATGTAGGAAAAAAATAAATTAGACTTTTGATTCAATTCAGAGAAAATAAAGACTCTAAAATAGAACTTGGCAAACTTGTAAAAAAAAAAAGTATGCATCTGTTAGCTGAAAAGCAATCATGTTTATACCAAAGACATACACATTGTATGTTACTACAGTAACATCCCTCTCATATTCAGCACTTTTGACTGCATGTAACCAGGGTAGATAAGTCTTTCCTCTCAAGCATTTATGAAGACGAGAGAAACAGATAACATAGAAAATCTGTAACAGAGGAAGGACTTTTATTGACTTCATGTGGCTACTGTGCTAGTGCTCTGGATGCTGAACTTGATTTTACCAGGCTACAAAAAAAGAAGAAAAATACAGCCATGTTCCAGGGACCATGTAATGCCACAAATATTTGACAATCTAGGCAGTATTTCACCTACCTAGTGGTCCACTCAACCAGCCTGTACCTACCCAACTTAGCTATTATGAGAGACCATACTGAAAATGGGTAGGTGAAGGCAAAAATTATCTGCTTTTCAGCACCCATTGATGGAGCTCTCTAATACACAAAAAAAGGCAGTCAGGTAGTCAGGCGCAGTTTGCTCTTTGTAAATCTAACTTGACTTTCACCAGACTTGTTCTTTGTAAGCACAGATACCTTTTGGATAACTATTCCTTGTCTATGCTTTTTGGGAATATGTGGTGGAGCATACATTAATATCCAGGTATTTCCTCTTAATATGCTAGCTAAGCTGTGTATTTTGAGTGTGCCCCAATAGCTTCATGAAGCGAGTTGTCAGAAAATATAGTGCTTTAAAGACATCTACAAGTCAGTGAAGGTTCACCCAGTGGGCCAAGTTAAAACACATTGGTTAATACACACAGGTATGTATGATAAAGAAGTGCTCATTTCAGTTTAGGTAGAAACAAGAACTGTTGCAAGTTAACTGGCTCATGGAAACTTCATTGGGGGACCAGAACATCTCTCTTACAAAGAGAGGCTGAGTGACCTGGGACTTTTTAGCCTAGAGAAGACTGAGGGATCAATGTTTATAAGTAGTTGAGCAGTGAGTGGCAGGAGGATGGGATCAGTCCTTTTTATCCGTGGTGCCTAGTGACAGGAGAAGAGGCAAGGGGCATAAACTTGAACATAGGAAGTTCCACCTAAACATGAGAAGAGTGGCAGAGCACTGAAACAAGATGCCCAGAGAGCTTGTGGAGTCTCCATCTCTGGAGATACTCAAAACCCACCTGGATGCTGTCCTGGTTCAGCCTGCTCGAGGTGATCCTGCTCTGACAGGGAGGTTGGAATAGATGATCTCCAGAGGTCTCTTCCAACCCCTACCAGCCTGTGATACTGTGATTTAGGCAATAAATCATGGAAGTGCTTATTTGGGTTTTGAATTTAAAACCTCTCCTTTCAATGCTGCAGAGCACTATACTATCTCACCACTAAAACATACCAGTAGTTGTTCTGATAGTCATACCTTGTACCATTCAAACTGCCTCAGAGAGTGAATTATTTTTATATGTCCATATGGGTGTTTCATAAGGAGAGTGATCTCACATCCTGTAAGAGTTACTTTTTTTACCTCCTGACTGTTGGATGGTTTATTTTCAGCCCAGAATTCAGAACAAGACACACCATGCAGATGAGAACAACATTTACAAAGTGTATAATAATTTTTAGACTTTCTTAAATTGCACTTGGACCCCTGCCCAATGCCTGAAAATCTAGCAATAAAATACAATTTCAAGATTAAATTCAATCCACGGCTTTTTTCTTCTATTCAAACATTGATTTTCACATACTTGCCCTGAATGGGATATCTTGCTGTAATGGTCTATAATTTAAAACCTGGACTATCACTGCCCTTGGTTTAATTATGGAATTGTTTATATGGGCTGATTTTGCCCACTTGGACTGCGCTGTTGCCAAATACATTTCAGATTTTGTTAGAATAATTGGGTTAAAATAGGTTTTGTCAGGTTAATAGCTCTCATCGATAAACAGAACATTACTTTCCCTATCTGCAGTCTGTGACAGCTCATAAAAAAGAAGAAATTAATTATATCTAGTAGTATGATAACTCATCTATTAAAATAGTCTTCCTAGAGACTGAATTAGATGTTGTGTGGGGTTTCTAGCTAGCAAGGCATATATTTCAGTATTTTGCAATTTTGTTTCATCCAATTTTTCAGAAAATTATTTTCCTGTGTGTTTTAAGGAATCCAAAATACCCTAGAAATGAAGCTCTGTCCCAGGATTTCATGTCTTCTGGTTCTGTAAGAAGGATCCCGGTGACTCAAGACTTCCAGATAGCCCACTGTAGCCCCAGGAGCCCAAATTCTGGAATCCAGACAGGGCTTTAAGGATGCCAGAAAATTCCCTAAGTGTCTCTGCCTGTACCATGAAGTAGGTCTAAGATTATTGTCCTTTCATCTAGCTGAGTCTTCTAAATTATTACTTAATTTTATTAGGTTAGAACTTTGCCTCTATTGTATCTGATTTGCACTTTTCCACTTTTGAGCCTGTTTCCCAAAGAATATTCAGTTTTCAATGTACATTCCTGCTCACATCACCATCTGTAAGGCCATTGTGACCTTGACTAATTAATTGACTAATGAATGAATTTGTGCTTCAGTATTTTTATCTATGTCTCTATGTGAGAAGAGGAAAATATCACACAAAAATATTGTGCCTACAATATATTTATGCTATTTCTAAGTTAACTGAAATGAAGTAACAAGAAAAAAAATCAGAAATATCTGACACATTCCCAATAATCTTCAGAAGAATAAAACTGTCCCCTACAGGGGAACTTTAAGGAAAGTCTAGCACTCTTTCCTCTTCTTTTTTCCCTTCTTTCAGTTTTCTTTTTACCTTTCACATTTCCTTTCCTTTCCCTTTCTCCTTCCATTTCCTTTTCCTTTTCCTTTTCCTTTTCCCTGTGTTCATTTGCCCATTTTCCTTTTCCTCCAATGGAATATTTAATATTTTTTTCTAGTGCATTCATCTAACCCATATTCTTTGATCATTGCAAAAGCAAAAGCCTTATTTAGACAGAGATGTTTTGGATGACAGGTTGGAAAAGAAACCTAGAATGAGGTCTTGAAGTCTCATTTGGGATTCAAGCAAACTAGATCATTCTGTCCTCACAAACTGCAGTTGTTAACAGCAATAATTAAGGATTTCTCCCTGCATGTACTGCATCATTTCCAAGAGATGAACTCTTACCTAACAGAACTACTTGTAACTAGTCTCTAAGAACTTGCACCTTGTGTAAGTGAAAGCTAAAAGCCTAAAGCAGATGTCCCCAAGTCTCAGATATGTAGGCCAAAGATAATATGTAAAGGGAATAGGGATCTCTTGAGCTAATCCTTTGATTATCATGTATACCTCTCAGTATCAACTGACTACACACTCTTAATATATGCATAAAATTTTAACTGTTGTTAAACAGCTTTTTGGAAATGATAGCTGTCTCAAAAAACCCTAACCAAGCACCAAATTAAATCGTGGGACTTGGGAAATCATATAATCTTCTAACTAGCTGGATTTAAATATTTAGACCTTCAGGTAAGGTCCCTATCGACAGCCATGAAAATTATATATAAATGTTCACATTAACATAGTGTTGTTTACATACACCAATGACATTTTTACTGGAGACAAGAGTTTAGCAAGGCAATACTGGTTTTAGTAAGGCAGCAGTGTTGGGGGGAACATAGCAACTCAATGAACATGATAAGATGTATTTCATAAACAAGTTGTCTACACCAGCCAACTCTAAAGTAGGAACAGGCTAAAAAAAGAGAAACATTCAGACAATCTAAACTACTATTGAAGTCCTCAGCCAATAAGAAAGAAATACTATTTTTAAAGATTTCATTTTTCATAGGTCTGTGTACAGAAATGCAGAGAGATATTTCTGTTCCTTGGTGAAAGCAGTTAGTACAATCACGTGTGAAAGAAGCTCTGTAAATTTCTATTTTAATAAACCAAAGAAATACCAAATAGGTGGATGCAAGTTTGCAAGATATTAGAATGATATAATTTCTAAGTAAAACTTTCCTTAGGTTTTACAGTTGTTTGTTTTTACAGAGGTTAAAAGTTTTCAGAAGGAAGAGAGAAAAGCAAAAATTTTAAAAGTGTTGAAGAGCACAGTACCAGTTCCCACTGGATTTTGACCTGCCACTTGGAATTAGCAAGAGCTTATTTAGAAGAAGCAGGAGGAGGTAATACATTTATTGTTATTAGCCTAATCCAGAGTCAGGGGAAGATTCAAGTAAGTTTGTGGTCATGCAAAACAAGCAACTTGTTTTCAGGTCTAACTTCAAACTGAATAAAATTTTGTGTGCCCAAAATTTTTTAAGTTTTAAAACAACTCTCTCCCTCCAATGAAATAAAAGAGAGAACGGGGCAAATGTTTCCATTCATTATCTCTAAGCAAACCTGTCTGTAATACTTTTGTAGTTTTAAAAAAACTAATGTAAAACCACAATTTAAGCATCAACGCATAGCTGAACTGAACTCTGTTCCATATGAGGAGATCGATGTAAAATACAGGAAGGATAAAATATATTCTGACTGTATCATGGAAGTTACTCAGATATTATTTTCCAGATATACTAACGATTCTCAAATGAATTTAAGCTTCATGAACAAAAAACTTGTGAATAGCAGAAATAGAGAGAAAAATCACTTTGACACACATTATGTCCTTACACAGAGCTTCTGAGCACTTCCTTTTTTTCTTTTCACATGACTGTGAACCTCTCTTACTCTTTTCTGTCTATTGTTGCTCATTATATCATGCTTTTTTGAAATGCCATGGATATATTCCTCCTGAGGCAGGGATCATAAAAGCTTTACTTTTCATAGCAGAGCTGTTGGGGTAACTCTTCAAAGTGTCATTAAGACGTTATCTGCTTTCAATGAAAAAATCAAGCTAAGCTTGTGTGGTAACATAACATACCAGTTATATTCACCATGTAGCGAAAACCTCACTACACTGACTTAAACAAATGTCACTTTGTACACTTGTATGCTGACTGTTAGGAACACTGAGCATCTTTCTGCCATGAAAAGAAACAAATCCATAAAGTGATGAAGTGTGAATAATTTACTGAGTGTAACGATGGGTATATATTCTATTAACAAAGCTGTTTAACTGTATTTAAACCTAACAGAGTCAAATGCTCTGGATTATTTTATCCCATCTAAAATTCTTTAGTTTCAGGATTGGTTTCCTTTTCTGTTGATTTTGCAGCTTTTTCCAAGCTAAGTGTTGCCTTCAAGTTAGATACGAAAGAGAATACATTAATTATGCCTATATTAGAAATCTGTCAGAGGGCTGGAATGAGTACCATCCTGTTCTTGTTCACTAGGCTGCATTTCTTCATCGAAAGTCTTTCAGTGCATAATGAACAGGAGAAGATGTTGGTGAAACAGAATGTTCAACTTCCTTTCTTCTCTATATTTTAGTGCTGTGTATTATTTGCTGTTATATGGCATTAAGGTTGTGAAACATAGATAGTTTGGGTAGCAGCTAATCTGCACGAGAACAGCATTTCTACTGTTCTGCTTTACACTGGATGCACTACCAAGGGATGACATTTAAGCAACCCAAGTGGTGAAACAGCTGCTATCTTTAGCTTGAGTAGCTGAGAAATCTTGCAACCATAGTGATACAAACCACCAGGTAATAAACTGGGTTTGCTTCAAAAAAAGTCAAAATACCTTTTTTACTAATTCAGACTAAGAAATTGCCTAGAATATCAATTTTATTGTATTCTGGATGTATACCAAAGACAATGGTAAACAACTGCCCTGCTTTTACCATTTCACTTCATTATCAGTGCAGAATGAGGTTGCTGGTGTCCATTTGATTAAAGAGTGGAGTGCACAATGTCCTTTATCAAGGAGACACTTCGTTTCATTGCAAGAGTGCCCCAGATCTTGGGGGAATGCCCCAGGTGGTGCCACCTAGATCATCCTTCATCACTGGCAGGAAAATTGCTGTGTGGGCTTGGCTGCAAGGTCTCCTTCTAAACCCAGCTACCCACCTCTCCTGCCTCTACTTGTTTTCTAATTGTTCCTTAGTCTTTCTCTTCCCCTTTTGTAGAGCATGCACGCCCCCTACCTGTGTTTAAAAAATGCCCCTGTGTTTCTTTGCAACACCTAAAGCCCTGGTGATCTGTAATTCAGAAAACAAGAAAAGAATATTTCTCAAGAGTGCTATTCAAATTGGAAAAAAACATTCAACTTCTTCCTCAGTTGCAAGAAATTTTTTCTTTAAGTTAAAATGTGAAGAAATTGGAAGGGGAAAACTAGAAATATCAATAGAGAGAAATTATTTTTGTGAAATATTTTTGATTGAAAATAAAAATCGTCTATAAAACCAATAAAAACTACAAAAAATAAAATTTTAATACCTCCTTATGTTTCCTTTTGCTCTCAAACTCTGCAGTACTTTGTTTCAGTGTCAATCATCACAATTAATTATCCTTTAAAAACATGGGTGAACTCAGAATATGTAACAAATCTGGACACTTCTATAAAAGAACTATTAAAAATTGCATGCCAGGAGATACATGCCTAGGAAAATTCATTAAAAATAAATAAAATATCTCCTGCTGAGCAGATGCATAACTTTTAGACCAGAATTATGAAAAATAAACATCCAGCCAAATTAATTTCAGTCTTTTTTATTATTTTAAAGGAGTTTCACAAGCTTATAGCTCATTCTAAATGAAGCCTTCTAGCTATTTTCCTTCCTTATACTGTGAGATTGAAATACCATATAAATCTTAAATTTTTTTTTCTAGAAAGAACAAAGGCTGTAGACATATGACATCCTCATAGAAATGCTAGGTTTGAGGTAAAGCACTTGTTCTTTCATGCAACTTTTCATTGCAATTTGAGTAGCACTGATGCTTTATAAGAGTCCAAATGTGATGGTTGTAGTAGGATTCAATGTATGATGCTGATAATTTTGTCTAGTTTAGAGGTAATGAAGACAAGTATCATTTTCCCATAAAATGGAATTTCTGGTGGTGTATTTTTGAGATAGACATGTTTGCTAACTGTTGGTAGCAATTTGTATAGGTACAAAACTACCTCGTGAAAGTGAAGAAATACCATGATTAAAGCAGTATTTCATCATGAGCTATCAGATACAGTTGATTTATAGCTGAATACATTTTAATCATACAGTATAACAGTGTAGCATGATAGTACTGAAATGTACATTTTATTTACATTTCTTTATGGCTTTAATAAAATTAAATTGAAACTATTACCACCAGTCCTGGATATTTATTCTATTTGGATTTGAAGTTGTACTAAGCTGCAAATGTTTTGCATCAAAGATGAAAAAGGAACAGGAAAAAAAATTCCCTTATAGCATATTTTCATTTTAAGAATGAATCATCTGATAACAAACTGTTCTGAGACAATTAGTTACGAATCACCACTGACTAGTACACTTCAGTATATTCTCTTCAACTCTATGTCCATTTGCCATTGTAGAGTTATCTCAGAAATAACATCTGCATGTATCAGAAGGTTTTTATTTCTGGATATTATATCATATTTCTTAATTACAGCAGTCTCAATTGGAAATGCTTTAGAAGTCATGCTCCCATCAACTCTAACTATTCCTTGAAATATCTTATTTATAAATAACTGAAACACTGAACACTCCAAAGGAATTTGTGGAGACTTTTTGTTTAAATCTTGCTAATTAAATACCTCTCACTGACAAGGGTGAACATTGGGGGAATACAAACATTTTCATGACTACAAACTGCAGTTTTATCTGCAAATGCCTTGCCCCTCATTCTCTAGACATCTTCTGTCAAAGGAGTGATTTTATGTTTGTCTGAATGTTTAGGTGAATGATTTTTCAGTGGAACTGCTGGCAAAAAAGAGCATCAGTATATGCTCAGAGCAATATGTCATTCTGTTAAGAGCTGATGTGCCTAGCCCCAAGGGGACAGAGAGGCTGGACTGGGGCTGAACACCTTAGAGCATGTATCAAGGCATCCTGATCAGGGAAGAGGGCACACCTTCACACAAAATGCCTCTGTCAGGCCATCCAACCACTCTGATGGGTTATGAGCAGTAGAAGCATATCCAAACACTGGACCATCACTGAACTGTTGGACTTGCAGCCCAAAAAGCACACACTGGATTGAGTTTGATAGCAACCTAAACACACTCTTCACCTTGGTTTTCTGAGCATATGGCTTCTTTATCCCATTTACAGTGAAATCTCAGAACTGCTAAGGCTCTGGATTCTCCACAGAATTTACAACTCATGCTTAACAGCCAGGGAACATCTTTATATGAAGATCCCATATCTCAACCTTTGCCTCAGTTCCTTCATCACTCTAAGAACTTGGGTCCTTGAGGGATTTCATGACTCCTGCTTTCTCCAAAACCTTCTGTCCTTCCAACAACTGCCTCATAAAGACAATAATTTAACAAAATGCTTTCCCAGGCAAACTACCAGCAGGACTCCTGGCAGAATCCTCCTTCTCAGCTTGATGACTTCCTCTCAAACATATGGTCATGGAGTCCCTTTCAGAGAACACTCAGAGAAGAACCTTGACATTAATGCAAGCCCAACATCCATACTTTACACCCACCTGCTGGGCACAGTGTCCACCTTCCTATTGTATACTGAAAATGACTGCAAAAGCTGAAAGTGAATTGAAATTTTTAAGTTGTAATATAACTCAGAAAAAGGGAGAGGAAAAAAACATTGACTTGTTGAGAGAATTCCCCCTCAGCAATTATTTTGCGTATAGGCAACACCAATTTAAATCATTGCCTACTGGGCTAATTTCATAACGGTATTTTCAAGTGATAAGTGGTTTGAGGGTAGGCATGAAAATGCCAGACATCTTGAAAGCAAATCCTCTCCCTGTGAATAAATGAGCTTTTTGTCCAGTGCACTAAATAAATCAGATTGAAGATGCTGCAAGGTATTACAGATTTTCCCAGTTGTGCTTTGGTTTTTTGGTTGGTTTATATATATATATAAAATGCTATTTGTGTTGGTGGGATCAAAGAAATATTTCCTTAGTTCTGCTTGAAAAGAACACTGTAAAATGTAAAGCACAAAATGTGAACAGGCTTTATTGTCTCCTCTTTCCCCTCAAATCCTTTTCCCTTTTTGCATGGGAAGCAGTGCTCTGAAGGAAATTGTTCCTCAAGGTTTTATATTTAGTGACAGTCTGTATACCCTTGTCATATAACACTTCTAACAAGTCCTAGGCGCTGCCTTTGGGTTGACACAGTTAATTAGGCTTTCTGAGTTAAACAGTGCTAGTCTGTCCCTGTGAACCGTTAAGATCCAAAAATACAATAAGGGATAAACCAGAACATAAAATCTGATAAGGCCATGTCAGAGAGCACTGTCACATAAAGTCACATCTTAGCTACAAATTCAAGCAGGATTAATTCACTGAAATCACAACAGTCATACAGTGAAGTCATTATTGGAAGACTAGTTCTACTCAATTTTATTTTCTATACATATCAACTTTATGATTCTTTTTTTCCTAAATGTAACACATCTCTGACTAAGAAAGTACCTTATCAAAATCTGGTCCTGCGGAGGACATTTGGAATACAAAAGAAGAAGCGTAGCCCTTTTACTGTGTAAGAGACAGTGAAGATTTCTTTTAGTGCGAGACTGTTCTTCCTCAAACAAGTTTTATATTGAAACAATGTCAATGAAGTCAGCTAGAGTCACATCTGTGTAGCTATAATTTATACAATGTAGGGAAATCTCTGGACACAGTTTTTAGAATACAGAAAAGACTTAGAAATGGGGAGCTATTATTCTGTTAGAGAAGAAGATGAAGAGAAAAAAAGAGAAGGGAGGAATAACCCCAGGCACCAGTTAGGTTAGGGGTTGACCTGATGGGAACCCACACTGCAGAGAAAGACCTGGGAGTCCTGGTGGACAACAAGATCTCCATGAGCCAGCAGTGTGCTCTTACATCCAAGAAGGGCAATGGTGTCCTGGGGGTGCACTTAGAAGAGTGTGGCCAGCAGGTTGAGGAAGGTTTTGCTCCCACTCTGTTCTACCCTAGTAAGGCCACATCTGGAGTGATGTGTCCAGTTCTGGGCTCCCCAGTTCAAGAAAGACAGGGAACTACTGAAGAGAGTCCAGTCGAAGGCTACAGAGATGATTTGCGTGCTGTACCATCTCTTCTGTGAGGAAAAGCTGAGAGAGCTGGGCTGTTTAGTCTGGAGAACAGAAGACTGAGAAGGTTTCTAGTCAGTACTTATAAATACTTAAGGGGTAGATATCAAGAGGATGGGGCCAGATTCTTTTTTCAGTAGTGCTCACTGACAGGATGAGAGGCAACAGGCATAAACCGGAATTCCATCTGAATATGAGAAAAAAATGCATTTATTCTGAAGGTGACAGAGCACTGAAACAGGCTTCACAGAGAGGTTGTGGAGTCTCCTTCACTGGAGATATCAAAACCCGCCTGGATGTGATCCTGTGCAACGTGCTTTAGGTGATCCTGCTTTAGCATGGGGGTTGGACTAGACGATCTCCAGAGGTTCCTTCCAACCCCTACCATTCTGCAGTTCTGTGATTCTGCAGTGATGGCATTCATTATTTTTTAATCAATAGGGATGCTTACCACTTCTGTTTATGATACTGTCATATACTCTCAGAAACAAGATTAGTAAAACCAATTGAACCAGTTCTTGCTAAACTCTTTTCCAGAAGGGTCATCTTCCTCTCACCATGACTCAGATTTTACACTGGAAAAAGAATGAGATCTCAAAAGATAACAGGGAGGTTCAGAAGATCACCTCTGATCCTACTGCTCATTCCCATGTATCAGATCTGTCACATCTGGTGTGACCTTAATTCTGCTACCATCAATTTAGTACACCAGCAACTCTGTAACTTGAGAGTGACTATTGCCAAACAACAGAACATGACCTTAATCTGGGTGTTTCACTGAAAGCTTCTGTTTCATCATTCCTGTTTAATTTCCCTAATCCCACACACTCCCTGATTAAACCTCCAGTGCCTCAGGATTAACTGATTAGTGAAAATCTATGCACGAAGGCATCTGTGGCTCTGACCTTTCTTTAAATTTTGCATTGCATGTAAGATAAAAACACAGACAAAGATCACACATACTTTAAACAAACTAGCATGACAGAGCACTTTCCAAATTCTTTTTTCCAAGGAAAAGATTATGTTTGTAACATTTTGGAGACATATGTGATCCTATTTTCTTAAAAGAAATGAAAGAAAGGTCTAGAAAGCTTAGGGTAGATACACATAGAAAAGTCATGTACCTCTTGAAAGGAAACATATGGAAAGCAATCTTTTTCTTGTCTGTAAAAATCTGTTTAATTTAGCCCATGGTAAAACCAGTAAATAATTAAATTCTGAATATACTAGCTTTGAATGACCTTTGAATGCTGTCATAATCTTGATTGCCTGCTGTAGGAGTGAAGCATTGTTCCAAGTTAACTTGTGGAACCATGAGTGTTGTAGTATGTGTGACCTACAGCAGCATAAAACCACCACTTCTACTGCTACCCTTTCTATGCTCCTGTCTGAAACACAGAGAAGTTACAGTGAGATTAGTAGTTTCCACTCTTCATTTGGAAATGTAATTCACAATCTTCACCACAGAATTTGTCTATCGCACATGCTCAGGCCAGGAATACTTAATTAAAATATGCACAGCATAGAGAAATCCTATTCTCAAGGTCATAAGATCTGCTCATATTTTTAAGGCTGTACATGCAAAACTACTTGAATAAAATTAAGGAAGCATGTCATGCTACCTTAATTGCACTTTCACTTACGCTAATTGTAACCATATATTCACAAACATCACATTTAAACCTCTGATAATCATTGCATTAAAAGCATCAACTTATTTATATGAGTGATAAACTAAGCAAAATTTCATAATACTTGAATAAATAATTCAACCTGAAATGTTAGACTTCTTTGATTTTAAAAAATAATAAAAAAGAATAGAAAATGACAAAATAAAGCACATTTCATCTGCATTCCAAAGTGACCTTCAGCATAGTATCTGCTGATGCATGGCTGCTAAGGCATACAGAACAAAAGGGAAATGAATAAACGATGTACACATTTCATGTGTCATTAAGCAGCCCTCTGAGCTACTCTTTCTCCCACTTAATCTTTGTCTTTTTGCTGCTAGATGTTGTTCAGAACCTGTCACAGGAAAATGAAGGAAAGAAAAAAGATGTAGTATATGGCATAGAAAATTATGTGCATGGAGAAGGAAATGGTAGCATATGTAACCAGAAGGGAAGAGCAGGCAGTCCCTGAGAGAAGTCTGGCATGCTATCAAGCCATAGAAGCAGTGCAATAAGGAGTATCTCAGTCCACACACCTTTGGTGTTCTTCCTTTCCACTAACTGCTCAGCCTGCACACCTCAGGTTTGACAGCAGACAGTGTTTAAAGGAAAGCATTGGGCTCCTCTCTGAAGCAAAACTGTGGCTGAAAGATTGGGCTGCCATGGCCATGCTGTCCTCATGTATTTAGGATATGACACGAAGGGGAAAGAAGAGGTAAATCACACACTGCTAGTGACTGTGGTAGTTGCAACTGAATAAGCTTTCCAGGAAGACGTAAGTCAAAGCAAACAGAGATGGCACATAAATGAATTCTATAAATAACTGACTGAAGATGAAGTGATTTGCTCTGAGTTGACAACAAGCATGGCACATTATCTTGGCAAATATTTCATTAGATGTTGCAGAAAAAACCTAGACTGGCAGGAAAAACCTAGACTGGCAAGAGAGAGGGAAGACACATTTGCTGTTGAAATACTGTATAAATTAGAAGAAAATAAGAACCCTGCAGATGCCACATTTTTCCCTCCATCCTTACTATTTCTTATCATAGCATTTACTTTTGTGAAATAAGTACATTTTAAAAATGAAATATTTTTTAAATTACAGCACATTCAATTAATTAGAATAAGTTAATTAAAAAACCCTAAAACCCCCAAAACAAAATCCCACAAAACTATGAAACAGATAAATAAAGCTCTAGCCCTCTCCTTTCACTCTGCATTCTACTGCATTCTATGAAACCCTTCAACTTGTAATGCTAAATCACATCTATGAATATGTATCTCTATCTCAAAAGATCTGAACTGGACTTCAACTGAAAGTTACCAATAATTCAGCAAAGTGCACAGAAGAAATATCTACTGATAAAGACATGATATATGCTTTAGCATGATGCAGTCTTCCATGGCATCTAATTAACCTCTATAACAACTCACAGAGTAAGATTTCACTATTTTAGGCCCACTTTATATTTCAGGAATTTTTAAAAAAAACAAAAGGGAAAAATAAAATAGAAAAGGCTTAAGACTCCATCAGCCAATTATATGCATAAGAGTCCAGACACCTGGATCTGAAGATCTGGATGTCCATCTTGTGTATTAGATAGATGGTGACCAGTAAAGTAAGGATTTTATTCTACACATGCCATTGTAAGTAAGAAAAGGTAAATGAAATTTTGTTCCTTAGAGCTCTCTTGATTTTTCTGGAAAGTGACAGGCTTGACTGTATTTTGTGACATGTCAATCATCAGATATGTTTTGGTTTTTTTTTTTACTAAGCAGGTAATGAAACAGTTATTTACACTAACTATTCTATATTGGATGTATCTGTATGCAGCACACTGATCATTTAGGCAACCATGGGAAGCAGAGCTTTGTATCAAGTCACTTCTAAGCACATAGCTAGAAAGAAGTTGTATCTTTCTGTTGAAGGAGCCCTAAACATCTCCATGAACTTTTAAGATCAGCTAAAACCATTAAAGGTGAGTTAAGTGTTCTATATTTTAAGAATTAAAAATTATTTAAATTCTAATAAAATGGAATTAACATTTAACCTTTAAAATTTAAGTGTGAAAAATGCTATAAATTTTGGAGATACTGAATGGTGTATTCGCACTCTTTTTTATAAGTTAGTGACCATTGTAGAGATGGTGTGAAGACCATGTTGAAGTTAGTGAAAATATAGGTATATGTTAGTTAGCTATAATTTAATATAAACTAATTAGAATAGGTGAAAAGCTGCTAGTATTTAAGATAAATTTTGTTGTAAGAGAGGTTACACGTTTAAGTAAAGGCATGTCCCTCAGAAATACAGTTTGATACTTCCCACATTCAGTACAAATTCACATTAAAAAAAGTGGATGATTCTTATACTGAACCTCTGATTTCTACCTTTATACTGAAAAGAATGCTTGAAAGTAAAACTAGGCCTGATATGCAGATATAGACCATAGAAACTAATTTTTTACACTGAATTTTTATACCTGCTTTTATTTATACAGAAGTAATGTCTTCTTGAGAACTCACAGGACTGGATGGTTAAGTCCTAGGAGTAGACTGTTGTCTCTGGAGTTTTTTGTGGTAGCTTTTGAGCAATATATTTTTATTTTATTTTCTTAGCATAAACTGAAGTGCAGGATTTGTAACCTCATCCCTCAGAAAAAACATAGATAGGTTCAGCCTGTAACAAAGAGGAAATGTTTAGTGGTGATAAACTCCTGACACAGAAGCTGAAACAACTGAGTACAGCCACTGAGCTGTTTAGAAGTGCCTTCATTTTCTTCTATTTATCCCTCTTACTGAGGACATTCATAAAATGTTACACACTATCACACTGTAGGTAGAAATGATCCACCTCTCTACAACCTCCTTTCAGGAGAGGTGAACCTTCTTTTAAAGATGTAGACTGCATTTATTAGAAAATATGTGTATGTTTTTAAGGTGATGTATTCTGAAAATTATACATAGGCAGAAAATAAGAAATTATGTGTTTTATGTTAATTATTTTTCTGTACAATAAATAGAAACATTTTTCTTTATAAAATAATTTGGATCCACATTCATTAACATGCACTCTCACACCTGAAATTTTTTGAAAGTAAGCACAAGAGCCTGCTAAAAGATAAACAAACCAAAGTGCTACACAAAGTTGTTTCATCAAAGTGCACTAAAAAGAAAAATCACAATGCAGGTATATGGCCCTAAAATAGTTACATGAACAGGAAGCAAATACCTTGTGCAATCTACTTCTTATATCAACATATTCTTTTTATGCTCTGCTGTTTTCAAGCACAACATCTCATGCTTGGAAATCTCACAGGTCTTGCTGCTCTGAATTTACCAAAAGCTGTTCTCAGCTGCTTGACTACAAATGAAAGAGACATTTGACACGATGCTTAAATAACAACTGGAGCAAAGGCTAGAAATTAGGTCTGCTTTCTTCCAAGTAGGTCCCTCATCACTAGGCGAGATAATTATGTTCACTCCTATTTTTATTCACTGACTACAGGCTATTTAACAGTTACATGCAACATGAAAGAGATACCGGCACAAGAACCTCTACCAATACAGATGCTCACCACTGGAGAAGACAATGCTCATGTCCCCTAAGGCTGAAGGGTAAACTGGCCATGGGACTCAGGCACCCTGGGTGAGCCCTCTAGTTACCAAATTTTGGAAGAGGAACTAGGTGTGGTTAAGCATGGGCATCTTCTCCTGTTATGCTCAGTGAGGTGCTTGGTTTGTATCTGCTCCTCTGTTGGCACAGGCAAACGCATTTGCATTTGCTAAGGTTAAACAAGCAAAGCAGGTACATAGACATTCAGAAGTATCAGGATTGGGATGCTCGGGGCAGTCTCAGAAACAGAACTTAATAGAGAACAGAGCACCTAAGAGATGTGTTTTAATCCCTAGGAATTCTGTTTCTCACTGTGCTCAGAATACCACATGGGTTTCCACATTCCTTATTCTACAGTGACCTTAGTGCTATGAAGAATAAAACAGTCATGGAGGAGTCACCTAGGGAAGAGGACACTGACAATATTTGCTTTTAGACCTGTTCTTATGATATTTATTCATACTCCTTGTATGGTAAGAGAATTCTCAAGAGAGTAGTTCTAAGTTAGCTACTTACAGAAAGACATAGTGAATATGCACACTGAAGGGAGAAGTAGGCAGGAATTAGGTGTCTATTTCTAAATTTTCAATATTTTAATTTCAATAAAATAAGGTGTCTAGAGAGCTGTATACCTCTTTCCTTGATTTTTTGAAGAGTCCAAATATTGTGAAGAGAGAAAGAAAAAATAATTGCATTTCACTTCTGTTTAAAACCTTACTATCAAATTGATGCTACAGAAGGACCTAAAATATTGAACTGTTGCTAAGACTGCTTCTCAGATGCTTGTTGTTGCAGTCTATTAGAGCAGTTATTTCTCACTCAGCCTTTCCTATCTGAAACACATAATTGATTTCTGTATAAAATTGCAAGACTACTTTTGTAGTATTTGAAGAAAAGTTGAAGCCGTTTGAACACCAAAACATAAATGAAGAATTTACTATTACCAGCAATGTTCTGCAGTTCTGGGCTCCCCAGTTCAAGAAGGACAGGGGATGACTGAAGAGGGTACAAAAAAGAGTTATGAAAATGATTAGAGGACTAGAACATCTGTCTTGCAAAGAGAGGCTGAGCAATCTGTGATTTATTATCCTAGAGAAGGGAAGACTGAGGGAGGAATCTTAACAATGCTTACAAATACTTGAGAGGTGGGTGTCAGGAGGATGGGGTCAGTCTTTTTTAGTGGTGCCCAGTGACAAGACAAGAGGCAAAGGGCACAAACCTGAATATAGGAAGTTCCACCTAAACATGAGGAGGAACTTCTTTACTGTGAGAGTGGCAGAGCACTGGGACAGACTGCCCAGAGAGGTTGCAGAGCGTCCTTCTCTGGAGACATTCAAAACCCATATGGATGCTGTCCTGCTCAGCCTGCTCGAGGTGATCCTGCACTAAGTGTTGGACTAGATCAATATATCAATACCAGGACTGTTTATGTTACAGAAAGCTACTATCATTTCTTCAGAAAATATTCCACCTGTAGTGCAATAGTGTAATGAAAAATTTTTGTCAACTTTACTAAAGTAACATCAATTTTTATGCTATTAGGAAAAAAGCCAAACCAAACAAAATATCCAACTAACACCCAAAACCATATTTTCATTTATCACTGATACAGAATGGAAGTTTGTGCAATAAGAGAAGTACATCCAAATCATGGCTATATTTACCTCCTGAGAACTTTTGCTCATTTCTAATTTAAAAAAGGCAGATTGAGTGTTTCTATTTAAAGAGCAATGATGATTTCATGGTAAAGTTCATGCACAAGTTCAATACAAGTGGAAAGCTAGTATCAATATCTAGTAATTTGAGACAAAAGACTGAGTAAAGTAGGATGCAGTTTGGCATAATTTTAAAATGAGCTGTATGCTTGCAATATCCATAAAATTTAATGTTTATCTAAATAAGCTTTATGTAAAAAATGTCTATGGGGTTTATGCATGCATAATTTTTTTCTCAAATGGACTCAGTTCAACAGAGTAAGCTAAAAAACACTACAGACAGACAAAAAGTCAGTTACAGAAAAATGAGGAGCTCTGGAAAGCGGCATCAGGCCAACACAGGGAAATTTATCAGGCCACTAAGGAGAAAAACTGGTGCGTAGGTCCACTTAGTTGTCAGCACCTGCATGAAGGCTTGAAATCCAGCTCTCTTCTTGCATCTTTTCTTATTCATCATGCATTATCCAGGCTGGTTTAACCCCAGTACAACCCCATTGAAGAATAATACTGATTTCTTCTTAAAATATAACATGTACAGCTGATTGGGACTATAAAGATTTAGTAACTTATAATTTTTTTCCCATCTGTGAACAAATACTCTCAGGAACCAATGCATGTATTATACAGGCTGTTGGCCATAGCCTTTTAAATTCTGATGAAATTACACTAGAAACTCCAGTTTCCAGAACAACAACCAATCTATGTCCTGTGATTGTGAACACAAATATGCAGAGGTTATTTTCGGTTCCAAGTGCTGCAATGAGGCCACCTAAGTCTCAATAGAGCTTGTAAACACCTTTATTTCTGAGAAAAAATTGTCTGCCTAGACACACCATTATCTCCAGGGAGTGAGAAGATGTAAGAAACTGTGCAGACACCAAGGCTGGTGAAGAAGTGGGGGTGAATGAGGTGCTGCAGGTGCCAGAGGAGAAATTCCTCTGCAGCCTGTGGAGAGGCAGACACTATGACCTGGTGGGATGCCTGTGTTGGAGCAAGCTCCTAGCAGCACCTGCAGCCCATATAGAGAGGGGCCCACCGCAGAGCAGGTTTGCTAGGGGCACTTCTGACTCTGTGGGGGACCAGGCTGCAGCAGCCTGTTCCTGAAGGACTGCACCCATGGAAGTGGCCCATGATGGGGATGTTCATGAAGAGCTGAAACCCCATGGGCAAGAACTCACATTGGAGAAGTTTGCAAAGGCCGGTTTCACATAGGTGGGACCCCACGCTGGAGCAGAGACAGAGTGTGAGGAGTCCTTGCCCTGAGGAGGAAGGAGTGGCAGAGACAATTCATAATGAACTGTATAAATGCCCGTTTCCCATTTCTCCCTGTGCCACCTGGGGATGACAAAGGGGCGATGTGATAGCTTTGAGTCTGAGGAGCAGGTCCAGGAAAATTGAAGGAAAAAATGGAAATGTCACAGAGAATGTGATATGTAGTGCAATCATAAAATTGCATTAGGAATATAAAAGGGAAAGAGGAAAAGAAGTCATTGTTAATTTGTGCATTCAAAAGAAATATATTTCTGCTGCCTTCAGACTGTGAAAGAGAACACTGAATAAATATCCTAATAAAGCTATGAGGTATTACCTACTCAAGTGCTACAGGCTGCTGTTTTGCAGATGCTAGTTACAGGTCTGTGGGTCAACACAAGCATTTTTTGACATTATTTTGCTACAGCAATGTACCGGTAGCTATACTATTATCAGGATGGAAAATCTATCCATCCACAGATTACAGAAATGTACGTGTGCATCTACAGAGATACAAAATATTTTGAGAAAGAAAATTCTCACTTCTGTGACTGGCGCCCCCTCACCTCTTCCAGCACTCAAGGAGAAAAAAGTGTTTTCTAAGCTAGCCATGATGAATTTAGTTTCATCTATACATCTAGGAAATAACCATAATGACCTAGTGCTCCACATGTGGGTGTTTTAAAACAGTGAAATGACAACACCAATAGCATTAATCCCTCAGGTAATTACAGTGATCAAAGAAACAGAGAAAAATTGAAGGTTTCAATGGGGAAACTGCTGATTAATTTGTTTACTCCCTGGGATGTGTTGAGGGACTAATTAGCTAAATCACAGTGTTTCTTAAAAGTCTTTGTGTTTCCTAGAAAATAATTAGTTGTTTCATTAAAAAAATAATGAGACACTAGGTAGATGGATATGTAACATTGGAAATGTATGGACATGGGATTTCAGGCTCTTGGTGCACTTTTTTTTTTTTTAAATTATGAGACTTCCTGCAACTACATTCACATGGTGATTGTGAACAGCAGAGTGATGTCTACAATGCATCACATCTCAGTTTCTGTCTCCTGCTGCAACCTATTCTCCATCCAAAGGCTACCAATACATATGGAAGCGCAGCAGCTTCTGCTTACACTCTACTGCTGGTCTCTTCTCAAAGATCAGCTTTGCTCCTAGGTAATACCAGCAACCAAATCATGTGGCTCTTTCCCACTGTGAATTCTTGAACTACAGTTGGCAGTCTTTTGAAGAACTTCAGAGAGCACAAGCCAAAAGCATACCAGTGTCACTCAAACAATTTATAGCCAGATACATGATGAGAGTTGGTCAGTGTGCTAACACTGCTAGGATTTAGGAGTTTAGGTGCATTGAGTTCCTTCTACAGTTCATAAATATGGCTCCATGCCACATACTAAGTCTCTGGCTACTGGAAGGGTTACATTTTAAAATTTTTTTTTAGTGGTGGTGCTGCTGCCACTGGTTAACATTATTTTTACATTTTGCTTGTAGAGATTATTAGTGTTTTAGAAAATAGGGGGAAATTCAGTGAATTGCTGTTAAAGGTGCAATCTGGGGAGGTTAATCTGCAACTGATGGGCTTCTGAACTTACAGAGGATTACTCACTTCTGATAAAGAGGTTAAAAAGGCAGTACAATATCTGCAAAGAACAGACATGTGACACACATAAATAAAATGTCAAGGTATGATTGTTACAGGATGCTGATAACTATAAATGAAAATGGGGTGGAGGGTGAGGTGAATGGGGTGGAGAAAGCTAGGACCCTGCCAGCAAAACAAATGGAAAAGCGAAATAACTGTCTTTACCAAGTGTGAATCCAATCCACAAGATAAAACGCAGAGACTAACATATCTCTCAAAGATTAAAGAAAGCTTGTATGGATCTCTGAATAAGACACAAATAGACATGGTAACAGTAAGAATAGTTTTTTCTTGTGGCTGTTGACTGCATTTGATTTGTTTCTTACTGAAAATGGTTTCTGACTAGGCAGTTGTTAAAGGTAACTGTGCTTCTGTATGTGTGGAATGTTTGCTATGCATGCAAAAAAAAATTGCATGAAAAGGACCGTCACATGAAGGAAGTAGAGAAATTCCTATCAAGGCCCACTGTGAGAAGAATTAATTATGTTCCTGAATCAAGGCAGTAGAAAGAATGATAAAGAACTTGGATACTGCTTTGTGCTAATTATCTAAAAGTTAGATGGAAAGAAAGCAAGAGTGCTTACCTGTTTTTTAAACAGATACAGTACATGGGTTGCAGAGTAAAGTGAAGTCTGCATGGATGGGAGGCCTCAGGTCAAGATCAGCTCTGACAGGTTAGGCAACGACTGCCTGACACTGCAAAAATGTGAAAAAGCGTTTAAAAATGGTCAGCTGGAAGATACAAAAAAGATTCAGGGAAAGAAAGTGGGGCAGCAATTAAAAAAAGAAAGAAAACTCTCAAGGGAAGCATTTAAGACATGTATATACATATGTGCATTTTATTGTATCTCCTTTTCTTCTGTCTAAATAAATAAGAGTAGGAGAGTAGTAGAAATATCAGGGTACCCTGGGATAGCATGAGTGTTCTTGAAACTTATGTAACATTCACATTGATAGGTATTTCTACATGAGCTATCACACACAATATCCTTAAATCATTTCAAGTTGTTCAGGTCAGAATATATAATACAATTTTTCACAGAACAGAAATTAGTGCATAGACTTATTAATAGACCAAGATATCCTTTAAGAAAGGCACCCACTACTTCCCAAAATGAAATGAACAAATATTACATATAAATTTGTATTAGACCTATCAATTACATATATCATTGCCCTGTACTCCATCACTAAAAGTCATCACCCTGTTCTTTATATTTTCTCATATTTCTTCTTTTTTCCCCTACTACGTGGTTTTTGTTTGTGGTATGGGTTTTGGTTTTTTCGAAGTACCTAGTCTCAGCTGTACGTGATGTACCTTAGTTATCAAAAACTGTAAACTAAAGTCTGGTCTAGGACACTTAAACCTTTGTGAAATACCACCCACCGATAGTTCAGGTATTTAGGTATTTCTTTCCCATCATGAGTTTTGTTTTCTATGAAGTGTAATTCACAATGCCAAAACATCGAGTGTTTGTAAATTTTTAATTTCTTGTTGGTACTTTGGTATTAAAAAAAAGAAAAAAAAAGGGGAAAAAAAGAAACAAAAATGGTTATTGAAATCCTTAGTGGACTACTCATTACATCCGGAAGTTCATGCTGCATCACGGCAAGGATTGCCAAACTCAATTTGGAGAAAGCATAGTGCATAGAAACTTTCTTAGAACAAAGAACAAAGTGAATGCCAGAAAAGAAAGTAAGTAAAAGGAAAGTAAGAAAGTAAGAAAGTAAGTAAAAGGGAGTGGGATATCTCTGCTGTATTTTGGTCAAGAAAATTTTAAGTTGTTTACTGGGAGCTGGTCCTACGAAGTAGCACTGTCATTTCCCAATGAAATGATGTGAAATTCCAGTTGATTTGGAATATGCTTTAAAATGATCCAGCTGCTATAAATCCAGAAACAGGTGTCTAAGTCAAGTTTTTGAGAATTTGTACCTGAGGCTGTTAGCGTGACTAAGTTTAGAATTGTAGTTCTGCATAGCTGGGTTCTGATGGAAAAGGAGGGGCTGCAATGGTGGCTTCTACAAGAAGCAGAAGCAGGCAGAAGCTCTCTGCAGGCCCCACTGACTAAACACTATCCAGCTCAAGGCCAGAGTCATTGCTGACCAAGGCTGAGCTCATCAGCGATGGTCACAGCACCCCTTGGAATCACAGTTAGGGGAAAAAAAACCCTTCTTTTTGCCACCAGAGAAGGGAGTGAGAAGATGTAAAAAGCTGTGCAGACACCAAGGCCAGTGAAGAAGGAGGTGGGGAGGAGGCACCCAAGATGCAGGAGAGAAAGATTTCCCTGCATCCCGTGGAGAAACCCACGGCGGAACGAGTGTCCCCCCACAGCCCATGGAAAAGGCCAAGACCCCACTTCAGCCAGTGGAGAGACATACAGCAGCTGGTGTGACCCAGGTTGGAGGAAGCTCCTGCCAGCACTTGCAGCCCATGGAGAGAGACAGAGACACAGAGATGAACGAGGGGGAGAGAGACCCACACCGGAGCAGGTTTGCTGAGGGGGAGGCTAGTGACTCCTTGGAGGACCGGACTGGAGCAGTCTGGGCCTGAGACACTGCGAGACATTCTATGATTTATGATTGCACCCCATAGCAGTGACCCACGCTGAAGCCCTGTGGGATAGGAATCTTATTGTAATAGTTTGTGGAGGACTGTGTCCCATGGGTGGAACCCCACTGTATTGCAGGGGAAGGATGTGAGGAATGTTCCACCAGCTAAGAAGGAAAACAAGTTGCGAGGAACTGACTGAAACCCCCATTCCTCCCCCTCCCCCTGTGCCACAATAAGGGGGAAAAGAGAGAGAAATCATGACTAAAGTGAAGTCTGCTAAGAAGGGATGGGAGGAGGGAAGTGTTTTAAGATCTGGTCACACTTCTCATTATCCAACTCTGGTTTCACTGTGTGCAGTCCAGTGTGATAAATTAGGGAGTTTTCTTTCCATTATTCTTTGTTGAGTCTGTGTAGACCATGACTCTGATTGTGGAATGATCTCTCCCTGTTCTTATTTCTGATTCTCAACAACAGTGCATACTGCAGATGTACTTCACCTGTGAACAAATTCACTTCATTTTCCTGTTTGCTTGTGCAAAAAAGACTTTAAATACTTAAATTCTTTAAGTCAGTCCCCAGAGAATAACCCTTTTCCCTTTCAAATATAGGACTGTTTACTCAGGTCCCTTTGTAAGACCACACTACAGATTAGTGTGTGGTGAAAAATGCCAGAGAAGAGATCAAAAATGCTTATAAGGAAAACTCTAGTCTGTAACAACCACAAAGTACTCATGGTACTTTGAAGTTGGTGCTCTACGCTTATTCCAGACAACTGCTAATTCCTGCCCTCTGTAAGATTTTCATTCATAAAATTATAAATGCAATGTTTACTTAGCACTTAGCCCGTTCATAATTTTCTGTTTCTGTAGGAGTCACTTTATACTATACCTATTAATTACATTGCCTACTAGGAAAGTGGTATGTACACAAAGCTGAGTTCTAAGGTTTTATCCACCACAAACTCTTTATGTCAAGGCAGTTTTGACTTCAGGGGGCTCTCAAGCACTGCAACAGGCTGCCCAGGGAAGTGGCAGAGTGACCACCTCTGTCGATACTTAAAAGAGGTGTAGATGTGGCATTTAGGAACATGGTTTGGTGGTGGACTTGGCCATGTTAGGTTAACAATTGGTCCTTTCCAAATTAAATGATTCAATGATACAATAATCCACTGATTCAGTGGTTCAATGATTCAATGATCTGTATCTCCACACCAACATGGTAAATTGTTGCTGCAGTGGATACTGACCAAATCTGTTTCTAGAAATGAGTAGATGAATACCATTATTAGAATATCAGAGTAAATACTATTTACTAAGACTAAGGTAGAAGTCTGATTTCATTACCTGGAAAAAAGATAGCAAAAGAGATGTTGCACTTGTTTCCTAATGAAAAGATAAATGAGATTTACACCACTTAACCAGAAGGGAGGAGCTGGCTCCAAAAGCACAGTAGAATTTCAGCACTGTGCACTCTTTAGCAGGGTTGTAGGTATTCACCCATCTTCTGCTTAACACACTCAAAAGTAAAGCAAGTGAGATGCTGCTGCAAAAGAACTTATTCTCAAAACTTGCTCTCCCACATTTGTGCAAAACTATAGCAGCTGGACAGATATCCACAAATCCCCAGGGATGATTTATAGCCCCAGGCAATTGTCCTAATGTTGCAAGCTGAAATCTGGCAACATAGCAGCCTGCTGCTGCTAAAATAATTACAGGAGCTGAATAGAGAAGATGTGTTTTCAAGCCAAGCCATTTGGACATATTAACGTTTGGAGAGTGAGCCCAAACAGACATTTAACATAGATTTAAAAACTGTTTTGTAATTAATTTAAAATGCATTCTTTTTTAAAGTTATTTATGTATTGCAGATAGGAATGGAATGCTTGCAAACAATTGAGCCTTTTATGTTCAGAATTAATGCTTTTTAATAAACATTCAAAGCCCTCTCCTCCCAGGTAATTGATTAAGCAAATGGATGGCCTCAGAGAGTGTGCCGTGAACTTTAGTGGAGTAGAAAATGAGCATAAGAGATTGACTATAACATATAATTTATCAGATTAGAGCTTTAGCAAGTGCCAGGGAACCCATGGAAACTCAGTTGATGGTACGAGAAATAACGTAAAAAACACAGCTCATGTTGATATGTGAAATAATACTGTGCTTACCTATAATATGCAAACTGTGCTGCATAACTGAACTGCCATTGTTGAAGGCAGTGTCAAAGGTCTACTACAATAAAACTATAAAGGATGGACATGATACAACCATGACCAGGTTTTTAGGTTTAGAGTAACTGTAGTTGTTCCAATTTCTTTATTTTTTGCTACAGTGAGCTCTACCTACACTCTCTGTATGATGTGGGAAGTGGATATTGCTGTTTGCTGCATGGTTCATTAATTCATCTTTGGCCAACCTTGGCAGTTGTAGAAAAACAAAAGGAGGTGACTGTAGCAACAAAGATGCTGTTCAGATCCCCATGAAGAATGATGTTGCTGCGTAGTAGAGGGGAGGGCTCTGCCTGTAACATATCTCATCCCACTGTGCAAAGGATAGTAGTTGCCCTGGTTACACCTTCCCACACGCCTTCTGGAGTTTAGCTTTAAAGGCTTTATAGGCCTTGTCATGCTACCCTGTTTTCCAGTTCCTCTTTCTAGTTGAAGTGATAGCCTGTGCATTTAGTCTAATCTATCATTCACAACATGCTGACCGTTATGGAATGGCAGATGCAAGATAAAAAAGAATAGGAAAACTCTTGTTATCGGTGTTTGTTTTACTCACCCTTCTCCACTTAAAAGTAAATATAACTGTGATTTTAAAAGTAGTGAAGCCCAATCTTAATAGCCAAAAGCCAAGAAAATTGCAGCTAGTGCTGAGATGTTTTTGGTTTTCATAGCTTACTGTGCAGGATGCAAATAATCCTTCTTGATATAGCTGTACTCCCCATAAAAGCTGTAATATCATTGGCAGTAAACTTCATTCATCATTTTGAATTAACCCTGAATTGCACTCTACATCTTTCCATGTCAAAAGCATACTTCATCTATGGAAGCTTGCCTAAGAAGTCCACTGATTTTTACTGCAATGCCCAGTGACCCAAACTGTGATTTATAGATTTTATAGGCATGCAGCCTTTGACAACCACTGTCTAGCATTTGCTAGAAATAAACTTAGAAAAGAATTTATTTTCTCACACTGTGCAAGTCCTTCCTCCAGCTGGAGATCTGACTTTTGGAAAGGGATGTTTGGAGATGTTTTGTCCTTCTATACTATGAACAACATGATATGTCTATCACCATGAAATTATTTCAAATACCAAAAAGGTACTTTGAGAGCTACCCTGTCTAGATACACCTGGCAAATAAGCTCAGTAGGGCAACAGTCTGGGATTTTTGCTTTCAAAATTAAGTCAGAAATTTAGGAAAAGGAAAGAGAGTGGTAGGCAACTCCAAACTACTATTCAGCTATTAAAGACAGTTAATGAAAACCAAGTAAGAAAGTCTTATCTACTAATAAGTATCTGCTATGTTGTAAAAACAGAAATTGTCAAGATAACATGCAAATATCTTAAATATACTTTTCGTTTTTTACATTGATGGCTGAAATTACTGAAGAATGATGGCAATGAACTAATCTCTGTGTCAACAGATTCAGACTTTGCTTAGATATCCTCTGAGATGAAGGATGTAAGTGCCAGCCCTTTATGTCTGTTAGGATTATTTTAGTTTTTTGACAAGGTATTACCCAATATATAACAGATCCATTTCAGCAATGTGTTTTATTTTCATCACTAAAAATCTAAGTCCGAGTAGAGTGTCTGCCTTTTCTATTTCATAATCAGACAGCAGGGTAAGCAGTAAATGGCACAGATAATTTTTAGATAAGATACAGATAATCTTACCCTGTTCTTCTAATATACAGCAGAACATGGAAACTAAAAACAAGGCAATTACCAATATTCAGAGAGCTTCTTGCACAACAGCCCGTCACTCAGCTACATGCTTCTGGCATTAGTTTCCCTGCTATCTTTAGAATCAGAAAATCCAAGTAGAACATATTCAAGGATGAAACTACATTCATCCCACCCATAGATGGATCTGTCTCCACAACAGCAGCCCATCTGACTGGTGCTGGGAGTATTTGCCATATCTTAGCCAGGAACTTAGAAAGAAGTCCCTTGAGTTAAATATATAGCTGAAAGTGTAGAGAAATACTGAAGGAGAATGAAAAGAAAACAAACAAAAATCCTCACCCTGGAGCTTCTTCATCCCTGCTTTTTACTATCAGAAATAATTAAGACCCCAAACCCAACCAGCTATTTGCATGAGATAATGCCATCCCATAGAAACTCACAGTAAATTAACAGACTTGTCTTATTGCCAAAACTTACTTATCAAGTAAGACAATTCCTTACAGGAAAATCCTGTGCACATTTTTAATGGTGCAAATCAAGATTCACTGTGAAAAACTGTGGCTCTATATGCATTCCTAAAAAGCATCTGCAGCAAAACCCATAGCATCTTGGGAGGCTGGGGGAAGGGAAGGCTTCTTCTGCTTGATCTGTGCTGTCTGTGGCAAGGCAGCAACATGAACAAATGCTGCAGAGGTGTTCTGCATCCCTTTCAACTCTGCAAGGCAAGAGAACATAAAATACACCCTCAAGCATGGCATGTTCTATAGCAGCTGTTCTAGTGTTCATAGGCTTGCAAGATCAAATATTTTTATGGTACTACTAACTTGTAGATTGACAGAGATATATATTCACAATGAGAGATATAAACCAGAAGTTTCTTGGCTCCAACAGATATCTGTCAAGCATGTAAAATGTCATCGCAAATGTTTCTTATTTAAAACAACCAAGAGGGATCTGGGTTAATTTTCTCTTTTTAAAATAATATGGTGATTGTATTTTCCATTTAGCTACTACTGCCAAAATATGTTGCAACTTACTACAGTGGCCAATTGAGTTCTTTCCCAGACTTAAAAAAAAAAGAACTTTTAATTAATAATTAAATTTTCAGCACTTTTGAACCATCTGACATGATCATTTCACATATGTGCCTGTTAAAGTTCAGTGTTAGAAAATTAGAAATTACTGAGATGGTGAAGCTAAAGTTGGTAACAAAAATGCCAACAATTGTCTAACAGGTTCCGTGAGTTTCAAAACCATGAAATGGCTTTTGTAAATCTGAAGTAATTAATGGCAAGATATTCAGTCTCAGTGTTAAAGTGATCCATTCTATCAACCCTAACAGGCATTAGAGGCAAAAAAGGCAAAGCCTAAATTTGTCACCAGTGTAAAAGGAATGCTGTCTATGAAATTACTTACAGACCTTTAAAGCCAACACTTATTTTGTTGACTTTGACTTAGATCTCCATATTAAAACATGACAGCACATTACTTCTATAATACTACTCAAAATATTATAAGCAAAATAAAAGAACCTAAATTACCTGCTAAAGTCAGACTAGTCATCAGCAGTACCTTCTCATCCTAAATCATACCTTGATATCTGTAATAAAAGGAAAGGCAACAACTTTCCTTGTTTTGTTAGATAGAAGTATCTTTTTTCAAGATAGGTTATTTATACTAGCAGTACCTTCCAACAAGTGCAATATCAATTTTATTTCTAAAACAAGGAGGGTATGGAAATATGAGGTTATTTTATTCAGGTCATCAAAGCCCAGCATGAAACCAAGCAATGAATTTCAGATTAATTTTGTTCCAGCTTTCTGCCCTCGTGCCTGCAGCCTTCCAGTGAAAACATGCAAGAAAAAATAAAAAACTTAGTAAAGTATTAATATTTAATATGAAAAAGAGATATGAAAGATAAGCATCTTACAAAGAAGTAGCACTCAGAGATATGCTATAAAATAGTCTGTTTAAACGTCAGCCATGAAATATTGTTTATAACAGGCTTCTTCTCTAGTGCCTGTTTGAAATTCTGTAAAAAACAAAGTTCTTTAGATAAGTAGATAATTCATGGAATAGATTAAGGCTGTCCTAAGAGGATGAAATTTCCTTTACATAAAAAAGACATGCTTATGTTAAAAATAGATTTTTTTTTTAAGGGGTTGTCTCCAAAGGTTCACATTTATGTATTTTTCGGTAGTGAGGCAGGGGAGAGCTGACAATGTGTAAGCCGGAATATAGCTAATACATTTATGACTGCTCAGAAGAGGCTATGGATATTTTGCATACCTGACTGCCCTTATCCAGTTTGCTCATGACCTGCATTTTCCTTGCTAGTCTTCCTTGAACAAGTCATTATTAGGGTAAACATCATGAAAGTAGAAAACAGTAAATAGTTGTTGATGAATTTGTTATATAATTGCAACTACATTTGAGTGAGTTACAAAACCCTTCAACCAAGGAAACCTCTGACTTCAAAAGTATGATATTGAGAAGCCCTTTTGGAGCTTTTCACAGCCTTCATTTAGAGACACAATTCTCCCATTTCACATGTAGGCATTTATACAGTGTAAATGAAAAGTGGAAATAAAATATTAGCAGCGACAGCATAGCATAACCACTTCTTCACTTGACCTATTTCCAGACACTGGAGAATTAGGAGGGATCAGCTACATTGGCAAGGCTGACTGTGATGCTGCCTCAGGGCCCAGAAAGGTTCCCTTTCTTTTTTAGATTTTCTTGTGCAATTTGCTTACACCCTGGCACAGACTTTGCAAAAGGTCTTACTCCTCCCTCCCCTTAATAATGAATTAGTACAGAAGAAGAGATGAAATCCTGAAATTGCTTGTCAAACAGCAGCAAAAGCAATTGACATACACCCTGAGTATAACCAACTCTATAGACCACAAAAGAAAGAATGAAAGCTTTTTACATGAGTCTCCAATAAAGGGAAGCAAAAAACAAACTGTATGTGGGCATTCTTGACTTAAACCACAAAGTCCTGAGAAACAATTTCTACAGATTGCTGTGGCTTCTCTTGTCTGAGGTCCCCGGCTATTATTCAGAGGCTTTCGGGAAGATGATCCCAAACTAACAGGATTTTGGAAGAGCCTCCATTCCAATTATTACTCCATAAATTTAAGCATGACATTTAACTACAGAAGCTAATTTCTCAATGCTCCAATTACTGACACATACAGGCCTTATGGCATGGAACCTAAAGAATCCATGCTACACGTTTCTGTTTTTTCAAATCCAAAAGAAATGTGGAAAAAGAAAAAGCACTCTGAAATCACAGATGAAAGCTGAAGCTTTCAGAATTAAAACATTGATTTTCTAATTTTTCCTTCTCATGTTTTCCAGGACAAACTCCACCCCTGTATTCTTTCTGCCTTTATTTGCTGATTGAATGGGGACTGCAGATTTCTGAAAATTATAGTAAAGAACAACTTCAATCATTTCAGAAAAATTTAATAGAAACAATTTCTCTATTAGTTTAAAGTAATTGTTACAAAGGTTAGATTTTTCCACTTGCCGTTGTATTTGGTATTCTATGAACAGAATTACTAGATTCCCAACTACAAATTAACTAAAACTGTGAGATGACTAAGAAAACACTTACTGTGAGGAAGTGGGGTAACACTGGCAGGTGAAATATGAAGGCTGGGAGCTACCCATGATAGATTCATCCTGAGACAAGGGAAGCATTATGAGAGCTGCAACACCGGAGAGACAACTGCAACCACCCATAATATATATGATATTTTGCCCCTTCATTCACACTGTTTTGGTCAGTATACCCTGTGTATCAAACCAAAGAGGGAAAAAGAGAAACACATTTACTGTTCAGTGTGTTTCTGAAATTGTGGTTTCTGGAACAGTTTCTCACAGTCTGAGAGCCTGTTGGGAAGTTTACTACAGACACACTTTAAAATTCTGAGGTTTAGTCTTTTAAAATAGTTCTATTATATTCAAACCATTTTATCAGTGCTATTCAACTGATTATAGTTACACTAATGAGCTTCAGAGCTACTGAATTCTCAGGCAGAACTTTGTAAATACAGGGGTTAATTTTCCAGTAAAGAAAAATACTTGAATGTGTGGCTGAATAGAAACAGGGAATGCAAATCTAACCTCTGAGTTTGGTTCAAGGACAAGTAGGCAACAGTGAACACTTTGGACAAATCCTGAAGTGCACTGTATATATTTATGACTCTAAAACCCAACACTCTTAAACACAAAATAAATGTGAACACGGGGAAATGAAATTTCATGCACAGCTTGACACTGTAGTTTTTATTTTTGTGCAAATTTTTTCATGCCCTTTGGTGTGAAGGATGTACATGTGCCCCATTCATTATAAATCCCCCCATGAAAACCACTGACCAGCCTACATCTGTGATATAAATGAAGACACCTCTGAGAAAGTCCAGTTTAGTATGTGAGGTTGAGGAGGAAACAGGCAGGAGAGTGCTGTCATCGACACAAACATACAGCAAGTAGACTTGTTCTCCCCTTCTTCTCTTGATCATGTCCTCCCCTCCTCTCACAGTGGTCAGGCCACCAGCTTCAAACCTAGACTTCTGCTTCATCACCAGGAAATATCTGCTGCAGTCTGCAGATTAGGCTACCAGGAGCTTCTGTCACAGTGATGCTCCTGGACATGGGCTGCAAAAGTAAAGTATGAACATGGAGATATGCTGCCAGTGGTGGCCTTGCCTTGCAAGGACTCCAGCAGAAGCACATGAACACACTGCGGCATTGTATATACAATTTCTATCAGTGAATGGTAGGTTTTCATTTCTTCACAGACACACACAAGGACAGGACAGGTCTTGCATCCTACCAGCTTTCCCATGTGTCAGAGCTACACATGGTCCACATAGGAGGCCAGGAGAGGCCTGGTCTCTTTTAAATAAGCCCTCCCTAAGATCCAGAACAGTTTCTGGGCTGGTTTGTGACCCCTTTCCAAGGAAAAATATGCAGAAAGGCACTGCAGGAAAGCTTCAGGTCCAGCTTGGCTCTGAGATGCTGAAGCAGAGGACAGGAGGCACAGAAGGGCAGTGCTACAGACACCAGCTGCCTCTACAAAACCTGGAGTGGAGCTGCTGCACCTGAGCTTGTGGTCACCCCTCAAGGGTGGAGAGGCTTCCACCTCTGTTTCACCACCAGGCCAAACATTTTGCATCTCTGGGTGCATGCTCAACCTCCTGCAGCTAGGTTCTCAGCCTTGTCTGCAGGAGTACTTCTCTTGGGCAAGCTTCAAAAATAACTCATGGCATAACAATGCCCATGTTTCCCCATTCTGTCTAAATACACTTACTATATGTGTATGTTTTAACTGGGGAAAATCTCTTGTGGTTTTTCACTCTATACAATGTCTGGTGGAGCCAGACAGACTGGTGAGGCAGGGAGCAGAGGAGCTCCTGCTGGGGTAGCTCCTGTCTAGGGTAGAAAACCTTCATACTGCAAAATGCTTCACTTCATGTGCAACAGCTGGATAAGGTGGGAGGATGCACTGGGATGTGTATTTGGAAGGGAAATTGTTGTAATTGTTGTGTGCTCTGAGGACTGCCCAGAGGGATGGCAGGCAGCTATGGAGGGGGTCATGGAGCATTGGGGGCTCATGGTATGCAGCCTGCCCGCAGTGCACAGTGTACAGGCATCATGGGGAAGCGGCATTTATTTCTCTTGCTGCCACCCCATGGAAAGATGGCCTCAGTCCAGACCTGCCTAAACACCTCTGAGCAATTGTGTCTGTCCAAGACAGGGATAAAACCTATGGAAGGACTTGCACAGCTGTTTTCAACAGTGGGATCAGGGCTACAGGTCCTGTAGGTACCACAGAGAGCATCATGCATACTGGGACACAGTGACTTTCTCCCTCAGAATAAAGCAAATTAATCATGTATATGCTCTGGTTTATGCCAAGATACCTCCATTCTCACAGATTCTTCCTGATAGCTGGAAACAACCAGTGCTATGATACATGTTAGTGATTACATAATGACATAAGGCGTATTACTTTCTGCTTTCATCAAGTAGCAAAAACACTTACAAAGGTTACATTCCGATTTACAGAAGTGAACTGGATTATTTTTTAACAGCTGTACCAGAGACATTCCATATTAAAGCAACAACAGAAAGTACACTTATTTAAAGAGAGCTTTCAAAATTACATGCATGGCTTATGTATTATTATTTCTATTCATAATTAATGGAAATGTAACATTTTTCACTAATGGAAAACAACCACTGCAAAGAGCACTTTGATTGCATTATATTTATTACACATCTTAGGAACTAAAAATGCACTTAACCTGTAATTAAGGTTACACAATAAAAGCTTTGTAAATATTGCAGTTGGGAAGTATCCTCTCAACATCACATACTACCATTAGGCAAAAATACTTGCTCTAAGGGCTGTCTCTTTGAAATGATGAGATGATTTTTCTGAAGGAAAAAAAATGAAGGAAAGAAAAATCCTAAATGCAGCACTGCCTTGTTTCAGCCTTCAAGCTTACTTGGCAAGCGATGCCTGCTTAATCAACACTGCATGTGAGCAGAAAAGTTAAAAAAATGTCTATGGTCTGAAAGTCTATGGTCTGAAATTTCTTTCACTTCTATATGTGGAATCAAACCAAATGGAAAAAAGAAACCTAAAAATCCAAACAGCCCCCCTCGCCCCCCCCAAAAAAAACCAAAAAACAACAAACCCAAAACTGATGGGCAAAAAGTGCAGAAGAAAAATCCTCACATTTTTTGCCTGGGAACTACCCCATTCCATAGTAGCATACAGCGAAGTGGATAAGGGTGTTTGGTCTACCCTGTATGGAGGGTACTGACTCTTGATTTCACCCAATTTCTGTTCAGCTTTCTTCCCTTTGGCCATAACGTACTCCTGACTTTCAGGCTTTATGAAGAGAAGATGGATCCTAGTATGCTATAGAAAACAGAGAGGAAGTGTGTAAACATCAAGATCTTATCTTGCTGTGCCCTCTGAACAGGGCCATGCCTAACCCCACAGTCACACAAACACTACCCTGCCAAGACCATGACAACAGTCATATTCCACAAAATGTGCCATGTATTCCTATCTTGTTACCCACCTAAACAAGCTCTAAGTTTCTCATTTTGTGATGTTTAGCAACTCGGTTTGAACTTAGGAATATTTATATTTCAGTTTCAAAAAAGAGGAAAGAAGATCAAGTGACATAAATAAACCTCAGGTTACTTGCAAGTTCCTTGCATTGTTTCAAAAGAAATCTCAAACTCAAAAGCAATAAATTTTTTTCTTAGGAGTAATGAACATCAAAGCCTTCGGCTCAATATTTAATCAGTGTACTCCAAAAAATATTCCAGTGATGATTCATCTTCTAGGCATATGGAATTATTTATAATTATACATGAAAAAAACCACAAACCAAATCATCCTTTTAAAATTAATTTTTCCCCTTTTGTCTTTAGAAACTTTGCCTGACATCCCAGTGGATTGATTTATTAAATAACCTTGCAATTCATAAACAGTCTAGAACCAGTTCAAAGGAAAATGCCAACTGGAATGTTTCTGGTGCACTTTGGAGAATTCTAAGTACTCTATAGATGACCTGCACATGCCACATGCTTACAGAAACAATTTAATTCCTAGTAATCTTGAGGGAGAAATGAACTCTTCATGACAAGTCATATCCTGATATTGTGTGAACAAGCAACAAGGAAAGGTGGAGGAGAGACTTTAAGGCATTAGCATTTCTCTTTCAATTATCCAGTGTGGCAGCTGTTTTTAGTGTTAATGATGGCTTTATCACTAACCAGAGTTATCAGCAGTTACTGCAGATTACGATTCTGTGTTAGCATTTCTTACACATTTTTCTGGTGTTTAGCTTCCCCACCAGACATGAGCACTGGGAGGGGAGAAAAACCATGTTGCTGCAGCTGTAAGTTAGGTTTTTTAGAATTATGTGAGACCTTCGTGAGCCTGGTAGTAGACTGATTACAGGCCACAGACTGCAGATCTCTCACAGCCACTGTTCAGCACATTTTCATTTGAAGTGTGCACAACATTTTATGTGGAACAATTTATCACTGATCCTACATTGAAGGTTAAGGTCAGAACTTCTGGCATTAGAAGGAAGGATATCCCTTAGATGCCGCATCTGTTCATGGTCATAAAAGGGGTTTTTTTCCACTCTTACAACACAGTCTGTCTCTGAATTCTGCTCATGGTGCTGTGTGACTTGCAAGGGATGCAGAGAGTCATGACAAGGACAGACAGATCTGGGAATAGGAGGCAGGAGAAAAGATGCTACAGAAGGAATTTGAGCAAATTTTGCCAGAAATTTATCAGTGTTTCCTGCCATAATACGTCTGCCAACTAAACACAATTATTTTTTTCCCTTCTTATACGCATCCTTTCCTTTTAATACAGTGCATACCATACAGAAGGTTTAATTGCTTGTTAAAAAAGCAACAACGAACCCCACACATTAGGTCCATTTCAGACACCCCTGCTAGGTGTCAGAATGTCTCCTGTTGTCTAGCCTATATATTATTGAGAAATAATGACAGTAAATAGTCTCCTTTTGACCTTTTTCGCAAATCCCTACCTAGGTAGAATTGTTATGATTTTTTTAAAGGGTGTTTACATTCAAATAAAAAAAAAAAATTGAAACATTGGCCTTGAAGTATCTCAATTAAATCCAAACTGTCTTCAGCTGTTGTGCCTCAAGCTCTTCATTTTCTCAGTAATCTGGCTGCCGTATCTTGTTCTCATTGTTTTTCTCCTTTTGCCTCAACAGACAGCTGTTACCCACTGCAAAAATACAGAATAAATAGGGGATATTTTAATAAAATGTTATCCCTAGCATTGAAACAAAAATTTCTACTAGTCATTGCCTGCCACAGCTGTGAGAATTAACCACAGAAGTCAGCCCCTCAGTTTGTCTTCAATCCTACTGCTACCCACATAATGTTAACAATCCTGCAGCATGATGATGCAAAATTCAAACTCTTTAGAGATTAGTCACAGATCATATAATGCTAACAGTCATTGTGGCTCCAGTTCAATCCAAGTATTTGTCTAATATTTTAATTTTATGGTACTCAGTGGATATGAGGGTTCCATACACAAAAGTAGGATCTCTTCAAAAGAGCTAATATTCCTACTAGGAAGAGAACTCAAAGGTAGTAAAGGGACATGTGGATAGAGTGATTCCATCCAAAGCTTTACAGCTGTTGTGGTTTAGACGCTGAACCCAGGACAACAGCATATCAGAAAGTGGATGTCATGGTGCAGATGTCTATCACTACTTTCAGACCAACCTGCAGATGAAGCCATATCTATGAATTGAATGACAGAGTCAATGTAGATAAAGTTCTCTGCAGGAAGACAAAGAAAAAAAATGAATAGGAATTATGTAGCTGACTTACATTAGAAAAAGAATAGAATTCAAATTAATATTTCTGTATCATATTCTAGGGTTTAATGTATTAATATTTATGGACAAACAAAAGCCTCTTTCATTCATAAAACTTCAGGGAATTCAGGATTTGCATTTCACTCAATTTTAAAAGTTAGCTGAATAATATTAATTTAAAGAGCAGACTGCAAATGATCATCATTAAATGTTTTCTGAGAAGAACAGAAACCTGGATGACATAATATGTGTAATTGCACTTCATACTAATTAACTGAGAATTTCATCAAAATTAATTAGCATCCTATTGGGTACATAAGGGTAGATAAAGTATGGCTATAAAACAGGTTTTGATGGTAATCAAAAAGAGGAATTTTAATGTACTGCACTGTCATTAGTGGTCTGTCTCCTAAGACCAGTTTTGCTAGATTATTCTTGATTCACAAAAATTGTAGTGTAATACAGTTCCTCTTTTTTTCTTTTTTGCAACAACCAAAAGAAAAAAAAATTTAGGAAAATTTAGGCAGCTTAACCTTAAATTCCAGAATGTTTATTGCAGTGTTTTGCTTCCACATGTGAAGATTGCCAGCTCTTTTAAAGGTTCAGTTCAGATCATAGAATCATAGAATCATAGAGTGGTCTGGGTTGGAAGGTATCCCAAGGATCATAGAGTTCCAACCCTCCTGCCACAGGCAGGGCCACCAACCTCCAGGCCTGGATGTACACAAGGTTCCCCAAGTCTTAAGTTCTGTCCCTTCAGGAAAATAAGGTTAACTCCAAAGACTGAAGTCCTGGAATTTCGAATTACATTATCAGTGTAGGAAAAAGTAATTGAGATAAGCCCTAAACAGGAACAATTTTTCTTATATTTACTGGATTGATGGTTTGGGAAAGAAACTCTTGTTCCACCCACACTCCCTAACCTAGCTTCTTCAATCCTTTAAGAGAATCTAAACTGCTACTAACTCTTCCACCAGGATGCTTAATTCCAAGCTCTGTTGAATCTTCTGATGTCTTCTAGACCTCTTTAGTTACCTCTTACAGTGCTGTTGTCCTTGTTTAGCTACAAGCAGAACCTAAACCCACCGAGACTCCTTCCAAAACCTGCTGTCCATTAAAATTGCTTTCCATCCACTGGTGGTAAGCAACGACTCATTATCATCTTCCATCTCACTGGCATGTAAATCTAGATGCATTTAGGTCTCTGCACAAAATACAAAAACTAATGGAATGCAAGGAGCAGAAAACAGGAAGGAAAGCTTCATTTCTCATCAGTTAAACGGTTTAATGAACCTCTTAGAAAAACTGATGGAATGCAATATTGCAGACTTTTTTAATCTCAGTGTAAACTTTCTTCTCTGTATTAGTATTATCTCTAAGCCACAATCTATGTTGCCAACATGAGAAAATCAACTTTTCTACTACTGGCTGAAATGCATTATCAGTTGTGCACTGCATATATACAGTGAATACACTTGCAAGCATGACAGAACAAACCTGAGCACATCACTCTGTGCAGAGGTTGACATACAGTCTTCAGTGTTCTAGTTGAAAACCAGTTAATGCCCAGTTCATGACACTGGTTGATGATATCGTAAAGCAAAAAAAATCCCAGCATTGTCACTGGCACTTTGTGGAAAAAGTTGGTGGAAAAGGCAGTCAATTTGACATTTTCTATATTGTAATAATAGTGTTAGGGTATTCTCTGGTGTAAAAAAGCAACTTCAAACTTAACTAATTTCTCTAAGTTGTTAACTAGAATAAGGTTTCAAGAATCAGACCTTCCACACACATAGCATATATGATACAGTTACTTTAAAAGTCCATGGATCTACAAAGGGAAGAGAGATCTGTGTAGTGATGGTCGAAACTAGTTTAATAGGTAGTGAACCTTTCTGGGGTTTGCCTTAAATTTGGTCTCAGGATTTCCCCGATCCATATCCTCACTTGAGTACCTTATTTCTGTTCTACTAACCCATGCAGCTATTGTCTTAAAAATGATGCTGTCCTTAACCTGAAGCCTTATTTGCTTACCACATCAGAGGCAAGCAGCAAAGATGATTCATGGGCCTTTCCTGGTCCAAAGCCAAAGGTAGCTACAGCTCTGCCTCAGTTTCATTCTTATCCTAATAACTCTTTCCAGCTCAGGACACAGAAAGGAAGGCTAAACCTTCTGGCACTTCCAGCATGGCTCTGCCATAGAACCACCAATGAGAGGGCCAACAGAGCCTCCTTTTCACAGTCATAAGTGCATCCTTTATCAGGATAAGCACAAGCACTTCTGATTGGCCTCATTCTTTTAGTCCTAAACTTTGGAAAGTTGTTCCTATGCATACCAGCCTAAACAATAGCCAAATGATCCCTAGAGATGCAGCTCTAAACTTAGCCTGAACATGAGGGTTTCTACACATACTTACCTGTTTTTTATGAAAATGTTTTCCATTTTGACTTACAAGTATGGTTTGCAACTGGAAAATTGGTGAAATATTTTTAGGGACAAGAAAAACGTTTTCAACCTATTTTTCTGAAAATCTCATGCTAAACAAGACTTAAAGCACATTTGCTAGGGTAAAAAAGTACCTTTTAAAACTGCAAATATAGTATTGTGATTAATATTAAGAACTTCTGCCAAATAGTAATGGATATTTTAAAGCTGATTCTGCACAAAAGTTACAGATAGCTCTAACTTTTAATGTGAGTTTGCTTGAGAATGTTTGAGGGGATTGTTATATAAAAACATAGAAATATTATAAAATACAAAGGGAGACGTCATGATTAGTATGTTAAAGGGATATCATGGTATCATATAAAAATTTTCTACAATGTTATCAGCACAGAAAGATTAGACTCTTTGAGTTCATATAGGAAAATTTATATTGCAATACATGATGTTATATAATGCATGATAACAGGATTCTGTATTATCACTCCACTAATCCCATCACCTCAGATTCTCATTTCTGGATTTGTGATCTATTTATTGAAACATAATAAAACTCTTTTCGTTTATGAAACTGTCCTCATGAAGAAGGAATACTTACCGTATTACATTTGGGGGCATGAAATTTTACTACAGAAATGCTAGTTGCATCTTCATGCATTCTGTGAATCAAAATGCTCTGAGTTTACAAAGATGAAACAAGGTACATTTCTCAGATCCTTTCAGCTTTCATGATGCTCAAGTTCTTCTGTCAGAAGTTTAATTTTGAGAATAGGACCTCTTTTTGAACTGATAGAGAAGCAAACAGATCAAATGAGTTCTTGCCAGGTGGAATTATTGTCTCCACTGTGAATAATTCAAACTTGAGGGTGGGTAATAGACACGTGTGAGGACTCCACAAGCTCTCCTCAACCTCACAGTTGCTTTTGTTAAGTTTTTCTTCCCAGATTGGAGAAGAATTTTATGAGTACATACTTACAGTATACCAGATAAGAGGAATAATTCTGATTTTACTATTTCTAGGCAGGGGAGGTGGGAAATCTTCAGAAAGGTTACATCTACAAAGTCCAGGGATGCAAATTGTTTTCTGAGGAGCCTCTCTCCCCACTTCCTCCACAAGAAACCTAACTCACCTATATATAAAGTTAATTATTATTACCATCTCCCTTGAACACACCAGTAGATTCTATAGTAAGCTACAAAATAATATCCAGAAGTCTTCAAAATAGAAGCAATGGCAATGTTCTGTTTCAGATTGCTGCTATTATAGTAGACAATTTTATTTTAGTAGAAAATGTTTTTACAGTTATTACCCATGGTACCTCCTACCACGTCCAGCCCACACATATAGTATTCTTGAAAACTGTAGAGTTCAGTTTTCTCTTCTATATTAGTCCCACATGTTCTATAAATAAATTATGTAAAAGTGCAAGATTGTACTTTGAAATTAGATGTGATTATTTGCATTTCAAGAGCTAAATTTCCTTAAGGTACATGCTATTACAACTTCACTAGTGAGTAACTCCAGAAAGCAATGTGAAATTATGTGTGGTGGGATTCTATAATCAGTGGTGTATAAAAACAATCACTAAGATAGCTTGCCAATTTATAGTTTACCACACTTGGAAGTCAAAGTTTTCTCACTAACTGGATAAGGGAAAAGATGGTAGACTACAATACACGCACATCATAAAATGAGACATCTTTATAAAGATCGCAAGGCCCATGTAAATTCTTCTTTAACATCTGTTTTGTTTGTGGAATTGCATGAATCCTTCTTCTTCAGTACTAACCTTCTTCCACTAACATGTATGAGTACCTGTGCTTAGTTAGGGTGTCTGGTTAGGAGCAGGTTAAATAAAATGTGATTTAACATTCCAGAACCTGAAAGTGTTAGGAAAAATACCCCAAGTATGTGAGGTGCATGCTGATAGCTCAAACATTGAACCAGTTTTTGCTTATATGTGTTTACATGCAAGTAGCTCTTGATCTAAAGAAATATTTGTCGTAAAGTTTTGTCACTTACTTTACAACACAAAGACTTAGGCCTCAGGGAGTGATGCTAATTTTAAAAACATCTTCGCTTGCTGGTTTTGTTACCTTTCTCCAGTTTGGGGATGCTATTTGTTTGTTTGTTTTGTTGGGTTTTTTTCAACAAAAATGTTTTTCTGATGTGAGTTCTTAATGGATAAACGATTTCCAGAGGTGCCGCTTCATGTTTGTCATTGGCAATGAAAAAGAAATTAAAACCCTGTGTCAGAAAGAACCAGTGTCTATACTATGGATCTGCTCTCCAATTCCTTCTTAGAATCAGAAGGCCCTTGTTTCCTGTGCCACAAAACATTAATTGCACTGGGGTACACTGTATAAGTCATTAAATTACATTAACTTGGAACATCTGTTCATATACTTGAATACTATTATGAAGTTCCGCACCAACATGCGGAAAAGCTTTTTCACAGTGAGGGTGACAGAGCCCTGGGACAGGCTGCCCAGGGAGGTGGTGGAGTCTCCTTCCCTGGAGATATTCAAAACCCATCTGGATGCCGATCTGTGCAATATGAGCTAGGGAGCTGCTTTGGCAGGCGGGTTGGACCCGATGATCTCTTGAGGTCCCTTCCAACCCCTATGATCCTGTGATTCTGTGATTCTGTGATGCCTGACTGGATACCTGCATTGAAAGAAACTATTACAAAAGAGAAGACAGGTCTTATTACCACTTACAGGCACCTGCTCTTGGAAGTTGCTGCGGGAATATATTTAACAAAAAGATTCTCTACTCCCATGGTACATACTGTTTACATCAACATTACATAATCCTAGAAAGACAGAACACTGTTTTTGAGGCAGTAATGTACAGCTGTGCTTCTTTCTCCCAGATTTTTATGCCATCCCTCATTGGTCTAGTGGCTGTGTGTCTGAGCAGTAAATGTGGTACTTCTGCTCAAAGCAGACAAAACATTCACAGTATTATTCACTGAAATATCAGTCTTAAATCCTAATCTCAGTTTTGCTTCTAGCAATAAAAAATAATTAATTATGTAAAATATACTGAGAAATTATCCAAATCAGGTTGTTAGTTTCAAACAATAAGGCAGTGTTAATCAAAAATTATTTATATGAATTCTTTAATCACAGCAATTAGTAAAAGCAAAACTAATTACTTGACTTGTCAATGGTTTTCCAAGGTGACCTTAAATGAAAACTACTGAAGATATTTGAGGATTTAATACAGCGTCATTTGGTATTTTTGCAAGGAATACTTTATAGGATTAAGTATATATCTTTGCATTAAACTAACTGCCTGTGGTGGAGAAAAATCAGTTGCTCTGTTATATCTCTAGGGTGTTGGAAACACATATTCTGGACTGCCTGCAATAGTCTTTAAGTACACAAAAAGAACAATGCTTGCTTATTGGTTGCTATTGGGTAAATAGGTTGCACATGTTACTTGCACTTTCACACTTTTCAGAAAGTAAACTCAAAATGCATGGTTACTCAATCAGCTAGTAGCCCGTATTAAAAATAATATTAAAAGAAACAGTCCTCTAGGTCTGCACATGTGTACTGAAAAGTTTTAACAGCAATAGACGCACAAAATGACTGAGACAAAACTGCTTGTGTCGCCATTCTTGACTTTCCTACTAATACAGAACAGTAACACCCAACCTAACTAGTCTGTGAGATAGCTTTATTGCTGATTTTCAGGGAAAATTTGCCAGTTAGGCATAAAACTGGATGCCTTGTTTAGCCACTTGTTTGTGTAGGTTTTTTCTCCTTACAGCTCCATAAAATTTGCGTAAGACAACTGATTTCAGTGAGTCTATCTGTACAAGGGCAGCCTGGAGAACTGAATCATCTGTGACACTCGCTTGCTCCGGTCTTGTTTTCCTCTAAATCAAGCTGCTTCTGCATGAACTTTATGGGTAAATAATTAAAAGTAACTAAGTTACCACTGGTTAATGACATGGCACTCGTCGACTGAGCCAGAATAGCTCACCATGTCTATGTCCCTACTCATCTGCAAGTAGAAATAAAGTGTGTTTGCTCACACCGTCATTTTCTTCATTAGCCTGATCTATCATCAGTGTTTGGCAGGATCTTTTCAGAGTCACCACCATGGTGAGTGATAATCTGGGTTCAAAAATTTCATAGAATAAATTTCTGATTTAACAACAAAGAATCCATTATCCATTTAGATAATTTGGATAATTTGGATCCAAAGTATCCATTTATCTTCACATACTAGTTCCTAATACTTGTGTGTCGGTTATGGCTATCTTGGGACAGTATGTTTTTCCTCATTCTCACAGGTGCTAAAAAAACTTGGCTGTGCATTCAGCAACACCATCTGTTGAGGGAAGACACATTATGAGATGTAACAAATATATAAAAGACACTTAGAAAAGGGGAATACACTAATTTAAAAAATTGAAGTATCTGTAAAAATAAATCATATTCTATTTACAAAGTGTGAAATGAGTATTTCAGCAGTTTAAACATAGTGGCTGTCCTTTTCAGTCACCTGGTTTATTTCAAGCCACAAAATAAGTTAGAGTCTGTATCCTCTGATGATAGGATTATTATTATTACTATTACTGCTATTACTCCCAAGCAGTTTTCAGAAATCTAGCAGAGTATTTCACAGTTCTGGAAGCAATGTTTTTGTAGAACTTATGAGCCTCAGAACCTATTTTTCTTTTTTTGTCCAAGTGTATAATTGACTTAATTGAATTAAATATCCCTGCAAATGTTCTGTAAAGATAAAGGATCTACAGAACTCCATCCTCTACCATGAAAATTCATAACTAATGACGGATATTGGAATTTGCAGTGATGTTTTTGATGTATAAATCAGTGCTTCACTTGATCTTACTTTACCTCACAAAGTTTTATATCTTTCAGCATTAAAATGAAAGAACACCTCGGGCAGGGATCAGTGCTGCTATACCAAAAGATGGAAAGACAGGACATGGTCCAAAGAGATGTTAATTTGGAACTTTGTCTAGTGGAAAATGACCCTCAAAAATGTTGGGCAGGACAGGGAACTAGGATAAAAAGAAGACATAGCAGTCTGCCATAGGAAGTAGATAACACAGCTACTTTATAAAGATCTGATGCTGACAACAGTGTTGTGGTTATTTCAGTCATTTTTTTTATTGTAGCACTAAATGATCCCATGTATTCCTGTGAGCAAACTGTGCTTAGAGAAGCCACATAAACATAACAGAAAAGTCAACTCACGTGCATTTTTATATTCCTGCTGATGGACAATTTTCAGTCTGTGGGAACATTGTGAAACTAAGTTTTCATGACTTGAGGCATCAAAGAAGCTAAGGATAAAGACAAGGAACACTTTCATTCCAGCTACTACAAAGGAACCAGTATATTATCTCTGCTTTCTATGTCCAGTTTGAGTGAACAGTATTATCTGAGTTGGTTTGGGGTTCTTCTGCGTTTTGGTGGGGTTTTTTAAAATCCATCAACACCACCTGAGTAAGTACTGCTGTCTGAAGACATGGAGTCTTGGTGGCCATAGCAGACAAAAGAAGGACTGCCCCTTATGTGATTATACACTAGTTAACTTTCAGCAGCACTGGTATCAAATTCATTGCAGGAGGCAGGACCTGGTCAGGTATTTGTCCAAGTAGGCAGCCCACCCCACTCCACATACAATCCCAAATATGAGCAAATTCGCTTGAAGTTGCAGTGACACCTTTCACTGCAGACTAGACTTACCCTCAGCCAGATGTGGAGCTTTACTGTTTCAGTGGCGGTGTCTGTATGTTTGTAACATCCACGTATCCAAGATTTTGCTGTGGATAAGAAGGATTAATGAATGGTCCCAGACATTTGACAATCTGCAGTGGAGTTGTCCCTGATTTTGGGAATGGTACTTTTATCCAAACCATACAAGCCACCACATAGGCAAAGGCTTGGCCATGGAAGGAACCAACTGCAATGATGTGTTTGGCTGGGATGGAGCTATTTTTCACCAGAGGTTAGGAGGGGACATAGCCAGGACAGTTGACCCAAACTAGCCAAATGGGTATTCCATATCATATGACATCATGATCAGTTTATACGGGGGGGAGCCGGTTAAGAAAGAGGGATCACTGCTCATGGGCATCGAGTTTTGGTGAACAAATTGCACTATCACCCACTTTATATGTTCTTATCTGTACTTATCCTACCCTATGACTTTTACCTTCTTCTTCTAATTCTCTACCCCATCCTACCATGGAAGGAGAATTAAGTGAGCAGTCATATGGTGCTAGCTGGGACTACACCATGACAAATGACTTGTTATTGCTCTGCAGATGCTGTACTAACAATGACAACATGAAATTCTGAATAAAATGGATATTTGCTCAAAAAGGCCTATCACATTAGCTGATGTAAGAGCTCTACCTCCCTCCCACCAGTACAATGGGGTACAATAAACGCAAATGAGAAATCCTTCACAGCGTAACTAACCAGTGAGTACAAATCAGTCATGTTTTCTGGAGAGATTAGTTCTTAGGTAGTAAAATGCTATTCAAAATTGAATTGTGTGTAAACCTGTAGGATGGCCCTCATTATTGCTTTTGCAAGCTGAGAATAATTTACACATGCACACAACAGCACCGTTGCCTTTTTCAGAACAGTATAGCCAATGTCAACTGCACTAGGAAGATAAAAAGCAGACACTGTGTATTTATTTAGAGTTCTGTTCAGTTAAATGCATTTGAACATATTCACTATATTTAATTATTTTGCTGAATCAGAATGTGATGGATTATTTTTGAATAATTAATTATCTCCTTAAATTATTTTTCAATTACATAACATCAATTAAGGAAATGAAAGTATTACATACTGATTGCTCATCTTCATGTGACAATTCACTAAAAAAACCCGTCACTCATGTATCTAAGAAGCATCATTATTATATGCATTTAAGCAAACCATTTTCAAAATGACAGTTTTGAAATTGAAATTGCTAATGAACTATGTCTTTTAATAATTCATAACTAGCAGGTTTTTAACTTTCATTCTTGGTGGAAGTGAAATTAAAAGTATAATACATTTCTAATTTTAGGGTTTTTTAATTAAAATCTTACCGACTATTTCTCTTAGCCTTTAACTATAGAAGCTCAAGAAAGCAGACTCATTCTCCCATGCTTGACTTTTATTTGAAAGACAACTTCATCTAAATAAAAAACTACTGCCTGATCACATAGCAGAAAAAATCCAACTTTTCACCAAATAATGTTTTGTGTCTCTCCAAAGCATTTACCAAGCAGAGTAAGAAGAAACTTTTCTTGATGATCTCTATATTTTGTGCCATTTGTTAGTAATTTCAGTCAATTGCACAACTTTTCTCCTCTGTTTTTTACCAGCTCAATGTATTGAAAGAAGTTGCTTAGGAATTTGTGAGTAAAAAAAAAAAAAGGCAACTCTTGCAGGAATAATAGATTTCAAACCAAAAGGAGATCTTTGAGACATGTAAAACTCATGCTTACTGTTGCTTTCAGCTCCTAAAGCTGAATGACAGCAAGACCAGTTCTCACTTTATTTATCATTTTTCAATAAATCAAACCCTATGAGCACACTGGAAACATCTCACGCCCAGCACCTGTTAGGATTCAGCCCCTGATACCAAAAACCACAGCCACAAATGTTTTGACCTTCAGGAAAATTTAGAGGGAGCCAAAGGTCCCAACGAGTCATGAGGTGTTGCCGATCCACAGGGTGGCGAGCATCCCCCGTGGAGCCACGACTGCCGCCATGCAGTGTTTGGGTGAGAGCAGTTCAGTGGACCCAGCTGATGCTAATACCACTTGCAAACACAAATCTCCAAACATGCTGACTGTAGTGATATGCATTTATGCATTTCTGTCAAAACTTTCAAAGTCTAGAAAACATATACAGTGTCTGACTCAGAGTGTGAAGCGTGTAATCTTTTCCTCCTTCCTTTGCATCACAAAGTCCGTAATGCTAAGTTGGGCTCTAAATGCTCCAGTGGCCAAGTTCCTGCAGATAATTGATTATACTAACAAACCAAAAGAGGTGACACTTATCACTCTTGTCACAATCCAAAGATCTCCAAATATGTGATAAATTTTCCAACAGCTTCAAAGATTATTGGGTCATGACCTTACAATGATTTTTTAAAACATTGTTGTAAAACTATTGATTTCAACTGGACAAAGTCTATGTGCAAGCAAAAGCAAGCATAAATTCTCTGCATTCTGGCAAAAATGGAAAAGGAACATCTGGATTAATAGTCAAAACCCTAATAAGGATTTTGAACAAACATTAAAGTGATTCAGATTCTGAGCTGATATTTGGTTTTAGGAGCACTTGTAGGTGCAAAGGAAAAATCTAACAGTGGCTAAAGGTGGTTTAGGGTTTTTTTGTTCTTGTGATGTTGGGTTGTTTTGGGTTTTTTTAAATCACTAGTAAACTGATGATTTTGTGACAGTGATGATCTGTTCTGATGAAACTCCAAGAGTTAAGAGTCTTCACCATTTCTACATTGTACTTGCTATATTTGAGAGTCTTACATTTAAATCCCAGAATGCATAATGTCAAAAGGACTAAAAAGAGGTAGGAGCTGCTTGCAGGGCTCCAAGTTTGCTACAGATAACTTTCCAAGATAATTCAGGTTATTCTGCTTGTGAAGCAAAATAGAATCACATCCCGAGGTGTCACTTATTAGAGCTGTGATGGCAGATTATTAACATGCCCTCCTACTAATTCAGTGGGCAGAATGGCAAAATGTTAAAAAAAAAGTCTACAGCAGTTTTAGATTCAGCTCGTTGAAACAATACACATTTCTCCCATATTGTAGGTAACTCAGTGGCAGTTTTAGTCAGTAATCTCCATTCCACAAAAACAGTTGCTTGTATTTAAGATCTCTCCCAAAGCCTGACACAGCTCTTATATCCATTATAGCTACAGAGTCATCCACCCACAAATTATGCATGTTTTTAATGAAAAATCATGCATGCTATTCCAAAAAGGGAAACACTATTTAGCATAGGCATCTGTTTTACCATTTTTCATTTCCCTAAGACTGAACAGTATTCTAAGATTGCTTTTGCAAAATTGCAAATACAAAATATCCCCCCTTCACCCCCCAAGATGTACAGAACTATGGCCATTATGGAGGACTGAACTCACAACTGTAATATGCCCTCTCTGTATGGTTGTTTTCAAGAAAACAATAAATTTATCATTTAGAGCTGAACTGCTAATCCTTTCCAGAGCTCAGTCATCTGAATCAGGTTTGTGCAAATGCATGTCCATTCACTGCAGATCAATCATTTAGGATTAACAAAATGGGTACAGTATCTGGGGGGAATGACACATTAGAAAAAAAAATCTTTCAAAACACAGGAAACGTAGGACTTTAAATAAAATAAAATTTTTTAAAAAACAACAAAAAATTGCTGGTGATAGTATGTGTCTCTTTCCAGACAAACTAATTGTAAAAGAAATCTGCTAGAAGATAGAAATTGTTCTTGGTCTCCTTTAGTTTGAGGGTATTTATATCTACCTAATCCCGTCTGTACAATTCTGATTTCCAGGGTTTGGTTTAATCAAAGCCCACAGGAATCCCCACATCTTCTTCCTGAATCTGTGGTGTAGCACAAGACAGAAGCTAAAGTTCATGAGGACAAAAGAAAATTGAGCAAGAATGAGATCGGACATTTGGGGCACTCATGGAATGAGAAGTCCTGGGTTTTGAATCCTCCTTTCAGGTCTATGCATTATTTGCAATAAATAAATGGTCAATCTATATTTAATTTATTATATGTGTAAAAAAATCCCTATCAGTTGCTAACTTATTCCTTCCTCTAGCAACCACACTTCTGAATGCAGATGAAAGAATTCACCAAAACAGGTCTGCAGCCATGCTGCATCAGCCCAAAGGTTGATAGCCCTGACCACCAAGATGCAATCCCCAGCATAAGCCAAATGCAGATGCCCAGGAAAGAATAGGAGAGCTGAACCAGCAAAAGCAATGCTTTTCTGTGTACTCTCCCAGCCTTCAACCATTTACAGTCAGTGATAGTGTATGGTGTGTATGTCTCCACTAATCCTGAATATAGTCCCTAAAATTTGCTCCAGTTTTGTTTAGGTACCTAAATCCTTCTGTGGCTCTAGTCCTAGGTCATCGATCTATGTGTCCATCTGTGCTACGAAGTCAAAGCATGAGAGGGGTTGTTCTTTTTGATGTCAGCTTTCCTTGGTGTCAGCTGGTGCCTTTTTGGTGTCAGTTGTCAGTGTAATGGGGTACCCTGGAGTGTTTCAGGGGTGAGCCTCATGAGGTTTTGCTCTGGGTGGAAACAGGCTGCAGGTTTGTATATGGCATGCATACAAGAACATGCCCACACACAGTGTGGGTACACATAGTGGTCTGCACACGTAGGGCACACATCTAGGGCTGAGAAATGGCAGATGAGCATCATTGCTGCAAAGGTGCGTCCTTTCTTCTGTGCACCACTCCAAATGAAGGTACACCCACTGAGAACCTGGGTGGTCTAGATACCACAACTCTCTAATCCCTCCGCCCCAGGAAATTTATTTTGTCTCTATAATCCCTACCACAGTGACCTGCTAACAAAGGAATTTCAGAAGGTTAGGAGAAAGATGGGTAAGTGCCATAAATCATAAGAGCTGTAATTGTAGAAAAGCCTAAGAGAGTAAAAAAAAAAAAATTTAATCAGCAGATTAGTTTCAATTAAATTTTAAATATTAGACTATTGAAAGAGAATGTGTTCTGGGAAAGGCATTTTTAGAGATACATAAATACTAAATCATCTGCAGATTCAAACAATTATGATTCTAATGATTAATAACCTGAATTATCTTATTTTAGAAAAGGTGAAATATATGCTAAATAAAAGACTCCAGATGGATTAGAAAATACTAGGAGACCATTCACTTTAGGGTCCATACTGATTAAACATGATCACTGTGCTGTAGTTACTGAGGGTAGAAATATGTGTGTGGTTGTGGGCTGAGTAATTGAATCATATGTCAATGAGAACTTCGTTTTCTTTCAGCTAAGCTGGGGTAACTCACCAAGCACCAATCCTGCATAAATTAAACTCAACTATGTCAAACTGTCCCCAGTACAGTAAGATATAATATTCATAAAATACCACATTAGCACCATTTATCTTTACTCAAAAGAACTGGCATAACTCAAATCTTCACTGGCATTTGCAAGAGGTTATGTTAATGAAATAAACTGAATTAAGATTTCAGTTCTCATACTAACATTTGACCAGCAATTACCTAAAAAGTTTCAAAAACCTTTTTATTCTAGAGGCTTTTATTGTTTCATTCTCCAGCCTCCATACGTCAATCAGAATGAATACATTCCTTATCATCATCAGATACCAAATAATTGTTATGCCTCAATTTTGATTACATTTAAGTCCTAAGGAGTGACCTTTGTCAGAATAGTAGATTGCACAACTTGTTCTCCCATATTTTTTTACTTTCTTGACAGTTATTTTGAGGCAACAAGAACAATATGACTTAACAGTCTTTGTCAATTAAAGACACTGAAGAATCACCTTTTTAGAACCTATAATGACACTTCAGTATACCTTCAGGCTATATTTAAGAGAGTAAATCTCAGGGAGTAAGCTGGAGAGCATCAACCAGGCAATCAGAGCTGCAGAAATGCTACATGAATCATTAAGTCAGAAAAGTGAGAGCAGTTGATGTTACAGTTTGGAAAGCTGGGGAGAGGGTGGGGGGGAGATGGGGACACACATGACACAGGTGGAGAAGAAAAATGAAGCATGTATATATATTTACTTATGTATATACACACCCCCTGCTATTTTGAAATGGGTACATGGGAAGATCTCCAGGCCAGTAGACTAGCACAAGTTAGCTATTTTGTGAGAAGTCCATAGAATACAATATCTTTTCTTAATAACCTTGTTAGAATAAATAATTACATCAGTAATTATTAGCACATTAGTACATTAGTATTTAATGCTGGAAGCAAGTATTTTAAAAGGTATTTTAAATTAACAAGTAACATGAAAAGGGGGCATTTCTCTTGGTTCTCTTCCATGTTTAGTTTTGTTTTCCTTAAGCTTGAATTGCAGAAAAGGCTTTGTTTCTGCAGCTTGGAAAAGACTCCTGACACTGTGGAGGAAGAGACACAGATCCTTGCTGGCAGAGTTCCACAAGCCACAGAGCAAATGTCTTCAGGAGTTTCTTATGCTGCATCCTCACCAAAGAGGTACAAGAAACCTGCACATATGCTGGAATGAGCTCGTCAAAGGCTTTATGGATAATGGATGTGTGTAGGTATGAGATATCACTCTGAGCTCTTAGCACCATCATGGATTGCATGCATGTATAGATATGAAAACTACTGAACATGCCCAGCCAGATAATGGGTGCTGAAAATGTTAATCTTAATAGGGCTATGGTGGTTTGACCCTGGCTGGAGGCAAGATGCCCACCAAAGTCACTCTATCATTCCCCTTTTCAGTTGGACAGGAAAGAAAATAATTATATTGAGAGGCTTAGGAGTCACAGTAAGGACAGGGAGAGATCATTCTGCAATTAGTGTCATAGGCAAACAGACTCAACATGGAATAAAAAACTTACTGTGGGGGGACACCCACTCCACCATGGGTTTCTTCACAGGCTGCAGGGGAATTTGCTCTGTGGGTTCTGGCTGCTTCTTGAAGAAGCCACCCCTGCAGCCCCTCCTTCTCCATCAGAACTCTGCCACATAAAACTACAAAAAGGGTTAACCTAGGGGAGTCCATTGCTGCTAGGATACGAATATCCTATGCCACATTAACTGCAGTCTGTAGTCTGACCAACAGCCAGTTGTCTTCAGCCATGTAGCAGGTTTCCACTGTTCTGGTGCTAGGCATCCCAAATGAGTTACCTGACTACAAATCCATCATGTCTGATGACACACTATATTCTAATGTATAAGGCAGTGATTCTGTATATTAACATTTACCTTTCTGTACTCACCTCTCACTACAACCTTATATTTTACTCTCATTGCATTCATCTAGAGGATGTGATGGCTTTTCCACAAATCAGCCAAGGTTTTCAGCTTGCTAGCTTCACTTACCTTCTGAAACAGCCCATGGTTATTCACACTAGGCCTTGTCTGGAAAACATATATCCAGTTACTTACAGAGAGATGATTTATCACCCTTTTAGGTCTTCAATGTATTACTGTTCTCTCATAGCTGCTTTCCTGCAAGTCATTATCACCAGAGAAATTTTAGTTCTGAATTTATTGTTCTAGTCCATGCTGTTCTTCAAGTTCACAGAAATAACTCAAGATAGATCTGACTCCATGCTAGGCATCCAGCTGAGGTGATGGCTGTGCTCCAGCTTGGTAGAGTGAGAGGAAACACTAACCCCTCAGATATCTCCCTGTGTATTGCTTGAAGTCTGTTGCCCCTTTCCAGAATTCAGCAGACATTCACAGAAGATTTTTGATGACATTTTTGTTTGCTTGTTTTCTAAGAAACTAAAAAGTGCATCTACATGCAGTGCAACACACTTTGCCTTTCTAAGACCTATCAGAGTCTGGTTAGGATAGAACACCCAAATTTTTATTACGTCTACAAGATAGAGAGGGTTTTGAATGAACAAAAGAGTCATAAGAACAAGACACTCATGACTTAAAATACTTTTTCTACAAACTGGTGTGGACTGTAGACAAACTTGCTTATGAATATTTTCAATCTTATAAATGATCCTGTGGACCTGCTAAATATTTGCTGAAGAAAAGCATCATAGAAGCACAAACCAGACTGAAAAGGTGTATCATTTCTGTGCACCATATTCTTCGGCACAGAGAGGCACCTCTTCATATGTAGCTTCAGCCAATCACAAAATTGAAGCCTGAAAACAGACTTTTTTTCCAAAGAGAACCTATAAATGCATTTCAATAGAGAGTTTATAGAGACAATGAAAGTCAAAAGCAAAGAGTCTGAAATCCTATTTTGACCTTAATTTTATAGCCAGCTCCCAATTTCACATCAAATTGAGATAGGAAAATACTCAAACTTCAGAAAGTCAGAATATAGTTTTGGCTATGAGACTAATGCAGACCAAGTAAAAATAAAGCTCAAATATAATCAACATTATGCAAGAGAGAGCATACAAAAAGTATCTGGTTTACAGTCCAAACCAGTGCAAAAAAATCAAGTTGTTGGGTTGTTTGTTCTTTTTTTTTTAAGATTCCTGTTCTATGCTTGTATCTGCTAATGGGCTCCCTGAATCACAAAACAATTATCACACATTAAAATTTACTTTTGTCACTACTATTTGCGATATATCTCCCTGGTATTAATTTCATATTATAATATTATTTCCATTAACAGACTAAGTATTATTTTAATCCATGGACTAAGGACTTTTACAATCTATTTTTGTTATTCTGCTTTAAGGCTGGATCAAATCAAAAGCTAACTTATCACAGAGAAAACCTGGATTTGTTCCACAAATTGTCAATAGAAATGAAGTTTATAAACCATACAAATTAAGTTAACATAGTGCAGTGGTAATAATGGACTATGTTTAGGAGACATTTCTTACAGACACTGAGTTGATGCAAAAGTTAAAGGGATAAATATTTATTCTTAACTGAATTCCAGTATACTTCTATCCCTAGAGGCTAATGGTGTTTGAGATGTTCACTGAAATGTAATCCCCACCATCACCAGATTAATGTACTAGGCTTTATGAGAAGTCATTGGTATTTACTCATAGACAGCATAAACAGATAAACATAGTGACTTATTTTCACATGTTGCCTCCATCCCAGTGTCTCTTCAAATGTGCCTGAGCTGGAGGTGAATGTACACAAGGTCGGTGCTATGGTTGGTCTCCTACAGAGGTGTAGCTGCTGCCTTTCCCACCCTTTGTCCTATTGCTTGTCTACAGGAGTCCCATCTAGCTGCATCTACTGGCTACATCTACTCATTAGTTTAACATAGGCTCGGCTGTATGTGTTCCACCATTTTCTTCCATAACATTTTTTGGCCCAGATCTTCAATATTTATGATGTTGTCCATCTTTTGGGAAGCTATGCATTACGGAGTCTTTTTCCTCCATCCTTCCGCTGATGCCTTTTGTCTTTGTATTGAAAGATGCTTCATGATTGACCAACAACAGTACTTCTGCCCTTAATTTCTCAGATATGTTTATTTACTCTCCTGCTCCTCCTTTCTCTCACCACCCCATTTCACTCTTCTCACACACCCACCCCCCTGCCCCACCCAATTACTTACTTAGGTAATATTATATATGACTAATTTATACATCTTGAATTTTTGTTGCCTCATCTTCCCAGGCCATTCACCTCCCTACTTCCATCTAATCCACCTGTTGTATCCCATATGATTAGACCAGGCCAATGTCCAACTCATATGTCTTTTTTTTATATCTTCCTGTGGTTCAGTGTCTCACTGAAGGTTGGCCACAACCGACCAAAGGGATATTCCATACCATATGACATCATGCTCAAAATGTAAAGCTCTGGAAAGAAGAAGGATGGGGATGTTAGAAATGATGGCATCTGTTTTTCCAAGTAACCATTATGCCTGATGGAGCCCTGCTTTCCTGGAATTGGCTGAACACCTGTCTGCCCATGGGAACTGGTAATTGAGTTCCTTCTTTTGCTTTACTTGTGTTTGTGCCTTTTGCTTTACCTATTAAATTGTCTTTATCCTGAACCATGAGTTTTCCAACTTTTACTCTTTCGAGTCTCTCTCCCATCCCACTGGGGAGAAGTCAGTGAGAAGCTGCATGAAGCATGGCTTCCATCTGGGGCAAAACAATGACAGCTTCTTTCCCCAGTATCAAAACACTTCTGCGAATATTGCAAATATTTTTTCAAATGCTTTTCTGGAACCTTCATCCCACAATGTGCCCCCTACCCCTCACTCTGAAAGGTGAACTGGTGCTGCTCCCAGTGACTGACAGTGGTTGGTTTCACACTGGGAAAGGGGGTTGAAAGTCTCCTGAGACAGCCTTGGAAGGGGTTCATATGAGGGATGAGAGTCTGTAATTTGGGTTTCCACCTGCTGTTGTAGCCCAGAGCTCCACTGGACCTGGGCACATGGGCCTGTAAAGGGTTGAGGGCTCCTGGGATGGGCCTGGGAATATACTAGAAAGACATTGTTTGAATGCCCCACCACCAACATTGCTTCTCTATGTTCTTTGGTGGGTGTTCAGATGAGCTTTATCACATAATCTAACTTTTCTGTGATGTATAGAAATATATATACACATACACATATATGCACAGATATACACACACACGTATTACACACAGAGACACACGCACTTCTATAATATACATGTGACTACATTATTTTTTTATCTTTTTCATGCACTTTGGAGTTCACATGCTGCAAATTCTATAATGCCATGGGATACTTGTCACATTGCTCAGCCAAAGGCTGGTCTGTCCTCCTTGCCTCAAAGGCTGAGAGAAAACACAGGTTTTACATGGCAGCACACAAGTGGTCTGATCTCAGGCCAGCATTGCCTCTTGGATGGATTTCCCAATTATTACCAAAGGATACGTCAAAATTAATCACTCTGTTCCCTGATGTCTTAGCGCTTCTTTTGTCTGCTTGTCTATTTCTGTACACCACAGAAAAGAGGTAGAGATTAAGAATCCCTTAAGGTTTATAGAGGGACAGAGTTATTTCCACTGCTAGAATGACTATCCACACTTAGGGCAAAAATAAATCATGTGATTCGTAATGCATGATGTGAGTTAGAAAGATAAGTCTGAGACAGGAGGCTGAACAAGCATGCAGATTGTCTCACATCGGAATTTGGAATTTGCATCTTCTCTCCTAGACCGTCTCGCCCTAACACCTGTTTGGGGCAGAAAACTGAGCAGACATAATGCTGCATGGTTAGGCATGTGTTAACACAGTGAGGGAGAAGAAAAACATAACTTCAAATCCAAAATTTGATAAGGTAATCTGATTTGGTAATCACTGATTTGGTAGTCAGTGAACCACGGTAGGGAATTCCACCTTTAAAATGGAAGTTAGAATAAGTATGCTTTTTAAAATAATTGAAATCTAAGGCAAGGTGTTAGATTTGGTTTCATTTAATTTCATGTCTTTAAATTTATTTTGGGGTTTTTTTCTTTTGTTTTTTGGTGTTTGTTTTGGTTTTGATGGGTTTGGCTTTTGGGGTTTTTTGTTGCTATCACTGTCACTTGATTATATTCTTACAGGATTCAAAATCCATGGCATACTATTGAGTACTCCATGTTTGCAAATGGATCTGTATCCACATTGACCCAGAAATGCTGGCGCAAGTCTGTATTGCCTCAGGCTGTTTAGCTTAATGCTGTTTCTCATCATGTCATTACATGTTTCTGCCAGTTGCATATTTCAAGATTTGCATCTTGAAGTCTAAAAGGATGTGAAAAGAAAACTTTAAAATGTGTCTTTTTCAGGCAGAGTTTTTTCTTGTCTTGCAATCCCTACCAACTCATCTGCTGCCCTATTCAGAAAGTAAGAGGTCACCTCCTAGTTTGCTTACAGCCAGTAGTTGTCCCCTGTGGAATCAAGACAAAGAAGTTATTTATAATATTTCAAGAAAAGTATTTCAGAACAAAAGAAAATCATTTACAATTAAACTGGTACTTGAAAGCTTGTGGAAAAATCTTTTCTGACATCTGTTTCATTAGCAGCTTAAGCAACTGTTCCAAACCACCCACATCTTTGTACAAAAGATTGTTTTTGCAGCAAGTTTTCTTACGAATTGTGATTAAAATTCCTCTCTGTTCTCTATGTCATACACACAATTTCATAGCATGCACCCACATAGACCATTTCTTAGAAAGAAGAGCCCATGGAGAGGACACTGTTTCCATAGCAACATTTTTGTATTCTGAATTGCTATCATACTACATTTTTTTCATCTTAAGCCTTTGTAGACTGCAAATGCCATCTTTCCTCATTCAAGCTGTCAGTTAATCTCTCAAGATTCGTTCAGGATTACTTTCATATTCTGATGGAATCCCTTAGCATTAAATTATGGGCTGCTCTACTGCTATTGTAACTCCAAAAAATGGTTGCAAATATCAGGCGCTCAGAAGCTGACTTCAGCTTCATTATAAAGTCATTTGCCTTCAAATAGCGGTATTTTCCGCTGCTACTGAAGAGGGATCAGAAACACCTATCCTGATTCCAAAATAGACTTCCAAATAGACTTCAGCAGTTCTCTGAACTTTACTATCCCAACACATCTATAAATTATAAATGGTGGAGTGGCGCCCTGAGAGGTTTTCAAGTAATTTGGGAGACCGCTATTTTAATCTTAATTTACTAAGCTTCTTTACTAATATGACTCTATTCAGTTGTTATGATGAGCAATGAAATTGTTTTCAGCAACAGAAATAAGCATTAATTCTGTGTTAAATTGCGTTTCTGAGCTCCCTCTGCTGCAGTAGTACTGAAGCCTCCAGACAATAATATAGGCTGCAGTAACACTGGCCATGAGCAAGCATATCATTGTACACTGGGATGACAGAAGTGAAGAGCAAGAGTAATAGCTGGGTAAAAGAATATTAACAGAGTGATTAAACAGTAATGTGCTTTAGGTTTCTGATCTCCACAGACTTTCTTTCCTGACTGCTCTGTTTGACATCCAACAACTGAAAAAAATCTGGTGCTCGTGGGCCTTTTCTGCTGGAACTTAATGTTCTCCTCGTTCTGTCTGAACAGTGCTTCCTCAGGAGTAAGAAGCATTTTTAAGCTTAGCTAGGAATTTTTGGTTCATTTTTTTTTGGTTTACAGCTCATCAGTCCATTCAATAGTTCTTCCCATAACCAGCCAAGGTCCACTGAAGAACTTTCATCTAGAGTGCACAGAGAATTTGCCTTGGATTAATCCAAATCCAGCAAAACATGCCATAGGGACCACTGCTTGATGCACTGTTCCAGAATGAGATTTCACTGGAAAAGTCTCATGGTTTTGTGAGGAGGTTAACCACTGCTATCTATGGACATCCTATGTTTCAAGTACTCATGTAGGAGTGTACTCCTATGTTGTGGTTTCACCCCAGCCAAAAGCCAAGCATCATGCACCTGCTCTCTCAAAGAGGGAATTGGGGGAAAGTGGGGAGGAGAGGGAAGGAAGAACAGGGGGTAAAGGTAGGGAAAAGAAAACAAAATAACCCCAAAAGTCATGGGCTGGGATAAGGATAGTTTGCTGGGATAGCAGAGAGAGAGACGTAACTATAACAGGACTTTATAAGAAAATGTAAGAAACTGGTGATACACAATGCAGTTTCTCACCAAACAGCACAACTCAGGCTGTACAGCTCTGAGCTGTCTGGAAACAGCCATCCCCAAAACCATGCATCCTGGATCCAATTGCTCCTCCCACCACCAACTCCCCTTTATGCTGAGCATGACATAATTGGCATGGAATAACCTCTTTGGCCAGTTTGGGTCATCTGTCCTCCTGGCTGTGTCCCCTTCCAGCTTCCTGGATGCCTCACCCCCACACCTTCTTGTTAGCAGGGCAGTGTGAATAACTGAAAAGTCCTTGACTGTCTGGCAACAACTAAAAATATAAGAGTGTTACCAGCACTGTTCTCATCCTGATTCTCAAACTTGTCACTACATTGGCTGCTAGAAAGAAAATTATCCTAGCCAAAACCAGGATCTTATACACCCCTTATTCTATACAATTTACATCACAACCAGATCCAACAATTCCCTTAGGTATGACTACTTTTCTGGGTTTGAAACACACACACACACATATATATACACACACATACATACAGGTGTAATTTGCTTAGTCTATGGTCCATTCCTCTAAAATGTCTGTTGAGTTCATTGAGTTCATAACTTTGGACTCTATCTGTGATAGCAGTCTCTTGGGGCAGGAATGATGATGTGTCCTGTTGGATCATTCCGTGCTGCATCCTGGATTCTCAGTTGATGAACCAGAGGTGGTCCCCGCTTTGGATCTGCTGTTTGAAGGTGTTGATTTTCAGCCACCTTTCTGGGCAGCAGTTGTTGGGGCCAGTACTAGTCCCATCACTGTGGCACTCATCCTTCTCATCCTTCATTAATTTGTGTGATTCTTGCTGCAATACCATTGGTACAACACAGAGCAAACATATAGCAATGACAAATATCCAATAGCAGGGTTATTTAGCAATTAATATAATACAATTTCTATTTTATTGATTATATTGGCTATTCTCAGCCAAAATCAAATCCCCTTGAATTACACATTGGACTTCTTTATCCTTCTGCCTCACCCACCAAGCGCAGCCAGGTCCTTGATAAGGAAGGTCCTGTGATAAGGAAGTCTGCATTTTTGAGGTCTCTTCCAAGCTTGAATTTTACCTGGAGGGCTTATGGGTATATAATGAAGGCACTCCAGCACTGCCTTCAACCATGGTAGTATAACCATAAGCAGGTAGCTAGGTTACCCCTTTTTCCCTGCCCATGGTTCAGCTAATATCTGTTCCATTCTGTACTGGCACTCCTTCTTGATCAATAGATGTGCTTTATTTGCCAAGAGCTCTCTGCATATGAACAAGCTGCTGTTGCAGTTTTGCATTGCTGGGTTCTAGTGGAGAAGGCAGGGCTGCAGGGGTGGCTTCTGCAAGAAGCAGCCAGAAGCTCTCTGCAGGGCCCAGAGAGTAAATATCAGACCGTTCAAGGCCAGAGTTGCTGCTGACCAAGGCCGAGCCAATTGATGGTGGCCAGAGCACCTCTGGAAATAATATTTAGAGAAAAAAAAAAACTGCAAGTGGCAAATTTTGCCTCCAGAATAGGCAGTGAGGAGATATAAGAAACTCTGCAGGCACCAAGGTCAGTGAAGAAGGACGGGGAGGATGAGGTGCTCCAGGTGCTGGAGTTTCCCCTGCAGCCTGTGGAGAAGACCATGGTGAAGCAGGCTGTCCCCCCACAGCCCATGGATAATGACAGGGAGCAGAGATCCCACCTACAGCCTGTGGAGAGACCGACGCATCCCACAGCAGGTTTGCTGAGGGACTTGTGACTCTGTGGGGGGCCTGAGGTCAGCACCCCATGGAAGGGAGCTGTGCTGAGGCAATTGTTGAGGAGATGACACCCCAATAGAAATGACTCACACTGGAGAAGTTTATGGAGGACTGTCCCCCTTGGGTGGGATCCTGCGGTGCCAGGAAGGGTGTGTGTGGAAGGGAGTGTGTCCCCCTCCAGCCAAGATGGAAAACAACTGGGTAGGAACTGACTGAAAACCCCCATTCCCTGCCCATGCCTGTGCCGCATTGAGAGGAAGAAGGGAGCGAAATTATGACCAAGGTCTGCTAAGAAGGGAGGGGTTGGGGGAAGTAGAGGCGTTTTAAGATCTGGAGAAGGAGCATGTGAGGAACTGACTGAAACCACACTCCCCATTCCCTGCCCCTGCCCCCTCCACAATGAGGGGGGAGGGAGGGATTAAAACCATGAATAAAGTTGATCCTGCTAGGAAGGGAGTGGTGAGGGAAAGGTGCTTTAAGATCTGGTCACACTTCTCATTATCTGACTCTGGTTTCACTGGGTTTGTAGTGTAATAAATTAGAGTTTTGTTTCCTTAATTCTGTGTTGAGTCTGTTTTGCTCATGGCACTAATTGCAGAGTGATCTGTCCCTGTCCTGATCTCAACTCCTAAGCCTCTCAATATATATTTTCTCCCCTTTTGGGCTGAAAGGGGGAGTGATAGAGAGGCTTTGGTGGACCTTTGGCCTCTAGCCAGGGCCAAAGCACCACAGATGCAATATTCCTTCCTTACAAAAGTGAATTTACTCACAGCTCTCAACAGTTTATTATCACAAACACAATACACTGTATCTATTTAGGTGAGTGCTGTGATTTGTTTACAAGGAACAACTAAAAGTAAACCTGTATTATTCTGCTGCCTAGGACCAACTATTTTTTTCTACTTTTTTTACTACATTAGAAATAACTTTTTGTTTGTTGTTTGTTTGAACACGGAAAAGATAAAGGAAAAAGTACTTACAGATGTTATGGTTAAGAATCAGCAGTCTTCTAAATCATCTCAGTGTTGTACAGCTCAGTCAGTACATACATAAAAATTGCAGAGCTGCTAGAAAGTCATTTAATTTCCACATGCTAGTGGCTTGCTGAAAGCTTAGAAGTGCTCCTGAACTGCTGTCCAATTGAGATCTATACACTTCTCTCCCACAGAACACATGCACTATTAATCTGGAGTACACTTGTCATATCCCTAGACTTCGTACTATCTAACCTGATTTTAAAGTATGGGTTCTTTCCATTATTAATATGACTCTAAAAGTCTACACTGAAATACCTAAAATAGCCAGAAAACTATATTATGTTCTTTTAAAATTACATTAAGAATTAAATACAGATTTTAATCTTCAAAGATCATTAATAAAAAATCATTAACACTATATAAATTATACGCACAATATTTGGCATTAGATTTTTAATAAATACTGGAGAAAAAATTTTCTTTCTTTCTCTCTTCATTAAATGCTGAGATATTCCCCAATAAAAAAATCTTGATCCATAAGAAGTTTTATTTTCAAAGGCCTGGCTTTTGGATGCACCAGCATGCTGGAGCACCAGCAATGTCCAGAAATAGACATCTCAAATTCCAGTCCCTCCATCAACAGAAGCCCTTTGTCTAAAGCTTTGGGACTATCCTTTTTTCAGTATTTGTAGAACGGTGGAAGAAACCCTACATTTGAGGTTGTGAAGGGAACTGAGAAAACTGGAGTGAAATCTTCAGTGTCCTCAAAACACAGTTTTTTCTTAAAAGTTATTGTACTTGCTGAGATGAAAAGCAGTGAAAATTATTTTTGTTTATGCCATTTTTTGATCATTTGCCCCTTTGAAAACACAAAGAGCATCTTATGCCAGTGCTAATGCAAGTGGAAGGGCTTGCAAGAAGAGGGTCACATTTTGCTGGTGTTGTTGGCATCTCATAGAATCATGATGCTGGTATGGAAATTCAGATCAGTGATGAAAGTCTGGAAAAAAATTTCTATTATTTTATAAGGATCTTTACCTGGGAAAAAAATCTTGCAGTTGAGACCTCTGCAAATTGCAGTCTTGAGGTCTTGGCTCCCTGCGTATTTATGTGAGGTATTTATGGGTATTTTTGTGGTCCTCTTGTGTCAGCTGTTGACTCTAGAGAATCGACACTGAAGACTGCAGTTCAGCTTATGGATAAAACCAATTCTAAACAACTTTGTGTTAAATGGAAGTTCATCCACATGCAGATGGAACCAATCAAAACCTCTCAGAATTGTGCATCTTTTTGGAAATACTGTTTTTTTAAATGTTACAGCCATTTTCCAGACATCAAACAGATCAAAGCCTGAAAGCATTTCTAATTGGAAAGAGAGAAACAGTCAAAGATGCCTTTGGCTGTACACCTAAGAAGTCACATAGACTTCTGCAAACATCAGGTGGGATTTCAGAGAGGAATTACAATTTGTTTGTAAAAAATATAGCAAAAATGTAACATCTCACCTTTTTCTGAAAGCAAGCAAACAGGAGATCAATTCCACTTATTTTCCTGTCCATGTGGAAAAATTGAAAGGACATTAAGCACCATAAAATTCTCTCCAGTAATATATGAATAATAAATTTCACTTTCAGCAAAACTGGGAAAATGTACACTTCTCTACATTTTGAAATATATTACATGTAAAGCTGAATGATAAATAGATCTTTAACTCATTACCTGGCTTTCATCCTTTTTCCTGGTTTATCTTTGGAATAGTTCCATTAACATATCTCATACTTCCAAGAGAATATGACATACGCATTGGAAAGTGTTGTATTAAGGGTAGCAATATGCCAACTAGTCGTTATAACTCCCATTGGGTTCTGTGCACTGAACTATCACAATTTGAATTCAGAAATAATGAAATTCTCTGTCAACCTAGTCGTGTTCCTTGAACTACCACAGCCATCTCAAAAGTCGCATTCAATGAGAACAAACATGACAGGCTCAAATGAAAGAGTTTTTTAATCAAGCAACAGGCACACAGATTCTTTGGATTGCCGGTGATAAATTCACTGTCTTCAAAACATTAGGATACAGTAAAGGTCTTAACAAATAACATGTTAAAATATGTACAGTAACTCTATAGAGATTTCTAGGTTTCCAGGGGCAGGCACTTCGTGTAACCAAGTGTTCAAATCTTACCCAAAGGTGTCCCAGTTTGGGGGAGGAGAAGCTCAGCCTGTCAACTGGACCCAGGGATCAGGGTGAGGCACAAGTATATCTTCCCTGACACAGTGGTATCTTCCCTGACACATCTTGGATTTTGGGCTATTTTTATATCATTTCTTGTCTTTAAGATGGAGTTTGAGGGACTCTAGTCATAAATACCTTTATTGTGATTGGTGTAAAATTCTCTTACCTCATGTTTAGAGGTACAGATTAGTGAAATTGATGGAGATGTATTTTGGTATTATGATGACATTATAATTCAGTTCCGTCTTAACCCTCAAGTTCCATGTTATCGCAGAGTTTGGCCGAGTTGTCTCCACTCCATCCTCCACGCAGCTGTCTCAGGGTCAATACATCAAGCTCCCCTGACTTTATTAACCTTCAAGATTGCCTTGAAACTTAATACAAAGGAGGATGTTTAGGAACTTGATGGCAGAGTGGGTGCCTGGCATCTCAGCTGCTTATCACCCTGGAATGTTCTGTAAATGCTGAGCCTTTCGAAACTGGGTTTAACTTTTAAGTTAGCATTACCTCCAGTCATCATCCCACAGAAGGATAAAACAGAGAAAAATGAACAAGAGAGTATCCGGAGGCAATTCATGGTTAACTGAAATATAATCCAAGTCTTTGCTAGCAAAGCAACGAAAAGTTATAGCTTATACAATATTTACAAAAGATTCATCAAAGACATGTGCATACAGATGCTGCAGGACACAGTTTTATTTTAGTGACACCTGTTCTACCAGACAAAACATTAGTCCTCAGACAAATAGCTATGTAAACCCAGTAAGTCCTTGGACTTAATTGAATAGACAATGCAAAATCAAGGTGGAGGAGGAAAGAATAAGGTGATTTGTCTGCATTCACACGTGATGATATGTGGTTTTATTGTTCATTTTTAATTACAAGGTTTTCTAATTGGTCATCTGAGCTTAGTTCACATTTTTACATTTTCTGCCAATTAATGTCCTGAATTTAAATTTTTTAATGAGAGCTGATAGTCTGGATATTGCAAAATAGCGCTTCCATGTATGTTGTGAAAGACCTGTTAAAAAGATATAACTGGCAACCTAACAATTATTTTCACTTTTGTGACTTGACAGCTCAAGCAGGTAGTAGAGGTTGCAAGAAGGAGGGGTTCCTGGAAACTTAACAGTAAAAGGAAAATTAAATATGATTTATTTAAAATTTTTAAAAGAAAATCATGTACATTAGCATCACTGAAGCCTTTACCATTTTCAAACTAAAAATATATTTTCTATACTACTTCATAAATATATATTATATAAACCAACATGGAAAATACTCAGGAAAAGTATTCAATAGCCTTCTTACAGCAGAGAACAGACATTTGTCTGGACATACCAATGGCCAAAATAGACATATCAATGTCTAATAACTGTCATCTAGGCTGTTCAAAATACAAGAAGTTCTAACAAGCAGCTGAAAGCTACACAGGACTATACAAAGGAGAAAAGATCATTCATCAGCCTGCACGCTGTGCATTCTGCTATGTGTCAAGCAAATACCTTGACAACTTACTGCTAAGTCATAATAATGTCGTACTACATTGCTTCAGTTCAGAGTCCTTATTTAAGTAACAAAATCTTTTTCTAAATTAATCTTAAATATGCTTTCCATAATCTACCACCAGGAAAGGCTTGTCGATGATTTTGGTTTTTTCAACTAGGAAAGTTGGAAATTTATTCAGCTTGCAAGATCCCAATGTCCCAACCACAGAAGGATGTTGTTACAAATCTGTCCATGGAGACACCAATATTCTTCTGTAGGTAACCTCTGTTACACCACTATTATTCCAGGTACACAGAAATCTTTCAAGATGGGTCAGATATTAGGGAGATGACCAAGATGACTATTGAATATGATATAAAGTATTGGCAGAAAGGCAGATTCCTTCTGAAACATCTCTTTTCAAATTCCTCTCTTCCTGGGGTATAAAAATAAATAATACTTTTTTAAACAGTGTTGCATATTTGTTTTCCTTTTTCTTTTGGAAAGCTCAGTGGTGTTAGCCTTTTCTTACCTACTATACTTCTATTTTAAAAATATAGATAATCCACATTGGATTATAGATAATCCAATTCTGTTAATACATAGATATAACAAGAAAACTGTTTCCCACTAAATCAATGGGTAGCATCATACTTGCTAAAGAATTTCACTAGACCTCATGTTACTCTAGGCTTGCTTTTATTAACAGGTCAGAGTTGGACCATTACCTCAGTGAGTGGCAGCTCAAATGTTATGTTTATGATCTAATATACTCTTTTAACCCAACTACAGAATAGGCGATTTCCCCTGTTTTGAATAGACCATGTCCTCCGTTTTGGTTGACTGAAAGTTCATAATTTGCCTTTTTCTTCTTCTCTTTAGGTATCAGCGATCACTCAGTCTTGATTCTGCTTTGGATCTTAGATTCTGCTGATCTGTCTCAGAGGTCACTGTCTCCTCTTATTCTTTCTCAGGGTCTCAATATTTTATGTTAAACATCTAAATTCTTAGAACTCAACCATAAAATACCTTATTCTTCTCTTAAACTGAAATACTTTACTCAATCATTTCTATTATATTTGTGCACCTACCCGAGTCAATCCTTCATTTATAACTGATTAACTTGGCTGACTAACTCCTCCATGGAAAGAACTAAACACAGGACACTGAGGCAGCTTAATATCATTACAAGTCATTGTTTAAAAACACCTGTGATTTCATAGCTGTAAATACCCCATCATTAATCCTATTACTTCATAATAATAAACTAACTCTAACATACTATTCGTACTAAATTCTATTTTACTTTAATAATATTAGAAGCAGATTTCTGTAAAGAAGAGCCAGATTCCTAGCTATGTAGTTCAAAATTGAGTTAAGAATTGCTATTTTATACTGAGTATCTATCACAAAATTACCAAAATCTTAAAAAAAAAAAAATATTCACATACTACATTTGTAGAAGGAAAAAATTGCAATTCTACAAAGTAGGAAAAAAAAAAATCTTTAAACTTTCTATCACAATGAATATGTATAAACTTCTTGAAAATGTCTTAGGAAATATTTCATAGAACTATTGGACAGTCCAGTGAATGATGTATGTGATTTTTAAAATTTATATAATATTTCATCACTTCTTCAAGATTTCTTTTGTATCAGGTTTTTTTTTATCAGATACGAAGCTGCTCTAAATATTGAAAAGAAAAGCAGATCTAAAAACATGCAAGGAGTTGCTCCAGAAGGGAAATAGGGAAAAACTACTGGGGACACACATACACATATGGGAATGGGTGGACAGACACACACACACACACACAGAAAACACCTGCTGTAAAAAGCAGAGACTCAGAACTACACATGTATGTCAGTACAATATAAAAAAGGAAAGCATAACCATGGCATGTATAGTTCCTCATAAGAACTGCACACTAAACACTCTTTTTCTCCCAAATGGCCTATTTACAGTCACTAGATGAAATCCCAGTTGATAACTCTGAAGGCTTATTGCATAACAGGAACTGATTTGTTGATGAAAGACAAGTAAAGATTAAGCAGAGATTTTCAGGGTCAACCCATTTCACATCCATTCAGATTTGTTGTAATTTCGAATGTTTCTTTTGCAGATCTACCACAGATAGCTATGGCTTAGCCTTAAACATGGTAAGGGATTAGACCGGCCCATATCCAGTTGCTGTTGCTATACGTAGGTCTTTGCCTGAAGTACCCTTACACTTTCACTGAATTTGCAAGATCACAGATTGTTATTTTATAGCCAGTAGGTGAGCCTAATCAGCTGAAAAGGAGGTTTTTGTCTGTTACTGCTAATACATCAACATTCGACTTCCTAGGTAGAAGGTTTTGTTGTGTCCTTTGCTCTAAGGGAAATTATCATACTTTTATGGAAAATTTTCTATAGATTAAATATGCCTTCCTGATTCTGGTACTAAAATGTATGAAACAATATTTTAATTTCTCCAAGGTAAAAATGCTCATGTATATAAACAAACCATGGAACTGTAGCCATAGATGTAGCCTTTGTGCAAAAGTAGCATCTGCTTTTGCATGCAAAGCTGAGAAAAACGCCACTTAGTGAGTCACATAGCCTAAAAATCTTTTGGTTTCAAAGTGTCTAATAACTGTGTTTTTTCCAAACATTTTCAGCTGTAAAAAAGCTACAGAAAGCCCTGGTAAATGTTGAAGCTATTCATATCATCATTTTTGTTTTTATGTGCTGATTACAGGTGGTAAGATAGAATAAAAAATATACATATAAAATACATATTCGATAAAAGTTTAAATATCAATATTATGTATATATATCATTTTTGTATATATGTAAATGTTTTCATATTAGACTTCTGACCATACATGCATATGATATATGTTTATTTCATATATATATACAAATGAAGCATTATAAAAATTGTTAATGCCTTACTCCTATGTATTCAAAACTCTAAGTTTGAAAATCTGCTATTTAGTCCTTTACAATATACTTCCTGTCTGATTATCCCAAGTCTGTGTTTACTTATAACACATTAGTAAAGTATCTGTTCTCCCACATGCACTATACACTAGAACCACAAGGTATGAGAAATGAGTAATTCAGACCCTAATTCATATTCTAGCCTTTGCTGTATCTGTCAGATGGTGCAAGGTGTGCCCGTGGGAATTTGAACCATGTTTGAAGTTAGATGCAAGTATTCTTTTAGAAGGGAGGGGGACAGGGGGGCAGAAGGCATGCCTTAGGATATTGTCTCTTGAGACAAGTATGCAGGATTCATACCTCTCTTTCTGGAAAGGGTGTCTTAAATTCTGACCTGAAGGTGGGCCCTCTGTTCTGTGGGAGCTTTAACTGGTCAACATGTTCTTCACAGTCTCCTCTTGAACCTTAAACAAAGAGCTTTGATTAACCAAAATTTGGACTACAAATATAAAATGCCAATCAATTGCCCAAGGGAATTTCAAATAATTCCTCACAGTATGTAGAACAGTTTACTGGCACACACAGATAAGGATTGGAATGGGCCATTATGATACTTCAGATGCATATCCTAGCTATTACTGTAGAAAGAGAAAAACACTCCCAGAGCTCCTTTGAAGTTTCTATTTTACTAATATCTGTACATATATACAGATCACTAATTTTGAGGAATATATATATATGCACAGATACACACACATTTATAGATATACATACTATTCTTTCTTTCATACTATTTGAACTAGTCTTCACAAGGTGTGCTTTATATGTCAGCTATGAGAGCAATTTGCATTAAAATAATCCTTTCATATCACCTTTTTCAGGGGGATCATATGACAGAGGTAACCTGTTAGTGAAAGCTTTTTTGCATTCTGCTCCTGCATCCAGTGCTTATGTGCACTGTACCCTTTATCAAACTCTCTAAAAATTATCCACATTTTAGGTACCTCGGGTGACATTTCCAAATCACTAGACAGAGATGAAAACTCTAGTGTTATTGAACTTCCATGCTTCCATGCAAAGAACAGTAATAAAATTAAAATGTTGATATATATCACCCAGAAGAGCTATCAATATATTTCTTTATTGAAAAGTGGGAGAGTTCATTAAAAGAAATATTCTATTTTCCATCCACAGTTATTCATTTTACTTTCAAGATTATTTATCTTCTTGGATAACTTTTAATCCTCCAGAATATTACATGTGGGAGAGTAATCCACCACCTATGTGGAGACATTAAAGCTTTACAGCTTTAATACTGAAGCAAATTCCCATGGCCCAGCTTTCATTTTATAGCATTCATTTGCCAGACAAGCATTTTTATATCAAGGCTTTCTTGGACTGAGAGGGGAGCTGTGTACTACATGGTGAAAACAGGCTGATAGTATTTTTTTTTCCTCCTTGCTCTCTACAGTCATCGTAGATACAGAATTTAAGTTACATAACATGTTACTTTTGCACATGTACACTTCTACACAAAAGCAATGAGGTTACACTTGAATTAAAAAAAAACCCTTGGAACACAGCTATTGTGAAACCTCTGTTACCCCAAATGAGTTTAAAACAATTTTGTGTTCTACATTTACCAAAGTGTTTATCTTAAAATTTAAAATGTTTTTATCATCCAAACCCCAAAAATCTTGTCACATTGCAAAGCAGAATAAAGTCTTGACCCCCTGCAGCCTGCGAGCAGAAGAGAGCCACAATTGGAAACAGAGCTCCGAGCATCAATTTTTGAAGACTTTATGGGAACAAGAGTAAACCAAAAAGAATGACCTTCTATGAGCTCTTAGAGTATCTGCCTTCAAAATAACACAAACAACTTACAGGATCCATCTGGAGATATTCTAGAGACCTCAGCTATACAGAAATAACTGGGCAACCACTTAGTATATAAATAAAGTGACTAATATTTTCTAACATGCATTGAAGAAAGGTAATTTTAACCACCTGTCAAGGCTATTCACCTGAATGGTGTTATGGTACCAACTTATAAAACGTTTTCTGAAAACAGAGGCTGTTATTTCATCTTATGTTTACTGGAAACTAGTTCTGCAGTACAGGGGCTATGCAAATTGTGGAGAAACTGTCTCTATCGTTTTCTGTTTAGTTTTCTCCCTAAGGCATCTTCTTTTTCGACTTAGGGTTTTGTTACTCTTCCCTGTTAGTCAAACAATAACACTACAAAAATAAGTGTTCTTTTACACTAATATGCTCTATTATTAAAAAAGAAAAACCAAACAATGAGCTTAGTTTAACCCATCATCGGCTTAGGGTATTCTCAGAAAGCATATAAGAGCATGGAAAGCACCCAGGGACACCTTTTCAGTGTTATCTTACCAGTTTCCAACTACTGGTAGCTTCAGATTTTCCTGAACAAGGGGAACTTTGTGCTAAATAATATGTATGAGCCTTACATTAATTTGTCTAACATAGTTTTTTCTTCCACTACATACTATAGTAATGAGTTTCACCTTTTAGTCATGACATACAAGAGTATCATCTTCCTCTTTTAATCCTTTATTAGATGATTTTGTTTATGGCGTCTAGTTTCTACATTGCAAAACAATCGGCTTGTTCTTTTTTCTGAATGATACTTATAACTCTGAATCTCTTTCCTAAAATAACCATTTTCCCAAGAAGGTTCTTAATCCTTTGATAGACTTGATGAATAGCAGCCATTACATAGTTTTCTTCAATGCCTTTCATTGGATTTGTTGGAATATTACGTTTTTCTGATACTGGCAGAGTTGAAAGCAGTCTTCCAGTTGGGAGAGGGACCATAACCCAGATCCAGATATCCTACATTGTTTTGGTTTTTTTTATCTTCCATTGGAATTACTCATAAAGAGTTTTAGAAAATCCCCTCTAATTCATGGATTAATTATAATTTAGCTACCTGCATCTCAAACTTAAAATGAAAGGTAGAATATAAAAATAGCATGCAAAATTTTCATGATCTAGTTTCAGCCAAACCAGTAATGGAACTTGTAACTTCAAACTACCTCTTGTGGTCTTATGTCTAGACACAAGTCTAGTTTTAAGGGTTTTTTCTAGGACTTAAGACTCTTTGGAAGCTGCTTATTATATAGCTATGACTTAGTTGGATCCTGTCCATCTTCTGATGATGTAGTATATGTCAAAAATCCCAGCAGTCCATACTCCAACAGTGCTTAATTGAGCTGCCTTTCCACTCTTTCTCACACCTAATGCTGTTTTGTTGAGTGTTTTTTATGGCTATATATTGTCCCTAAGGAGATAAATAAGAAGACTGAAATAAAGGGGAAATAAAATTTAACAGCTTCCTCGAACAGAAATTGCTTTTAGAGAACTAGTGTTTACGGTTCATGAGACTGTAAAAGCACTAAAATTAGTATCTGCAGCCAGAAGTAACAGATGTTAACCTAAAGGGATGGTCTAGTCTGACTGGCATATACTGTTTATGTTTTTTATCTTACTCAGGAAATAAAATAACATTGTAATAGTAAAGGAAAAGGCAAGTGAGTCTGAGTCAATTCAGTACAGCACCATGCAAAGCTATCAAACTCCCTTCCAGATCCAAGCTAGCAGAAACATACATCTGAAATATCTTTCCTTACAACACAACTTGGATACTCAGGGATAATTGAGATTTGAGTGATTTTATTCTTGGGAAATAGGTATGCTTTAAAAGCAAAAGTGATCTCTTGAAGGTAGAGGTTTTGCTGAAGTCTTTAAAAAGATTTTAATTTTTCTGAGGTGATTTCGCATACCTGTACTTCTATTCTTCACAGATTACTCCTAGCTGTAGAAAAGTAAAATGTAATAGAAAGAATGTATTTTTTGATCTTTCATGAGCTGGCTGCTCTAAGATATTTCAGTCAAGAAAGCACTTTCTAATTTAATTCAATTTTATCTCAACAGCAAAGAAATGAAGCAGTCTTCTCAAAATCCAAACCCATTGATTTTTAATTACTTTTTTTTTAGGAGGAGGATACATTTTGCTCAAAGCTGACCCATTTGAGAGAAGCTGATATCTAAATCTATGGAGATAAGAAAAGTGTCAACATGACGATGTTTAAGTCTGATACGAAGTGTGATTTGAACAGGAGGTGGTGTCTTGGAAGTCACATACAAGATCCTCAGTAGCTGTACTGACTGTGCAAGGGTTTGCATAGACCTTCAAAAGCTCTAGCTTCAAAAGCTCAAAGGGATAGTCTGTCTCTAGAGCTTTTGTGCTCTATTGTTATACTCCAGTAAATCTCTGCATAACTTGTGATTACTATTCCCCCAGAGCAAAAAGATTCTAAAACTATTATTAATAAAATACAGTTTAGTTCACAGATTATTCTTTTTCATTCTATCAATGCCTTTTCTACAAAACCCCTTCCAAAAAGAATTGTGGAAGGCCTCAGTTAAGTTAATAGTGCTTAGTACAGTAGGCAAGAGAAACTCCTGCATGAAAACAACTGAAAACAATTAACAGGTATGAAACCACCAACAACTATATATAATGAAAATCCCTTTTTCTGACACTATTCTTTGTTGCCCTGTTGGCTGTTGTTCATATTTAGTTTGGGACCAGGAACTTTCTTATATTTGTAAGTTTTTCAGGATACAGAAACTGTACTTCTGGAAATAACACAAGACCCAGTGAGAGACAGAGCTACCAATCACACTGTTTAGAAAGTGTTTCGCATGGAACATTTTTTGCATAATTCTACAAGAAATAGGATTAATCTTCTGGCTTATGTGGTCATTGACTTAATGGGAATCAGATAATTTTACACCATAAGAAGGGTGCTTTTGCCAAGTTATTAAAAGAAACATTAACTACACTTTTACATATACATTGCATTGCAATAGTGAGTGCTTCGTGCACCTGATTACACAGACTGTGTGCATGTGTGTAAGTCTCCGCATACAATTTCAGGTCTGTAGAAGTGTATTTTCATTTCTGTCACCTCAAAGATTATTGGAAAGTGTGCAAAATTCATATATTATTATTAGTCTGCTGCTAAGAAATTGAGATCCCAAAGTCAGGCACAGGAATAGGGGCAGACGTGCAACTACTGTGGTAACATCAGCATGTGGTTCAACTCCAGCTGCAGCTGAGCACCCTGAACTCATGGCGGGACAGTGAGGAGAATGAGGATCCAAAGGCTATCCTCATGGGTTGGGTTAAGGACAGTTTGCTGGGGCAGCACAGGGAGAGAGAAACAACAGCAGGACTCATCCCAGAACATACAAAAGCACTTTCTCACCAAATCACACATTCAGACTGCACAGCTCAGACCCATACCAAAGCCAGACTGTCCTTGAGCTACACATCCTGGAGCCATACCACTCTTTCCTGATTAGCCTCCCTTTATGCTGCCCATGACATTGGTATGGAATACCCCCTTTGGTTACTTTGTGTCACCTGTCCAAGCTGTGTCCCCTCCCAGCTTCTGGTGAAAATTAACCTTATCCTAGCTGAACCCACAATAACCAGTTTAGTACTTCGTATATTACACAGTGTCATAATAAATCTGCGATTGCATATGCATATAAAGGCATATACTCCCTATAAAAATCAAGACATTTTCATTTTTGTTTGGGTCCCAAATGACTGATGATTTCTTGACTTTATCTAAAAATGCGAAGTTTATATTTCTATTCACAGCAGAACTACAAAAATCAGGTGCAATTTCAACATTTTCCCCCACAAAGTGTGCATCCTTCAGTATGAGAGGTCTTTTACTTCATGATATCCTTTAGAAATTACATACTCAGTTATTGGAACTGATTTTTGTGAGGCAGGAAGGAAGTAACAACAAATCTTTTTTCACCACTGCAGGTCATAGATAACTACCAACTTACCTTTATGGTGACAATTTCTGTGTCTTGACCCATGAGTGTTGCCATATGGCTGGTCTGTGTGATGTGATGGTCATGTGCAAGGTCGCTGCAGCAGTGGTTGGTAAAGGCAGAAACACCTCAGTTGATTGAGGTGTTTTGCATCAAAGACCACCTTTAGGAAGCCTGTCTTCTCCACATGTTATTAACTGACTCAGACATTGTCACCTTTCAAGGCTTCATATATTTTTATATGCTTTATATATACACACCACCCACACACACATGCATGCTGCCAGCAAGGCAGAGTGAAATATACTTCTTAGTAGTATGATGTTACAGAAAAAAGTTTAACAATTTATCTAGAGATCACAGAGCTGGCTGTGATTTATTGTTACAGCATTTCTAAAAGATAAAGAGTACATCACAGTGTCCAGTACAGTCAGCTGTATCTAGCTATACCTACTACAGCTGCTGTTTTCTATGTTTCCTTTGACATGAAGTAGAAAGGTTTCAGGTAGGTAGAACAGCATGGTTAGTTCTTGGCTCAGATCAAACATTTGGAGGCTGAAGAAGAAAAAGGGAAAGATGTGCTGAACAACCTTCAAAAGGCTTTCTTCTTACATTTCTTAGCAGTTTGTACATAGCAATATAAAGACTCCTCAAATGTATAAGCTGAGTTTTAGCTAATATACTGTCTAAGAGTAAGGAATCATAAAGCAAAACTGAAGACCTGCACATGTTAAGTAAGATAAGGAATCCTTCCTGAACTGTAAGTATTTTATAACAACATAATACACAGAGTGCTTTGCTCCTGCTGCTGCTTATTACTTTCCAAGTTATACTCTTCTGCTCCCACAGCATGTGTGTTAAATCAGTACATACGTATTATGTCCACATTGCCAACAAATATTTGGTTCCAGAATGTCCCTTGTGAATATTTTTCTAACTCTGCTAATACTTTCTCATAGGGGAAAGCAAAACCTCTTCTGTAGGTGTCACATTACAGCTGTAAACCTTTTGCATTATTTCCCTAGGTGTTTCCATAAAGAAACCAGGACATACATAGATACAAGGAGAGGTATATTAGAAAGGGTATGAAGTCTGTGGAAACAGACCTGCTATTCATAGTTACTAATAAAGACTCAAGAAAGACTTTTCAGCACGCAGATTAAGGGTGTTTAGTGGCAAAATTGCAGTGATAGGTTTACTAACAGTGTAATGACATCTTCTGAAGAAATTTTTTTACGAATACATGAGACATTCTCTACTAATATCAGTAGATAAAACAGTTCAAAATGAAGATAATAATAACATATGATGTAGTTTGCGAGTGCAAGCAGTAGGTATTCTGAAATGACATCATGAAGCAAACAAAGAACTGCTGCAGACTGAAGTTGTATACAGTATTTTGCATTTGTAGTATATTTACTTCTCTTCTAATACAGCCAGGTCTAGGAGAGAAAAAAAAAATTCAACTTCAAGTGAAACTAGAACTACAGTATCAAATTGCTCTTTCTGCACCCTTGACATGGTTAGCACTACCTTACTTATTTAAATTTGTACAAATGCAGAGGCCATCTCAGTTGACAGAGCATTGATGCCCTGGTTTCAGTTGGGATTCTTTTCCCCATCCCACTGGCAGGCAGGGGCGTGAGTGAATAGTTGTGGGGTTATTTTAGCTCCGTGCTGGGTTAAATTATGACAACCTATCACAGACATCTATGCATCTGTTCCTCTTTGACTGGCGGGCAACACAAAATGTTATGTGCTATGCTCAGCTGAAGCCTTCTCAAACAATATCTGTCAGGACCTGTAGGCATCTAAACAAAGGAATGCAAGTTCAGGTCCCTTCACCTTATCTTATCCTGCAAACTTTCTAACAGAATCATATGCTCCTGTTTCATGGAGCCAGTTGCCTGTGGCCTTACCAGTTGGCTCCAAAGTGATTCTGGACCCTGTAGTGATTCACTCTCTGCAAGACTTGGGGCTTTTTCTAAAACAGCGAGCACTGAAATTTGAGATTTTTCCAATGTGTTTTGTGTAATAGTATACAACATGGACAGGTAATGTAGATATCCTGGTTGGTACAAACTAGTGTGGAAGTGAAGGAAGAGGACAGACACAGAGGCAGATACAGTAAGTTCTATCTAAGGTGAACCAATACCAAGTACTGGAATAGAGTGAAGTGAAAACTGGAAAAATTACAGGGATTTATGGCAACTGCTCTGCAAAGAGATGTCAAGATTGGAGGCAGCCTGAGCAGCAGTGATCACACACTGGTGTGGTTCACTGTACTAAGATGTATGAACCAAATGAGAAGTGCAGTCAGAACCCTGAATTTCAGGAAAGCCACCTTCCAGCTCTTCAATAGGACTTCTTGGGAAATGGACCTCAAGGACAAAGGGGTAGAACAGAGCTGGCAGATCTTTAAGGACACTTTCAACAGAGTTCAAGAGCTCTTGATCCCCAGGTATAAGGAAAAAAAAAAAAAGGAAGGTGTTCTACAGGTATATAACCCACAAAATGCAAGTTAAAGAAAGTGTACCTCCCCATGATGAGCAACAATGATGAACTGGTGACAACAGACAAGGAAAGGGCTGAGGTAATCAACAATGCTTTTGCCTTTCTCCTCACCACTCACAAGTTGATGGCCTGCAAGAACAGGACTGGGGTGAGTTCCTCCCACTATAAGGGAAGATAAGGTTTGTGACATATAAAGAATCTCAGTGTACGCAAGTACATGGGACCTGATGAGGTGCATCCCAAAAGCAATTGGCTGATGTAGTTGCCTAGACACTTTCCATGATATTCAAAAAGCCATGGGTGGTCAGATGTTGTCCCTAGTGACTGGAAGAGAGGAAACTTCACAGCCACTTTTAAAAAGGGTAGGAAAGAAGACCTCGGGAACTACTGACCTGTCAGCTTCACCTCTGTATCTAGAAAGATCATGGAATAGATCCTCCTCAAAGCTATGCTGAGGCACATGGAGGACATGGAGGTCATTCCTGACAGCCAGCATGACTTTACCAGGGGCAAGTGGATTTACTAGGGGATTGGCTGAGGAGCGACTCGTTTATGGAATAGAGTACAACAGCACCCTCCTGGAATGCATCCCTCAAACCTTACAGGCAAAAGTAATCCGGTTTGTCCAGTGAGCACATGAAACTAAGAAGGAAGAGGTGAAGACAGATGATAGAATAATCAAAATCTAGTGGCTTTCTATAATGGAGTATCTGCATCAGTGGACAAGGGAAGAGCTACAGATATCATCTATCTGGACTTCTGCAAGGCCTTTTACACAGTCCCCCATGACAGCCTTCTCTCTAAGTTGGAGAAATATGGATTTGATGAGTGGACTGGTCAGTGGATAAAGAACTGGCTGGATGGTGGCATCCAGAAGGTGGTGGTCAAAGGCTCGATATCTAGACGGCAGACAGTGACAAGCAGTGTTCCTCAAGGGTCCATAGTGGGACCAGTGTTGTTTAATATCTATATAAATGATATTGATAGTGGGATTGGGTGCACCCTTAGTAATTTTGTTGATGACAGATCAACACTGGGTGGTGAGGTAAATGTGCCAGAGGGACAGGATGCCATCCAGAGGGACCCCTAGAGGCTGGAGAAGTGGGCCTAGGTGAACTTCATGAAGTTCAACAAAGTACATGGTCCTGCACCTGGGTTGGCACAATCCTCATTATCCATACAGATTAGGAGATGATGTGCTGGGAAGCAGCCCTGAGGAAAAGGACTTGGGAGTGCTCGTGGATGAGAAGCTGGACATGAGCCACCAATGTGCATGTGCAGCCCAGAAGGCCAACTGCATCCTGGGCTGCATCAAAAGAAGTGTGGTCCACAGGTTGAGAGAAGTGATTCTGCCCCTCTGCTCTGCTCTGGTGAGGCTTCACCTGGGATACTGTGTCCAAGTTTGGAGCCCTCAACACATGAAGGACATGGAACTCTTGGAGCATGTCCAGAGGAGGGCCACACAAATGATCAAAAGGCTGGAGCACCTCTCCTGTGAAGACAGGCTGAGAAAGCTGGGCTTGTTCGGCTTGGAGAGGAGAAGGCTCTGGAGAGACCTTATAGTGGCCTTCCAGTACCTGAAAGTTGCCTGTAAGAAAGCTGGAGTAGAACTGTTCACAAGGGCATGTAGCAGTAGGACAATGTTTTTGAAGTAGAAGAGGGTAGATTTAGGTTAGATATTAGGAAAAATTCTTCAATATGAGAGTGGCAGATCACTGGAACCATTTGCCCAGAGAGGTACTGGAGGCCCCATTCTTGGAGACAGGCAAGATCAAGCTTGATGGGGCTCTGAGCAACCTGATCTAGTGAAGATATCCCTGCTTATTGCAGGTCCCTACTTAATACAGGGACTTTAAACAGTCCTTTCCAACTGAACACAGTCTATGATTCTAAAGCATCATCTTCAGGAGATACGTTGGCTTTCCTCTTTGATGGGTTGACCCTGGCTGGAGACCAGGTGACCACCAAAGCCTCCCTATTACTCCCATCCTCAGATGCCAGAGGCACTATCACCGTTGCTAGTGGGCTCGGCCTTGGTCGGTGGTGGATCTGTCCTTGCACTGTGCTGGTATTGGCTCTGTTAAGCATGGGAGAAGCTCCGAGCAGATTCTCACAGAAGCCACCCCTGTAGCCCCCCTGCTACCAAAACCTAGTGACCCAAACCTAAAACAAATATTGACATGACCTATTCTGACACATCATAATCTGACATGACAAAGACAACAGATAGCTCTGTTGCCTCTTTACCTTTAAAACAAGTTCATTCAATATATAAAATAAAATTCAGTCATTTTTCAAGCAAATTAAACACATTTTTATTTTAGAAGAAAAGTCAGGCAGTTACGTAGGTAACAAGTACAATCTAACAAACACTGCTTCAGAAACATGAGAAGTGTAAAAATACCATACATAGCACTCAGATGTATTATGCCTATTTTAAGGGAATAAGAAAGTCTTTTGCTAGTTATTTAAACATTTCAGTGTTGTTAGTTTTGTACTGCTACCACAGCATAATAGACCACATTGTAACACAAAAAATCCACATTATGTCTCAAGAGTTAGGTATAAATTAATAAATGCAGAAAGATTTTAGGGTCTAGGGTGGGGTGAGAAGAGACACACAGTAACAGCTAATCTATTTATAGCAGAGACCACAGCAGAGACTGACAAGGTGTTTTTCTTCCTGTGACATGTCTATAAAAAAAATGCCAGTCTGGTAAACTGAATAAAAACAAAACCAAACAAGAAACAAATCAACAAAACCCAAACCCAGAACTGCAAGGATGGAACCTGAACCAGCAGACCTCTTCTCTGGAAGATTTCTTCACTCCAAGCAAAATTGATGGCGAAATTTAGAAGGATATGAACCCTAAATCTGAGGACACAGAGAGATAAATCTACCTACCCTTCAATTCAGACAATCTTTCATGCTTCTATCTACCTATATAATACAGAGCAAGAAATCTTTTAAAAATGTTTCAGCTCTCTTGAGTCACTAACTCACTATCTGCACAATGTCTAGCAAAGATGGGGTTTCCCTCTAGTGCCTGTTCAGCATAGAAGGAGTGTGCTCCTTTGGGGTACATAAAAATCCTTTTATTCTGTTCCACATCTTAGGCCTGTCTTTCTAAATATAAATTCAATTTATTGAAAGTAAAACTAGCAGCTACAAGTATTCATTACATCCAGCAGCTCTGAAGAGCTTCAGATCATTATCTATCCAATTGTTCTGAAGCCTCAGATATGCAGGATGACCAAGTCTGAATGCAGACATCCTCAGCTTTGCTTGTTTATTATTTCTAAATGACAATCCCACTTTATTTCCCATCTCCATCTTTCACCAAAAAAAAAGCCTGATTAGGTGCTTAAAAAATTCTTCTTCAAATGGAAATGTTGGTAACTGTGAATAAAAATCATCACTAAAACCTTTGACAAAGAACAATTTGCACTGTATGAAATGCTGAAAAATGGTCCTGAAGCAGCGCTATTGTTCATGGTGACTTCATTGGTAACCCGCTAGAATTAATCAAGATAAAAGGATTTTATCCTGTGCCTTTCCCACTGGTAACATCTGGTTGCACTTCATAGTGCTGCCACTATTCCATTGAATAGTATGACAAACTAAAGGTCCCCCTCATAACTTGCAGCTGAGGGGAAGTAACCCTTAATTCATTGGAAGAATGACAGAAAAATTAGGGTTGGTTTGGGTTTTTGTATTACTAGTCCAGAAGCTCTACCTCTACCAAGTCCACTCACAGAAGTCCAAATTTTGGAGAAGATTCATTTGTGAGCACTTTAGCCAAGAAGAATTCATTATGTTTCCAGCAAACTCTCAGTGCACAGGTTGATCAACATTTTTACAATGTCCTGAAAAATAGCAAATCTTTTGCTACCTTACCATTATTTTCCAAACTATTAATTTGTTCTTTGTGAGAGAAAAATGACTTTTAAAAAATTATAAAAGGATATTACAAATAATTCCCTTAGATAACCAATGGTATTCATGGCTCCATGGGCTAGCACAGTATGCTCTAAGAGGGTAGTATCCAAAGAGGTAGCTTTGGTTTGTAAACAATGTTGGCAAAGTCAGATCAACCACAAGGTCTTCTCACAAAGAATGCAAACCTAAACTGGGTATTCAAGGAAGGGTCACAAACATTAATATATCTGTGAAAACAGGAATACAGACAATCCTGGGTTCAACTGGTGCTTCAAGTGTAACCGCAGTGATGCAAGGGTGGCTTAATTATGACTCTCCTATGAAGACACGGTGAGAGAGCTGGGTTATTCAGTCTGGCTTCAGGGAGACCTAATTACAGCCTACCAATACTTAAAGGGGTCCTATAGGAAAGGGTGAGTGGGACTGTTCACTAGGGAGTGTAGTGATAGGACAAGGGGTAATGGTTTCAAACCAAAGGAGGGTAGGTTTAGATCAGACATTAGGAAGAAATTCCAGACTGTGAGGGTGGTGAGGCCCTGGAACAGGTTGCGCAGACAAGTTGTGAAAGCCCCATTTCTGGAGGCATTCAAGGCCGGGTTGGCTGAGGCTTTGGGCAACCTGGTCTAGTGGAGGGTGTCCCTGCCCATGGCAATGGGGTTGGAAATAGATGATCTTTGAGATCCTTTCCAACCCAAAGCATTCTATGATTCTCTGTTATGGCCTAAACAAAATGACAGCCACAGGACTTTTCTCTTTAGTTAGATAAAAGAGCTAATTGCTTTTCAATTTTTATTTATGCATTGGGTAAAAAATGACCAAAAGTAAGTGAAAAAGCACTGCTACTCAGAGATTGCACCATGACCAGAGAAAGGCAGTATCAGAAAGCTGATGCATCTTAACATTGCTATCAATCCCTTGCATCTCTCCTAAGAGATTCAGGTGAACCTGCATTTGATGAAAAGAAGATATGTTCCTGTAATTAAAGCATTGGACTGGAAGAGCTGTCTCTTGCGCAGAATCAGTTGCCTTGGGCAAGATTGTACATTTCAGTCCCACTTGTAAAACTAGGATAGCATTTATTTTCTCCAGCCTTTTTAGTCAGCAACTGTTAATGAACGTTTGTTACTTAACACATAAAGGGTGTTTCTAAAGTGCCATTCCTCCCAAGTTCATAAAATTTAATGTCAACTTCTGTGAAAGGCCACAAACTCCATTCTCACAGTAAATGCAAAGTCAAGGGTTTCTTTTTTAGGCAGTCATAACAGTTAATTACAGTACGTGCCTATATTGCTAAGAACCATGTCCACTGAATAGCAATTCTACCAGGAGGAAAAACACATCTCAGTGCTGATGTTGCCACCTGTTTAACTATTAAACCACAAGTGCCAGTGTTTGTCCCAGAAGCCTACGAATGCACGGAGACCTTCCTCTGGGGCAAAGCACCAGGGTGTGATCTGACAGATGTTGTCTGACTGGAGGGCAAGCAGGACATGCCCAAACCATAAAACTTGGTCAAGTGAATTTCCACTTTTTACATGCTGAACCTATCCAAATTGTTTCAACAATCTGGAATCTTTCTAATATTTTAATTTCACAAAATAAAACATTTCAGCTTTCTGGTAAGCTCTGGATGAAAAAGACAGAATATTAAGGAGTTTTGTGATCTGGAAATAACACATTTTGACATGTACTGTTCTAAACAAAGCTGCAACTCCTTTTCTTCCACCACGATGCATGTAATTCCATTCCGTCCCATTTCCCAGAACTGAAGGTAAATGAACACATTAGAACAATACTTCCAAAGAGAAGAATGTTTGCAGCAGCATTGAACATAAAGCTTTTGTGCAATTCAACTTTTCAAGTCATATATTGTTTTTCTAGCAGTTTGGGGTTTTTTTGGTCTTGTTCATCATGAAAGCATTTCTTCTCCCTTCCTCTTTTATCACAAATCAAACTTCCTCAAAGGTCTGAGGACTGAGGTTCTCAGTTCTCTATTTACAGCTGAGAAGAGTAAGTTCAGTGGTTTCACAGGTTTTTTAAGTATTTCTGATGTTGTTCTTATATTTTCTTAATATGGACATCTACAAAGAGAATAATAATGGGAATCCTAGAACATACAAACTGAAATATAGTCAAAGCTTGGGAAAAGTATGCATCATTGTATGTTTATTATTCCAGTGATGTCTAGCATTGTTTGCATTTAATCAGTTCCCCTTCCCATTCTAGTTACATCCATTATAGACTTAATTCAATGAAAATTACAATGTTTTCTTGAATGAATATATTAGTCTTGACCTCCAAGTTTCAGAATATAATTTTTCATAATTTAACAGGTAAAGATCACATTAGAAAAAAAACTCTTTTAGCTCCTGTCTAACAGTAAAAAGAATCAGATATCTGTAAGAAAACAGAAGGACAAGATTCATTTACTCTGAAGTGGATGTGATATTTCCATCCTGTATCTTTTATCTACCACCAAGTCTGCAAAATCTTTCAAGAAATTAAACATGCAGCTTTCTTGAGTAAAAAACAACAAAGTCACGCACATGACTAATTATTGACTCTATTGTTCTATTTTTTTATATTCAGATTTATTTTCATTTGATTTACAATAATATGAAGATATAAACTACAAAGGCAGAATTTCTAATCTGCCTGGAAATTAAAACCTTAAGCAACGCTAAATATTTAGTTTGTTACATTGACTGAACACATCTAATTTCTTTCTAGTCAGTGATCATTTATAAGTAAAAAAAAATTCATTATCAAATAAATTCTTTCAGTATCAGTTGCCAAAAAACGTTGCAGAAATTAATTGCCCATCTATGTGTGGATGTAGATAAAGGGAAGATTTAGTTATTCTTCTGCCATTTCTCTCCATTTCACAATTGTGTCTGTCAGAAGGAACCATATCAGCGCAGACCACTGAGGAAGGGCAGATGGTGAACAGCAGGACAGCCAAATGGGATGTTCCAAGCTATGGATAGTGTCTTTGTGTTTAATAGTTCCCAACACGTTTTTCTTCTGTCTGTAGAGCCCTCTTTACATGTGTAGAAAATTTATGAATCTATTAGAGTCATGCACACTGATGGGCTGAAATGTCAGAGGAGAGATCATGTCTCCAGTATAAGGCAGGTAGAGGTGACAAAAAACATTCCTACTTTTCAGGTTTCAATTCGTCATTGTTTTGAAGACACCAACATCTTGAATATGACTATTGTGAGAAACTGTATGGATATTCTAGGATTTAAGATCTCCTTTTAAAAATGCTGCAGGTACCAAACATGAGAAATGAAATGTTCAACTTTTGGAGAATGGAAGTAATGCAGATGAAATCATCTGCTATAAATACTTGACAAATAGATCATGTGTAGTGGATTATTACAGAAAATCTTACATAACTAACACTGCACATATGAAGAGGAAAATATGAGGGGGAAAAAAAAGAAAAATTTAAACCTTGCAACATTCCCTTCCTTAGGCTCAGTTAAAGAAGTGTTTGCCATAAAAAGAGGGATAAAGACAAAGCCAAGTGATAATGTTTCCATCTGATGATGAATTGAAAAACAATAAGACTAGGGATTGCTACTTCAATCTTGTAGAGCTGTCATTCATTTTGTGGACAATTGTAAATCCCCAGCAATCTGTTCAAAACACAGACCTTGATTCTGCACTAAATCAAAAGCTGGTTATGAAACATTTTTTAAAATATCCATTACAAATGGTTTGGTTGCACGAGCTTGTTTTTTTGTACTTATTTAGGTCATGACATAGTACTTCCGGGAACTGTATTAATCTGGGTTTTAGCTGTGAGCTTATTGTACTTGTACATATGCGTAGAGGTGGTAATTTATGGTGTTTCTGCAGCTAAATTGCTCCTGCTTTGCATTTTCTACTATGGTGAGGCATAATCATCAAAGCCAGAAGCTAGTTAACTTTGTGCCCTTACCCTAGAGAAGCTGTGGAGTTCTCTGCTTACACCTGTTGGTAAAAAACCCAAAAAACTCAATCATGAAGCTACCGTGCCTGCATGGCCATGTACAGACATGCATAGGAAGCAAAAAATCTGATTTGCTGTGACACATTTATAGGTCTTTCACACCCTCAGTCTCTAACTGAGGAAGCTCCCACAAGTGGAAGGATTGCCCACAGAAAAAAAGAGCTAGGTTAATCCTGGTGATGGCCGCCCTATCCTAGTGGCAAGAGCTGCACAAGTTTCTAGAGCCTTGTGACAAGAAAAAGCACTCCTTCCATCACAGGCATGAAGCTTTGAGATAAAGTGACCAGACACTGTGTGCCTCCATGAGGGTCTCTTCCATATCAGGGACAGACTGCCAAAATCTCTATCATGGAGAAAACTAGTGCAAGTCACAGCCATTGCTCACAGTGATGAGTTTAATAAATTCCTTTGATTTTTCAAAATATTTCCAAAAAGAGTGAACATAATATTAAGATGGATTATCTTAATTTTAATAACAAATATTGCCTTTTATCCAAATATCTTACTTACTCCTTTCTCTTCCCTCTAACACAACATACCAGTCCTCAAAATGCAAAACACCTATACTTAGTTTTATTTCCTCCCTTAAGGAGACATTTCACAAAAGTAACATTCACTCAGTCCTCCATAAATTAGCTGGAATTTGGTTGTTCCAGGCGAGTGTGAGCACTGTAGTATGCAACTGCTATGTCATCCGTGAGAGGATGTGTAGGGTTCCTGTTGCCTCTGTCCATCTTCCAAACCTCCTGCCACAAATATTTTTGCTCTGCAGAGTATTGTCATCCTCTACAAGACCAGATATGCTCAGGCAGGATGAAACAGTGAATAGCAGGTAACAAGAAGTATGTTCTATTGCTGATCCAACAGTTTCTATTTTCTTACGCATTCAAGTCAATGATTGTGTCCTCTGTGTCAAGCTGCTGCCCTTTAACCTCCTGTTTTAAGATGTTGACAACACAAACATACATGGTGAGTCAGCAAACTCTGTAGTGAATCAGCAAGCTCAGTTAATGGATAAATCTCCTCTCAACTATGATAGTTAAAATGTCAAGCAGTAACAAATTTGTGTGATATAGAAGGGAGATTGAGCACGCAGTTAAACTGGTATTACTTTATGACAATAGTAAAAAGGTTTTGTCTTCCAACAAGTCAGAGACAAAATTAAGAGTCATTTTTTCCACTAGAATCTGAAGCTACTCAGTTCACATAGAAATTCCAAGTGGGGTTTTTTCTCTTCTCCTGTTGTCATTATTTCCATCTCCCTTTGCTGTCCTGGTGAACTGTCCTTATCCCAACCCCAGGAACCTGAACATACACAAGATCTGGTTGCACTTCTTATTATCCAACTCTGGTTTCACTCTGTGTGTGTGTGTAGTGTAATAAATTAGAAATTTCTTTCCTTCTTCTGTGTTGAGTCTGTTACGCCCGTGACACTAATTGCAGAATGATCTCTCTCTGTCCTTATCTTGACTCCTAAGCCTCTCAATAGATATTTTCTCCCCTGTCCAGCTAAAAATGGAAGTGACAGAGCAGCTGCATGGTGTTCAGTTCCCAGCTGGTGGCAAAACCACAACAGCCACAATCATGGAACTACAACTGGCCTCAACAACTAGTGCCTCAAAACTTCCTTGAAATAATCATCTTCAACCTGTAGACTGTGAGCATGGACCATGCCAGATACACCAGCTGTAAGATCCAGATGCAGCATGCAGCACTTCAACAGCACACATCATTACTCCTGTGCTGAGAGACTGTTATGACAGATGAAGCCTGAAGTCATTGATTCCAGTGCCTGAAGGGAGCATACAAACAGGAGGGGAATCAACTTTTTAAAAGGGCAGATAATGGCAGGACAAGGGGGAATAGTTTAAAGCTAAAGGAGGGAAGGTTTAGATTGGATATTAGGGAGAAGTTTTTTACAGAAAGAGTGGTGAGGTCCTGAAACAGGCTGCCCAGAGAGGTGGTGGATGCCCCATCCCTGGAAGTGTTCAAGGTCAGGTTGGATGGGGCCTGGGCAACCTTGTGTAGATCCAGGCCTGAGGTTGGTGGCCCTGCCTGTGGCAGGGGGGTTGGAACTTTATGATCCTTGAGGTCCCTTCCAACCCTTGCCATTCTATGATTCTATTAAATTAACTCACTGGACAGTTTGGAGGGATGGCCCATAGACGAAGGGAATGATACCTCTGTGTGTGCGTGTGTGTGTGTGTGTGTGTGTGTGTGTGTGTGCATCTTAAATACAGGAAAAATTCTAGTCATTAAGGGAATGTTGGGTTTGGACATAAGGAATATGATATAGAATAAGCGGGAGAGAATGCCCTGAGTTTGGTTGGGATAGGGTTAATTTTCACTAGAAATTGGGAAGGGTCACAGCCAAGACAAGTGACCCAAAGTAAGCAGGTATTCTATACCATATGATGTCATGCTCAGTATAAAAGGGGGCTAGCTGGGGAGGGGCAGCGTGGCTCCAAGGACATTGGGCTCCAGGATGGTCCAGCTTCGTGATGGATCTGAGCTGCATGGTCTGAGTTGTGGGGTTCAGTGAGAAACTGCTTTGTGTATCACAAGTTTTGTATAGTTTATGCCCATGAGGTTTGCCTTTGTCTCCCTGTTCTCCTCCTAGTCCAGGCAGTGGTGTGGGGGGAGGGGTGAGTGAGCATATGGTGCTTAGCTGCAGCTGGGGCTGAACAATGAGAAATAAGGCAAGAATACTTTGAAGGGTCCTATTGTTCTAAACCTTTAGTCCGTTGAGAGATCCTATCCTTGTTATTACAGTTTCAGAACATACTGTCAAGGATACTCGAAGCAGCGCTTATTTTGTACAGTCTTAACCCTTATTTTTCCTACATCAGTTAAATCAAACAAATCAAAGCTGAAATGAAAAAAAATCCTTTTTAAATTATGTTGCACAGCTATTTTGTATTGGTTTTGCTAAGGCAATATCTGCAACAAAAGCCTGTTGCTCAAAAATTTATTAAAATGTATGCTTGTAAGGAAGCTTGGCTGAGCACATTTTGAAAGGTGCACAATTAAGCTTCATGTTGAGGTTCTGAATAATGTGCAGCATGTAGCATATCAGTAGTCAGCAGTGAGCTTGTGGACCTTCACTGCAGAGCTGAATTCCCCCTAAGCAAAACAGTTTTATAAAATATTCCATGGATACATGAAGGCTCATTTTGTAATGGGTAAAGTAGCTGAATGGCTAATATCTTCCATTTTTAGAAGAACAGAGCCTACATAACAGGAACATGAAGGTTTTATTTCTAGCCAATTTTCAGCATATGTAATTGAGCATTATAAAAGCTTTCCAAGTCAGCTAACAGCAGGAGTTTCTTTCCATGCCAAAAATGGCTTTTCCTTAATGAAAGTTGCATGCTGTAGTGCAGAGAAAGCATGGAAACTAATCAAAGTGGAGTCGCTTGAAAGATGTCAGATAAAAAGACCTGGCAGCACTTTGAAAGAGAAGCACTGTAAATAGATATTCAGCTGTTCAACAGACAGTTCATATGGGATGACTAAGGCATGCAGCATATCTCCTCATTTTGCCAGATAGACCCAACTGTGTAATTGCTGATGTTCACAATCTGCTCTACCTAAAGAAGACAATAAAAGAGTTTAATGTATGAAACATTAACTGCCAAAAGCATGCTGAGACCACCCATATGCTGAACTATTTAGCGAGACATTTGACTAAACATGCTAGTGACATGAAAATATAAATCATACTTCAGACTGTAGACTTTTTTTCTTTCTTCTTCTGGATAATTCAGAGCCACTTCTATTCATTCATTGTGTGCATCTGAACATTTTAGCCAGTAATATCTGCTAAAGACTAGCTAAAGAAATTTCACACTGTGAATGGATGAGACTATATACCTGACCCTTGAAAATCCACTGCTGGTGAGCAGGAGGCAACTTTCCCTGTTATGATATAAATCAAGCTGATAACAAAGACTTACCAGTTAGTATGCTATTTAAATTGTAGCCATTCCCAGAGGCAATAGCTGTACTGGACATTGAACAAATTTATATAAGAACATGATGTTTGTCCAAAGACTGAATTAAGTGGAGGGAAAATCGTGAGTTTCTGGCTAAGATCTCAAACCCTTAACCAAAAATTATTCTGTGTATTTTAGAGACATGAATAACTACACCAATCTAAATAAATGTATTCAGATCAAGTAGTAAAAGACTCCCACCATGAGAATTCCACACTTCAGACCCTCAGACCTGCCCTTTATCCTTGGCCAAGATATAGACAGTTTATTTAAGGGGAAATTACTTACCTGTTAGGTTACATAGAAAATAAAGCTTAAATAAATTCACACATGCAGAACTTCAGATAAACTATACTCTAAAGATACTGTTTGTGTAGCATGAATAACACAGCATGTGTCAAATTTAGTCATTTGAAAACTGATGGAACAAACAATGAGTAAGAAAACCTTTCTATTTTTATTTGCTTATTTTATAGTCATCTATATTCTTCATGAATCAGTTTAAAGGTCTGAAAATGCAATAACCAATGACGGTAATGCCCATTCATTCTAGGAAGGAAATAGCCTCTGAAGATCTTGAATTCTGTTTTATATCCTTGGAGTTTAAGAGAACTTATGCCACTCTTAGGGTGGCTGCTGGAAACAAAATGAGATTTGACAGGTAGGACAAATGTTATAGTGTCTGTCTGACATTTAACTTGATTGTGAAATGAATGCCTAAGAATTAAGGATCAGCATCAAAGCATTGCACATTCCTTTAGTGGAGAAGAGTAGAGGATATTAACAATATAAAGACATGGCAATGATGTGCATACTCCAACTGCTGCATGCTGGCTCAAGAAACATTGAACATGGCCAACACTGATCAATAAGGCACACCTGAAGTCTAATGTAATAATGCTGTGAATTACAATGCTCTTAAACACTTTCAGCTAGATGGGAAACATCACTGAAATGGTTTAAGGAACTGGTGGGAAAAGGGGAGAAAATGGTGGGTTTTAATATCAGTAACATGGCATCTGATCTGACTTAATAATAGTCAAGATGAAACCACAGGACAAGTTCAAAAGCAGTTGTTTTATCACATCAGGAACTTTGCTGGCTTATGAATTCATATTAATTTCAGTTTGTATTTTATGTTATTTGTCCACAAAGTAAGAGGTTTTTACTAAGCCAGAACTAGCTTTGTGTAACTGCTTCCTGTAGTGCACACAGGAATACTTAGTTGCCATTAAAAGCACAGGATTCACCATCTGGAAAAGGCACGTGCTTCTGCTTCAGAACACTTTTCTCCATACATCAGAGGTGGGAAGTTTGTGCCGTGGAATCTTCCATTCGGTGCTAGCATCACACAGAACTGAGAAGGCAAAGTTTCTATTCCATTAGTAAAAATCAGAATTTCAGTGGTGACCGTTTCACACGAAGAAACAGTTTTTCGGATACCCCTGTATGACAGAGTCTCAAGTCAACCATGATTTCTTATGTCTATCAATTGCCCAAAGCCTGTTATTGCATGTACTTTCATTTAACCATAAGGCAGTAAACTAAAGCAGACATCACTCACATTTGCAGAACACCACGTTATTAGTAAAAGAAAAGAAACAAAATTGAGTCATTAGGCTCAGGAGTGATGGATGGTACCCTGCCAAACACTGTGCCAATCTCTTTGCCAAAGCCAGATGGTTTCCTTAGGAGGCTGTTCAGCAGACTCAGAAATCTCATTGTCAGAAGCTTCCTGTCAGTCAGTCCAAATCTTATTTTACATTTTCATCCTATTAATTCTGTACCTAGTGGTATGCTCAGGTACTATGTGAAAGTTTTAAAAAAATAAATCCCTTCTGAGCATCTAACTCCATGCATTAGTATTCACCCATTTTCCACATCCAACCTGATTTTATACACTTTTCTCATTGAATGGAATGATTTAGAAAAGGTACACATTTAAGTCACACATTCAGTCAAGGACTTCAGCTACTTTGTGCTAAGTAAAGTAAACCTTTTTCTTCCAGTAGTACCCAGAATCAGCAAGTCAAAAATCAGTCTGTGGACCCTTAAATGACCTTCGACATCCCAGTTCTTCCATATTTAGGTAATGGACTGAAAATGAGATTGAGTACTGATTTTGCAGTGTAATAACTGTGTAAAATCATGCCTCTCACATTTACTTAATGGATTGGAAAGTCGAGTGCATTTTATCAAGGCTGTTAATAAACCCTGGCTTTGTATCAGGAAGCCTGAATATTTAATAGTGGCAGAATTTAACACTAAGTCACAATTTTCTTTGATGTGTCTTTTCTTGCCCAATGCTTTCTCAAATACCTACACGAAAAAGCTGACATTTGCCACATGCATTAGAGAATCACAGAATCAGAGTTGTAGGAGTTGGAAGGGACCTCAAGAGATCATCGGGTCCAACCCCCCTGCCAAAGCAGGCTCCCTAGCTCATACTGCACAGATAGGTGTCCAGATGGGTCTTGAATATCTCCAAAGGAGGAGACTCCACCACCTGTCCCAGGGATCTGTCACCCTCACTGTGAAAAAGTTCTTCCACATGTTGGCACGGAACTTCCCGTGCTCCAACTTGCAGCCATTGCCCCTTGTCCTGTCTCCACTGACCAAAGAAAAGGGACTGGTCAATTCCCCCCTGCACCCCATACTTAAGATATTTATAAACATTGATTAGGTCCCCCCTCAGTCTTCTTTTCTCAAGGCTCAACAGCCCCAGCTCTCTCAACCTTTCCTCATAAGATAGATGTTCCAGGCCCTTAATCATCTTCATAGCCCTTCTCTGGACTCTCTCAGGGAGATCCCTGTCCTTTTTATACCTGGGAGCCCAGAACTGGACACAATACTCCAGGTGGGGCCTGACCAGGGCAGAGTAGAGGGGGAGGATCACCTCCTTCGACCTGCTGGGCACACTCCTCCTGATGCACCCCAGGATGCCATTGGCTCTCTTAGCCACCAGGGCACACTGCTGGCTCATAGCCAACCTGTCATCAACCAGGACCCCCAGGTTCTTCTCCCCAGAGCTCTTCTCCAGCAGGTCATCCCCCAGCCTGTACTGATACATGCAGCTGTTCCTCTCCAGGTGCAAGACTTTACACTTGCTTTTGTTGAATTTCATCTGGTTTCTCCCTGTCCAGCTCTCCAGCCTGTCCAGATCTCGCTGGATGGCAGCGCAGTGTTCCTGCGTGTCAGCCACCCCTCCCAGCTTTGTATCATCGGCGTACTTGCTGAGAGTGGATGCTATTCCCTCATCAAGGTCGTCAGTGAAGATGTTAAACAGGACTGGACCCAACACAGAGCCCTGGGGAACACCGCTAGTCACAGGCCTCCATTCAGATTCTGCTCCATTAATCACGTCCCTCTGATCTCGGTCCCACAGCCAGTTCTCGACCCACCTCCACTGTCCACTCATCTATCCCATACTCTCTCAGCTTTTCTATCAGGATGTCATGGGAGACAGTATTAAAAGCCTTGCTGAAGTCAAGGTAGATGACATCCACTGCTCTCCCTCCATCCACCCAGCCGGTGATGAGATCATAGAAGGCTATGAGATTGGTCGAGCACCATCTCCCCTTGGTCAATCCATGATGACTATTCCTCATGAACCTCTTCTCTTCCAGTTGCTTGGTGATGGCATCCAGAACAAGCTGTTCCATAACTTTTCCAGGGACAGAAGTGAGGCTCACTGGCCTATAGTTGCTGGGATCCTCCTTCTTGCCCTTTTTAAAGACTGGAGTGACATTGACTATCCTCCAATCCTCAGGCACTTCTTCTGTTCTCCAAGACCTGTCGAAGATGATAGAGAGCGGCTCTGCAATCACTTCCATCAGCTCCCTCAGCACACGTGGATGCATCCCATCCGGGCCCATGGATTTGTGTGCATTAATCCCTTTGAGTCGCTCCTGGACCTCCCCTACCTCAACCAGAGGGAAGCACTTCGTTCCCCAAACACTCCTATTTTCATCTGGGATCTGTGGGTCTCGAGGGCCTTTGGAGTGAAGACCGAGGCAAAGAAGGCATTTAGTATCTCCACCTTCTCATCATCCCCCGTTACCAGGACACCTACCTCATTCAGCAAGGGACTTACATTATCCCTGGTCATCCTCTTACTATTCACATACCTGAAAAAACTCTTTTTATTGCCCTTTATGTCCCTTGCCAGTTTCTTTTCCAGGTTGGCTTTAGCCTTCCTAGTCACATCCCTACAGGCCCTGACAACATCCCTATATTCTTCCCAGGTGCTCAGACCCTGTTTCCACAGTTCATAAACCTTTTGCTTCCCTTTGAGTTTACTCATGACCACCCTGCTCATCCACACAGGTCTTCTGCCTCTCCCGATTTCTTACTCAAAGGGATGCACCTGTCCTGTGCTTGAAAGAAGTGCTGTTCAAATGTTGCCCAGCTCTCACAGGCCCCCTTTCCTTCTAACAGCATAGTCCACAGGATAGCTCTTAATAGGTATTAGGTATTAGCCACATACATTTTGGGTATTTTCTGAAGGGGTCCTAATTTTAAGAATTTTCTGCTTCTTCATTATTTTTTCCAGACAACATAGTCTTCTTGTACTAAATGTACAGCAAGCACAGTAGAATGGATGTCATTTAGCATGCTTTCAGTGCTGCTCACAGGTAAGGATAATGCAAAGTATGTAGTCCTCAAGGACATAACACTGGAACGCAAATTGAATGGCTGCTGAGAGGGAATCTGGTATGTTCTATGTATTAGGAATATGTTAGGAATCCTTAACTCTGCAACACATACAACTGAACAGTACCAATAACATTTTATTTTTTTAAAATGGAACTGGGACCCATCTGTATGTCCAAAACTTGAATATTTTAAATCTCAAAAAAAGTCTTGTGTCCTGGGCCTTTCTCCACTTCAGATTCTCTGTCAAACCATTGATTAATCTCATCGGTGTGTATATATCTCTCTCCTAGATACTGCTGCTCCACAGTCAGCATGAAGCAGCATTGTGTCAGGATTCAAGAAATGCTGCCATAGCCTTCCACACATTTCCATACCTGATGATTATTAGGTACTTATGATTTCACAAAATCTCAAGGGGAGAAAAAAATGTAAAATTTTAACTTGGAATTTCTGTTAGAGGATATGTTATTTGGCAGGAGTAAAGAAATTATTATAGTTTGGGAACAGGGGTTATCTTTTTTGTTGGTGCGGGCAGGAAATTTAGAGAAGTAAAAGCAGGTTGTCCCTTCAGATTTCTTTGACACAATACAGGTGAAACATAAACATGTACAGCAAATATTTTGAATTCAAAAGACATTATTTCTATGTGTCATTTTCTGGTACACAATCTGGTTCGGATTCCAAAAGCTTTTGTAAAACGCCAGATAGAGAGCCACTGTTTCCTTGCTTGCATCTCAGTACTCATTATCTGGACATTTCCTATACCTTTCACAGCAGCTCTTGTCAATTCAAAATGCACATATTTGCCTCTATGTCTCTAGCACCTTGATTTACTGAGACACACAGCCACAAATGAAACAAAACAAAATGAAAATTTCAGATTAGTGCCACTGTTGTTGATTTGTAGTTACTTCTATTATGACTCATAATTACAGTTGGGTAAAAAATTCATTATGCTACTACTTATACAGACAGGCACAAAGCCATACTTGCGTTAGAAAAGGATCAATCAGTCTTTTTATGAGCTACACACGACATCAGCGAGGGTAGTTGTGACTGCATATGTACATCACCTTACACTGAAATAAGAGAATCATAAAACCAAATAGTATGAACAAGTTTGAAAAATCTGAACAAAAAGGAAGAAAGTTACATGGTCTGTTGGAAGAACAATCCTCTAACAAAAATAAGTTTTGACTTACTGAGGAGAAGTAGAATACTCTAAAAAAACTGCCAATGTTTTTTAATGGAACTAGAACATAAATCATGAAGAAAACTTTAAGTTTTAGGATTCTTCTTCATATTTTAATACATAATTTTCTAGATGACAGCATAAATAAGAACATTTATTGAAAACAGCAGTAAAGCTATGTCAGCTACATAACTTTTAAAAATATTTGAACTGTTATACAAGTTACATTATTCATAATTCAAACCTCTATGCAATAGTTAAGTCACAGGACTCACTATGAGGTTCCTGCAAGCTTTCTTCAGGTGGGAAAACCCTGGATCTATCACTTGTTTCCCAAGCAGTAACTTCAGTTTTCTGAATAATTCATGTAGCTTAATTGTCTTCCAGGTTTCTGTCAGAAATACTAATCACCATGTTATTACAGTGCCAAAAGGGTAATTAAAAATTGATCACCAAAACAGTCAAATTCTCTCTAAAGCAATGACAAAAGATCATGTCCAGTTCTTGAGTTTTTGCTCTTGTTCATGCACTTAAGCTGCAAATATATGAACCAAAGATTATCATGCATCTGTAGCAAGTCTTTTAAATGATCCATCCCTACCTGGAACTTTGTTTTAGCAAAACTGCTGTGCTTAGTCAGTTAGTTAAGCAAGGTGTTATTTTGCCATTGAAATCAAGGGAGGAGGTAGCATTTCATTTGAAAAGGCAGTAACAGTCAATGCTGCCAGAGGCATGTGCAGCGTGTAAAATCTCTGCTGAGGCAATTACACACTCCTTTCCAGTGTTATGGAACTATCACTCAGCCATTTGATTAACTGTCAGATGCAGTAATCAGTCCCTTAACAGTTTATGAAGAAAAAACTAAATCACTAACAACATTGTAGGTTAATTTGGCAACTTTCCCTACTCCCTAACACTGGAGCACCAAAAAAAAAAAATCAAACAAACAAAACACTGGATAGTGCAGCACTCAGGTGCAGCAGAAGAATTCTTGATAGTATATATTTACTTCTAAGGGTAGTAACAAAAAAATATCAGGCATCAGATAAGATACAGGTGCAGGATCAGCCAAAAGATCACATCAATTGAGACCCCAATGTTTATGGGAGAGAACTTGGAATATGCTTCAATATTTGAAAAAGAATTGGAAATAATGAACTTTTAAGACTATAGTGATTTGTTAGTAAAATTTTGTAAAATTGGGTCTAACTGGAATTTTGTAGAGCTAAACTCAAAGCTGTCTTAAAGGGGGGAAAAAGAAGATGAAAAGAAAATACAAAACAGTAAGCCAAATACAGTTGTTCATTTTCTAGACCAGCAAACTTTGGTGTTTGTAGGTAAAGATCAATTAAGACTATTAGTAAGATTATTTTTAAAATGTGATCAGTATTGCTAAATTTCATACCTGAATGTTTTTCACTGGCCTGGCATTTATTCAAATAATACTTTGCATCATAATAGAACTCCTGTCCAAAAGCAAATTGATTTATAGAGTGTTTTTTCAGTGGGATCGGGGCAGGGGGAAACATGGACATTTACCAGATGTCTGCCACAAAATGCTTGAAGGCATGGGGTAGATACATTCTTCTGGCACTACCCACTCCCATAGCAGTATTTTCTAAAAGGACATAATGTAGGAATCAAGTTATTGTTTCTTTTAAGGTAGATAACTACTGAAACGATACCATTTTCTAATGCGATTTACACCTGGAATGTGAAGGTATGAAACAACAGAAGTTAGGACTCAGTTTAGCATCAAGGATCTTGATCTCTCTGAAAAAATTGTCTATAAGTCTGCAGGACAAAAACCTTTGAGTACCACAGCATCCAGCTGAATATGTATGGAAGCTTTATTTCTACCTATTTGCTGTTATAAAATATCACACCATTCTGACATAGATTCAAAAATTCATGTAGAACTGTATTTTATTCTATTAACTCTATTCCTTCTAATGTTCTCTCTCAGAGTTCTAAAGTCAGATACCTGGGATCACAACAGAAACATTTTTTCAGTGTTACATCTTAAAGTTTGTATCCAACTCTGACTGACTACATTAATGCTGATATTTGTGAAACTTACAAAAACAACCAAACAAAAAAAGAATTGACATGCCTAAGAATTTCTGTCAATTTGGGTTGACAAGTAATTTTAGGTGTCTGAGACAAAAACAAAATTAAAATTAAAATCCTGTAGCAGAAAAGTCTGGCTAGCAAGAGAAGTGAGACTAATACTACTATGCTCACCCTGAAATAAAATCTGACAGATGAAAGACAATTAATTATCATCCACTGATGTGTTGCCGAGTACATTATTAGAGTATATAGCCATTTTAAATATCCTTTCAATTACTTGTCCAAACAATATTCCTGAGTGACAGTGTCTCACTGGGATGAGGAATACATGATTAAGAAAAACCATTACATTTCCATTTATTTTCAGAAGTGTGACTGTAGTCAGAAGCCTTGCTGTCAACGGTAATTTTAGCATTCATTATTCAGCAGGACTCCGTGTGGTTCGCAATAGCACTGTAGCAAAGCAAAACCAATACCTCCTTTCCCTGACAGTTTTAAAGAAAATACTGTAACTGTCTCCTGTGCAAGCCACTATTTCATCTACACTGTTTCCAGGCAGGTGACTAGCTTTCCAGTCAGCTTTCCAACTCCTTGTTGCAGACCATCAGTACACATGCTGAAATATCTCGGGAAAGAAGTGACTGGCTGAAGCAGAGAAACAATACTTTGAATGATAGAGGAGCACTGAATTCCCATTTTAAGAACTGCCTTTGCTTGTAGATGTAAACTATTTTAATCTGATAGAAGACATGTTTTTTCACTGCTGAACTCTGAGGAAGGAAATTTCTTCATAGCTAACTCACAGTCACATCAAGATGTGAATGAACCTTTCACAAAAAAAACAGTATCCCTTCAGTATTATTAAAAAATAAATATTACTTTAGTGTTTCTCTTTAAATTTCCCTCGTGGTTTTAACAAAAGGCTTTTGTCCCTTGCTGTTCTCTTTATTTAAAGACTAGGATTTTTTTCCCTCTTACAATAGCATTGTCATTAACATACTGCATTAACATGCCGGTTTTCTTGTTGAAGAACAATTGTGTTTAGCCCTTGATAAACCAAACAACAGAAGCATAAGAATCAGAAAATGTTTCAGTAAATCCAGAGGTTTCGGTATCTAGGAAAGATAAAGTTTGTGGATGTAGGCAGGAGTTATTCATAAGCTGTGTATGTTCAACAGCACGTTTTTTCCAGATAAACTGCCTCTGCCATTTAGCTGTGCTTTCTTTTACATGCTAATTGTCTGCACTGTATCTGCATTCTTGCAGAAACAATGACAGCCTCTTCTTGTTGGCTAGGACCACTCCAGCTTCCAGGTAGGAGAAGGCTGTTAGGTCTACTATTCTCCCATCCTTAACTTTTTTTTTGACCCAAACTAGGAATCATATAATTTTTTTCCCCATCACCCCCCAGGATATTTTGTCACCACTTTTCTGATGCTATTATTCACACTTGTTTGTCATACATATGCATTTGTGTAACATTTAACCAAACCGTGAAAGAATATACTGTTGAGCCACTCAGGCTTTTCCTTTCACAGAATAAACACTAATACCATTATGGAAGCAAGAGCTGTAAAGAACGGAAAACATACCAGCAAGAAATATACATGCAAGAAAAGAGACAGAAAAAAATAATTTGGCATGCTTGATGATTAAAGTTGCCACTACATCCACTTCATTGTTTTGTCAGGCAGGTCCAAAGAGATACGGTATGAAAATGTTCAAGTGAGGAAAAAAGCAGGTAAAATATAAGCAAAACAAAACTCCATGGAAGATGCCAGAAAGGATGAAAGATCAGGGACAATTCCGCTTTAAACAGCAATTGTTTGTCCTTTCTCAGGCAGACCAGTCAAATATCTAAGGTCACAGGGAAGAGAGGAAGAGGGAATAGAAGGGAAGGGAAGGGAAGGGGAAGGGGAAGGGGAAGGGGAAGGGGAAGAGGAAGGGGAAGGGGAAGGGGAAGGGGAAAGAAGAATTCTAATTGTTCTCGTTGGGTTTTTTGCATCTTGCAAGTCACCAGCTTTGTCAGCCAAGACCATCCAAATGTCTGTTATGTTGTGTTAGATTTAGGAAAGTTATAAGCAGTAAGAAAGTGCATTTAGCAGATATCAGGCATCATCCCTTGGAAGGATTCCATCCTAAAATTCAGACTTTCAGACACCCATGCAGCAAAAATTGCTGGCATACAATCTTTGATGTCCAAAGAGGGATGACTTCTGCAACTGCAATGATTCACCTGATTTATAACTCTGTGTGGTGTATGCATATACAATTTTCAAAAAGCTTCCTGGTGTTTTGTAGCTGCCCTTTATCTGCATAGTTACTTGAATAAATCTTGTATCACAGGGAATAAAATTTCATGTTGTTAAACCAAATCAGGATCAAAGTGGTTTATCAATTTATTAATTGGCAGTCAGTGAGTTACACATTCAAGATCAGTGTCAGTAATAAAAAAGTAGAACCTTTAGAAAATACTGATAAGCACCTGTAATCTCTGAGCACTCCTCTGTAGCTAATTCCAAGAAGTGCAAACCCCCTACAGTCTCTTCTAGGGAAGTCCCTAGGTGATGGGAGCTTACCCTTCCTGAGATCCCTGGCTGCACAGCTTCCTGGGACGGGGTCACAATGTTAGGTCTCAGACAGCACATTGGCATGGGTCTCTCTTGGTCTCCAAGCACCCTCTGGGCAGTGGGGCAGGCTGTTCATGGCACTCCACAGGAGGGTGCGCTGCCTGGGCAGGTAAAGGTAGAGAATCACCCAGGCAACTTCAGGTGTCATCACCCTGAACTCTTACTGTCTTCTCACACCAAGGTCCCTTTTAGTGCTGCAGCTCCTAGACTTCTTTTTATGTTGAATCTTTCTTTGCTTCAGGGGTCTCTTTGTAATTCCTTCAGTGTATGTGAACTAAAATGACTGGAGGCTGGCAGATGTTACACACATTTACAAGAAGGGTTGGAAGGAGGATCCAGGGAACTACAGGCCTGTCAGTCTGACCTCAGTCCTGGGGAAGATCATGGAGAGTGTCATCTTGGGAGCTATCATGCAGCACATGCGTGATGGCCAGGGGATCAGGCCCAGTCAACATGGGTTTACAAAAGGAAGCTCCTGTCAAACCAACCTGATCACCTTCTGTGACAAGGTGACCCACTTCATGGATGAGGGGAAGGCTGTGGATGTGATCTACCTGGACTTCAGTAAAGCCTTTGACAACGTTTCTCACAGCATCCTGATTGAGAAACTGGCTGCCACTGGCCTGGACAGGTGGACCCTCTGATGGGTTAAAAACTGGCTGGATTGGTGAGCCCAAAGGGTGGTGGTTAATGGAGCCAAATCCAGCTGAAGGTCCATCACAAGTGGCATCCCCCAGGGCTCAGTTCTGGGTCCAGTTTTGTTCAACATCTTTATCAATGACCTTGATGAAGAGATAGAATGCTCCCTCAGTAAGTTTGCAGATGACACTAAGCTAGGAGGAAGTGTTGATCTGCCTGAGGGTAAGGATGCTCTTCAGAGGGATCTGAACAGTCTGGACTGATGGGCTGAGACCAATGGGAAGAGGTTTAACAAGGCCAAGTGTAGAGTGCTGCACATGGGACATAACAACCCCATGCAGCACTACAGGCTTGGGGGAGACTGGTTGGGTAGCTGTCAGGCAGAGAAGGACTTGGGGGTGTTGGTTGACTGCAGGCTGAATATGAGTCAGCAGTGTGCCCAGGAAGGCCAATGGCATCCTGGCTTGTATCAAAAATAGTGTGGCCAGTAGGTGTAAGGAGGTGACTGTGCCCCTGTACTCAGCATTGGTGAGACCACACCTAGAGTGCTGTGTCCAGTTCTGGGCTCCTCACCATAAGAAGGACATTGAGGTCCTGGAGCGAGTCCAGAGAAGGGCAACCAGGCTGGTGAAGGGACTAGAGGGAAAATCATATGAGAAGCAGCTGAGGGAGCTGGGGATGTTTAGCCTGGAGAAGAGGAGGCTGAGGGGAGATCTTATCACCAATTACAACTACCCGGCAGGAGGTTGTGGGGAGGTGGACAATAGTCTCTTCAGCCAGGTGGCAGGAGAGAGGACTCATTAGTCAGGGCTGGAAAATGATATTGCTTTCATTCGGTGTTTTAGTTTATGTACATGAAAAGAGGCTAAAATAAAAACTGAAAATTGGACAAACTGAGATACACTGCTTTCTACTGGATTTGTGCACATTCAATATTACAAGAAAAGCAGAACTGGAAGCTGGGATACTAAAGGTCCATTAGGAACATAAAGATCATTGAACTATTCTAGCCTCAGCACCCACTGACAAGAAAATAAAGACTTCACCGGGGCAATGACATTGTGAGTGTTTCATTCACTATTTTGAGACATTAATTTTCAACTCCCTGTAAAGCACTGGATAAGAACAGCAGACCTATTAGTTACTATTGAAAAATCCTGGTGTACCTAATTGCAATACACAGAATCCAGGTCACATAGTCTTCACTTGGCTGAAAAACATGAGCTAGATAACTGAAATTTCACCAGATGGAAACTAACAGCCAATGCAGGAGCACAAACCAATGCTAGTGAAAAGAGCTTGGTTTAAAGTAGGTGCTACAATTAGGTAAAACTTTAATTGCAGTCTTCATATAAAAAATGGCTCTTGATAGAAAGGGATGCCACAGCTATAAGTCTTCAGATACTTCTAACCAGGATACAGTACATTAACAATCAGGTGTTCTATGTATCTGGAATATTTCCCTAATGACTTTCCCTAAATGACTTGAGGACAAAACCAGCTTCTGAGTAGGCAGAACTAATTGGGAAGAAAAACAGAAGGTGGTATTTTTTCTCAATTGCTTTGCACCCTTTGGCACAGTATCACCTCTTGTCCATGTGAATCACAAGTATGGACAGCTGTCCCATTCTTCCAACTTCTATCACAATCAAATCAGCCCTTTCTCAAAACTGTACCTCAAAAGAAAGCTCCAATCTTGCTTTGATTTCATTTACACTGGCATATTTTATAACTGCATATGGATCATAAACTACGAGAACCAGCCATTACGTATGTATTCACCTCTGGCTACTCTTCTGATTTAGAAAAGTTACAAAGTTTCATCTGCATTATTCATTTCTCTTCTGTGGAATCATGACCTGTTGGGTTTTGCCCAGAGACAGAAGTTCTTAATACTGAAGAGCACAAATCCTTCCTGTCTTCTACCCACTCTACAATTAATGAAGGACGACTGTCTGTGCAGATGAAAAGAAGGATGAGCACAAAAAGCCTCCTAGGCAGTCATCTATGCTGACCCAGCTAGTAAAAGATCTTTAGCCAGAGATACGGCACCTGTACATGAAAATATGCTTCTCCCTGATGCTTGCTTTAGTCACAGCTGGAGTAAGAGGAAGGTACTAGAAGAATTTAAAGAGAGATTGCAATAAACATCCAATATATAGTGGGATCAGGTTCTTGTTACTGACATTCAGCCTGTAGCAGAGGGCTAGCAAGGATTTTGGTGTGCTACTATGACAGGTATGGAAGCTTTCTCTTGCTGTAACTTTACACAGGGCTGACAGAACCTTCATCTCATGAAATTGCACAGTGTCCTTTTTGTGTGAAGTGTGCAGGTGTAATTTACTGAAAACTTCAAAACTCACTACATTGTGCTAGAAAGCTGTGCATAAAACAGAGTTGGGGTGGAATAACCAGAACTCAAAAGAAATAGGAAACCGAGGGAACAAGCTCTTAGAAATGTTGAGCTTCATTTAATTATCACTGGCTTCAGGGACCCAAGAGAGCTCTGCACATCACAGAATCTGGGTTAGCTTTTCCCCAGCACAAAAGCTCAGCTATACTTCTATAACTTTCTCTTTCCTTCACTCTACTCCCACAAAACAAAATAGCATTTCTAGGTTTACAGGAGAAAAATTTGGCCAAACACCTTATGCAATCAGATGCTCTGGTCTGGGTGTAAGGCTGCAAAAATTTCGACAAAGATTGTTGAGAGAACCTGAGAGAAGTCTGGTACTCCTCCACTTTGCTTGGTTAAATACACCAGAGGAAAAAAGCCTTCTTTCTTCCTTCATCCCACGTACCCTGATATTTGAGCCAGTACAGACATCAGACAGTGAAAACATGAAAAGCAAGCTACCATTCTAACCAGGTTGCAGTTTGTATCTTTTTGCATTTAAACTGATAAAAAGAATGGCTGGCATCTGTAGAGCACATAACAACTTCCTTTGATGAGTGGATCAAAACTTTTTCCTGGAACAATTACATTAAACACATCAGGATAGGAAAACATCTGCCATCCTACAGGGATCACACTTAATCAGCAGGAGCGACAAGTGTTGGTCCCTCTACAGTCACATAATTCTTAGTTTTCCTCTGAGAAGACAAACAAAAGTATCTTGTGTTGTTTGGTTTTCTGCATTGTGTTTGGAGTGTTGAAGAGATCTGAATATTTTTTTTTCCCCAATTGCTCCTGTATGTTCATGAAATGCCATGTAATTTTGCTTCAAGTTGTCCCCATGAATGAATATTGGCAATCTGGTGCATGCAAGCTGACATGAGAAACATGAGAAACATAAGAATCTAAATTAGGTATAAGTTGGGCAACTAAGTTCAAGAGAAGAAAAGTCCTCCCTGGAACTGGTGCAGAACACCTAAGTTAGGATTCCATTAGGACTTCTTTCTGGAAGAACATCTTTTTCTGGAGAGAAGGGAATCAAGGCTTCTTCACCCATATGTATGGTAAAAACTCATTACCAATTTATTTTGCCTCTCTTTCTTAAACAAAAGTTGTCTGTTGCTAAAAACAAAAGAGCAAAAGAAAATTAATAATTTCTTATGTGGTAAGTTTTTTCTAAACTGAAAGTTTAATCTTTGGTTATTTTATTCCACTATTAACCAGAAGATATATTCTTCACAGGATTTTTGTAGGAGGAAACTTTCACCATTCAACAGGTCCAGTTTGAAAACTGTGAAGTGAAATCTAAGAGCTATCTGTACGAAAGGATCTGTATTCCCAGGGTGGAACCACTCCATCCCAATAGAAACCATTCCCCCCACCCTCCAATTTGCAAACATTTAGACAGTGTTGGGGAGGAATACCCGCAGACAGTCAGTCCGAACGTTCTCACTGCTTTGAGTGGCAAATGCAAAGGGGTTCAGTGTAAGAAAAATACAATGAAAAACATTGATTAAATTCTGACTGGATTATTATCCCAAAAGGTTGAAAGGAGCTGAGGATTATAAAGATTCTGATATGGTAGGAAGGGGAAGGGAGACCTACAGCTACATAGCCTTGGATGCTGAAATTAATTTGACCTCACTGGAAGAACACAAAATCTCAAAAAGAGAGCACAAGTCTTAGGAGGGGTAGCTGAAAGAACTGGGGTTGTTTAGCCTGGAGGAGAGGAGGCTGAGACCTGATTGCTCTCTACAACTATGTGAAAGGAGGTTGTAGTGAGGAGAGTGTTGGTCTCTTCTCCCAAGAAACCAGAAATAGGACAAGAGGGAATGAGATCTCAAGTTGTGTCAAGGGAAATTTAGATTCAATATTAGAAAAAGATTTCTTCACTAAAAGAATGGTCAGGCATTGGAACAGGCTGCCCAGAGAGGTGGCAGAGTAACCATCCCTGGAGGTGTTCAAAAATCCTGTGGATATGGATTAGTTGGTTTAGTTGACACGGTGGTATTGGGCAGCCAGTTGGACTTGATGATCTTAGCGATCTTTTCCAACTTTAAAGATTCTATGATTGTCTGAAAAGCTCTGTTTTGCTGTGAATGCGCTGACTCCACTTAAGTCTTTCAATGAAGATTAAGAGTGATTTAGCAGGTAGGATCTAACTCCTGACTCTGCCTTCCTTTATAGATGTCTTGTATAAAGCACATTTTCTGCAGTAAACACCTTTTAGTCTTTATGTTGTATACTCAATTTTCCCCCTTTTTCAGAAAGATAGAGGGGTGGAAAAAACTCCCAACAACCCAAACAAACTCCAATGGTTTATAGATAAAAAAGCACCATCTCTGCAATATGTTTAGGCAAAAGAATTCACAGTAATGAAAGTCAATCAGGCCTGCACTGAAGCAGCATAGCTGATCTTGCAGACTGAAGTTCAGCACTCCACTGAGACACCAAGATTCCAGAAACTGCACCTTCTCTTATGAAAAGTGCTTCAAGGATTGAATTGAATCTGCTTATTTTTGTCTGAAGACAGACATGATTTATAGCACAGTGTCTCACTAGTATGAAATCCTAATTGCTGCACACATCATGGAGTGCTAAATCACACAAATCAGATGTCACACAGTCTTCTGAGGAAGATTCCAGTCCATTTCAGTCCTTTTTTTAACTTAGTGATAAGTACCATAACTCTAATCTAAAAATTCCTACCAAGAACTGGTGGTATTTCTATGCTTTATGGTCCTCTCTGTAAATAAGTTACAATCTGACTGGATAAATTCCATCACTGAGCCTCAGTGTGTTTATCTGTGGAACAGACATTTATGACCATGTTGCTGAGAAAAGTGAAGACAGCAAAAGAAAGGTATTTAGGGAGTGAGGACCAGTCTCTTCATTTCCAAGCAAGGACAGGAAACTGGATGTTATTTTTGAAATTCAGAGCATTTGTCTGTCGAAGGATGCTATTTCAGCTGGCAGAAGGAACTCCATCACAGTCTGTTCAAAGGAACAAGTACAGAATTGGATGAGAGAAGTAACACTCAAGTCACTATCTTCCTCACCCTTCTGCCCACTCTCACCAGATAACCCACGATTTTGAGGTACCCAGACCTGCCCCAAAATACCTAGTGGAAGATTAACAGTGACAAAGCAGTACGTGCTACACTGGCTAGCTGTACCAAATACTGACATCTTAATAACACTTTTTGCAGGGTACAAAGGTATTATTATTGAATATTTTAACAGATGGATATTCAAGGGTATGAATTTTAATTCCTGCTGCTGTTCCAGTATTTCAAAGGAGACAATACATGTCTTGTCATTGAAGTTTAGCCAGAAGGAAAATAAATATGCAGATACACACTAGCTAACTGGCACCACCATAACTCTTGGGAGCTCCCCATTAAATTCATCTTCTGATCATAAAATAAGCTAAAATAAAGGAGGAGAAAACTCCATAGGATTGGGTTTCCAGTTTCAGCTGTAGGTTGTCCCTGGAGAACTGTATGAGTAGGAAAGAACGAATGTAGAAATATAAGCAAAAAAAAAGATACCCAAGAGAGACATAACTTGCAGAATCAAATTTAAAACAAAACAAATAGTTACCTTTATTTTCTTTATGGTGTTAGTGCATCGAGTTTATTTGTCAAACTCAAGGATAGATATCACAGCAGGAAAACAAGCACAGAAGTAGCAGCTTGTTATTGTTTGAGAGGCTCCTCTTTTGGTTTAAGCAGTTGTGCTATAAATCCTGCTGTGAGTTGAAATCTAAGGTATTTTCTGATTATTTAAAAAGTCAGTCTCACACTTCTTCAATGGACCTCATGCACCTACCTACATGAGCATTTCTTTTAACCTTATTTTTATAGGGACATCAGGTGCAAGGAAAAGGCTGTGAGCACAAAGGAGGAGAGTTTTAAAGAACAAGGGAGAAAACAAAAATAAAATTAAATGCAGTGCAGTGGTCCCATTATATTCTTGGCTAAACTATTCAGAGAGTCCTATGTAATAAGTCAACACCTTCAGCGTGAACTTGTCAACTGAATGTAAACAAGGTGATTTCTGCATAAAAATTTCTTTTAAAATCCTTCATATAAATTTCTTCATAGGTCCATCCTAACTGTTGACTGACTTTAATGGATACAGGAAAACAAACTAATTAAAAATTAACATTCTTTGCTTCCTGTAAGATCAGATTAGAGAAGGTTGTATTTACCTCATACAAATTCATATAAAGATCTGTAGTTGAGCACGAAGGTTGCAAATTACAGTCTTAGGTGTGGTGTGGACATTCCCTGCCTCATTGGTGGAAGACTCATGGAAGAGCTGGGAATTGTGGAAAGGAACCATCCCATGGAGCAGGGAGGTGAACTCACCTTAGGAATCAGGCTAATGACTTTATTCATGTTTGTAAACCATTTAGATTTTCTAGCAGCAAGAACCACAGAAAGCACCCGAGGAAATGGCAAACTGTTCAGATAAAAGAGTGGAAGAGCAGTGAAAGCACATGGCAAGACTAGCAAAGCAAACAGTAAGCAAAGCCAAAGTACCGGCTAGCTTTTTCTCATAACGGAGGGGTCAGCTGGAAAGTGAGCTTATGATTGAATATACAATAACAACGTAATTATACATGGTAACAAGTATTTGATTTCATAATGAAGAAACTTGAATCTGCAACACAGGTTTATCAGCAGCACTGTACAATACTCAGCAAGGAGAAGTAAAAATGTAGCCTTTGTTATAGAGCACCATGTATTTCAGGTCACACAAACTCCAAGATGTCCAGAGTATTCTCAAGTTCTTGAAGAGAATGTTAGGCCACTTATTAATAACCATTAACTTACTAATATTTGAGAGTGCAGGATCTGTTTACATCTACAAGATTAAGTCTTGCTCCCAAGTATTTATTAGCAGTCCTCATCCATACCGAAGTCCAAAATACAGAAGAAAAACATAAGAAACTTAAATGCAATTTTACAAGTGATAGATTATTACCAATGATATATAGAGAAAAGAACAGAACAGACTAGAATAGACTAGAAGAATGGAATGGAATGGAATGGAATGGAATGGAATGGAATGGAATGGAATGGAATGGAATGGGTTCAAAGTGGCGTACAATAATCATCTAGTCCAACTGCCTGATCACTCCAAGGCTGACTAAAAGCTACAGCCTATTATGAAGGGCACTGTCCAAATGCCTCTTTTTAAGGCACTGACTGGAATAGGGCATCCATCTCCTCTCTAGGAAGTATGTTGCAGTGTTTGACCATTCTCTTAGCAAAGAAATGCTTCCTAATGTTCAGTCTAAATGTTTGAATAGCTTTGAACCATTCCAACATGTCCTGTCACTGTAGCCCAGGGAGCTCTCTCCCTTCTTCCCCTCAGGAAGCCGTAGGGAGCATTGAAGTTGACCCTCAGACTCCTTTTCTCCAAATTAGATACAGAACCCTTGGCTGCTCCTCATAGGACTTGCCTTCCACCCCTTCCACCAGCTTTGTTGATGTCCTCTGGATGCATTTAAGTACCTTAACAACCTCCTCAAACTATGAGGCCCACAACTGCACAAAACACTCACGGTGAAGTTGCACCAACACTGAATACAGCTGGATGATCTCCACTTTTGACTATCCAGTTAACGCTGTATTTGATGCACTCAGGACACACTTCCTCCTCCTGGCTACCAGGGCAGTGTGATGAGGTATTTTGAGCCTGGTATCAGCCAGAACTCCCTGATTACTTTCTACAGGGTGCTCCCCAGCCCCTCCTCTCCCAGTTTATTTTTGTATCCGGTGCTCCTCTGTTCCAAGTGCTGAATCCATCATTTGTTCTTGAGTTTCATGTCATTCATAACTGCCCAATGCTCCAATCTACCTAGACACCCCTGCAAGGACTCTCATCTCTCAAACAAGTTCACAATACCTCCCAATTTGGTATTGTCAACAAACTCGTTAATTGTCCTTTCAAGAGAAAAAATATGTCACTAAAACCAAAGCTGAGAAAAAAAACGTGAAGAACCATCTGCCTGGGATTTTATTTTTCTTCCATTTACTTATTTGTTGGAGGGTGAAAGAGAGGAACTGCAAAGGAGAAAGCAAAGATGGACCTCAGAGTTGTTCTTAGTTTCAAGGACAGCACCAGAAACAACTGACATAGCATCAGGCATGCTATCAACAATAATGTGAGCCTTAGTCCTCTTCTAAGTATTTTGTGATCCCATATTGTGGATAAAGTACCTGCTGAATTCAGGTCTTCAGTCAGCAAACACTACATCTTTGCTAAGACTAAGGCATAAGTGAAATAGGACATCAATGAATTTACTTTGGTCTTAAAGGTCAAGATTTTTCTAGAGGTTCTGAAATGACTTTTTTTTTAATCCTGACTAGTGAAAAATCTGTAACATGCAAAAGCATTTTACAAGAAAAGGTCCAATTTAGTGATAATTTTACAACACATTTCAAATCAAGAAGAACATAAAACTACCATAGAAAAGGAAAAAGTAAAGTCCAAGTAAGGAATTTGCATTCCATGTGTCTGGATACTCTTTTAAGTTAGGCAAAAAAGGACTGTTGCACTCAGGATAAAGGACAAGTTTATGCCCTAAATCACAGCTATCTGTATATTATAATTTAAATGTCTATATGTAGATAAACTATACGCTCAGCTGGAACCAGGACCTATCATTCAACCATCATCTCACATTCATGGCATTAGGAAGATCTGAAAGCAGTCTTTAATAGTTATCTCTTTTTCACCTCCATTCTTTCCTTACTTTATACAAAGCATGCTCAATGCTTCTAAACAGATTTGGATTTTCTTGATGAAAACCATGTGTTCCCACAGGATTATGCTTATTATTGATTTATTTTCTTGGTTTCAATTTCAAGGTATATTAAACATGTCTCAATGAAGATTAATAATTTTTTCAAAGACTAAAGCAAAAATCTATCATGAAGAAATATGCAATTAAAACCACCAACTGATTCCCCTTTACGCTTGTTTTTTAGAAACCACAACACTGAGATTATGCAATGTTAGCCCCATTGGGATGGTTCCTTGGCTAATGAGGAATCTGCAGCATCAACTCCTCTTTTCAGTTCCCTGAAATCAAAGACAAAGTCTTAGATCATTGGTGCAAAGGCTACTCACAGAATCACAGAATCACAGAATTGTAGGGGTTGGAAGGGACCTGGAGAGATCATTGGGTCCACCCCCCCGTCAAAGCAGCTCCCTAGCTCATATTGCACAGATAGGCATCCTGATGGGTCTTGAATATCTCCAGAGAAGGAGATTCCACCACCTCCCTGGGCAGCCTGTCCCAGGGCTCTGTCACCCTCACTGTGTAAAAGTTCCTCTGCATGTTGGTGCGGAACTTCCTGTGCTCCAACTTGCAGCCATTGCCCCTTGTCCTGTCTCCGCTGACCAAAGAAAAGGGGCTGGCCAATTCCCCCTGCACCCCATACTTAAGATATTTATAAACATTGATTAGGTCCCCCCCGAGTTTTCTTTCACAGCCCCAGCTCGCTCAGCCTTTCCTCATAAGATAGATGTTCCAGGCCCTTAATCATCTTCATAGCCCTTCTCTGGACTCTCTCCAGGAGATCCCTGTCCTTTTTATACCAGGAAGCCCAGAACTGGACACAATACTCCAGGTGGGGCCTGACCAGGGCAGAGTAGAGGGGGAGGATCACCTCCTGTGACCTGCTGGCCACACTCCTGATGCACCCCAGGATCCCGTTGGCTCTCTTAGCCACCAGGGCACACTCCTTACGCTCCATTAAAAAAGATGTACTAAAATTAAGTCCCACTACCTACTATACTTAAATATGTTTTCAGAGAAATACAGAAATTTAGTTCCAATTTAATGCTAGATTCTGCAAAAATTAATTCTCAGCAATGCAGCACAAGAGTTTCTACTAAGTGCATAATTCTCATCTTCCACTTGTTCTGGTCACAAAAATATTCATGATAGGGAATTGCTAAGTTTCCTAAATTTAAAACTCCCATTTTCTGGAATCATTAGGTTTGTAAAGACATGAGGAAGCAGTAATTCCTGCATTTTTATTCCTTACCTTTAATGAATTAATTTTTATATATTTTTCCCAGACATTTCATCCTAAATTACATCCTGACTTCTACATGTGAACAGGACATAGTTATTTTTTCTTGACAGATCTGCTTGTACCCATTTCTTGCATGTATTAAATCTCAAAAAAGAATATTCAACTGTTTGTTTTGCTTCAAAGAAAGAGAATACACCTCATAGAAGCACTCTGTGTTTTTAAAGAAGGCAAATAATTCAGTTTATGTTTATACATATCTAGAAATAACATGAATTTGGACAATATCATTTCAAAATGCTACTGATCTTTTAACGCAATTTCTAAATATTTATCCTTTCAATAGAAAAATATTCAAACTTACACTCTATTCATATCTTTTTATTTTTATTATGAATTTTGGTACCTAACTTCACAGAACTTAGTTGCACAGTAAATGGGACTGCATCAGCAGAACATTTTTCCTCTAAAACCTTTTTTTTTTCTTTTTATATTAAAGTTTTGTAAAGAAAACAAAAGCAGTATCCAGATTGTCTTGATCTCAGCTATAGTCATTACTCAGTCTTAATAGATGGATTTTGGAAATAAGTTGAGTAGTTACAGAAATGCCTTAACCTTACTTCCCTTTAAATTCTTTCCTTAGACAACAGGTTTATGAATTATTTAGGAAACCTAAGAAGTAGTTACTGCAGACACTGTGCCCTATACTCTCAGATGCAGCTACAAAGCTGGATAGTCAGTTGCCCACCCTGATCAGTGTAGGATCTTGTTTACATATACATAAATACCTTGTTAATTCCTGTAACTGAAGATAGAATAGTTAAATCATAACAACTTAGCCCACTGATTAAAACTATGTTAATATTACAAAATCTTTCAGGTAAGAACTATGTCTGTAGGAGCTCATATTGAATAAAACCCAGATGCCATGCCACAGGAAAGACATTTAGAAACTTGATTCTTAATATAGATGACTGTTACAGTTGATATTTCCCCTTTGACTATTACCCTCTCTCCTCCATTTTTCTCCTTTTCCTACTCTCCCAAATACAATATTCCTAGCACTTATCTCATAGAATCACAGAATCACAGAATGTTAGGGGTTGGAAGGCACCTCAAAAGATAATATAGCCCAACCCCCCTGCTAGAGCAAGATTACCTAGACTGAATCACACAGGAACACATCCAGGAGGGATTTGAATGTCTCCAGAGAAGGAGACTCTACAACCTCTCTGGGCAGTCTGTTCCAGTGCTCTGCCACCCTCACAGTGAAAGTTTCTCTTTACATTCACATGGAACTTCCTATGCTCCAGCCTGCACCTGTGGTCCCTTGTCCTATAACTAGCCATCTCTGAGAAGAGCCTGGCTCCATTCTCCTGACTCACACACCCTTTACATATTTATCAACATTAATAAGGTCACCCCTCAGTCTCCTCCAAGCTAAAGAGGCCCAGCTCCCTCAGCCTCTACTCATAAGGAAAGTGTTCCACTCCCATAATTATCTTGGTGGCCCTGTGCTGGAGTATTTCAAGGAGTTCTATGTCCTTCCTGAACTTAGGAGCCCAGAACTGGACACAACACTCCAGGTGTGGTCTCACCAGGGCAGAGTAGAGGGGGAGAAGGACCTCTCTTGACCTACTAAACATACCCCTTCTAATACACCCCAGGATGCCATTGGCCTTCTTAGCCTCGAGGGCACATTGCTGGCTCATGGTCATCCTGCTGTCCACCAGGAACCCCAGCTCCCTCTCACTTACACTGCTCTCCAACAGGCCAGTCCCCAACCTATCCTGGTACCTGAGGTTGCTCTTCTCTAGATGCAAGACCCTACACTTGCCCTAGTGAAATCTCATTAAACTTCCTGCCCAACTCTCCAGCCTGTCTAAGTCTTGCTGAATGGCAGCACAGCCCTCTGGTGTGTCAGCCACCCCTCCCAGTTTTGTGTCATCAGCCGACTTGCTGATGCGTACATTCTGTGGCCAACAGTCTAACAGACTAACAACACAGCCAACATTGCTACCACTGACACTAATTTCCAGTTCACTTACTCCCTTCTTCTCGGATTCATCGCAACACAGAACCAAGTAGTCTGAAGAACAGAGACTTCAATATATTAGGTTTATCCACTACTTTCCCATTTCTTCTATATCATATTTCATTCCTCTCCTTTAGAAATAACTTTGCAGCAAGGACCTTTGATGCAGATCAAAGTGAAGACAGCTGCACAAGTCTCAGAACCATTTGGTCCCTGGCATTTGTTCTGAACTTCTTCAGAATTTTGCAGAGCTTCAATCAATAGCATTTTTGCTGAAGCAAAGACTTCACATTTACAGGTATACTGTGAAGAAACAAGCATGTTACACATAGTAATTGTCATAAACCACAGTTTCACAAGTCTTATTTCACACTACAGTGTTTTAATTAATCATCACAATTCAAGCATTCATTATGATTGTGTTCTGCTTTTTTCAGGGAGCTGCGCACACATTTCTCTTCTACAATCATCACATATTTGTTTCTTGAATGATGAAATTAGTGCAATCTTCTGGAAGGCTACATTCTGCTTTATATGACAACATATTAAGGAAGTGGCTGGCCAAGTCTGGAGGTTTCTGCTGCTTTAAAAGAATCAGTAGATTGCACAGTGGTGTTATACAGAACTTAAAGTAGGAAAAAGTGGGGGAGAAAGGATAAACCACAACAAACCAAGATAATACAGTACCTTCCATGAGAACTCAATACACATAATGTATGCCTTAAGGGCAACAATATAACATGAGAAATTTTTTGGAGATCCTCAACTGTATAAGGAAGAGACTAAGACTGTGTCCTGAGATGTCTTTATCAAAAAATCATCCAGGAAAAGATCTGTGTGGTAACATAGCAGCTTTGCTTGTTGTTATGCTGGTGTTGGATATGCAATGTTTATGCAGCTGTCAATACTGAAGCAAGCCAGTACAGTTATTGGCAAACTCTTGATTCTCATTACACTTACATAATTCTTCATATTAAATACTTCTCACAAGGGAAAGGCCCTCATTTTCATTATACTAGAAACACATTTTGAAGTTTTTTCTCATGCTGGTTATTTGAAACCACAGCTTCTGCAAGGTAGTTTTTAGTTGAAAGAATGTTAACTCCAATGCTGACACATGACAGAAACATACAAAACATGACATGAATGGGGTATTGGAACTGCATGCATGCCTGCACTCCACATCCCGGTTGGGAATCTGGGCAGGCATCTCCTGTTCTCCTGCACTTGTTTCCACTGCACAGCTGAGTGTCTCCTGTAAGTCAGGACATTATATGCAGTTATTTCAACTGGCCAGAAATTTCCAGTCTCATACAATGCTGCACTATCAAAGCTCCTTGTCTGTTCCCTCTTTTTTAGAAAAATAAGATCCAGAGCTCCTCCTTTGGTATAGAACTCCATCATCTCAGGGCTGTCCTGAACTAATACAGTCCACAAATGAGCCCCTTCTGGGGTCTTAATTCTACCCACTGACAGGAAACTCAGCCTAAGCTGGGCTTCTCACTTTCCTCTTTCCATGGGTCAAGAAAGTCTTTGATATTCTCAAGCTGCCAGCCTAATGATCTAGCCTCAGAGCTCATTAACTCATTAATCGTGTTTAATAGGTTCCATCTAGTGTACTTCCTGCTCCATTTGAGGCAACCAAAATGGAAAAAACCCACCAAGTCATTTCCATGATTTTAAAGGATGATTTAAAAAATGTGGAAATGAGATGACTTCTCAACTTTCCTCCCACTTAAGATACGCATTTTCAGCAAAACATTCAATTTCTTTAGAACAGAATGTCAGAGTTCTTGATTTTAACCTATATTTTGTTGCTGCTGTTAGAAAACCAGATATTTTTTTTCTAACAAGTTTTATTCCAGGCAGTGTTAGGCTGTCTATTGAAGCACAGAACAGATACTGCCCACACAGTACCTCTTCAGCAAGAAAATGAAGGCAACAGCTTAAAATAACCTGCCTGACTATGGAAGCAGATAGTGTGTCTGGATTAAAATCAAGTTCTTCAACACCTGACAAATTAGCTAAATCCCAAATTGATGGCTCCATTAAAAAGAATGTTAGGCTTTAAGGATATATAAATGCCAAAATCTAAATAGAAAATAGTATACAGAAAGCTAAAAATTGTGAGAAATGTGGCACAGTTTTATTTTCTGTTGCAGTCCTTGATCCAACAGACAAATATATAGCACCCACAAATTTTGCTCAGTGTTTCTCACCATCAGTTTCTGATCTAATTGCTAATTTCAAAACATACAAGTCTAAAAGATTTTTAGCAATGTAATATTTTACATCTCATTCTGCCTTTGTCATTAGCGATGCTACAGACAAATGATACAGACACTGACAAGTTCAATCTATTCCTTTGCTGCAGAGACTCCTTGCAGCATCAGAATCAACTCAGTTTGTCACTTGAAATCCACATGTAAAACCACATTAACTTTAGCTATCCAGATCCCTTTAAAAATCTGTACTTGTCATTTAACCTGTATCTGTCTCTAGATAAATGGTAAAACCAATCCCTTGTAATGCAACAGGTGGTAATGCCATTGGAGATGCTCAAAGTCATGTGAAACATTCTTTTCTACAAGTGTTCAACCTGTGTCTTGGCCAGATGTATGAAGACACCACATTAAAAAGCCTTAACTGAGCTTCTTCCGAACTTGACGTTGGTTCAGATCTCATCTGAATTCTGCTTTCTAGGCTTATCTATTTCTCTTCAACTGGTTTCATTGTCCTCCACTTCATGCAACTCTGGTTATAAAATTATTTTTGTGCCTGTAATTCTGAGCAGCAAACTTGTGAAGAGAAAATATGCTAGTAAAGGAAAGTTTGGGAATATGAGGATTGGCTGGCTGTTATTTACATTGATTTGCTAGGGTATGTCCTTCACTTTGCACTGAGAAATGTCTTATTTCTTTGTGCAGTGTAGAGGTGTAACCTCATATTTAAGTGCTCTCTGACATGCCAAATCAAGGTACTGACTTAGATGGATTTTCTTTGGTTGAGTTTTTTTCTGTGCTCTTTTCATAATAATGCAGCTCTGGGAAGTATTTAATCTGTCCCTCCAGGACAGTTGGAGTAAACAAAACCCACGAGGAATGCGGGTAGTACCAGTGAAACTACACACAGAAGCATACTTCCTAGGACCATGAGAAATGCCACACTGGAACAAACTGTCACCCATTTGGGAGCTGTCAGGAAAGAGCAGCTGTTTAAAAAACAGCAAGAGTCATATCCAATTGACATAGATTATCTCACTCTCTGACTTTCAGAAAAAAAGGAATTCTCCCAAAGGTTTTCTTCAGCTCACCATAAGAAAGCACGTTTTGAAACTCAAGAATGGACAAACCTGCTCTTTCACTTCAAATAAGGAACAGAGAAATATTCACTACCTTCCATTTCCACTTCTTTTTACACACTCAAGACTTTACAGTAAATGTAGCTATATTTCACCTCTCCTTAAACTAAAGATATTTAAAAACTAAAGCTCCATCTGGTCAGTTTCTGTGTTTATTGGTTACTCTATATTTGAGTAAATATTCTATTCTACTTCCAAATTCTCTTTTTTTTTTCGGTAGATGCACTCCTCAGCAACAGTCTGTAAAATCCAGTGCCCTGTAGCAGTCATTTACGAGACACAGAATTTTCACTTAATGGGTACTAAAAGTGGAATGACTGAGTCTAAAAATTAGAGTCACTGGTCACGTGTTAATGACAGAGCAGCTCCAGGGAGCCCGGAAAGTTTGACTATCACATTACTTCACGATCCTCATTATGAAACCAGGGGGTAGTAGCCTTAGGGACTCTGCTCAAAATACCAAAGCTAAAATACATGATTCATTCTCCATATTTTCACTTCATTTTCACCCTCCCCCCCAAAAAATAGCAGGTTTGAATAGAAATCAGAAAGTAGAAAAGGATATTTCCAAAAAGTCCCCCTTTCTGTCTCTTTGCTAGTCTGCACAGGAAATAATCCTACCATTTATCTCTGTGTTAAAGTCTCCCAAACCCTCTTCATGCTTCTAAATTCTGACATAAGCTGATATAGTTCCTGGTAGACTGATAGTCAGGAGGCCAGGACAAGCATCATGCTGCCCTTGAGCCTTTTCTCTGATGGAAACCGCAAAGAGTAGGAAAAAAAGTGGCGAGAGGTTTTAGTCTTCTTGCTTTTGCTGCTACTCTGGTGACACCTGCTGTCCTGTTCTAAAATGGGATCAAAGTAGCACCCTCGGAATAAAGCAATAATTCTAGCTAATCATTTCCCCAAAGTACATTGCACAGGTCATCTCACATAAAATGCCAGATTTTCAAGTCTCCAATTCAGACTGAGAAATTGTCGAGGAAATTAAAATAGCAGAGTGTTTTCCCTGCCTTTCTGTCTGTCCTGTCTTTTGCTGAAAACTGGACCCTTGTTTTCTGCAAGGTAAATGATCTAGTAGATGTTATTGTTATAATACACAACTGATATGATTATGGCAGACACCTACACTGAGATATAACTAAAATGAAAAATGCGGTTTCACAGAGATGCAATAAATATCTCAGTCCCTTATCATGTTTGCTATGGCATTGCCAAGAAGAAGATCCTTAAGAGTCTGTGTCTTCTGCCTCTTAAACTGAGTTAATACTCCTTTAATGTCAACTTTTATTGAAAACCCCTTAGAGCACTTAATAGTAAAAAACAAGTACATAACTGGAGTACAGAAAGGGAACTAGTGGTCATACTAACAAAACAAACAAACACACAAACAAACAAAAAAAACCCAAGAAAAGAGAAGTGCTGAAGACCAGAGTTAATCTAATAAGCCTGTATATATCTAAATAGGGATCCAAAACCCAAGGCTTGACAAAATTAGTAGATTTTGGCTCTCACTCAAGCAATGCAATATTGCATGCTATCTGCATTTTCAAAGCCTTCATGGCCTGATCATCACTTTTATACATCCCTGAAGACATGCTGAGCTGGCAGTTCAGGCTACTATGTCAGATCAATTCATCGGTGCTTTCCACATAGCAACAGCAATATACTGGCACTTTCTACATTTAACTATGTTAAGAATTGTTAGAACAGCAGAAGATAAAACAAGAAAAAAAAAGAAAAAAAGAAAACCAAAACCAACCAAACAAAAACAACCAAAAAAACCCCAGCGGATCCCAAGGGCAAGATAAATCCTCACCTACATCTATCATTTGATAAGAGACTTCACTTCCAGCCATAAAGTGAGTGTGGAAAGATTTTTCTTTACTGTGGCAACATATGAACTGTTGGAACTAATCCAGAGGCAGGCCATGAAGATGATGACATGGCTGGAGCAGCTCTCCTGTGAAAACAGGCTAAGAGAGTTGGTTTTCTTCATTCTGGAGAACAGAAGGCTGCAGGGAGACTTACTTACAGCTTACCAATATTTAAAGGGGTCTTACAGGAAAGCAGGAGAATGACTATTCACTAGGCAGTGTAGTATAGTGATAGGACAAGGGGTAATGGCTGCAATCTGAAAGAGGGTAGGATTAGATTAGATGTCAGGAAGAAATTCCTGACTGTGAGAGTGGTGAGGCCTGGAACAGGTTGTGCAGACAGGTTGTGAAAGCCCCATTTCTGGAAGCGTTTAAGACCAGGTTGGGTGAGGCTATGGGCAACCTGGTCTAGTGGAGGGTGTCCCTGCCCATGGCAGAGGCTTGGAGTGAAGAAGGGAGTGAGAAGATGTAAGGAGCTGTGCAGACACTAAGGTCTGTGGGAGTGGGGGAGGAGGTGCCTCAAGTACTGGAGAGAATGATGCCCCTGCACTGCAGCCCGTGGAGAAACCCATGGTAGAGCGGGTGTCCCCCCAGCAGCCCATGGAAAAGGCTGAGACCCCACCTGCAGCCCGTGGAGAGGCCTCACACCGGCACAGGTGGAGACATAGAGGAGATGCTGTGACTCGTGTTGCAGCAAGCCCCTGACAGCACTTGCAGCCCATGGAGAGAGACAGAGACACAGACATGAGCAAGAGAGAGATTTGCACCAGAGCAGGCTTGCTGGGGGGAGGCTTGTGACCCTGTGGAGGTCTAGGACTGAGAGACTGAGAGATATTGTATATGCCCAACATAGCAGTGACCCACACTGGGGCAGCTGGTGAAGAGCTGAAGACCTGTGGGAAAGGACTCATATTGCAGAGGTTCATGAAGGACTGTGTCCCATGGGTGGGACCCCATGGTGCAGCAGGGGAAGGCTGTGTGGAATGAATTTTTCCCGGCCAAGAAGGAAACTTGTGAGGAACTGAGTGAAACCCCCCTTCTCTCCAGTCCCTGCTGTTCCCTGTGACACAATGAGGGGTAAGAAGAGAGTGAAGTCTGCTAAGAAGGGAGCGGTGGGGGAAGGTGCTTTAAGCTCTGGTCACATTTCTCATTATCTGACTCTGGTGTCACTGTGTGTGTGTGTAGTGCAATAAGTTAGAGTTTTCTTTCCTTTCTTCTGTGCTGAGCCTGTTTTGACCATGACACTAATTGTGGAATGATTTCTCTCTGTACTTCACTCCTAAGCATATTTTCTTCCCTGTCCAACTGAAAAGGAGAGTGATAGAGTGACTTTGGTGGGATCTTCCATGAACTTGCAGACAGGCTGTCCTACCAGGGGCCACTCCATGCAACTACTCATTTGCTCATCGGCCTGAGCAGGGGGCAGAAGCATTAGGGCGGATCCATCAGTGTTCCCAGTGTCCTGACATAGACTAGATGTCAAGGAGGTCTTGTCTCAAGATATAACATCACACTTGTTCACCTCCACATCACCACCCTTAAATCTTTCACATGGATACATAGTGAATTTATGCACAGAAGGTGGATTTTGCACAAGCAATTGGTGTTCTTGTCCACAAAGTGTAGTAGATGCTGCACACACAACTATGGACATAGGAAGTTGAGGTAATTGTTAATGTATTCTGTAATGTGAGATATTGAACAAGTAAATGACAGTAAGTTAAAAAATAGTTGATTATTCAGGATTTCATAGAAAGTGATAAACCTGTTCATGTAGTGTATTGGGTCTGGCTGAGAAGTAGTTCATTTTCCCCACAGCAGCCCTCCCAGTGCTGTGCTGTGTACAGGTAGCCAGAGATCTCTGGAATCCCACTTGACCCTTTCGTTCATTTAGCAATGACTTTCATTTTCAAAACACCTCCATTTTGGTTGTAATTGCCCAAGAACCTCTGCACTTATCTGCAGTTCTGCACAGACAATGACCTTGCCTTTGGCGTATCACCTCTGAGACAATGTCAAAACCTGTACTTAAAGTCTGTCACAGTGTATTGGCTCTGGCTGAGATGGAGTTCACTTTCTCCACAGCAGCCCTCCCAGTGCTGTGCTGTGTACAGGTAGCCAGAGACTTGTTGGTAACACACCAGTGTTGTGGCTTTTGCTGAGGCACAGCAGCCAGGCTGTCTCTCCTCACCAGTAGGCTGGAGGTGGGAGAGATTTTGGGAGGGGGCACAGACCACACAGCTGACCCAACCTGACCAAAGGGATATTACATACCGCATGACATCTGCTCAGCAATAAAAGCTAACAGAAATTATGTCATTCTTTATGACGTTTGTCTTCTGGAGAAGCCACTAAGTGTCCTGAAGCCCTGCTTCGAGAATAAATCTTTTATTCTCCTTTGCTTCTGCTCATGGTGATTACTTTTCCTTCATTAAACTGCCTTTATCTTGATCCAAAATGGTTTTTTCCATTTTATTTTTCTCCCTGCCCTGTCCTGAAGGGATGGGAGTCATAAAGCACATGGCATCCATCTAAGGTCAACCTACCATAAATGGGTATTCAGTTCATACAAAGCCCAACACATATTTTCAAACCCTTTATGAAGTGAGTTCACCATTCTCAGCACAATATTGAACAGAATGAATGGCAACAACTAGATCATGTCCTGGGTTAGCAAAAAATCCAATGCTGAAATTCTTAAAATTTGGTTGTTTGAGATATTACTGATGACTCACTAACCCAAAAGCAAGTTTGTGTTGTACTTTCCCTGAAAATTAATAAAGCCTATTAGTTCCAATTCTAATTCAGTAACTCTTTTGACTACAGACTAAAGACTGGTGAGACTTTATCTGAGATGATGTTTCAATGGAAGAGAGTAAGAAATTAATCACTGGAGAGAGGAATATTAACAAGACTCTAAAAATAATTTAATGAGAAAAAAAACCCAACAAACGAAACATTGAAAGCAATATAACAATTAACTTGGAACTATTAATGCTGCCTGATCATAAAACCTGATGTTCAGACATTTTTCTACTTTTTAATTTCACTTTCAAAGTGTTTATCTGATAAATAACCAGCTATACAATATATCAGCATTAACTAATAAACAGTATATATTTTTAAAGATCTCGTATAATGTACTTATATTTCACTGAGACATATTTAAAATTAGAATAGATGTTACAAATTTTCCAGATACACAGAGTCCAGGGACATGCATAGAGCACTTTGATCCTGACAGTTACAATAACAATACACTGAAATGTAGTGCTGAAAAACAGATGCGTACCCAACACCGTTTAAAAGGTACCTTCTGAAGTATCTTTACAGCACATGCAGTAATAGTCACATTTTGTCAAGGAAGAGTGGACGTTCTTTGAATAAGATCACAGCTACCTTAAAGCCCCATCTTTAGAAGGATGTGCCTTTTGTATCGTGTAGAGCATTTATTCTCCGGAGGAGAATGCCTCTTGCCTGCAGAATGCTACCCATATTCAAGAAGATATACAGATATACTCTCCGTTTGCATGGGAATAAGAAAATTGAGACTGATGAAAGTATTTTCTTTGTGAGGTGTGGCATCCACTGTGTCTGAACTCTCTCAGAAAATAAATTGCTTGGGTCTTTGAAGTCCTTCTAATTAAGTAGAATTCCCTGAGGTTTGGCACATACTGAGATAAGCAGAACTCTCATTTATATATACTGCTGAATCTCTGGATAGGTTGTGACATTACAGAATGTTTCTGAAGACAACATAAAATTCTACAGCTAGAACCTGAGTTTTCAGTGAATTATACAACACTGCTGTTCTTATCCATAGTAAGTGGGAAAGTAATATTTATTCTCATTTTAAAATGCCTCTACTTGTATGCAAATATTTAGTGACATTCTATGGTACAAAACCCCATATCAAGTTGGAGGCTTGTTCCCACACACGTATCCCAAGATATTTGCTCTCAAGTCCACCATCTGCACTAAGATGTTTAAGGTGAACTCTACAGAAAATAGACAAGACAGGGGTCATAACATTATATAGATGGTGTCATATGCAGAGGCAAACATAAAGTTTTTTATCAGAGAAGGCTAAACTGAGAAAAGGCACCATCTGTTAAAATAATCTGTTAAAAACCCAGAGAACCCCATGAAAAGGAACTATTAACATCATCTGTATAGCTCACATCTGCAGACTAATTTTGAGGGGTAGACACAAGTGAAGCTGAAAAAGCTCACTCTCTCTTTCCATCTCTGTAGAGGCAGCAGATTTAACCATTATGTGCAGTGACCTCTCAGTGACTTGTCCTTCCGGGTTTAGGGAGCACCTTTGCTAAATCTGCACCCACAAATTAGCAATGCCTTGGACAACACTGAGTCTGGATCCTCTGATAAGCACAAATTAGCACTGCTTCTGAAAGAAGCAGAGGCAACAAGAATCCTAGAAGTCTAGGAAAACCTCGCTATGACACATACCAGAGAAAACGGTTTCCGAGGTCTTTTTACACCCTTTTGCAACAGATGTCTCATTCACAATATCACTGGCAAACACACAGTAACTTTGTCAACTGCAGCAATTTTGAAGGCTTCAAAATAAGGGTAAAAATCATGTCTAGATTTTCCAGCTATGACACAATCATTCAGGAGAGATTAATTAAATTCAAAGTTCACTATTGTTCATCCCACAGAAAAAAAAAACCTAAAAACAACCCAAAAAACAAATACCAGTCATTTAAAACTGCAGCATCAGGGATACATAGACATATACAGCCTACTGACATCACCGCTAGTTTGGTGCCTGTGTACTTTTGTATGTCTGACCTTCTTCTCACTCCTTTCATCGATAGCTGAAATTGGGTGCAAAAGAGTAAAAAGATGAAAGACAAAATTTCAGATCTGAGTGACAGTGGAAGAATTAGAACTCTACATAAAATCAGAAGTCTTGGGAAATCAGCCTCTCAGGGTCCCTCTGGATGGCATTCTGTCCCTCTGGTACATTAACCTCACCACCCAGCTCGCTGTCATCAATGAACCTGCTGAGGGTGCACTCAATCCCAGCATCAATAGCATTAATAAAGATATTAAACAGGACCAGTCACAGTACGGACCCTTGAGGAACACCACTTGTCACCATCAGTAAGGATTCACCAAAGAAAAATCATGCTCAACCAACCTTGTAGCCTTCTACAGTGTCATCATTGGCTGGGCAGATGGAGGGAGAGAAGTAGATGTCATCTACCTTGACTTCAGCAAGGCTTTTGATACTGTCTCCCATGATATCCTGATAGAAAAGCTGAGAAAAGTATGGGATAGATGAGTGGACAGTGAGGTGGGTTAGTAACTAGCTGTTGGGCTGAGCTCAGAGGATGGTGAACAGTGTAGCAGAGTCTGGCTGGAGACCTGTGGCTAGCAGTGCTCCGCAGGGGTTGGTGTTGGGTCTGGTCTTCTTTAACATCTTCATCAACAACCTTGATGAGGGAATAGTGTGCACCCTTAGCAAATACACTGATGATACAAAGCTGGGAGGAGTGGCTGACACACAGGAATACTTTGCTGCCATTCAGCAAGACCTGGACAGGCTGGAGAGCTGGGCAGGGAGAAACCAGATGAGGTTTAATAAAAGCAAGTGTAGTCTTACATCTGGGAAGGAATAACCACTGGAATCCTCTTCTCACCATGATCCAGGGGTGGGGCCAGGGGATAAACAGGAAAGAAAGGCTCACACCACGTTTTGCAATCCACAGCTGCTTTATGGAGCATTGGCAGACCTCTGGCTAGTGGGAGATACGGATATTTTGCCCCTCTCAGCCACTGTTGAGTGCAGGCCGCCGTGTCACTTGCTGGGGCACTGGGTGGTTGGTCAGGAGTCGCTGAGGACTCGCAACCTTCCTGGAATGTTGTTGCCACTGTCCCGCTGAGGGGACTGCGGGCACAAGATAAGAGAGGGCTGGAGCCTAGGGCTCATGAGGGGAGGTGGAGAGCGGTCCCTGTGCCCAAGGGGCAACCCTTCTCTTGGGCAAGCAATATGGCAGGCAGGAGTGAGCCCTTGCCCCCACAGCTCTCCTCCTCCACTCACAGTTGGACATCCTTCAGGTCACAGTGCCACCATGCCCAAACCTGCCATATTTGGACACATGCATTACACGACATCACAACCGACATCACAGTGGCACCTATAAATATGGGGGCCCCTGCAAGTGGCCCACACTTCGTTGAGCTTTAAGGCCCTCAGATGCCAAGCATGCTTGGAAGGAAGAGGACACGGAGCAGCAAGGAGGGTATCTGCCCACCTTTGTGAGGGAGCCCACCCAAATGCTACACACAAGTGGAGCAGAAAAATGCACCTCCCAGGAGGAGGAAGAGGCAGCAGAGGAGGGGGAGGAAGAAGAGGAAAAATCGCAAGACACATTGTACCAAGCCCACAATCAACCTCACACCTTTGATCAAAGCCATGCAGCACTTGACTCTAAGCCCATAAGTGAACTCCACAGGGCCCAAGCATGTCTGCCTGCCAGGGAACCCCCAGAGCAGTGTGGCAGGTGGCTACCAACCAGGGAATGCCGAGGGGCCAAGGCATCTCACCCTACCAGGGAGCAGAAGGAACAGTGAGGCAGGTAGCTGCCCACTGCAGAACACCATGAAACAGAAATATGTCTGCCAGCCAGGGAGCAGCCACAGCAGCGAGGCAGGTGGCTGCCCACCACGAGCCAAAGTGCACCTGCCTGCCAGGGGGCTCCCGGAGTAGCCTGGCAGGTGGCTGCTCGCCTCTGCATGGGACAGCGCAGAGATGGTTCCCGCAACTGCCAAACAAGGATGCACCTCCAGGAGCCTACAGAAGATGAAGCAGTGGAGGAAGAACATCAACCCCTGCACCACGAGAGCCACCTCATGTGACTGTTGCCCGCCAGTGTGCGGCTGTGGACATGCAGGCAAACAGCCTGGGGCCCTGGGGTGCCTATCTGATGAAGTACAGTCTGCTGCCCAGCTGCTCAGGCATGGCAGCCCACCAAAGGACAATGTGGAGCCCATGGGGGTGGTTCCACCACAGCATGGCCTGGGGCTGATCACCGTTAACCCACCAGACAGCAGCATGCAGCCCACAGACCGGGATCCACTTCCAGAACCCTCACCCATGGCAGCAGTGGGTCCACCTGCCTCAGGAGTCACCTGCTAGTATCCCAGCCATCCAGGCCATCCAGGCTCCTTTGCATGAGACACTGGTAAAAGCCTGGAAGGAGCACCTGCCCGGATCCCTACTAGTAGCTTAACCTCCACACCTCTGTGACCGGACAAGAATCAACAATAAAACAATTTTAATGCTTTTGGCCTCTCTTACTTGACACTTGGGCAACTGCAACCACACTCCGGTGTCCCCTCTTGCTCTGTCTCAGAGTAGGAGGCTCTGCTGCCATGCCCACCTTGGCACTCTCAGACTCTTTTTCTACCATTCATGGACCTTCTGCTTCCCTTTGAGTTTACACATGAGGTCCCAGCTCATCCACACATGTCTTCTACCACACTTCCTTGATTTCTTATTCATATGGACACACTGATCCTGAGCTCGGAAGAAGCACTCTTTAAACACTGACCAGCTCATACAGGCCCCCTTGCCTTCTAACAACCTGGCCCATGGGATAGCTCCTATTAGGTCCCAGAAGAGATCAAAGTTTGCTCTCCTAAAATTCAGGGTAACCACATGTATCAGTACAGGCTGGGGGATGTCCTGCTGGAGAAGAGCTCTGCGGAGAAGGACCTGGGGGTCCTGGTTGATGACAGGTTGGCTATGACCCAGCAGTGTGCTCTGGTGGCTAAGAGAGCCAATGGGATCCTGGGGTGCATCAGGAGGAGTGTGGCCAGCAGGTTGAAGGAGGTGATCCTCCCCGTCTACTCTGCCCTGGTCAGGCCCCACCTGGAATATTGTGTCCAGTTCTGGGCTCCCTGGTATAAAACAGACAGGGGTCTCCTGGAGACAGTCCAGCTGAGGGCTACAGGGATGATTAAAGGCCTGGAGCATCTCCCCTATGAGGAAAGGCTGAATGAACTGGGGCTGTTCAGCCTTGAGAAGACTGAGAGGGGATCTGATTAATGTTTATACATATCTCAAGTGTGGGACACAAGGGGAAATAGCCAGCCTCTTTTCAGTGGTCTGCGGGGACAAGACAAGGGGCAATGGCTTCAATCATGTGGAACAATTTTTTCAGCACAGGCTGCCCAGGGACGTTGTGGAGTTTCCTTCTCTCGAGATGAAATTCAAGACCCATCTGGATGCCTACCTGTGCTACCTGTCCTTGGGAACCTGTTCTGTCAGGGGAGGGGGACTGGATGCGATGACCTCCGGACATCCCTTCCAACCCCTACAGTTCTGTGATTCTGTGAATCTTCCATCTGGATATCACGCCCTTGACCACCACCCTTTGGATGCAACCAGCCAGCCAGTTCCTTATCCACTGAAAAGTCCACCCATCAAATCCGTATTTCTCCAACTTAGAGAGAAGGCTGTCATGGGGGACTGTGTCAAAGGCCTTGCAGAAATCCAGATAGATGATATCCATAACTCTTCCCTTGGCCACTGATGCAGTTACTCCATTGTAGAAAGCCACTAGATGGGTCAGGCAGGACTTGACCCTAATAAAGTCATGCTGGCCATCTCAAATCACATCCCTGTCCCCTATGCACTTCAGCATAGCTTCTAGGAGGATCTGTTCCACAACCTTCCCAGGCACAGAGGTGAAGCAGACAGGTCAATAGTTCCCAGAGTCATCCTTCCTACCCTTTTTAAAAATCACCTTTTTTGCTTGTCATAGAAATGATATGAAAAGTTGTGCCAGATGTGGATGTTTTTATGCTAAACAACCTACTCACTCCTTTTCTTAGTATCAGGTCCAGGAGAGACACCTCTTTTACAAATGGAAATGACTTAATACAGAAAAAATGTTCCGTCAGAGAGAATTATCCATTTTTCTGCATATTCTTCATGGGGAACCCAAGAAACTGGAGTGGCATTTTTATGGCCACCTGGAAGGAATTAAAATGATTGTCAGACACTTGACTAACCATCTTCAGGAAAATACTTTTTCTAAATTACAGAAAAAGCCCTAAATAATTAGCACACTAAACATCTGAGTCATGTGAAATATCACTGGAGTGCATGAATTACATCTAAAGGTTCTATCAAGCAACAAGACTGTACAATAATGGAGGTGAGTAGCGTCAGTGTGCCATCAGGGATTCTTTATGTCACTGTTCAACATGAAGGCAGCACAGCACAAACATAGTCCTACTGCCTCACAGAAATGCTTGAATAACGTATGACAACAGGGAACATTCCTGAGAAGAGCAAAATTCAGACATCATGGAAGGCAGCACCAAGGACAGGATGAGCTCAGAAGTCATCTGGAGCCTCCGAGTCTGGCAGGAACTACTTACTGTCTGAACCATCACATGTTACCCGTAACATCAGCGCTGTCAAAAACCTTGCATGACCTATGGAAACGTACAGCTCCCCATATTTCCTTTGTAAAAATTAAATGGTTAACAAAACCACTGATATTCATTGATACATTGAAATAACTTAACAGTAAGAACAGAGGACAAAATCCCACCCATTTTCTACCTAGATGTACATTCCCATAAGTATCTCCTGTAGAAATGTCCATTTCAGCTAATTTTCTAGGCTTTTTCAGAAAAAAAAAAAAAGTGAGCAGAAAAGTTTTTAAACAAGGTATAATGTATTTCTTGGGACTTCAAGCTGTTTTCTAAACAAGCTGAAACTTGTATGTGACCATCAAACTCTTCCTTTCCTGATTTCAGGGAAAGTCCGCTTTGTGCATCTGCAGTCCTGATGGCAATTAGTGTTTTCCCTTCCAGACATTTTTACACAGAAGCTCTGTAATACTTCTGGATTCCTCCTACACAGTCAGAGTATCTGGCAGGGTGGAGATAAACCCTTTTTTCATCTAACTCTCATGAATTTCCATTAAAAAGTTTAGGGTAGTTAGTCAAAGAGGGACTTTGATCTTTTGCTCTATCAGCTACTTACCAAAGACCCTTACTTTGGGACTAGGGCATCAAGTATCTGTCAAGTATTGTTTTACTGTTGGGTCTACATCAACAGCAAAAGAATGTACAAAGTTAACCACCGATGACAAACACTTTTGCAGTGAGCTTTCCTCTCCTCAGCAATGAAAAAGAATTTTAAATACTTTTCAGCTAAGAAAAATTGACTTCTGTAATAAAAATGATAAAGCAGAATTCATGCCAACTTTCCAACTTAAACCCAAAGATCTGACAAGATCTAGAAAAAGGACAATTGTAAATACTCTGTTTTTTATAAAGGGTGCAAAAGGAACTGAGATCTACCTTAAGAAAGGGGATGGATGAAATTTTTTAAAACATTCAACTTTGAAACATCAGCACAATATAGATAGTTCAGGCAATAAAAACAAAGACGATTTTTAGGCTTTTAAAAGGCATGTCTGGAAGCATGGATAGAGGTATCAAATACTGAAGCTGAGCGAGATCTGAAAATACTGTGCTGAACAGACACTGTGTTTCCTGACTTCGTGTTCTCACAACAGTTCAGTAGTGCCTGGCAGTACCTAGAAATGTTATTACTGCTGGGAAGACACATTTTTTTTCTGGGAACCTGAATCACACACTGTTCAGTCAGCAATATTTCAGAAAGTAGCCTGGGGGAAAAAAAAAAAAAGAGCATTGGTGAGATATTATCAGCTGAGAAATAGCGATTCTCCTAGAACACTGATGCAATCATTACAGCTTCTGGAAACAGGAAAAGAGAATGGATGTTTTCTGGAAGCCCTGTGAGACACTCAAGCTCTGCTGGCAGCATTATTACTAGGAAAGATTTTCTGTAAACAACAACGTATTCAAATTAATAAAGTTCCAATCAACAAATGACTAATGATGTACCAATTATGCTTAGGGTTTGGTAGCAGGGACAAAATATGCTCAGTGAAATAAGCTCAGTGATTTGTCAACAGCAGTGTGACCTTCCCTCCCAGGTACTGCCTCATTTTTATCCAACCTGTATAAAAGTGTTTACTATGGGCTCCTAAATGTTTAGGTGACAAAAGTTACTTCAGTGCAGCTTGTATTATTATCAACTTCATGCCAAGACACTTGGTTACCTTCTAGCTACCCACTTTTCCTCCTCATTTGTCAGTCCTCAAGCTAAATAGCTCAGCTCATGACCTTGGAAAAGATTTGCCTCCAACTGCAACAGGTAAGCAGAAACAAAGAGCAGGAATGCAGTCCAACCGTTAAAAATGCTGATACAGCCATGATGGAGAGTAAAACTGATCATCAGAAACCTAAGTTTCTTAAGACATGTTTGGGATAAGGAATAACAGACAGATATCTGGTCATGCCATGGTAGAAGGTCATCTTGAAATCAGTCATGCAAGTACTTCTACTACGAGTCAGGAAACCAAACCAAACCAGGTAATTGCACACAGGCTGGGGAAATTTGGTGCAGATATGCCAGGTTTAATTCCTCGTTCTCTCTAGATCAAATATTCAAAGACAATCAGTGCTGGAGCGCTCCTTAACCAGAAAGATCTGAAGAAATACACCTTAGCCCCGGCACCAAAGCCTAGTGATAAAACGTAGCCATAGCACTCATAACAACTCTGACACTAGATGGCAGAAAAGCCCAAATGTTAACCCGCATTTTGTTCTTGTGTTAGAAAACACTGCCAGTAAAATGTAGTGTTATTTTAAAATGCATTTCCCCGTGTGCATCCTCAATGGATGCTGATTTCTCCTATACTGTTTGCTCTCAGTTCAGACGGATGAATGAAGAGTATTCATTTGCAGTGACATCATATCTAAATTTCTAGAACCGTACCTGTCAGGGCAAAGAGACCAAGGAATCTGAAAGAAACCAACATCTGTGAGATACAATGGACTGTTCGTTGGAATAGCTAGGAAATAGCAGTAGCCACCAGTTTATTTTAAATCTGGATGAAGGTAGTGCCTTCACACTGGTAAATCACTCAGGAAAAGACTGTCATATTACAGTTGTATATCACTATTGTGTCAGAATTCAGTGGTAATACAAAGCAATGTCCTTCTCCAGTTCTACAAAAATGCTTCCACGTCTCCTGAGATCCGACACAAGTATATAATAAGACCAAGAAGGTAGAGTGTCACTGAATTCACAGTGGGTAGTACCTATATCTACACACATAAATAACCAAAAGGCATATCTTACAGCCTTACGTGGCTCTTCTCACACTAGGCTCTGGATGTAATCCCTTCTTACGGTGTTGGTAGTAGACTAGGAAACTCTCCAGATGCAGACGCCTGCTTTCCCCATAGCACCTGTCGTAGCTGGGCTGTGTGTCAGTAGCCAACCTCTCTTTTGATAAATAAAAAGCCACTGCTGATGATACTCCCAGCTTGGATCTCCTTAGCTGATCCCTTCGGCAAGAGCCAAAGTGGTTTGTATGGCATTGAACAAACCGGACGTCTAATAATACAGTGTAAGTGTGATCACAACAACCATGGGACACGGCCCTGTATGAGCAACTCCTGTAAAGTCTTCTCCCTAGGCTAGAGGTAAATGGTAAGGGTTAAACGGTGGAGAGAAGGGGAAACGGCATTCACAATCCCAGGTAACCTAAGACCAAAAAGCTGCAGTCACTTTGTTTTCATTTTGTCTAAACATTTCTCATGAAGAGCCGCGGGCGGTCCCCGGATTGCTTTGCTGCCTGCGGAAGGAGCCAGAAGGTGGAGACACTCCACCGCAGTGGCAGCCCCATCTGCCCGCTGGAGCCAGGCAGCTGCGGAGGGGGAGGGGGGGCAGAGGTGTGTGGGGGGGGTGGGGCTGTGGGCAGGCACGGCAACGTACTGGGGAGAGGGGAGAGGGACAATCATAGACTTACAGAATCACAGAATATACCGAGTTAGAAGGGACCCATAAGCACCATCAAGTCCAATGGCTCCACACAGGGACAGACAAGTCAGTGCATGTGACTGAGCCCATCTTCCAGATGCTTCTTGAACTCAGTCAAGCTCGGTGCTGTGAGCACCTACCTGGGAAGCCTGTTCCAGTGCCCGAGCACCCTCTCAGTAAAGAACGTCTGCTTAATATCCAACACAAACCTCCCCTGTCACAGCTTCATGCTGTTCCCTGGAGTTCTATCACAGGCCCTGGCCCTTTGCTCCCCCTCGTAAGGAAGCCACAGACCATGATGAGGTCTCCCCTCAGCCTTCTTTTCTCCAAGTGAACAAACTTCAGCCTCTCCTGGTAAGACTTCCCCTCCAGACCCTTCATCCTCATTGCCCTCCACTGGACACTCTTCAATAGTTTTGGTCCCTCTTGTACTGTGGCACCCAAAACTGCACGCAGCACTCAAGGTGAGGCTGCACCAGCGCAGTGTGCAGTGAGAAGCGGGCAGACACACAGACACACAGACACACACAGAGACATGCACCCACACAGAGACACTGACACACCCCATCCCCCATACACCCCCCACACACATATCACACCCCCACAGACCCCACACACCACACATGCACACCACACCCCTCACATGCACACCCCCCACACAGACCACACACATACACACCACACACACCCACACCACACACACCCCACATAGACAAGTAAAAGCCAACAAAATAGCCTTGATCAGCTATTAGTACAGAACTGAGAAAATTATTCAGAATGCTCAATTTGTTGGGCAGTTTTCACTGCATTTTTGTTTGGGAAAATGTTCAGAGCACCATGTACAGCAGTATTTTTCATTATTAAATGACTATGAATACTTAAAATATTCACGTGAAGTGGTATATTTTTCTTTCAATTGATTAAAAAAGTTTTGTAAATTACTGTCTGAAGTTACACATTCCACAGCTAACCAGCAAATTGCAATTTGCTTAATTTCAAGTTTGCTTTGGAGCTCTGAAATTGGCTTTTGGTGACTCAAGTTTAATTTTGCATAAACAATTACTCTAAAAAATCATCTTTGCCTCAATACATGTATTGCAAATGAGCTTAAGAGATGAGCAACCACAGATGATAAAGACCCTGTCTCATCCACTTTCTCTCACCTTGAACATAAAGCATGCCTAAGTCATGAGTCATACTGTGGACATATCTGTGCAAGGGCAAAGTAGTATAAAACTCTTTCTGTGGATTTTGAACAGGCCTCAGGTAAAACTAATTTTTGCAGTAATACATTTTGCTTCTACCAGACTTACTCTTCTCAATTTGTCACTATGTCTTTAATAACTGTGCAATACTGCAGAAGTAGTGGGGATCATAAGGTAAGGTGAGAGGAGTGACGGTGAGGGACACTAGCAGGGTAGGCTGACAGCATCCAAGGGCTGGAAGGGGAAGCAAGGAAGGCAGATGAATGCACCAGAGGAAGGTGCCCAGAGTACCTAACCCCTTTACTGCCGCCATGGCAGACAGCCAGGGTTGTCCAGAGGGATTCAGAGATGAAAACACAGACAGGCCAGGGCAGCCACCCTGCGCCCACCAGCACAAAGCTCTGCTGCACTGACACTCTGCACCAGCTGGAAGGCAGCTGGTAGAGCTTAACCGCATCAGCAACAGGCACTACCTTTTGCTGCTGTATGCACCTTAATGATCCTGCCTTTTAAGGACAGCAGATTGCCTTCAGGAGCTTAGGGGAAGTTTTGAAATGTTTTGAAAAACGGAGTCCTAGATTGTACTCTTGCCATCTCTGCTGAAAAAGGCCAAACTGCCCTCGCTATCTGAAAATTACCATCAGTTCCTACTCACTGGTATGCAGAGGGGGGTTCTGTGGAAACTTTTTATAATAATCTTTTACTGATTGCTGCCTTAAATGTGTAGATACATGTAGTCTGTCGAACTGTCAGCAGCCTGCAATAGGAATCATAGCATTGTACCCTGTCCTCAGAAATATTTTCCGGTAAATGTTCATCTACATTTGTTTATCTTATTATCTTATCTGGTATTATTTATCTGCATTGTGATCATGCTGTTCAGTTGCATATTCCAGATGAAGAACTTAAAGATGGTGGAGGAGAAGAAAGTATCTCAGATGGAAGAGCCAAGCCCATTAAAAGCATTTTTCTGAAATATCCACATGATGCTGATCAGTGTGGAGTTAGCTGGGCAGAAAATGTACCACTCTTGAATATGTTTCAATATTCACTTAAAAAAACTCCAGGCTATGAGAAGTGTGGAGCAGAAAGATAATTGTCTGTGAACTACAGTAATCTCTCCCAGTGATAATTGGAATAAACAGAAAATTAGGCTACCAAAATTTACTGTGCATGAGTCAAATGCTCACAGCTCCTGACATCACCTATTTGTAGAATTTGTCAGTTCCATAATGAACTGAATTCCTGCAGCTGAGGCGTACTCAACGCCTGTGTGTCCTGTAAAATGAAAGTCCAAAATAGAGGAAATAAAGAATAATTTCCTTTAGGCAAGCAAAGTGCAGCTGGCAGACAGGGGAGAGCCCCTGAATTATTCCTTGTCATTTTGAGGATGGTTTCCTTGGCTGCTTACAAGAATGCAACAACTTTTCTGGGCACATGCAAGCAGCAAAGTGCCACTGCTGTTAGCAATCAGGCCCTTCCACCATCTGAAAACAAGCCTTCTGACAATGAACAATGGAAACACTGCTGGTTGTTGAAATACCGAATTTTCCTAAATGGTAAACCAGAGCATACACCAATGCAATCCTCCTGCAGGCCATAAAGGCATCTAAGTTGGTTGGTGTTCTCATGAACTCCTAAAAAATGTCTAAGAGTGTTGGGAAGCAAAAACTTCCACCAAGTATGTGATCCACTTGGTTTAGGTGCTCTGGATTGCCCTGCCCTTTCTATACAGTTCCCAGCAGTTATCTGATGGTGATCAAAATGAAGCCTGCAAATGTTAAATGAAGCTGTTAAATGAACAAGGCTGCTGCCTTTTCTGCATCTTTTTTGGTTTTCTTATTCAATACAGCTTTCAGGAGGCAAAAAGGTACAGCTGTTCAACAAGACAGGAGACAGGGAGGACCATAGCACAAGGCTCCAGCCACACAAATGCCTTCTACAGGTGTCTCTCTGGTGGCAAGATCTGCATGTACTGCCTGCAACACAGCAGCCTCAGCTTTTATCTCTACTGGACCCACAAATTAGGGATGGGACATTCCTTCATTGCACATCAGAACACACAAACTGCTTTTGACCCATGGATAGGGTGGAAACAGCACTACCAGTCCCTTGGTGCAGCTCTGACTGCTGTAGGTCCTGACTCCAAGGATTTACAAGCCCACCCCTACCTTGCCATCATGCGTGCTTTTCAGGGCCCGGTTGTCTGGCTGTTTCTGAATAGGATAATTAAGTTCCTTACCCCAGTCCTCTGCACCATGTCTAAATCAGACATACGCCAGTTTTACCTGCATTGAAGTACAGTCTTTTTATGCAAAATGATAGCATGGGGATTGTTTTATCAATCATGTTTTGAAACATATTGTGTATACTACTATCCACATCCACACAGAAGAAAAGCAATGCAACTGACAGATCTGATTAATGTTTTTGCACTGAGTTAACTATCTCCATTTAGAAATCAACTTGACTGAGTTTATACAGATTTCTTTTGCTTTACACTGATATATAAATTAGTTATGTGTCAGGAAAATGTATGTCCAGGATTAAGCCTTTTACAATTTTTTGCAGAGAATAATAGCAGATTCTGCAACATAAGATGGTACACAAATATTCCAGATACCCCCACTTAAGTAGCCAAAATATCTCTGTGAAAAGGAATTTCAAGCATAAATGGGCCAACCATCTTGCAGCCTGAAGCATGAACTGATTTCCTCTGTTCATATCTACTGATTCTGTAGTTTGAGCCATGAGAGGAGAAAGAGAAACAGACCCGATGGACAAAAACAGAATTCAAGCTAGAAGAGCCCGCTCCACTCTAGCACATGGCCATTTCACTTTTTCAAAATGTACTTTGTGGTTCAGCATCAGAAACAAGTGGTTCATGAGCTGGGTCCAAGTTAGTAAAGACAGTGGAGCCTGCTTTCCTCAGATGTCTCCTTTCTGTGTTCCCTCGAGACAGCCTGATGTGCAAACCTCTCTGGGTATTATTGTTGTGAGTCAGTCAAGCAGTCACTGTGTGTCATTCAGTGCACCAGCTGTCGCTGCACAATAGCATTCATTCCACTGAACAATAAATTAAATCTCCCTGGAGTGCTAGCTGCAGTCTGCTCTGAGGCTTACTACCACATAACACGTGTTACTCCACTCTGCACACTGCACACAGGAATTCAAGGCTTGGTGATGCAGACACAGGGATTCTGACTTGAAATCCCACATTAAATGCTAGTTTCCCTTTTCTTTCCCTCTTAATATATCATATCTGTAAGACTCTAGTGAAGGATGAACTCACAGGCAGATAGATGTAGATATGCTGAGCAAACTTAACTCTGTTGGTAAGTCTTGCTGAAACTGCTCTGCAGGAGGTGGTGACTGGCAGTTCTGCACTGTCTGTGCTTCTTGGGGCCTGTTAAGAAAACAGCCACATTTTGTGGGAGAAGCAACAGAGGTATATTTTCACCTTGCCCTTTGTTCTGCAGGGAAAATTACTTTCTTGCATCAAGGTCTGTGACATTTCTCACTTAAAAATCTCACTGCTGTTGATATAGATGTCTGAGATGATGTATGGAAGTATACCGCTGGACGTATTAAACATCACCTCAGGCTTATTCTAGATGCTTACTGCCCTCTTCTCCACTCCTTTGTTCTTGCCAGGAAGTCCTTTACTACTTCTTGGCCTGTATGAGGCATCCACAGCTCTCCTCCATTTTGTTAACCCAAAGCAAGCTCACAGCCTTAGGCACTTCTTTGGCCTCTCAGACTGTGACCAGCTAACTCAAAATTAGCAACTTCATCCCTAGCTGCATTACAAACTCTTTTATTCATATTTAGCATTGTTGTAGTTTTGCATGGCCCGGTTCTGGTGGAGGAGGGGGGAGTTTCTGCAAGGAGCAGCTAGAAGCTTTCTGCAGTCCTCAGAGAGCAACCATCGGCCGATTCAAGGCCAGAGTTGCTGCTGGCCAAGGCTGAGCCCATCAGTGATGGTCACAGCGCCTCTGGGAATCACAGTTAGGAGAAAAAACCCACAAGCAGTTACATTTTGCCACCAGAGAAGGGAGTGAGAAGATGTAAGAAGCTGTGCAGACACCAAGGCCAGTGAAGGGAGGGGAGGAATCGCCCCAGGTGCTGGAGAGCAAGATACCCCTGCAGTCTATGGAGAAACCCATGGTGGAGTGGGTGTCCCCCCTTTAGCCCATGGAAAAGGCCAAGACCCCACCTGCAGTCTGTGGAGAGGCCCCACACTGGACCAGGTGGAGACATAGAGGAGATGCTGTGACCCACGTTGGAGCAAGTCCCTGGCAGCACTTGCAGCTCGTGGAGAGAAAAAAACAGAGATGAGAGAGGAGAGAGAGAGAAAGAGAACTATGCCAGAGCAGGTTTGCTGGGGGGGCGGGCGGGGGGGGTGAGGAATGCCCCCTCACCCGTGGCCCCAGCTGGGAAGGAAAACAACTTGTGAGGAACTGACCATGAGAAATCATTAATAAAGTTAAGCCCTAGAAGAAGGGAGGGGTAGGGGAAGGTGTTTTAGGATCTGGTTTTACTTCTCATTATCTGACTCTGGTTTCTGTGTGTGTAGTGCAAAAAATTAGAGTTTTCTTTCCTTTATTTGGTGTTGAGTCTGTTTTGCCCATGACACTACTTGTGGAATGATCTCTCCCTGTCCTTGTCTCGACTCCTGAGCCTCTCAAAATATGTTTCCTCATACGTCCAGCTGAAAAGGGAAGTGATAGAGTGGCTGTCTGGTGCTCAGCTCCTGGCTGGGGGCAAAGCCACAACAAGCATGGCTTGAAGATCTTTCTGCTTAGAAATTTTTTTGTAAGGCACCATTGAAAAATGGGAAAGCAAAGACAATCATCAGGCAGCAACAGTCCTTTTGAGATACATTAAAAAAAAAAAGTTTGAGAAATTTAGACTTGGAAAATTAATTTTAAAAGGATACACTGTTTTCCACTTTTTTGTCTTAAAATAACGTGCATTGAAATAGCCAAAATGCCTGTGGGATGGGCGTACTGTTTCTGACTAGCTCTGCAATCCAACAACCTTCAGGGGCAACGAGGCAGACCCTAAGAGGCCTCAGAAGAACCTGATTGTGTTCCATTTCCTGCAGATTTTTTGATTTTGGAGACATTGCTCAACTTCCTGTGTCTATTAGCCTTGAATTCAGCCTCCTGAAGTGCAACAAAACCATTTTCCTTTCACAGAATCACAGAATCGTAGGGGTTGGAAGGGACCTGGAGAGATCATCGGGTCCAACCCCCCTGCCAAAGCAGGCTCCCTAGCTCATATTGCACAGAGATGTGTCCACACGGTTCTTTAATATCTCCAGAGAAGGAGACTCCACAACCCCCCTGGGCAGCCTGTCCCAGGGCTCTGTCACCCTCACTGTGAAAAAGTTCCTCTGCATGTTGGTGCAGAAGTTCCTGTGCTCCAACTTGCAGCCACTGCCCCTTGTCCTCTCCCCACAGACCACTGAAAAGAGGCTGGACATTTCCCCCCGTGTCCCACACTTGAGATATGTATAAACATTCAGATCCCCTCTCAGTCTTCTTTTCTCAAGGCTGAACAGTCTCAGGTCACTCAGCCTGTCTTCGTAGGGGAGATGTTCAAGGCCCTTAATCATCCCTGTAGCCCTCGGCTGGACTCTCTCCAGGAGACCCCTGTCTGTTTTATACCAGGGAGCCCAGAACTGGACACAATACTCCAGGTGGGGCCTGACCAGGGGGAGGATCACCTCCTGTGACCTGCTGGTCACACTCCTCCAGAATGCACCCCAGGATCCCATTGGCTCTCTTGGCCACCAGGGCACACTGCTGGCTTATGGCCAACCTGTCACCCACCAGGACCCCCAGGTCCTTCTCCACAGAGCAACCCTGCAGCAGGCCATCCCCCAGCCTGTACTGTTACATGCGGTTATTCCTTTGTTCAGCACTTTACACTGTTTACTGGCCACTGTCCCAAACAATAACCAGAATGTTGAAATAATTAAGTTCATTGCTACATATCTGAAAAATTACCACAGGCCACTGTACAAGTGATCACTAGTTGAAATAGGAGCTTTCCATGCATGCTTGCATATCTGATTCAAGACAAAACATGTTCAAATAGAGCATGCTTTGGTCTTACAAAAACACAACCCCTCGAGTCTGTGGAAAACAAAGCCAAAACAAAAATAAACCAATCTTGGAATGTTCATATCTCTGTTTTCTTTTAACCAAAACATAATACTTCAGTTTAAGTTTTGGAGATTGGTTGATTCAATTACCAAAAGTAATTTGGAAGAGCTAGGATGATAAACTATTAATGCTATTAGACCTCTTATCTAGTCATCTGCAGGCATTTTCTAGCTCTGCTAGTTAATAAAATATTTAACGTGAAGCAATCCCTAACAAGAAATAGAAACATGCAATAAATGAATCTGTTATTTCCACCTGGTTTGAACAGTGAGAGGGGAAAAGCATGCAATTTTTCAAAGACCCCTGTATTTTATATTTAAATTAACTGTTACATGTAGGTCAGATCAATTTATTTTGCTGAAATGGAAAGTTAGTCTCTAGCACCAGACGTGGGACTGCTCTGGGCTTTGGATTGTAAATCTGTTAAATCTTTTCAACGTGATAGCTTGTATTTTCCAATCCTTTTGAACTGTTCCAGCCAAAGCTCTGGCACACCATGTTCCACTATCTATCCACAGAAGAATAAACCAGTATATTCCAGCGAGTTCAGGGGCATAGGCTTTTTTAGTTCCTTCCCTTTGTAAATGTTCCATACTGGCATATTACCGGACATGCTGCTGCATGTAAATCTGGAATCAGGTTTGAAATTTATACTTTGCGCCTTCCATCCATTTAAAGTGGACTTTTATGATTACTTTTAAAGACTTCTCTGATGAGTGCAGCTAATTTGCCAGGCCACAGAAAGCATCAGAGAAGGAATACTTTGCCCAAAATAAGAGCAATGGGATGCCATGATAGCCAGATGAATGTCCCCAGGCTTCTAGGACGATGCAAGCAGCTGCTGCTGGTAGAGAGAAGGGTGATGCTGCCAGTCCCACACAAGGTAGGACCAGACAAAGTCAATTTTGGCAGCCTGGATTCTCCCATCTCCGGACAACTGTCCTGTTCCTCACAGCTGCATGCTCCATGTCAGCCTGAGCTGTGTGCTGCTTGATTACTCTCCTACCAGCAAGCACATGGAGGAATTTTTGCAGGGTAATAAGGACAATAAACAGGATGAAAGGGAGGATCTTGAAAATCCTCTGTAAGTCATGTCATGGTATGAACAACACAATCAGGAACCACATCAGATTGCCTGGTTTGCCAAAACCACCCCAGTGTGCTTCTGCTGCACACACAGCTCCTTGGGGCCTCTGAAAGCTAAACCCTGCTGCAGTGGTGACAGGAGTTTCAAAGGCACAGTGACATGGAGGGTAGGGTGAGGCTGACCTGGAGCCTACCATCCTTCCAGAGGCCCTTTTCCTTTTCCCTCCAGCTGGCAGGGCTGTCTCTGTAGCTCCAAGCTCAGCCTTGTCACAAAGGCTCCGTGGGCTCTTCTTGCACCCATGGGATGACTGAGAGCCCAAATCCACCCCATGCATGGGTGCAACTGAATCCTTCCTACCAACCTGGCATGGGTAGGACTGCACACAGAGAGTTTGCTGTCAGGAAACGTCTGCCCCTTGAGATGGGTTCATGAGTGGCCTTAAAGAAGGACTTCAAAATACTCTTCAGAAGAAGTGATGAAAGTAGCATGAACACTCAGAATTTAATCTACTGGTATGACTCTAATCAAAGTGATTTTTTTGATGTATTGATAAGAAATTACCCAGCTTAGGACAGTTGATTGTCCAAAAGCCCGTATTTAGAATACTCCTTAAGAGAGTTTAATTATATTTAATGAGTACATCAAAATTTCACCTGAGGTAAAGTTTTGTTCAGTCCATTAGGATTATAACAAGAGAAAAAATGTCAAAGATAACAAAAAAACCCTGAGATGCTTAGGATGATTTAGCTGGAAAAGAGATGAACTGGAGGCCATATAAGGCCACAGGGTTGAGAAATGTTTTCAAGGAGGTAGTCCACATACTTTTCCTATTTCTGCATGCCAGGTGGAAATTGAATTTAAGTTACCTGTTTTGAAAAAAAAAATGAAAGTTTTTTGTTGTGGTGGTAGCTTTTTGTTTGTGGTTTGTGGTTGGGGTTTGATTTGTTTTTTTTAATGTTGCCATTGATGTCAAAAGCTTCTGGAAATCAAAAGTAACAAAGCTAAAAAATACCAAATTCCTGGATGTGTGGGTACACAGAAGACCTGTTTGCAGATGACCACTCTGTCTAGCTAAACCCACAGTCCTGAGGCAAATCTTTATTTCTAGCAGTCCAACAGTACCAAGGTAAAAGAGATCTCACGTTCTCATTGGTTTTGCCTGGAAATCTCATGGCACTTGAAAGCTGTGTTCCACTACAACTGCCACATCCCTTTCCCAATGTAAGAAAAGTGTTTTGACAGCTAGACACTGAGTGCTGTGATTTTTGCATTAAAAAAATCCTGACCAGTTCTAATAGCTACAAAAGAGAGAAAGACACATCACTGCGCTTGTAAAAGAATACACTTAAAGGAATGTACTTGATTTGCACTGGAGGGCAGACTTTTCTCAGTGGTGCCCATGACAAGACAAAGGGCAATGGGCACAAACTGGAACACAAAAGTTCCATCTGAACATGGAGGAAACATTCTTCACTTTGAGGGTGACAGAGCCCTGGGACAGGCCGCACGGAGAGGTTGTGGAGTCTCCTTCTCTGGAGATACTCAAAACCCACCTGGACGCCAACCTGCTCTAGCTGATGCTGCTTTAGTAGAGGATTGGATTAGATGATCTCCAGAGGTTCCTTCCAACCCCTACCCTTCTGTGATTCTGTGCATAATAAATTATTATCCAAGGAAATTCTGTAAATACAAGACCAAAAGCTAAGGGGAAAGATGTTGTCCCTACTGACATATGTAGATGTTCCAGGACATCAGAAATTGATGTAACAGACCCTCTAGCCTCATGCAGTCCTAGCACTGCTTTGTTCAGCAGTTTGGCATCAGAGGCTTGTAGCTACAGCATCTACTCATGTCAAAAAGCAGAGTTTTGTAGTTATTTTGAATTAGCTTCTTCCCATATTTCGGATTACCTTCTTCCCTTGCTAAGTTCTTCTTGCCTACTACTTCTGTGAGACAGCTTGCACTGAGTTGCAGCAGAGCACCACAGGCAAAGCTACATAATTAATACACCAGAAAATTAATTAACCTAGTGTTCAGTGAAGAGATTTGTTCTCGGTAACATGATTCTGAATAATCACTTATCTCTTGCTTTCATTGACTGAACAGTTTGCAAGCATCAGCAGCTATTGCAGGCAGTTACATCACTGATCTGTCATTCTTTCATGGCCATACCATATGGACAATAATAACTTAAATGGAGCCTAGCAGATGTTAAGGACACAGTGCATGTCTGGGAACACACAGATAGGCTCAGTGTGTTTGCATTAATTGAGATGTTTTGTGCTAAACTTTTAATTCAATAATTAAAAAAAAGTATATATCAACATGTATGTAATGAAAATCTGCATTTATGCGTAGAGTGAAGCAGAAAGCAGGTGGCTCTGTGAAGCAATGGTTGTATGGAGTTAATTGATTTTCTGATACTGACTGCCTTTCTAAAAAGCAGAGAGAACAATTATTAAAAAAACTTTTTTTTGAATCAGATTGGTGAGAGATTTTGTGTGTAGATAGACAAAAAGGAGGAAGAGAGCCTGTTTAAACTCAATGCAGATAAAAATCAGAGTATTTATTTTCCCGGGCTTTGCAAAGTACATTCCATCATTAGTTTAGGGAACAGAAGTGATGCTGCTCCACTGCTCAGTAAATACACAGAAGAGGAAAACAAAAATGTAACAACATTTTTTTGCTCTGTTTTTTGCAGTACTAGAATACATGAGGATGGGTACCTAAGCACCTCCCTCATACACCAGAACTGTCTTCAGATAGCACTCTCCTCCTCCTTCGAGGGTCCTGGGAACAAGAAAAGTGCCACAAGAAAGACCGGGTCCACAGATTATCTTTTTAAAAACAACAAACACCCCTGGTCCCTCTCTTTTTCCCTTATATACAGTATGAAGTGTGGAGGGAGAAAAAAAATGGAGGCACAAAAGGAAGTGAAAACTTTCCAAAGCAAAGGGGGAACTTCATGCTGCAATCGACCCAGCTAAATTTTGCATGCATGTGCACACACACACACACAAGCACTTTTCACAGCTCACAGAGACTAGTGCTCATCTAATTTGACCTTCGTGCTGGCCCAGTACCTTCATTTTTTAACTAATGCAAATTCAAGAGCATTCTCTGAATTTTGAGAAAATTCCCATCCCTGTGAACTTCTCCTGGGCTAAAGTACTCTGCAGTTACTCCATAGGATCAGGGTTGTGAGGGTTATGCTACTTCCTCAGTAAGTTAAAAGAAGTTAGGGTAATTGCCCTATTTTCCACCTGCAAGCTCATCTTTACACTGGTTTTATCTGTTTCTCTTCATATTTGGAGCAGTGGAAAAAAGCTTTTTTTCTTCTGAAGTTGAACTTGATCATACAGCCTGGAGTCAGTATAATAGATTTGCAATGCAGAATCAGAAGACGCAAGCATTAGTCAATATGGAAAAAACTGATGTATTGAACCAGTGAAACTTTGACAGTAAAATAAAATGCTGAACTCTTCACCATGCACGAGAGCAGGATGTGTGAAGCGACTCAGAATAATTCAAGAACTCAAGGAAGAAAGAAATCAAGAAATAGGGAAAGACAGGAAGGAAGATTAAAGAAAGAGAGAGGCTACCACACTAAAATTATTCCACGATAATGCAAGTAGGAGAGAAAGCAAGAGCTTTTGCCATACTACCGAGGTTACAAATGAGGGGAGGAGGACTGCTAGTTACTCTGTTCATAGGAGTGGACTATACATATCTTTGAGTTGGGTAAAAATACTCTAAATACTAAAAAACCTCAAGAGAAGCTGACCACTTCAGAAAGCAATGAGTAGATGAGCCAGACTGAAAGCAATGACTTCATGTATTTTAAGTGAAAGAACTACTGAAACCTGTTGAATGTGTATTTTTACAGAAACTTTGTATTGATTCTAAAACCCCAAAATACCCTGCTGCCTTGTGGCACGGGGAAAATTCGGTACTTTTAACAAGAATGTATTGAACTTGTGGACAGGTCTTGAAGGCATAACAACTGGTTTCCCAGCAGAAGAACACAAGCAAAATGGGACTCAGGGAAAGCATTTATGTCTGTACCGCCGTATCCTAAGATTTACTCAATTCCCTCCCTAAAGTGTAATCAACATAATCAGTTCTCCCCAGGAAACCTACTCCTGTTTGGAAAGAAACCTGATCATTATAGGAGGCTGGAGTCATGTTGTGCACATGAGGTCAGCAGTATTGTAACATTTGCTTCCCATCATAGCTTCAGCTTTGAGAGAAACTCCACAAATGCATACATACCCAAACACAAATTTATCATTCCATCAACATGGAGGCCAAAATAAATGGAAAGATACACTGTTGGAACCCCCAAGCACTGCCAGTCATAGGCAAAAATTCATATGCAAGCAGCCAGTCATAGGCAAAAACTCATATGCAAGCAGCCAGTGTGTTGCCTAAACATAGCAGAATTGCTTCTCAGTTAAGCCAGCCAATAGGTCTCATAGCAAAAAAAAAAATCAAAACATTTGTTGTCCCCAATGTACCTTGTGAAAATACATGTAACAATCACTTTGTAACTTACAAGTCAGGGGGAATAAGCACTGGCCTTAAATCTATGGGAGACTGGTGCTGAGCAGTTTTATATCTGAAAATATGGACAGCACCCACTTCTCTTGTCCCCAGTATGTAACCTAACTATTCAGGCCAAGGTTTAGCTGCATTTTGCTCACAGAAAGGTCTCCAAATTGCTCAGTGCTGCTATCAACTTGCTACAGCACCATAAAGAATTACAAGTATCACTTTGAGCTAAACTGAGGAGACTCTTCTCCCTATTCTTCTGCTTCCTCCAAAGATCACACTATACAGGTTCAGACCAGATCTATCCCTTCTCACTACATTTTTGCCCTTTTCCACTGCTTAAATAGATAGGGAAGCTCAGGCATTCAACAGAAGTCGGCAAGACAACAGAGTGGTTTAATTTTTTCTTTCCCAAGGGAGGGTGGGAAGACCAGTGGAAGGCAGGATGCCCCCTCATGTCTCTGTCACACACTGCCCTAGAGCAGCCTGACTAAGGGCTGTGGGGGAAGAACAGCCAAGTGATGCTGCTGGCTTCACCCCTGACTTGTTCATGTTGCCTTCTTCCTTTTCCACCCTGTGACTTGCAACCTGTAATTTTGTGAGCAATCTGGGTGTTCCCAGCTCTCCCGCCCCCCCCGCTCCCCCCCGTGTATTTTCAGGGTAATTAGTCAGCTGTTGCAGCCTTCCCTATTCCCGGAGGATCACCACTACCTAATGAGCTAAGGAGGCAGAATACTGTACTAATGACATTTGCTGAGGTTTTTAAGCAGAGAGGAGTTAAGGAGGAGAAACAAGAGCACTTACAGAGGCCCTGTATAAGTCATCATGACTCATCAGTACGTAGCTGAAAGAGCAGTGGCAAACTGAAACAGAAAAAGAGTATTTTCAGGTCAGAATCTGCTTCCCACTTGCAGCAAACCAATGAGAAGGAAGGAGGCTATCACTGATTTTAATTAGTGGTGCAATTATAAGCAAAACATCAGGCCTTTATTAAATGAAACAGAGGCTGCTGCCCACCTGAGCAGATCTGTGCTCCTCTGTGCATCAAGAACACAGTGCAGGGCTTTTGGAAGAACTCCTCTTGTTGAGGACTGAGCTATTTTTTTAAGAAAAAAAAAAAAAACAAACCCAGCTCTAACTAGTACTGCTGAAGTTATTGCATGCATGTCCTACAACTCATCAGAGTTGTGCAAGGGGTAAGAGAGAGCAGGGAAGAAGCCATCAGAAGTCTGTAATTCTTTCAAAGGAGGTTGTAGCCTCCACATGCAGGTCCACAGACAGGGAAGCAGGCCACAGACCTACCCCCTCTGTTTCAGGAAAATCGCTTTGTTTCACAGCTATTAAAGCCTGAAAGCTGAACTGTTACAAAAGCGCAAGTCAAACCCCACAAAAAAAACCATTATCTGCTCCCCAGTATTTTCCCTTTTCTGATATGCATCATGCTACAAGGCTCAAAAAGGTTAGTTTCACTAGATAGCACTGGCTCTATTCAAATGCCCTTAACATATATGCAAAGAAGGAAAACGTCGTTTTAAAGCTGGGCAGACGGGAAGGTGGAGAGTTGATAAGAAATGCAGTGATGTGATAAGAACCTCCACTTTTCACTTGTATCTCTAGAAGCATGATGAAATTATTCTGTTTCATATGGGTACTGGGAACCTCACAGACTCATTAGAAGACTTCACAACTCATTTGGAACCACATTTCTGTGCAATTGACTCAAATAGTTGGTAATGTTAAAAAAAAAGCAAGCAAGAGGCCTCAGAAATGCTCACATAACCTATGGCAAATGGCTGTAGAATTATAGAATTATTATCAGTTCTATGCTCTTCATTTTGTGAGTAACTGAAGATACATGTACTACCCATTGATTTCACCTCTTACTCTACTTCCTCTGAGTCACATGAATTACTAGTTATTAAGTTGTCAAAACACCTTTTTAAAACTTTAGATAATTTTTAGACCTAGTTTAAGATTTTTCAAGTGGCATGACAGGAATTTTTCAGCACATCTTACATTATGGGACTCTTTCTAACTCTATATAGATATTTGGAAACCAGCAAACACACTCATCATCTACAGAAGTTCTGAGCAGGATGGAACATTGCAAGAAACCTTGCTTAGAGCTAATCATTTCAGAGGATTCATGGAAGCTTTTGGGAATAGGAAATGGATTTGTAAGTCAGGTCCCATATAGGAAAGGGAGATCAAAGTAAACAAACAAACAAAAAAAAAATCCACCATTCTTACTTGGCAGGTTTTTTATGAAGCTAATGTTTCCCACATTTGAAGATCAATCAAGTAGCACAGACTAGTTTAGAAGATCTAATCTTAAATCTTCAAATCCCTCACAAACACAGCATTTAAAGGTTAAGCATATGGGCTACTTTTTTTTTTCCAGCTATAATGCCACAGCACAATGTTAGCCTCTTGATTCAGGGTGCCAGCATATTAAAACATGCTCTCAATCCAAGGATTTTGTGACTGATGCAAGATGGACTATGAGGCCACAGTCAGGAAAAATGTGTCTACTGATGCAACATGTAGGAAAAGGCATAATGTCTAGTGATGTACATGGACAAGAACTAAAGACATCATTGCCACCAGGGGGAAAATACAGAAGAGAGATGAAAAGGAAATGTAAAAATCAGGTAACTGCAATTTATAGAATAGAAGGTTAAAAAATGCACTTCCAGAGAGTAAATTTTAATCACAGCTGAAAAGTTCTCATCCAAAACTGAAACAACAAATTATAAAGGGGATGCATTTTACAATCATGATCCCAAAAGTGGAAATTCTGCACAGCACTTCACAGGAAAATCACCTGGTTTATGTTAGGAGTCTCTCTTTTATCTATAGCTGTTTTTCTGGGATGTCCTTTGTTTAAACATTCTGGGAAAGATTCAATCAGCAGCATCACAGACCATAACCCACTGATTTATTTCTCATAGAAGTCCAAATTCTGTTAATTTTGAAAAATTGTCACTCAAGGCATTTACTCTGTGGTCTTGCCCCAAAGCTTGGAGAGAGACTTCATCTTTCCTTTCCATGAAGTCTGCAGCCATTCTGCTCCATCGTCAGGTAGAGCTCAGCCTACCAGCTCTATAGCTCTATAGCTCCAGCCCCATGCCATGAACTCACAGAGCAGAAAGTCTGTCCAGTGGTTCTTGCTATGATTTTGTGCCAAACGTTTTACCTTCCCCTCTGTTGTCAAGAACTTGTTTGTTGTTTTGTTTGAGGGGGGTTTTTTTTAGGGGGGACGGGGGCGCTGTTCAATTTCAGGAGGGAACAATGATATTTTATAGCTAGTGAAGATAATTTTACAAGCTGCTTGCCATCGTTGGCAGGAAAGTTAAGAGCTGTCTGAAGAAGACAACATTCACAGCACATACTGGCTTAAAATATTGGATGTCTAGTTTACATACAGCTAAAACAAAAGCATCTATTGCTGAGTGAAAGCCATGACAGTAACATCACAGAAAAAAAAAGGCTACACACTTAGACAGCAGTACAGGTATTGTAGTTTTGTATGGCTGGGCTCTGGGGGAGAAGGGGTGGCTGCAGGGGTGGCTTCTGCAAGAAGCAGCCAGAAGCTCTCTGCAGGCCCCCACAAAGCAAACACACACTGGCTCAAGGGTCAGGGTCACTGTTGACCAAGGCCAAGCCCATCAGCAGTGGTCACAGCACCTCTGGGAATCACATTTAGGAGAAAAAAATAAAGCAAGCAGCTGCATTTTACCACCAGAGAAGGGAATGAGAAGATGTAAGACCCCACCTGCAGCCCATGGAGAGGCCCCACACTGTAGCATGTGGAGACATAGAGGAGATGCTGTGACCCATGTTGGAGCAAGCCCCTGCCAGCACTTGCAGCCCATGGAGAGAGACAGAGACACAGAGATGAGAGAGACTCATGCCAGAGCAGGTTTGCTGGAGGTGGCTTGTGACTCCTTGGAGGACAAGGCTGGAGCAGTCTGGGCCTGGGACACTGAGACATTGTATGATTTATGACTGCCCTCCATAGCAGTGACCCATGCTGGGGCAGCTGGTGAAGAGCTGAAGCCCTGTGGGAAAGGACTCACATTGGAGAAGTTCATGAAAGACTGTCTCCCATGGATGGGACTCCTACCCTCCATCACCGACTGAACATCTTTGCTAGTGAATTGTTAGCCAGCCTTAGCATATCTGATGGGACAAAGAGGAATGGTGTGCTATCCTTTGCAAGACTCCTTCCCCTCCGAGGCACTTGTAGCTGTTGCAAGGTGTCGGGCTCAAGTTATATACCTCCTGAATGCCTGAACTGGGACACTGAGCAAGGTTACCCCCCGCTAGAGCCCCTGTGACTAGTGAGAAAGCTGCCCAGAGTAATTGCCCTCCAGCTCCTCTCTGATGCTGGATCCAGGCAAAAGCACCCCACTGCCCTTCTCAACTGGTTAGCATGGTTGCCAGCTACTGTATGGGGGTCTGACCCTGTGCACGACTTTGCTTTGCACAACAGGTGTGAACAGTGCCAATTCCCAAAACAATTGCAGAAGGCAGTTTTTTAAAATCTTAGAGATTCTTTAAGAACTGTATACTTGCACTTTGTAGTGTTTATGGGTTTGGCTACTTGTCTCAACTGTGGGGAAAAAATAAAAGGCAACTCTGAATTTGTTGCATTATTTTTCATTTTGTAAATGAGACAGAATCATCATCCAATTAAATTTCTGTCATGAAAGTTGAAGTGGGAAAGTCAAAGCACTCCCCCTTTCCCTTATCCCTGTAAATATTTATTATGCTTTTATAAATGTCAAGCCAGTAAAACGGAGTGAGATCACATGGCTCGTATTTCAAACACATTTTAAGAGCTACTGATTTCCTCTTCTTGCTAAAATTTCACTCTCTAGAAACTGTATTTGGACCCTGATTCCACAAACACCTAAGCACAACTGCAATGTTGTGTAAGCAAGGAGCTCCATCTTGTGCAGTACAGTCCCACTGCTTGCTGGACTGCAGCCGTTTTGTAAGCCAATGGCACCACTTCAGAGGCCAGTTTTTGCTCTGGATTTCCCATGGGCACATCACACATGGCTTCCCTGTGTGTGCCAGATGTGCACCCTATTAAAAGAGCAAATCCTACTTCTTTTTTTTTTTTCCAGCCTGTCTGTGTACAACCTAATTCTCACAGGTAACAGGCAGGCATGTGCATTACAAGAGAAAATCAGCTGGTGCTTAAAAAGTGATCTGATTATACTAATACATGAATCATAACTAATATGTGGAATGCTAATTGAAAGGATGCTATAGTGCTCAGGCTCCTTGCTCAGGTAAACACAAACTTTAGCTCTACATAGCATTCCTGAATTGTATTTTCATTGGGAATGGAGAGCTCCAAAACCTCGCTAGCACAGGCCTTTCAGCAGCTAGTCTGAATCACACAGAAATTGTTCAGCTGAGCAAGTCTTAAAAAAGACTCCAAGGTGCTGTTGAGATAAGTATCTGAACTTCCTGGTACTTCTTTGAAACCTATCCAAACTTCTTGAGAGTGTGAAATGAGACTGGAAATAGAGTAGCTATACAGTTTTTTGTGTGTTGTTTCTGTTTCTTCCTGCTTCAGGCTAGATGAGAAAACCCATGAAAAAACAATTATTTCAGGCAAGCCTGCCAAGTTTTCTGCCTTTCCCAGGAGCTCGCTGGTTTTTGTCCCTTTGTATAGGTCTAGTGGAAACCCCAGCTACACGCTGCTGCTTCTAATCACAGGCTTTATGACTGGCATGGGAGCGTGGATGCAGCCATGATTCCATATGTGATCAGATAATGACTTCTGCACTCTGGGAAACAGCAATACCTCACCACAACAGTCAGAGAGTTGCTGATAGGTTCACATTGGTCAAATTAATAAGTAACATGACTTCTTGTTTGATGGATGCGAACCTGATTACTTTATGATACTGCAAATATTGTGCTTTTCTACATAAGTTTTCTTGTTTGAATTGTTTCTTAAGCACTTTTGACTTTCGTGATTATATATTGAAATAAGAAAACTGACTTCCCTCAGTATGCAGATAAGAAATTCCAAGATGGGGAAGACAAAGGTCAGCAAAAGTCAGCACAGCTTTTAAAGATATAATTAAATAAACAGACACTGAATGCTCCTTTCACCACTGAATGCTGCTTCCAACCACAGGTAAGGCAGAACAAGAGGCAGATAATTGTTTGGTTTTGCTGTTGCTTTTTCATCTGAGAAGTATCTCATGACTGAGATGGTCAGCTAACCATACTAGTATTAACATTTTATCACTGGTCAACCTGGGGAAGCCAATGCCCTGAAATTTTGTTGTTAGTTTGTTTTTAATGAGGGCCTGACTGAGGTTGAGAAGCCTAAAGATGTGTAAAATACTGTATTTCTGTACTTCTGCACCATGTGTCCTGAGAAAACCGTGTGTCTTTTAGAAAATCAGTGGGTTTTGACCTGACTGTTGCCAAGTCTCTGCAGAAACCAGGACTTCACTTTCCACAACTGGCCATTTTCTCTTTGAGTGCAAGGATTGTATTTTTAGCCAGGTTTGTGGAAAGACAAACCTTGCTTTAGCAGGAGCAGGGATGGACTAGATCTCCAGAGGTCCCTTCCAACCCTTTCTGTGACTTGGGGTAATGATCAGGTTAATGATCATTTTTTGGATGAATATTAAAGGCTAGACTAATACTAGTTCAACTAAACTGCTGATTTTAATAAATTCTTGGTTCTTACTTAAGTTTTTACTGCCCTTGCTAACATCACATCCATACCCAACCATGCTGCAATGTCACCACTTGTTACAGCAATGCAAATGCTGTTAGATCTCAAAACAGACTATCATACAGCAGCCTGGAGAACAACAGCTAAAATAATGTCTGCTATACATGCAGCCAGTCAAGGAGGCCCTCAGGAGTCAAATTTCCTAAGTAATAAATTCAGAATGTCCATGTGAAGTTGTGGGTGTACAACCAAATGCAGTTTAGCCGATGGCTCAATAATTGAGCCAGCTGGTTATAATATAATGGCTTCAAGCTCCCTTTTTAAAAACAAGGTGAAAATGTTTTGATTCACAGTTGGTGTGTGCATGATGATGGCAGCAAGCAGTAAGTCCTTAAGCTACAGATACTTGGCTGTATTGATTTCCTGCATCCTACTGCTCGGAGCCTGCAAGGACAGTGAGACAAGGGAGTGAGGCTACAGTATGATGGTCTGTTGCTCTGTACTGTTTTCCAGTTGCACATATGCAGTCACTACTGTGCCTGAATTTTTCATAGTGGAGAGAACTACTTCACACAAATGTATATTTACAGTGCTTTAATAGTATCTGTGAGTGGTGTCAGAAGATAATTGCTAAAAATTTCATAGTCTAGTATAATTACAGCACTGCACTTAGGAAAGGCTTCCTTGATGCACTAAATTAATGGCAGCTTGTTGTTTGGAAAGCAGGGTAGATAAATACCATACGCATTTGAACAATCTGAAAAAAAAATCCCACGTGATCACAGCTGATACTAAGCAACATCCATAGGCAGTGCCTTGGTGATACACAGCTCCATTAATATTGACTTTTTTTCTTTGCATTATGAACAAAGTATATAATGTACACATATTCAGACTTCTTTTCCAGCAGGTTATTATTCTTAGGTTTTGATTGTGGACAAGAATGGCTGGACTCTTTCCATTTTAATTTGCACTATATAATTTGTGCTATATCCTCTGTTAAGTCCACATAATGCAAAAATAAGTATCAATTTTTAATAATGTGCATGTGTACCAACTCTCACAGAAATTGCTGAGCTTTTGTTCAAGGTGAGTCTGTTGCCAATGCACATAAAATTGCAATGGAATGTGGGCCTTACACAGGCAAAGTTCCAGGTATTGCAGAATAGTGTGGCTTTGAAAGGATACAGTATCATCCACCTTCAGGAGTATAAACCTAGTGTGAAATCATATATAGGCTTCAACCATCCTCCTTCTGAGTTTTGGGTGTTTGCCTCTCACTGCTTAACCTTGTACTGATTCTGCATTCCCAAAGTGCAAGGACTGCTTTTTTATCCGTTTGTACCTTCAGGCTAAGGAAAGGGAATATTTATTCTATACACACACATATCCACTTTAATATTTGTATAGGATAATATCAATCTTTATCAAGTATTTTTAAATCTACCAAGTAGAAGCCTATAAAGTAGCTTCCCACTAATGAGGGTGGTCAGGCAGACAGGTAGGCAGTTACTGCAGAGGAAGCTTGTCCTCAGCTTATCAACATTCATTACTTTCCTAGAAAAACAGCCCCCATATAACAGTTCTAGCTGCCTTTGCTTACCAATACCAACACAAATTCAAATGAGTGTGAACTGCTACATTCAAATCTATCACCTTTAACTGTGACCTAACTCTTACCAGCAACTCATATGTGACTTTGGGAGACCCAGCTCTAGCAAAAAAAGAGGCACACATTCAGGAGTATGATCTGCTTCACTGCTCTGTGCAGCAATACTCACTTTAGCATATACGTTATACTGGTGGTGGTTTTGCTGAAGACCTACCTGAATCCTCTGAAATTATCAGAGGTAATTAACACATCCTGGTAGCTGCCTGCACAGCATGGTGGTTATAGAGAATGAATTATTCATCCATCCTAGAAAGGCTCTTGCTGGGAGAATCCAAGGACCAGTGGCAACATACAACAACAAGGAGTGTCAGTCAACCTGTTGTGCATCTTTGGGTAAACAGAGAGACTCCAGTCTCCGTTGTATGCAGTCCAGGGATTTTCAAGAACATTCAATGTACATTCAGATGAATATGGAATTAAAAATATCATTAAGATATGCCCATTAAAACTTTGTTTGAAAAGATTGGGGGGGTTTTTTGCATTCAGTTTACCACTCCACATAAAGTCTCTTAAAAAGCATTCAGAAGACTTTACCACAAAATATGTTGTCTAGTAACACACATTGTGTCCCATTGCACCTAAGTATTCGATGTTTGCTGTTGGAGCATCAACTCAGTATGTCAAAGTCATTTTGTTCCCCAAATGTACTTTTCCTGTATTGAGTACCTCTGTATTATTGATGGTTTTATACATTTTGATAATACTGCCTCTGTGGTCAAGGGAGGTATTTATGCACTCCCACAGCATAGTGAGCATCTTCCTGATGAATCACTTTTGTCCCTTGCTTTGAAACACCAAAGAGTGATTATGACAGCACCAGGAAGGTGATGAATTGAATTTATCCTTCATGTTCAAGGCTGCATAGTAAATCATGGTACAGTTAGTCACCATACTGGGGAGTTGGTAAACACGTGAGGATTTTATGCAATTACTACCTTTCTTTCACTGTACTTCATATCCTCTGAATGTTGGTATACTGTCTTTTCAAAAGAATTCAAGCCTTATTTAATTACTTCAATCACTTCCTCTGTTTTCACCCTGATGAAATTACTTTGCACTGATCATTTGTGTTTAGCATAGATTACACAGCCCAACATTATGAAAGCACTTCTAATTAACCATGCTGTTATGTTGTACGGCTTCATGTTTCTTCAAAAGATCCTTTTATGCAGCATCATTACCTATAAACCTCTGCAAAATAATCATTAAAAATTTCAGTCTGTCATAGCACGGAAGTGGAACTCTTAAATTTTTAACAACCATGTTGGTATTTAACCTAAATATGAGGTAGTGAAGTCAAGCAGCTGAGATAATGCTCACTAGAAATTGTTTTAAAAACAAGCAGTTCCTACACTGCCTTTTAGTGGATTGCTTTTCCTCCAGTCTACTCCTTCCTTTAGTCCTGTAAAAGTTTGCCCTGGTTTTCAGCAGGGATGGAGTTAATTATCAACTGAAAGTTAATTATCACCTGAAGCTTGGAGGAGACACAGACAGGACAGTTGACCACACTAGCTAAAGGGATTTTCTATACTTTGTGTCATCATGCTTTGTATGTAAGGGAGTGGGAGGACCAGACCTGGCTGGGGAGGAGGTGCAATTTCTTGGCAGGGCCAGGGAAATGGGGCTGGGCATGGTGTTCCAGGCAGTGAGCAAGTTGCCTTGTGTATCACTCACTTTGTGTATTGTTATAAAAATGGCTGTTATTTCCCCCTCCTTTGCTGTCCCAGTAAACTGTCCTTATCCCAGCCCATGAGTTTCACCTTTTTCTTCCAATTCACGTCCCCATCCCACCAGGAGGAGAGGGCAGGAGTGGGGAGGCAGGAGGGGTGGGGGCTCAGAAGAGTCCAAGTACCTGCCTGCTGCTTAGCTGCCAGCCGGGACTAAACCCCAGCAGTCCTTTTTGGTGGTCAACATGGGGCCTGTAGTGTTGAGATAATGACAGACCTCACCAGAAAGTGTTATTTGTCATATACATAAATTTGTCATATACATTTCTTTTATTACATGAGTAGTCACTGGTCACAATGGTGCTTTGTTTGGTCTCATGGCTGTGGTATGCAAACCTGTGCTTACTGTATGCATTCACTGCTGTTGCCATTTATCACCCTTGGGAGAGGGGCCAGGACTCTCATTTCACTGTTCTGTCCCAAACAACTATCCTGAGAAGGACCCTGACAAGGTGACAGAATATCTGCAAGGAAAATGCCAAAGAAACACAACTCTGCACTGTGCTGGGTGCTGGCCACTACCTACCAAATGCTGCTTGGTCGTAGGCAGTACCCTCCGGGGGAAGAGAGGGAAAATAGACACACAAGAACTGGAGATAACCCAACCCTGGTGACAGGTGCTGCAGCTAGGCCAAAAAAAAGCAACCCTTGCTGGTTTCATTCACACCTATACACAAGAATACACAAAAAGCACAGGTCAATTAGTAAGGGATGTCAATGAACCTGGACCATCATGAGAACAGGAGGAAGAGGCAAAACCAAAGGGATTTCATACCATGTGATGTCATTCTCAGAATATAAGGGACAGGGAGAAGAGGAAGGAAAGGGCATCTGTGGAATTGAGAGTGATGGCATTTGTCATCCCAAGTCACTGTTAGGTATGATGGAGCCCTGCTTTCCTGGGGATGGCTGAACACCTGCCTGTCCATGCGAAGTGAGGAATTAAGTCCTTCTTTCACTTTGCATGTGTGTGCAGCTTTTGCTTTACATATTAAATTGTCTTTATCTCAACCCACAAGCTGTCTCACTTTGACTCTTCCACTTGGGGGAACAGTGAGCTAACAGCTGCATGGGGCTTGGCTATTGGCTGGAGTTAAACCAAAACAAAAGTACTTTGAAGAAGCTGTGCAATGAACATACGTTCTTTTGATCTGATTTTTAGTTTTGTATACTGAAATTGCAGTCTGATTTATGTTGAAAATCTACTGTCCAAACCAGAGCATAATAATGACATGTTTTGTGGTGTTCTTTTTCTATATTGTAGAAATTCATTAAAGTTTCTAAGCAATTAAGGACAAGATTAGGTACTGTCTGACGTTACACTAATTCTTGCTTAACTATGAAAATGGTAGTATATACATCTGTCTGCAATGTAAGCAATGCAGATATCATTCTCAGTAAAGCACAAATGTTGACGTTCTCTCTTTCTATCAGAGAACTAGGTGGGCAGTCCTGTTTGGACAAGAAGGTATAGCTTGCCTAAAGCAATGTTTTCCCCTAAAATTACTTTGTTTATTTTAATTACAAGAGCATCTGGAGACAGGAATAAGAAATAGTACAGTAGTGCCACTACACAGACTTTACTGCCCAGATTTTGCCATGGACAGAAAGTAATTGAGGGTCACCATTGGCTTGAGCACAGTGATATTTTCCCAGACAGCCTGTCCCAGCATGAGCAGTTGTCAGCCTTGCTGTATCTTTCAAACTGTTGCAAAAGTTGTTTTAAAGATGGAAGTAACTGGAAAGGTAGGTTGCAACTCCATTATCAGCTACAGTTTCTCTTATTTTTGCAGCAGTCTAAGAAAGCAAGGGAATGTGCTTATGTGCCAGGTCTCTCCGAAAGGATGTCATTGCAGCCTACCCATTAAATTCCTGCCAGGCATTTTCTTTGGGTTCTTGCTGTAGCAATAACTGATGAACAGCTGTGGCAATAAACAAACAGATTGGCTCCTTTAACAATGAACTCTGGGCTCTTTCAGATCTGAGGGCTTCTCTCAGGTACAAAATCTATGCAGTATAGTTTGCAGGTTGGAAAACCCTCACTGGAAATAGCCTTACCCTCTCTCCATATTGATGTGCTTGGGAGCTCAGGTGTAGTCATCAGTCAGATAAAACATCATGCTAGATGTCTTACAACTGACTCAGGAAAGCCTTGTATGGTAACTGCAAAATAAAGAAATTCAGATTGTCCTTTGGATGTTTTTGAAAGTAAATATATACCTACCTGGAATAATTGGTTTCATGCTAAGTGATTTGCTGGGGTTTACTACATTGCCCTATCTTCTCTGACTTCATAGATAAGTTTCAGATGAATACAGCGGGGGTAAAGAAGCTAGCATATATGGAACCATAGAACAGAATCATAGAATGTGTAAGGTTGGAAGGGACCTTTAAAGGTCATCTAGTCCATCCCCCCTGCAACAAGCAGGGACATCTGCACTAGATCAGGTCACTCAGAGCCCCATCAAGCTTGATTTTGAGTATCTCCAGGAATGGGGCCTCCACTACCTCTCTGGGCAATTGGTTCTAGCAGCCTACCACTCTCATATTGAAGAACTTTTTCCTTATATCCAACTTAAATCTACCCTCTTCTAGTTTAAAACTATTGCCCCTCATCCTAGTGCTACATCCCCTCATGAACAGTTCTCCGGCTTTCTTATAGGCACCTTTCTGGTTTTGGAAGGCCTCTGTAAGGTCTCCCAGAGCCTGCTCTTCTCCAAGCTGAACAATCCCAACTCTCTCAGCCTGTCTTCGTAGGAGAGGTGCTCCAGCCTTTTGATCATCTTTGTGGCCCTCCTCTGAACACGGTCCATGCCCTTCTTGGGTTGAGGGCTCCAAAGCTGGACACAGTACTCCAGGTGAGGTCTCACCAGAGCAGGGTAGAGGGGCAGAATCACCTCTCTCATGACTAAAGTGAAGTCTGCTAAGAAGGGAGGGGTAGGGGAAGGTGCTTTAAGATCTGATCACACTTCTCATTATCTGACTCTGGTTTCACTGAGTGTGTAGTGTAATAAATTAAAGAGTTTTCTTTCCTTTCTACTGTGTTGAGTCTGTTTTGTCCATGATGCTGATTGTGGAATGATCTCTCCCTGTCCTTATCTTGACTCCTGAGCCTCTCAACATATATTTTCTTCCCTGTCCATCTGAAAAAAGGAATGACAGAGTGACTTTGGTGAGTGTCTGCTCTCCAGCCAGGGTCAAACCACCACACTTTCCCAGGCACAGAGATGAGGCTGATATACTTGGGTATATCTGATGTCTGAACTATTCTATCTGATGTACAGCTTTGTCTAACATGTAATGTATAGTATTTTCTAAAATCATGTTTGCCAAACGTTAATAAAAATGTATTAATTCATTGTCTTACTATTTCTTCTTTAAGGAAAAATAAACTACTAGAGAAAAAATAGGAAGTTTTGACTTGTATGTGGGAATGTAGCTGCAAATTCTTTCTCGGAAAGCATAGTAGATGGTTTTATCTTTTCTCTTTTTAGATCAGTTTCAATGAAATCAGAAAAGGAAATCGTGCTATTATGAGATAGGTATATGGATGAGTGGATGGATGGATGGATGGATGGATGGATAGATAGATAGATAGATAGATAGATAGATAGATAGATAGATAGATAGATAGATAGATAGTTAGATAGATAGATAGACAGATACATACGTACATACAGACAGACATATTTAAAGTCCAGCTATGGAAGAGGACAGGACAGCACTGATGGAGTTCTGTTGTTAGCTTTCATGAACACTAAAGGCAGTTGCAACTGTGACACAAAGACAGTGACTGCACTTTGTAGATAGTATCAGCAACCTCGTGTATGTTGTCAAAACACTGCTGTATTGACGATGCTCAAATATCAAGTAAAAAATCTGCTTTTTGCTTTGACATCATTCTTGAAAATATTTATACATTGATGATTTGAATATGTACAAGTCACAGGGAACGAGCTCTCCCCGACTCATTCTAAGATCCCATCAGGAGTAACCCCCCTGGAGAATAAACACATTTTCAATTTTAAAGAGCTGCCACATTTTCAGAGACAGATTTCACAGCCAGCAATGAGTCATAAAAAACTGTAAGTAAAACTTCATTGTTTAGGATTTTTTTAAGTCTCTGTAAATGTTTGTACTCATTGGTCTCAAATTCACCAACTTATTTATGTGCTTTGGAGCAAAACCTTCTTCCAGTATTGGAGTTAAAGAGGCAGATGTTGTGATGCTCAGTGCTGAAATCCACTTCCCTATGTGAAGTGCATGGCTGTATAAAATAGGAGAAACAGGTTTACAGTGTTCTTGGAATCTTCATTTACAGTGCTCCTGGATTTTTCCTGCTCTGATCTAGTTGCTATCTAGAGCAAGATTAGTGCAACCATATATGGAGCATGGAGCCCATGGTAGGCTCCATAGGACATTAATCCACTGCTGTGCTATGAAGATATTGGGGCACGAATCTCCTAGATCTCAACATTATGTCCAAGCATTTTTTTATGCCCAGGTTATGGAAGAAAGGTCCCAGATGGGCATGGGCAGGTCCTATTTCACTTGAGGGAAGGGGTCTGTAGTGAAAGGCAGCAGTATTATTGCAGGTAACCCACCTGAGCTCCCAGTTCAGATGTCAGGACAGTTGTCCTCACATTGTATTTTCTCTGATAAATAGAGGTGATATTCTATTGCTATTCCCGAAATGAATTTTTGAGCATTACACTCTTTATTGCTCCTCTTTACAAAGCATGCATGAAAGTAACTGGGAGGACCAAGAGGGAAATTATATGGAAAAGGTATGTTTTGAAAACTCTACCACTTAATGCAACATGAACTTGGTATTTTTATGTTGGAAGGATTTAAGATAGACACAATTTTTTTCCTCAAAGCAGATATTGAATTTGGGAAAGTGTTTACTCTCATCTTTGGTCATCATAAGAGATGCTAAATGCCTTTAAAGAATCACAGCACAGCATGTGGTTGTATAGCCTGAGAGACACTGTTATGCTATTGCCACAAAGGCCCCACAAATCTGGGAACACATCAGAGTGTCTAAGGACCAGTCCCATTTCTATTGCCTGGAAAATGTGGGAAGAAGCTGATAGGAGTTGACTTTGGTAGAGAATCACAAAAGCATCCTCCAAAACCAATGCTTAGAAAATGTGTCACATCTCTGAGTATGGTAAACAGTGATCTGGGTGGAACTGATCATCTAGGAAGTGAGCAGATGGCACTGGGGAATCCTGGCAGAGACAAGATCACATGCTAATGAGTCTTTTAAAAACAAGAAGGGGACTGAGAATGGGCAGATGGAGCAGTCTAAAGACTGGGAGTAATATGGGCAAAGGGGGCTTCATTTTAATTACTAATTTTTTAATTGAGAATATTACAAACATGAATCAGGTGGGGCTGGGCAGCTGTGAAAGGACATCTGGGACGGGATAAAGGCTGGAAGAGATTTGGGAAGAAAAAGAGGGGCACTGCTTTGTGAGAGCTCTTGACAGCACCACATCATATCTGCCCAGGCCTGGAAGCCAGCTGGGGACTTCTCTGCTCTGCCTCCAAGACGCTTCGTTTATCCCCTGGGTGAGTATCCTGGGCCAAGTGCAGATAGCGCCATTCAGACAATGCTTCTCTTCTGCATGTGTCACGGAGCCCTCAGCGCTATTCCCCATGCAAATGCTGCCTGCCTGGGTTCTGTGCACTGTCGGCTCCCTAAAGCAAGCACAGGAGAAAAGGTGAAGTTAGGATCACAGTCTCTTTATATTTTTCAACTGCTCGTGTTATTCAAATATTGTGTTCCAAGTGTTATTTAAAGAGTTGAGAATGTTCTATTTTAACACCTTGTTTTATATGCAGTAGAAATAATCTGTCATTATTTATGTAGTACCTTTATTTCCCATGTTCATGTGGAGTTTCAAACCTTTTAAATCAAATATAGTCTGTCGTGTCAGCCACACTGACAGATACTAAAACAGAAACTTGTCATATACTTAAAAACACCTGTAGAGTTGTTTTACTCATGACTGGAGAATTGTTCTAAAAGATAAAAAGTGAAACAGGTCAAAATATGCTGGCCAGCATGGAGAACGTTTCATGAGTTCTAAACTGAAATGTAGATGGCTCTAAAAATCAAGAAGCTTGTTTATATATAGTATATTTCTGTAGAGTTACACGTTGATCACAGAATCACAGAGTTGCAGGGGTTGGAAGGGACCTCGAGAGATCATCGGGTCCAACCCCTCTGCCAAAGCAGCTCCCTAGCTCATACTGCACAGATAGGTGTCCAGATGGGTCTTGAATATCTCCAGAGAAGGAGACTCCACCACCTCCCTGGGCAGCCTATTCCAGTGCTCTGTTACCCTCACTGTGAAATGATGCTCACATTAAGAGTGCAAAACAAACACATTATAAAGATGCCACATAATTTTTTTTTTTCTTAACCATTTTCTTTTTCTCACTTCTCATAGTAAGTTCAAAGTCAGAATAAGGTGATTTTTAGAACTTCATTCTAACATGATTTCAGTGAAGCAACGCGTAGGCAGAGATTTAAGAACTCTGCAGTCGGCAGCAGTCGTGCTGCTGATGGGTCCTGCGCACAGGCTGATGCCTCTATGGATTTTTATCCACACACAGAGTTACACACATAAAGTAGGAGAGAGTCATCAGTTACTGTGGCCTTCTGCAGGGAGCCTTATGAATCAGTTAAGACCACTTAAGCTGAAATTTCAACACAAGCAATTCCTTTTGCACCCAGACAGAAGTAATGAACATTTTCAGCCAGACAGAGTAAAATGTTCCTTTGAGTATCAACAGATTCCTAACAGTTTCTTTCAGCCAGGGACCATGCCTGCTCTTGATGCTTTCACCTCTGGCAGTAATACAGCTTCTCTTCATTTAAAAATATTTGCATTAATAACATACACATTAAGAAGTAGCAATTCAGTTTCTGCAAGGTGACACAGAGTTTGTGACCTCAACTGAAGCTCCTGTATAAAATACTTAAGCAGTAGCACTTAAGAGGGACAAATTCTGGGCCCCATTACAGGGAGATTTGCAAATTACTTCCGTGAGGTCGAGATTTGCTCAGAACCTACCCTGTGGTCAAATGGATGCAGTAAGTTCTCTCCTTTTTGATTTTGAGTGAGTGTTGACATCTTGCCATTCCATTACTCTTCAACCCATTAAGCTCAGGATGTCACTAAAAGGACTGCGAGTATAAAAAGTGACAAGTATAAAGAAAGTTGCTGTCCATTTTTTTCTGGATTTTATCGTATATTTTGTGGAAAGGACAATGGGACCAACACTTTCTGATGAAACCTGTTCCATCTTGCCCCTTGAAAACTAAGCATAAAACAAATAAGGACAGTTTTATTCACATACATGCAGAGTACACATGGTCCTGGAAGAAATGACACACGCAGGAGCTCGTGTTTTGTGGCCATGACATCCTGCCTGCATCTTTGTCTTGTACCAACACACAAGGCATGGCTGCGGAACTAGTAGGATTCACACCTAGTTAGGTCCTACAGCTTAGCCACAGTATTCAGAAGGGACCATAAAAATTAAAGGGGCAGCCATAATACTACTGCATGAGATGGGAGTGCATCAGCTATTTGGCCATGATGGTACGGGATGTACCACCAACTGCAATGGAAGTCATGTTTTTGTACAAGTCCTTCAGCAATTACTCAGACTAGTCAAGTCCCAGTCATTGAAAACAAAAGTGCAAACAAATATGTCTGCAAGATACCAAAAAAAAATGTTTCCTTCCCTAAGGTAATTTTTCATTAAAATGCTTTTAAAAATTTTTTTTTCAAAAAGTCATAAAAAGGGAGCATCAGACACCTTCTGTTTAGAGCAGCATCAGCTATTCTAATTTTATTCCTGATCGGTGTTTATCTGATATGCCCCTTAAAGACCTACAATGATGCAGGTTTCATGTCTTCATATTCTAACCTTCCACTTAAACGTTTTTCTTCTAACCTAAATATTCCTTACTCATTTGAAGTTTAATATCAGTCTCCTGTACAGACCAAACTAATCCAAACATACGATTCATTTTCTATATTAGTCCATACATTTCTTGGAATTGAGTATACATAACTAGAGAATATGCTTGTCAAGACCTCCCAGACTGCAGTCCCAGATACTGGATGAATGCCCCATTTGATCATTAAAACCTTAAATGAAACTCTAATCAGTGTCAGAGCCAACACAGATCTCTGGAATCCCACTTGACCCTTTCTTTCATTTAGCAATGATTGTCATTTTCAAAACACCTCCATTTTGGTTGTAATTGCCCAAGAACCTCTGCACTTATCTGCAGTTCTGCGCAGACAATGACCTTGCCTTTGGCATATCACCTCTGAGACAATGTCAAAACCTGTACTTAAAGTCTGTCACAGTGTATTGGCTCTGGCTGAGATGGAGTTCACTTTCTCCACAGCAGCCCTCCCAGTGCTGTGCTGTGTACAGGTAGCCAGAGACTTGTTGGTAACACACCAGTGTTGTGGCTTCTGCTGAGGCACAGCAGCCAGGCTGTCTCTCGTCACCAGTAGGCTGGAGGTGGGAGAGATCTTGGGAGGGGGCACAGACCACACAGCTGACCCAACCTGACCAAAGGGATATTACATACCATAAGACAGCTGCTCAGCAATAAAAGCTAACAGAAATTATGTCATTCTTTATGACATTTGTCTTCTGGAGAAACCACTAAGTGTACTGAAGCCCTGCTTCCTGGGAAGTGGCGAGGCATCACCTGCTGGTGGGAAATAGAGAATAAATCTTTTGTTTTCCTTTGCTTTTGCTTTCTTAAACTACATTTATCTTGACCAACAAGGCTTTTTCTTCCATTTTATTTCTCTCTCCTCCCTGTCCTGCTGAGGCGGGGAGTGATAGAACAGCTTGGAGGGCAAATCAACCCACCACACACAGCTATCAGTTCTCACAAGTGCATAAGCCCAGTAGAAAGTCACAGTTTTGAAAATTACATGCTACCTATTATTTCTGACTTTGTTAGAGTACTCCTGCACTATTATTTGTTTCACTTCTTTTCAGAAAAAAACTTGGAAGCCTAGCCTTCAGTTTGTGAAGAACACGTTCAAATAGCCCTTCAAATATGCAAGACCTATGAGACGCTCTGTGGAAAGTTTATAGAAAACCAAGAGCAAATCCTGATTTTACAGTGTTTGGCTATTCAGCAATAGGGGATGCTCATAACTCTTGCTAGGGATTAATTTCTTTAAAACATTCTTGCTGGTTTTGTTGGTATTACAGAAATTGGCTTAATTATTTTATTTTCAAGTACAAACCAAGTTTACTTTTGCAGTTGCATAGCTGCCAGCATGGTCTTCCTTCAGTTAGAAAAGCCTTTTTTATATGAAGCTGTTTAGTAGGGTTCTTTTATGATAATAGTTCTGTGTTCCTATTTTAGGCCAAATTTACTCTTCTAACCAAAGAAAGACCTCATCCATATGAATTACAAGCCACCTTGGAGGTGTTATAAGAATAAATAACATTAACCTTTATTTACAGGGAACAGCAAAATATGCAGAGCAGCTACAGCAGGTAAATATGGTCTTTGGACTGTTTTTATAAAAAATTCTTTCTTTAAATAGGTGACAATACAAGGACTATGCACATCCTATCTAGGTCACATGAGGTAAAAGGTTTGCTCTGTCAAGCTCCACATTCCCAGCGAAGCAATAATGTGGAAATTCAACAAACTTTTTTTGGACAAGACTGAGTTAATGTTGCCCAGACTAAACACCAGTGTCCCACACGCTCCATATTTTGGGGCAAAAGAATTCCAATCTCAGCAGCACTAAGCAAAAATGCATCAGGAATTCAATACTAGTCATGACAACATGAACAGTTGCCTTTTATAGATAAAAAGGAAAAATGTGAGATTCATTCTATTTGGTTAAATTTCACTGAAGGAAATTTCTTTTTATTTCACTGTTCTCTGCCATTTCATAGAATCACAGGCTGATTTGCGTCAGAAGGCATCTTAAAGACCACCTAGCTCCAACCCCCTCTGCCATGGGCAAGGACACCCTCCACTAGACCAGGTTGCCCAAAGCCCCATCCAACTTACTGTCTAGATAAGGAGAAATTTACATAGACTCCAGTGCTAGTCCTTTCCTGGTTTAAGTCTTTCAGGGGCTACACAGTGTATTTGCCTGGTTTTTCCATCTTTGTCTCCCATCCTCCATTCTGTCTGCTGCGTAGTGCTATCCATAGCAACCCAGTAATCAAGCTGCACAGTTCAGACCACTCTTTCTATTGAACTGGAACTGTGGTTGGGTGAAGACTGCAGGAAATCCTGAATCCTGATGTTTTTTCATCAGTAAATTTGCAGGGGACCTTTTTAAATATCAGTTTGTTTAATCCTTCTCTTCTCCATCCTTATCTCCAGGATGCCTAGCTTTGTGTTCATTCTCTAGCTGTCTGGTCTTTTTGCAGGCAGCAGAGGGGAGCCCTGCCAAGAGCAGTAGTGTCTGTCCAGAGGGAACAGGCTGTGACTATGGGCACTTTTCAGAAATGCCACAGAAGACTCCGAGAGCATTTTGTCTCCTCCCCTACCAGGAACTGAGATCCTCTTTCACCAGAAGAGTACTATGTTCCCTCACTCACTAGCCCAGGCACGCAGCAGAACCAAAACATAACTCCAGGTTATGCAGGAGTCAACAGTGTAGAGATATTGCTGTTGAATACTAGGTCATGTTTTTCTTGCATTGCATTTTCAAGCATAGCACTTGGGGAAAAGTTCTCAGTTGCATCCCAGGACCTGTTACCCTCTCATCTAACAGATGCATGAAGTTGTATGGCGTAGTGTGACTGGCTAATGCTTTCGTTTTCCTTATCACCAATGACCGGTACATGCAGTACAGTTCTCAGTTCTTGAAAAAGGAGAGTGGTAAGTGGAGCACAAAGAAAGAGAGGGAGCAAAAAAGCAACAGAAAGGAAAACTCTGCTACCAGTACTCTTCTGGCACCAAGAACTGCTTCTAGCTGGTAGCTAACATCTTTAATGGCCACTGTCTTTAACTGTTGAAAAGAAACACGAGGTTCTTATATTGTCACAAACAGCAAAATGCATGAAAAGGACTCAACTAGGAAATTCTTCAGGATCTCATTTAACCATCAATAGTAGCATTATTTAAATTATTTAACCTATTTTTACATCCTGTAAAATATTAGTAAAACCAGATGCATTAAATTTGTCATTGCAAATAAGGTTTTAAGGAGGAAAAATGTTTTGAGGGAATGAGAAAAGCTTTGGTTTAACATAACTGATAACAGCTGGCACAGGGGTCTTCTGCCATTTACACTTGTCTGTCTTAAATCATTTCCTTATGACGGCTACAAAAGTATTAGTGTTACATGACTGAAAACAGCCCTCTGGAAACCTTATGCTGGGCCCTGATACACTATAGATGGTGGTCAAGTACCCGTGAATCATCAAAGGTATATAAACTCTTTCTTTCAAGTGCAATGGTAATACTTCTAAGTAAGTCAAAGAACCTGTCTAGGTAGTTCAAAGAACCTAAACATCAGAGCAGGTAACTTAAAATGTCCTATGAAAGCCTTCCTTTCAGAAAATCAGAGTCTAAGGCGCAGAACCACAGCTATATTCATGAATTCAGCTAACATCTCAGATGCACTCATGCCAGGTTCAACCGGAACTCCCCTGAGCATTAATGGGAATATCATTATGACTTATCATGTAACTTGTGTTAAGGAGTAAATCACTCTACAGAGCGCTATGTGATTATGTTAGGAGGGCAGACAGTTTGTACAAGCCAGAAAACAACGCAGATCAAACCAGAGGTCTCTACCAGATAAACATCTACATTAGATCTTCTATGCACTGAAATAAAAGTTCATCTTAAGTCTTTCTAAACTGATGTGAAAGGCATCTGGTTACTCAGCTCAATAAAGAAAAGGCCCATGAACCAGTCAAATATAACTACAGCACCAACAGTATCTCTCACACCAAGCAGAGAATGGTTCCCATGTACACAGGAGGCTGCCACTTCCCCCACCTCATGCAGAACACATCCTAACATACTATGACACCCACCATGGCCTTTTTGGGGGTCACAAGCTTCTGAAGTGCTAAATTCCTGCTACTCTAACTTGGCTTTGACACTGCCAAGCTGTTGATATACAATACCTACTCCAGTACGCCAGCTAGTCAGCATGGCACCATCCTTATCATTGCTTGTTTACTATAACCCTGGGGCAGGGCTTAGCTCATTGCAAGCATTTGTTTTCACAAAACAGTGGACAGATACATCTGCCTCTCTGTACCTTTCCCTTTTTTAGTTTTTGGAGTAAATTCTTCCTCCCTGGAAATTCAGTTTTTGAGGGACTGAGAGTCAAATTGGGCAGTTTCAGTTTCTCACTTTTTGCACTTTACAACTCATGAGACTTTAACACAGGTGGTAATTTAGAGTTTATTTCTTCATAAAAAGAGTCCTGGAATATATCAGCTGGCCCGAATGAACTCAATCTCAGGCACATGCCAGGAAATCTCACTTCCGATAACACTATACAGAGGGATGCATGAAATGTGGCAACATCACTTTTAGTATGAAAGATGACTTCATTGCATTACTAATGCCCAGGTATATCTTACTGACAAGGAGCAGCATCACTCATAGTCATGTGTTTGACTAAGGAGATTGTAATTTATAAAATAATATTGGTAATGTGTCTTTAAGGTTTCTTCCAGTCCTCTGTTTTCCGCTGCCAGTATTCAAATACTCCTGAGATGTCTGTGGTGGGATGATTTGCTATGCCTTGCCAGAGCAGGAAAAGAATTTGAAGAAGGCTTTTTGGCACAGATTCAAGATAAAAGCATGTTTCTTATATGCAGTGTCTCAATTCCCTGAATGATTAACAAACCACATTTAGCATATGCTTCTGATGCTTTGAATATCTTTCCAAAGATGTGGTCATAGCATTTTTTATACTTTTAGGAAATAATGAAGGAATTAAATCTAGTTAAAACTGCTGTATTGGATTCCTTTCCCTTCAGCAAGATTGAGACCTGCTCCCTTGCAATTCTGGATGTCTTCAAAAATGTAATTATGACGATATACCTGTGAAGAAGGCGAGTAATTCAAAAGGGAATGCTACTAATAGCATAATGTAAAACTTGCAGTTTTATTTTCAGTCACATTATATATTGTAAGAAATGGAACCATACATGATACACCAGGATTTTTATTTAAAAAAAAAAAAGTGTGATTTCAATGAAGTATAAACATAAAGGAGGAAAAAATGTTTTTAAACTATACACACACATAGATCCCAAAGCTGTTTGGTTTGTTGGGGTTTTTTCCCCTGTAAACTCCCCTTGGTAGGTATTAAATACAATCAAGCATGTGCAAACTTTATATTTAGCCCATCAGCTATCACAACAGCTGAACTGCTCCATAGAGGGGCAGGTGCTGTTGACGATACACACATTTCTGTGCTTGGAGCTATGCTTGTGGAAAGCGTATACTGTACATTCCAGCTTCATGATGACACAGCTGTACCCCAGGATACGCATTTCTGCACTGTGGTTGTCCCATATCTACCAGGATGGCTGATGCCTGCAAGCTCTAGTTAGAGCTGGCATTGTCACTGGCAGAAACGCAAGATGAGGTGATACGTACCCTTATAGGGGGCTGGGGTTCATAAAACTGAAGGTCACAAAATCCATAAACGAATAGATAAAGTTCATAGAGATGTATAGAAATTTCCATCATAGCCTTGGCATGAATTACAACTTTTCACAGGCAGTTAGCTAAGCCTGCCGCTCTCTGCTGCTTGGGCTTGCCTGGTCTAAAACAGGAGACAAGAACGTCAGTCATTTTGTATAGGAAGAAGTGTACAGAGGAACAAGGATAATTTTAGAAGGGAGTCATCAGGGTGGCAGAAAGACAAGGCACAGCAGCTCTGACACAACACAGTGCTAGTGAGACGTCAGCTGGACACCTCTGCAGGAACTGCATTTCTGAACTGGAGGATGTCATCAGTTTATCATCACCATCATGACTGCTGCTTCACGGACATCTGGATGAATCTAGTCCTAGGTCTTTCAGCACTTCAAGGACCGAGTCATCTAGATAAAGGGTACACCTTCTCACCATGAGTCATCTCACATGCCCTTTCCTAGCCCTCAGCTTCTCAATTCATCTTTGAGCAAGGTTAGTTCTGGCTCACCATATTCCCAAGGTAGAGGATTTCATTGTGCAGGCATCTCCATCAAGAATTTAGGTCATCATGTCTCCACCAGCACTGGTCTCCCCTGCCAGAGCATGCCTCTTGAGCATGCCACCTCCCAGAGATGACTCTCAGCTCTTCACTGCAGTAGTCATTTCACCTTCCAGTCACTGTGAGAAAAGGAAAATCCCACTCTAAGAAGTATTGCATGACATCTGCGATAGCTGGTCATTGCTTCCTTCTCATGCAACCTAAGTAAGGACTCATCTCCACTTAACATTCCAAAACATATCAGAGGAACATAGTAGACAAAAAAACAACAGCAGAAAGATTCATAGAGGCCATGGGAAACAGAGCACACAAAGAAGGAAAAAAGCCTTTCGAATGAGTGGGAAACAAGGAGGAAACACTGCATGTGAGGAGAGAGCCAGTGCACAGTAGCAGGAACAGGAGCAGTCTTGCCTGCTGAAGCAGGATAGCCAAGGGAAAGAAACTCTGGAACCTGTTCACAGCTGAACCAGTTGCTACCAAGGCCTTGATGTTCTTCATCCTGGCTCCAGGACATTAGCCTTGCAGCTGTATTAGAAAGAGACCGACAACACATGGCTATTGGAAAAATACAAGGTTGGTCATGGGCTGTAGGAAGGAGAAGGCTGGATGACATGAAGTTGTGTCTCCTTGGTGGCTCCAGCACGGAGCACCCATGAAGTGCTACTGTTGTCAAGCACAGCTGGTCTGAGCAGGAGGTGTAAAGCTGCACTACCTTGTGAGCTGGAAGAGGCTCCAAGGGGGGAATAGTTAAGGTAGGAAATGGTAAACAGGAGATCTGAAACACCTTTTTTTTTTTTCTTTATTTTGGTTATATGTTTGGAGGATGTAGAGACTGTCTGGTACTGAATTACTTCCACAGACCACTTAAATTGTCCTTTAACAGTCAATTTAGGGTTTTTTCACTTTGGCTTGATGTCTCCTAAGTTTAGGGTGGGGTTTTTTTCCATTTCTCTGGCAGGCAACATCACGCTCATTTGAGAAAAGGGAAAAGGGTTCAAGCACAGTGCACCCAGGTTTAGTTCACATGTTTGACATCAACCAGTGAAATGGAAGAGTCACACTGAACTTAGAAACTGATTGTCAAGAACACAAATGTATTTAGAAGGCTTCAGTCTGCACATACAAACAAGCCAGGTGCTGGCAATTCAAATATCAAAGCACTTTTTTTATTGCAGAATTGGCATTCAATCTCAAAATTACTCCTGTAAAAGCATGTCATTATCTAATATTTGGTGAAAGGTGACCAAACTCCAAAAATATAAAATTCTCAGAATCTGAACTCTACTGCACTTCTCATGGGTCACATCATAGTTATCTCTTCACACTGCTAACCCACATAGTAGCACAACTGTGCCCTACATTAAAGCCCAAAACTGAAAGCTGCTAGGCTTGCAGGGGTTTTAAGGCCACTTACTAGTTTCTACTGGAGGGAATTTTAAAATTAATTAATTTTCACCAACTCCATTCTTTCCTCACTTTTGCATTTCATTCAACACAAGCTGTTTCCTAGCACTAAAGCTGAACAAAGTCTTCCTATTGGTGTTAATGGGCACTGCACCTGACTCTTAGAGCAGCCACCAGCCATAAGGGTGAAGACAGCCTGGGCAAGGAGAAATCTTCCCTCCTTCGGTAGCCCTGGGACACACAGAGAGGTTCACAGGCTGCAGCAAGGAAGAAAGGTGTCTAGGGCTCTGCAGGAACCCCAGGCAGCCCAAAGCAGGGCAAAGGCTGGTGAGCTCAGGCTATTCAGGAAGATGAGGGCAGCAAGGAAAGGGCTTTGCTGCCTCTGCCTCCCTGCTAGAGCTATGTGGAAGCAGGGTGCAAGACCCCTTTGAAACAAGCATTGGGAACAGACTACCTATGCAATCAAACACAACTATTGTTTTGTCTACTCAAATGTCAAGGAATTTTCCTCTGATGTGTATTGCAGGCTATTTCTTTTCCAAATGCAGTTTCTGGATAACTCTTAACAAATGCTCCTCTTACTGTTGCCATGAACAAAATGAACAAAAATGTTCATTCATTTTATATTGCCAAAGTATAGGTAATCCACAGGATGCTTTTCTTTAAATATAGACACAAATACATCAGCACATACTTTCGCAAACACAGTCACAAAAATACCTTAGCTATACCTGAAGAGCTTTGATGCCATCATAATTAATGTGCTCTGGACTTTGCAGTAGCTCTATGGTACAAACTGCAATAACAACCTAACCTCCATAATCGCTTTTAAATGTCCATAATTGCTTTCAAAGAAGTTGTATATGTGTTGTGTATGTCTTGTGTTTTAAATTACAGAGGGGTTAAAAATGGAGTAAAGAACATCCTGGACAATTGCTGATTTTTCATGCACGTGTTGACTGAATAACTTGCACTGGAAGACCTAAGAGGAAAATATGTGATTCTCAGTGGTTTACTGTTCTTCGGGAGCAAGAGAAGTTAAAGTGAGATCAGTGCATCAGAATAATCTTTGCAGACTTATTTTATCTTTTAATCTGAGATGGCAGTAAAAGAAAGCTGTTATTGGTATGCCTTGGAGGATATGTTTCAGAGGATCAGTTTTGGCCAAAGTAGTAGTACTTGACGCGTTGAAACCACCCTAACCACTAAGCAGCTGGCTTTTCTGTAAATTTAGTTATTGATCCCTCAGTCTTAGCAAACGAGAACACCTGTTGCAATAGTGGAATTGCAACATAAGTACTGCTTCCAAAGCTGCTGGTATGTACTTCCAAAGCTGCTTTGCTCCACACTTAATTTTTATTAAGTTACCTGATGCATATGCAAGTTGCTGTCAAGTTGAAAATATTGGATAATTATTATCACCCATGCCTATTTCCAGCAAAACACATGCATGCAGTACACTCCAGAAATTTGTTTTAAAAGCTCACAGACATTTTGAGAGGCTTTTGATGTTCAGAAGACACCTGCTCAAATTTTACTCCCATTATTGCACTAAAGTGCAAAGGTCCCACACTGCATAAAACCTGGCACAAAGGCAAGGCACATCTGGGAGTGTAGCAAGAGGACAAACAAGAATAGGAGCACAATAATACTATCAGAGTAGCAGAGAAAAACAGTGGTGGAGATGTGCTCATGATGTCAGGCCACTATTCTTCCCCTCACTGTGTCCCAAGGCTTTCCCAATACATGTAGACTTTCCCTCAATATTGTTTGTCCACCTTGTTCTGTAAAGCCTCCAGGGATAAAGACAACAGAGCCTCCCCAAGCAAGTTGTTCCAGTCCTTCCCTGTCCTGGACAGGGAAGACAGACTGTTCCCTTGTTTTTTACAGCAGTCTTTTACGTATTTCAAGACCAGTTACTTGTATTAGATTAGCCAAGAATCTCGATTCTGACTAGGGTAATGGTTGGTTTATGTTTCAGACAGTTATCGATTGCTGGCTCATGTCCTGTTTATTTTCAAACACTCTCCTATCTTCTTTTAACTTGATGTGCTCCCTGGACGTAGCCACAGGTTCAGGAGTTGCACTTTCAATGCACCTAATTGCTCACACCCTCCTCCCAAATACACATGCTGCTCAGGCAGGGTGTGTGGACCCTGCTAGATGTTGGTAGAGAGGACCTCTGAAGGGGAAGTCCTACAAGGAGAGGCTGAAGTCCCTTTGTTTGTTCAACCTGGAGAAAAGGAGGCTGAGGAGAGACCTCATCAGAGTCTGTGGCTTCCTGATGAGGGGGAGTGAAGGGGCAGGTGCAGAAGTCCTCTCTTTGGAGACCAGTGATAGAACCCCAGGGAACGACATGAAGCTGTGACAAGGGAGGTTTAGATTGGATATTAAGCAGAGATTCTTTACTGAGAAGCTGCTTAGGCCCTGGAACAGGCTCCCCAGGGACTGGTCACAGCGTCGAGCTTGACTGAGTTCAAGAAGCATGCGAAAGATGCACTCAGTCACATGCACTGACTTGTCTGGCCCTGTGTGGGGCCAGGAGTTGGACTTGATGGTGCTTATGGGTCCCTTCTAACTCAGTATATTCTGTGATTCTGTTCTATGACCCACCAGCATTCTCATCACCTGTGGAGGGTCCAGAGGACCCATCCATGAACATTGATGCCTCTTCTTTTTTACTAAGCAATCCCACTGCAATGGGATTCCAGGGAAACAGTCGCTCTCGAAAGCCAGCAGAAAATTTTGACCATGACTTGGGCTGACACCAATGTCCATATGAACTTAGTGGGATATATGGTAAGAGTGCCATCACTCTTTGACACTGCTGGCAGGATGCCAGAGCATCAAGACAGGAATATGGAGAGATGGACCAGTTGGGACCCTCGGCTGCAGATCAGCCTTGGGGGCCAGTTCATAGCTGGGGGATTTACTGACGAAGAGAAAAGGGGAAGAAATGTATAACCTTAATACACCTAAGGAAACAGTGGTTTTCTGTGACATTCAATAAAGTGTAGAGTAACCCCAAGGTTATGAAAAGTTATTCTTAAGGTTAAGCACACAAGGCCCTGTGCATGTGAGGTATGACAGAGCCAATCCCTTAAGAAAGTTCTTATTTTTTCCCTAGAGAAATGAACAGAGAAAAAAATAAAGCAAAACCACGAGCGACAGCCAGAAGCTGGGTAAGAATCCCCAGTGCAGAGACATTGCTGTACTTCCAAACATTCATGTGAACAACCCTACATAGCAGAAGGTGTCTTCTTTACGCAGTTTAGGTATGTATTACGTTTCAAAAAGGCTTGTCAGAACCATGGGGAATAAAGTTTCATGAAAGGAGCATGGGCAGCCTCCCATATAGATGAATACTAGATAGTAATAGCATTCATTATCTCAAACAAAAGCCAGAAGAGAAGCCTGTTACTCTGGCTTCAGCACTCAGAGGCTTTTTACATTTATCTATTACATGTGAATTACACCTACAGATGGTTTAAAGTTATTTGTTCCATCACTTCTTCTGAATTGCACTGCATATATGTTGACCTGAGTGACTTTTCCATCACAACCAAAAAGCTATTGAGCAAAAACAGTGGCTTCCAGAGTTTTCACTTGTTGTCGTTTTTGATGTTGTTGTTGTTGTTGTTATTATTATTATTGGATCATTTATTGCTTTCCTTCAGCATCCTTTAACAGAATAGTCTGTGAAATGAATGGAGGCCACTAGGACCTTTACAGGATGATAATATTATAAAAGCTACTAAATACAAGGCATAAAGGTCTATATTATGAATACAGGAAAATTATCAAGTATTTAGAAAACCTAACTTATTGGATTTGGAAATAAAATATCTAAAAAACATGTGACAGGGACTAAAATTATGCCTGAGGTTGTTTTCATTCTCTCTACAAAATATGCATGAGCATGCCTTCTACATGCAACTGTCCCATATTTATGTGCAGTAAATAGAGAACAAAGGAATAGAGCAACTCTTACTCCTCTGCACACACTAGTCTGAATATGAGTAAAGGCATTAGTTGTTCTAAAGTGAATATATAACCCTTAAATTTATACAGCTGCTTTGCTTAGTGTATAAAATTGCCTTTTGATGTAGCTGTTAACTGAAGACAGTGGTATTTTGATGCATTCAGAAAGTTAAACATCCATTTTCTTAAATTTCTGCATGTTTACTCAACAATATAGCCATCTCATCAAGTTCTTTTTAAAACGGTGTATTCTTAATTCCTCTTTGTAAGGAATTATTTTAAATGCTGTGCATTGTGAAGCGCATGAACCAGGGAAGACTCCCTCCCTCACATGCTGAGGCTGACGGGAACTACATTTTCTGAAAGGCGGTTCTCTGGACAGGACACAGCTGTTCTGTCTCACTCTGGTGGCCTCTGACCATTACTGGGGGAAAGGAGAACTGTGAGCGGAGTTCTCTGCAGTGAAACTGGCGCCAAGGCTGGCTGGCCGCACGCACGCGGGACAACGCGCGGGCACGGCTGACGCGCTTCTCTTTCTTCCATTTTTCTTTGTACAAGCACATTCTGGGACATACACTACTTTGCCTTGTTATGTAGGACAAATGTTGCCTAACCTGGTACAACCCTGGGTCAAGTTTGCTATGCCAGCTGACTTTCGATTCGAATGCTTGAATTAATGGCTCTTTAAATATTGACTGAGGGACTAATGCAGGGAAGAATATTTAACTCTATGGAGCAGCACGTGATTATCATCACTACCAGTTCAGTTCATCTGTGCATAGAATAAGCCTGTATAATGCACTGACAAGATACGTCTGCAATGACAAGCCCTCGATCACTTCAGTACAATGAACTAAGAATAAATCTAGCGAATAAATTATAAATGACCTTAAGAATTCATCCTCCTGAAATGGTCAGAAAAACCTGAAACACTCAAATGAAGACTACCTGCATCTTCATACGAATCAGACAAGTGTATCTGATACTCATTCCACATCACTACAGTGACGTACTACTTCCCTGAAAAGACTGCAAGCCAGGTGGGCAAAACAAGGCACAAGAAAGAAAGGGTGGAGACATAAAATATAAACCCAGGAAATCAGCTTTGATAATTCATTTGCATCTACGGTGTTATGCTGTTATGGAACAACCAATTCCTTAAACACCTGCAAGCTTCAGGAGTGCTCTGACACACCATTGTTGCCAGCTCCCAAGGTCTCAGGAAAGTGGGAGGTGGATGGCTGGGGCAGGCCAGGTATCAGAATAACTAAAAGAGTCTGGATTTAGTATGTGGCTTATTCCCCACTGCCTTTCATTTGCCTGAAGAGTACATTTTCAATAAATGTGCAAGAACATAGTAATTTATCTTTGCAGATCATCCGGATGAACAGAGCTACGCTGTGACTTAAAATCAATTATTATACCAATGAGTTACATCAGTACAAAGGGATATAGTATTATTACTGGTAATTATCTGGAGATTTGGTGGTGGAAGAAGAAAAAGCAGCCCGGTTCTGTACCTTAAATTGGTTTAAAATCGCAATAACCCATGAAAATGAAGGGTCTTGCGGTGGCGTAGAAGTGGTGTAATAACAGGCAAGACGTGCAGCCACAACTAGCAGCACAAAGACAATCCGTTCCGCTTATGACTGTCATTCACGGACAGGAAAAAAATAGAGCAAAAAGGACCATTGTCACCAGAATTGTTCCGATAATCACCTGCGATAACAGAAATCATCTCCAAGCTGAACTCGGGCGAAGCATGAAAATTACATTTCCAAGCCCGAAGGTGCTACAACATCTTGACAATTTAAGTTTCTCCGTGGCTGGGGGGCAGGTAGGACGGGTGAAAAAGGCGCGTCCCCGCTGCGGGACCGCTTCCTTTCTGACCCAGAAGCGCTCCCGCCCGCGGGAGCACACACACGCGTGCACACACACCCCGCACACACCCCCTCCTCCCCCCCAGCAGCTCACACACACGCACACAGGCTTTCCTCACATCCCGCACACCCCCCACATCTCTCACACAGCCTTTCCTCCCCGCCACCCCAGCATCCCGCGGGGTCCGGCAGCTGCCACCTCCCCGCAGCTCTTGTGCCGGCCGCGGCGGGACCCGTCCCGGGGCAGCGGGCAGCGGGCGGGGTGCCGGCTGGCGCGGGAGCGGGCCGGGGCTTCCCGGCCTGGCTTTACTGGAAGGGGAGCCTGCGAGGACGGAGGGGGCGGCGGGGGGACAGGGCTTCTCCGAAGGGCGCACCCCGCCACCGGCCTGGCGAGCTCGGGACGGGGTTCGGCGAGGCGGGCCGGGCCGGGGAGCAGGCAGAGGAGGCGGCGGCGGGGACGGCCGGCTGCCGCCCAGCGGGAAGCGTCGGCCGGTTGCTTTTCCTGGAGAGGTTGAAGAACAGCTGCGTGATCGCAGGGCGGAGTCAGGAGGAGAGCTGGCAGCCGGGAGGATGCAGCAGCCCGGGAGGGAAGCCGCCATGTAGCTGCATTGGCGGGAGTCTCACCCATCTGGAACGACCTCGGCGGTGGCAGGGGAGAGCAGCACCGGGGGAACGGGGCAGGGCGCAGAGGAAGTCGGCGGCGGGGGCTCAGCGGAGATGTGGAAGGCCTGCCTCTGCCATGCACAAGCGCCAGGCCTCGGTGCCCTGGGGAGCAGAGAGAGCCGCTGCCACACAAGAAAACAAGACCAAGTGGCACGAAGGCAGAATTTGGTCCCTGAGATGAGAGGATTTGATGGTGAGGTCAGGCTAGCTGAGGACAGGCATGACGGAGATTTGAAGGTGAGGACGGGCTAGCTTTAAACAAGCGCATCCCTGAGAGAGTTCGCACCTGAGCTGCTCATGGGGATACTGGCGCTGCCGGCTGCAGCAGGGACTCACCTAGCAGCCCCATGGCATAGCTGGACACGTAGGGAGCACAGGGCACATGTCCTGCGCTTTGGAACAGAACAAGGTCGCACAAGGTCCTCCAGCCCTGCAAGGCTGTGGAGAAATACTGGAAGTACAAACCTAGCCCTAAGAGAGATGATTTCCAAGCAAGTGAAGCTTTCGTTAAGCTGTGTACGATGACAGCATTTCCGAAGTGGCATTAGGACAGTACACAGTTTTGGTCAGTTTTTCTGCTTCTCAGTTACTTTAATTTTATACTGAGTTTCCACTTTTTGAAGTATTGCCAAAATACACCACCACTCAACCTTCAGGAGTTTATCTGCTTTAAATATCCATGTTCCTGTGGTTGTGCTTGACAGTAACACAGTTATCAGCACACACTTGGCTGTACACCCCATGACCACAAAACCACCCTGTTCTGTAGGGCAGAGTGCCTGTCCAGCCAGTGCAGACTCCTGTGTCTGCCAATGGGGCATCAGGATGTGGAAGGCAAGAAACCACCCAGAAATGAACAGAGAAATACTTCCCAGCACCTCAGCAGGAGCATTTGGCTGCACACTGGGCATCTCCTCGTGACTCTGAAGGGAAGATGCCAGTGGAACACCAACTGAACTTCAAACAGTGGCCAGTGTTTGGTTTAGACTAAACCACAGGCATTCATTTACTATATATCAGAGTGCAAAGCCGGCATAAAGGTATATTGGGTTTTACTTTTTTCTTAACAGGGTTATACTAACCCTGATTCATCTGAACAGGCAAAACAGGAAACAACTGAAAAAGGGAATGTAGCCTAATTCTTTATGGAGATATGTCCCCTCCTCCCCCAGCCCTTTCCATGCCCCTTGGAGCCAGGGGAAAACTTTTCAAAACAATTATGACCAAAAAATCCCAAGTCATACTTAACAAGCTAATTCAGATATTTTGAAGAGGCATCTTTCCCTTCCTTTTTAGCAGACAAGCTGCAAAACCTACTAGTATAACGGTAGTAATTTGACAGACTCAAAAAAACAGTCAATGTAGTTTAAAAGTAAGCATAGAACTGATGCAACCGTTTTAGTAAAATCAATTTAAGTATCTATAACAGGTTTCTTCTTACTTTGAAGAAATGGAACTGGCACCCACAGAAAAGAGGAAACACATTTGATTTACACAAAAACAGTACTCCAGGGTATCTATTCTGACTGCTAGCCCAAAACACTGCATTCCTAAAAACACACTGTGCCCCCCATAGTTCGAGTTGTGAAAAAATACTTCCAGAGAATACAGCTACTTGCACTGAAGCCATGTTGATAGCAGACTTGGTAGTTGCAGACAATGATGCTGTAGGGTGCTTATGAGGGACTTTGTCAGAGATATCCTCTAAGAAACCAACAAAAACTGCAACAAAGGACTTAATTCCTTTGCATGTTCTGGACTCATTTTGTCAGAAAGGGAGAAATAATGTTGGCTTGTGCAGATATAGGTAGATTCTGAACTCTCTTCCCAAAACAATTTTCCTCTACTGAAAATATTAGTCCCAACTTAGAATTTCCATGGGCAGAACAATTTAGTATAATTAGCTTTCTTTTCCCCAAGGCTGTAGCTACCCAATCTCTGATTTTTTATTATACTTTTTTTCCCCAGAACACTTCCGGAGCAGAGCCATGGCTCTACATAAACATTTCTTGGCAAGCAGCCCTTACCACATACGCAATGGCTTCCCTGCTGTATAATCTATCTTCCTAATATAAAAGTTACTGATTTACAATGGACAAACCCCATGACACTGTCTTCATATCCCTGTGAACTTAACTCTAAAAAGCTTATTTTGGATGTTGTGCACAGGCACGCTGCTAAAATAAGATTGGATTCAGGCTTATGGCAAGAGTACACATTTACACATCCAAAATGTGTCACACATGAGTATTCTCAAATTTGTTTAGACTGCATTCTTCCCGTTAGCTCTGCTGCCAGCAAACTTGTTTGTTGGAATATTCACAACGATACTACATAAAATTAAGGCAAATACAGCCAAAATAAGTCTATTTTTATGTGATGAAATATTTGTGGATATTTTCTGCTATGTTAATGAAAACCCCTTTGTTCTGACAGGATTTTCAAGATCCACTTTTTTGTTGTTGTTGTTTTTCCTGCCAAGTCATGTTGTATCCAACTGTAACATGTCAGTATGGAAGAAGCAGGAGAAAAGTCATGTTTATTTGCTTGTTTGGTGTGACTTAGACAAGTCTCCAACGTAAAATACCACCCCTCTACAGAGCAGCTCTGTAGCAGTAATAATGTTTACTGATGACAAACTATGGCAGACCTGGCACGTATCTGGATAAATTATTAATTTTCTATTTTAAAAAAAAATTGCAAAATCTGTTCTAGACATCAGGAGCACCCCGGATAGATCTATGCATAGAATGGTAAGATGATGAAAATTACCAAAGTTACTATAAATCTGCAAAAGCAGCTGGTTTTAGAAGACAATAGGCAATAGGGAGAGTTTGAATAAGAGTGCTGGAATTCCTCAAGGATTTTGGCAACATGCTTGTTTGAAATTTTTGCTTGTTTTGAAACTTTATATTAACAATATAGAAAAATTTGGACTGTGTGGAGGAAACCAGATGATGGCATGAGCTGATGCAATGAGGCGTGGTGTGATGATGACAGAGGCAGAAGGCATTGCCAAGGCAGGCGAGAACCACGGTATCGTAACAGAAGGAACTCTGGGGAAGGGAAAAAAAATGTAAAAAGCAGGTTGAAATTCAGTATTGAAAATGGGAAGTCATGCACAGGGGATTAATGACAGCATTCTGCTACAGGGTAAAGTCCTTTCACTGGAAATGATTCAGGAAGAGATGAGCACATCTTAGCCCATGGGATCACTGCTGCGAGTCACAAGCATGATGCAGTCAAACCAAAAGTGACACCAGGCTGCACTACATGTGGCATTTCCACCAGGAATAGGGAAAGTCATGCCAGTTTACGATTACAGTACAATTTGAGTCCCCCACGCTCAGAAGGAATGAAATGGGATGAGGGAAGTGAGGAGTTACCCTCTGTAATCACCTGACCCTGGAAAAGAAATGAAAGTTGAAGGGGCTTCTCTGCATTGTTCTCTGCAAATGCATCAGAGGAATACATTCGACATGGGAATCACGTTATGTACCATCAGACCCATTGATTTCTGGAACTGTCTAGCAAGAGGGCTGGGGTCTTTCAGAGGACTTTCATCTCCCTGTTTACATAGTGGCAAACATCATTCTCTGTCAAAGTGTTCACAGAGATGGTTTTCAACAGAAGCAATGCTGGTGTGCTCTTCATGGTCAGCTGGTGCAGACACACCACCTATGTACTGGATCCCTTTGGAATTTCCTGGTGGGTCATGAGAATTTTTTGCTGGTTTGGGCAGTGGCCATTGCCTGCATAGCTCTTTTGCTTCCATGGGTGAACAGGAATATGCAGGGTGGATGGATCCAGCCCATGGGCTGAGTTGAGTAACTGTGCTATCAGAGTACCATAACCACTCCATGCCTCTTTACTGTGTCACGAGGCATTCATATGTAAGGAATCATTTATATGAATAGAGCAGAAGCCTCAAAAGAAAATGCATTAATATCTAAGAAATAGAAGAAGAGAAAACGTACAGTTGATCAGCCAGTGGCAGTTGTAGTGAGTCAGTGGTAACATCATTAAATAACAGTTTCTGACCAGCGGTCTATGACACCACAGAGCATGTGCACGTGTTGCCAATTACAGCTGTCTTGAGTTGAATGGCAAAACACCCCTGCCCTCTCCCAGCTTCACCCCCGTGCTGCCTCTCTGAACAGCACTGACATTTCTCCAGCAGCTTGAGAGGCTCCAGAGCCTACCTTCTTCCCAGGGAGCAGAGAAGGCAGGCAGTGAAGCCAGGAGAGCAGTTTTGCAGTGAAGGGAAGCGTGGCCATGCTTCTGGCCATGGAGTCAGGCAGGATGCCACCTCAGCGGAAGGCTTAGGACAGGGTCTCATTAGGCCAAGGGACAGTGCTGACAGGAAGTTCTGTATGCCCGTGTTATTCGCCATTGTGTGGCTCACTCTTGCCATTCTGTATTTATTTTTTCAGGAGAGGCATTTTACCAGAGCTGCTTCATTCTCCACAGGGCCATGCTCTGTAAGCACCTCCACATACAAGAGAAGAAAAACAAGCCCCCTTCTCCTTTCCACATATGTGAAGTTATGCAAAACATAAGGATAGGTTTCTGAAAATCTGCAACCAGGACAGAGACAGAATTTTGGATGTTTTTTAGAAAGTCAGTCATGTGGGATGTCCCTTGTCCCTGGGATGTCACTGAGCTAGTGAAGCTGTCAGCTGGCTAACACAGGACAAATGAGTACACATTATAACCCAAACAGGCGGCATCCCACACTAATCCTATCTCCATAGTGGGTTGTTGGGTTTTTTTAAAATGATAGCTCCTGCATTCCAGGTTGTCACAAAAAGCTCAGGTGGTAAAAGTAATGTAAGAATCAGGAGGCTGGCAGCATGTTCATCCCTCAGGGGTAGGAGAGCAAGAAATGGGTATCATTATGGACTGTAAGTGGTTACAAGAGGCAAGCAATTGCTAACAGCCGTTGCATGGTAGTAAGGCTAAGAGGTAAGCATTTACACCTCCACTCATTAATTATACCCAGTCCTTGCTTTCTGGTCATGAAGAAACAACCACAACCAGCACAGATCTCACCACATAAACCAAAATGTATTTTCAAAAAGGTCTGAGAAGCAGTGATTAGGCATGCTACTCTCTGAACCACCTCACCTTCTACATTACCTCTACCTACCTGCAGAGGATGGTGCTGCCTGTACCTTTGCATTTGCCCTCTTGGCCTCACAAGGCCCTCGAGTGTTGCGCCGTTTATACAAGAGTCCACATAGCATTTGCTAAACAGCTGGGCTGAAGAGTTTTCGTCATATAACTTTTAGATCTCCTTTGGAATAGGGTGAGAGATGTACTTAGAGGCAAATTTTCAAATTATCCTCAACACTCAAAAAGCCCTCCACATTTGTAAATACAAGCATGTTAGAGCATTTGGCTTTTCCAGACAAACATCACACAACGTTGTCATTCCTGCCAGCTACCATTTACAAACCAAGTTGGGCATCAGCCACACTACACATCAGAATTAATTTTAGGGAAAGTTTTTGAACTCTTGAGCTAGAAAACAGCTGATGAACCTGCAAGAGCTTTGCAGAAATCAGTATAAAATAGAAGCTTTCTGTGAGCTCTAAGCCAAACCTGCTAGGGAATTGTGTCAGAGATGTCTCTAAACTGGCTTCCTAGAATTTTATTGAAAAACCGACTTTTCCCTTTCAATCTCCATTTCATAATTACTGCCGTATATTTGATTCAAAAATATTTTTTAAGATATTTTGTAAAGAAAAAGGTATTTTACAAAATTGTATCTATATTAATGGTCAGTGAAATGCTTTTCTGACTCCAGGATGTAATTTTCATGGGGGGGGGGGGGGGGGGAGGAAAGAAAAGCATATTCCTGAACTGCTTTATCAAAAAACTAGAACAAATGCTAGTGAGAAAATCTCAAAAATAGTTCCAAATTGCTCTTCTCAGGCACGCTCCAGCAATTTCTCCAGGTCCCATTACAGCAGCAGTCACAAAAAACACTCCGCAGGGATTTGGCGTTGCAAACAGACAAAAGCAGCTGAACTGGGTGTCATGTGAAGGATATGAGTCCAATGTGTGGCTGAGTCACGAGGTTCAGAAAGGACACCCTTGCTTTCTAAACTCCTCAGATTGAAGCCTAAATGTGGCTAGGTCCAGTCTTAGTCCAAGACCTGGTCAACAGTTTATGTCTAAAGGATTATATATATGATTATATATATATAGCCACCTGCCAGAGTCAATGTTTGCATGTCGGACCCCTGAAAGACTTTCACTGACACAGTTTCTCAAAGTTGAAATTAACAGAAAGTGTATTAAAGCTGCAGATACAGAGTTCAGGATTGCCATTGATAAATGCACTTACTGCAATAGCGCTAATAAATTACTAATTATACTTAAACGCTAGCAAAATACTATCCCAGGTATTGTCACCAAAAAGGTGAAATAGCACTAAGAATGCATCATCCCTGTCTTGGATGGAGGAGAAGGAGCACAGCCCATCAACTGCCTCTTCAGGGCCTTTAGTTTCTTCTCTTCCCCCTCCAGGAGTAGCTTCCTCAATACCCTTTTTAGCCCAATCTTAGCACTTCCCTCACAGGGATGACATTTAAAATTGTTTGGATGGAGAGTTGGGTACTATACTTCTCCATGTTTAGCATGTACTGCTTTTTGCTTATTAGCATATTTAGGGGTGTCAATTTTAATCATAGAATCCTAGAATGTGTTAGGTTGGAGGGGACTTTTAAAGGTCATCTAGTCCAACCCCCCTGCAGCGAGCAAGGACATATTCACTAGATCAGGTTTTCAGCCCCCCCATCAAGCCTGACCTCGAATATCTCCAGGGATGAATATTAATTTTGCAGTTAAAGGAGCAAATGTTCTCACTCCGGGCACTCTAGCCTTGAAAGTTCTGTGCAGAAACCATCTATCTGTTTATTCCATGCTCTCTAGCCAAAACAGGGCCATCTTGTCAGCACAGGACTTCCTCCTTCATCTGCTTCTCACACCAACATTGCAGATCTCTATCCACAACATTTGCTAAGAGATAAGCAGGCATCTGTTTCTAACCTCTTGCAATTCCCACATCATCCACTCTGCGACTGTAGTAATTAAATTCAAAACCCAAATCATGTTTAAAGTCCATTTTGGAGGTATCCCTTAGCCTTACGTTTGCAGTTTCTTCCTCTTTACTCAGTCCTAGCTCAAATTCAGTCCACCCAGACACTGTGTGTACTGATGAATTAATACCTCGGTCAGTAGGGATTTGATGCAAGCTAAAAATACACAAACCAAAACAATCACAATGGTTATTATCAATGTGAATTACAATAAAGAAGCAAACCATCCTGATAGTGAGAATCCTGAACGATATAAAAGTTTGTTCAATCCTAACTCCACACAACCTCTGAGGCCCCTACTTGCTTGTGCTACATGCTTCATGTGGTCTAATTGTTCAGTAAGGTTTTGTGTTACGTTTGCTAAGTGAATACAGTGTCATTGGTTAAGTTCAAGTGTCCACACACTCCATTTTCATGCAACAGCAACATAGCTAACATCAGACTGTTCTGTCATGACATTTTCAATGCAACCTATAGTTGCATATTCAGTTCTTCCAACACCACGCATGTTGCATCAGCCAATACTTCAGTCTGTCTGGTGGTATATATATATATATATATATGTATATATATATATGTATATATATATGTATATCATCATTTGATTCTGCAGTGCTGTTACTTGAGGTAAGAAAATTGATTGCAGAACCCATCCAACCACAGCTTCCATTGTTGGATGTTGCCAGGGGTCTTTCAAGTTGTCATTTGACATCTCGTACCATACAATAGCTCTGGTACGAGAGGTTGCTTCCTCCAGTGGGGGCAGGTGTTAACAGTACCAGTGTCTGTTGATGGCTCTCCACAGGTAAGACTGTGGTCCAATTTCATTCACTACTAACCCACACAGTTTGTCCTGTAGAGGGTATATTGAGTTTTTAACAAATTGTATCATAATGGGTGTCATTGTTAGATGCAACCAAGTGCCATTGATTGAAGTGTATTTACAATAGTTACAACCTAATCAGAGGGCGTCAGCTGTTTGGCCAAATCTCTGTATTTTGACTTCTTGATTACTGCAATTATAAGCTTCAGTATAATTCAAAATACAGCATTTTGGACTATCTAAACAAGAAATATTGAAGAGTACATATTGAATACCAATATCTATGGGATTGTCTGGCAATCCAATGGCTCCATTCCAATCAACGCACCAGTCAAATAGTCTGCATTTAATCCCAATCACTATGTTGGGGTGTCTACACACCTATGCATCTCCCATGGTGTGTTGGTGCACTGGTCCCCAGAGGGATAATACATTGCCAGAGTTGTTTTACCACCAATCTCAAACTTTAGCGGTGCTTTAGTAATACTGCAGTTATCTATAGTTCCATGTGCCTTACAGGTCCACTCTAGGACGTATTTCCTTTTCTCATTGTGCCATGTTAGATTGGTAGGATTCTGTGTTTCCCACATAGCCTTCCGAGTTTGGTTCACACCCATGGACAGTAGTCTCCAGGTAACTGCTCTGTGGGGGGTTGACCCTGGCTGGAGGCCAAAATGCCCACCAAAGCCACTGCCCCACTCAGCTGTACAGAGGAGAAAATACATTAATGAAAGGCTTGCAAGTCAAGGACAGGAAGAGATCATTCAGCAGTTAACATCAAAGGCAAACAGACTCAACACAAAATAAAATGCATCTAATTTATTATCCAATCAAAACAGAGCAGGGCAATGAGAAATAAAACCAAATCTTAAAACACCTCCCCCCTCAACTTCATTCCTGATTTCTCTGTCTCCTCACCCTAAGTGGGAGGGGGACACAGGGGTTTCAGTCAGTACACCTGTCCCTGCTGCTCCTTCCTCCGCACGGGTAGTACTCTTTACACTCTGCCCCTGCTCCAGCAGGCAGTCCCTCTCACAGGAGGCAATCCTCCACCAATTTCTTCAATGTCAGTCCTTCCCACAGGGCTTCAGTTCTTCACAAACTGCCCCAGCATGGCTTCCATGGGGTGCAGACCTTCTGGAATAGACTGCTCCAGCACAGTCCCTCACAGGGTTGCAAGTCTTCCCCAGCACACCTGCTCTGGCACGGGCCACTCTCTCCATGGGCTGCAGATCCTGCCAGGAGCTCGATCCACACAGGCTGCAGGGGTATCTCTTTCCAATGCCTGCAGCTCCACCTCCACCCGCCTCCTTCACTGACCTTGGTGTATGGAGATTCTTACATCCTCTCACTCCTTTCTCTGGCTGCAAAAAGCAGCCATTTGAAGGGTTGGGTTGGTTTTTTTTCCTTCTTAAACATGTTATCCCAGGGGAACTACTACTGTTGCTGACTGGCTCAGGCTTGGTCAGCAGAGGGTCCATCCTTGACCTAGTTGGTATTTACAGGGGAAGCTTCTAGCAGTTTCTCACAGAAGCCACCCCTGCAGGTCCCCCCTCACCATGCAAACCCAAAACATTGTTGAAGATGCAGAGTGAGGAAAAAATAGGCATTTGCTTTTGGCATTGCAGTTGTGTTAGGAATACAAGAAGCTTTCCTCTTTGGACAACCATTGCCACTCCATCTATTGTTTAATTGATAGATGGCATGGGACAGTCACAGATGCCACCCAGCTTTATGGGTCTTAGCAAATCACTTGACCAGTCCATTTGTTTGCTCAACAATACCACTGGCTTGGGGGTATCAAATACTGAATCCCTTTTTCCTTTACCTATTTTTGTCCTGAAGTAGCATCATAAAGAAAATATCTTTAACATCTAAAGTTGCCATCCATGCGTGTGATAGGTTACTAATTCTGCAGTGTTTGGTACAGCTGCCATGAAAGGTGCAGTACTGGTGTTCAACCACCTGTAAGCTGCCTCTGTCCGTTTGGCTTGTTTACCAGACAGACATAAAAGGGGAAGTGTATGCAAGTGATAATATTTGTTTTTTCCAAATCTGTTACTACCCTGTCAGTGCTCAAATGCATGGCTGCTGGCAGGGATTACAGAATCACTGATTCAGAGAATCATAGAACGTCCCGAGTTGTAAGGGACCCATAAGATTCATCAGGTCCAACTCCTGGCCAGACAAGTCAGAGCATGTGACTGAGCCCATCTTCCAGATGCTTCTTAAACTCAGTCAAGCTCAGTGCTGTGACCACCTACCTGGGGAGCCTGTTCCAGTGCCTAAGCAGCCTCTCAGTAATGAACCTGTGCTTAATGTCCAGCCCAAACCTCCCCTGTTGCCTTCCCTCATGCTCTATCATTGGTCTCCAAAGAGAGGAGATCGGCACCTGCCCCTTCACTCCCCCTCATCAGGAAGCCACCAACCGTGATGAGGTCTCCCCTCAGCCTCCTTTTCTCCAGGTTGAATAAACCAAGGGACTAAAGCCTCTCTTCATAGGACTTCCCCTCCAGTCCCTTCACCATCCTCATTGCCCTCCTCTGGACACTCTCCAATAGTTTAATGTCAAAAACTGCACAGAGTACTCAAGCTGAGTTCACGTCAGTGCAGTGTAGAGCAGGACAGTCACATCCCTGGACCAGCTGGCAATGCATGATGCACCCCAGGATACAGTTGGCCCTCCAGGCTGCCTGGGCACACTGCTGGTTCATGTTTCACTTACTGTCGACCAAGATCCCCTAACCCCTCTCAGCATGGCTGGCCTCCAGTGTCTGTTCCCCCAGTCTATATGTGCAGCCAGGGTTTCCCCTGCCCAGCTGCAGAATCTGGCACTTGCCCTTGTTAAACTTCATGCTGTTGGTGACTGCCCAGCTTTCTGATCTGTCCAGGTCTCTCTGTAAAGCTTCACCACCCTCAACAGAGTCAACAGCTCCTCCCAGTTTGGTGTCATCTGCAAATTTACTTAAGACACCCTCTAGTCCTGAGTGCAGGCTGTTTATGAAAATGTTACGAAGAACTGGACCTAAGATGGAACCCTGGGGAATCCCACTAGTGACTGGCCACCAGCCAGATGTAACCCCATTCACTATGACTCTCTGGGCCCAACCCAAAAGTCAATTGCCCACCCAATGGATTGTGGCTTTGTCTAGTTGCATGGAGGACATTCTGTCCAGCCAGACACTGTAAGACACAGTATCTAAAGCCTTGCCGAAATCCAAAACAAGAACACCAACTGGTTTCCTTTGGTCAACCAGATGGTAACCTTGTCATAAAAGGAAATCAGATTGGATAGACAGGACCACCCCGGTCTCATAGCAGGTAGAAGAGACCTCTGGAGATCGCCGAGTCCACCCCCACTGCCAGAGCAGGATCACCTACAGGAGACTGTACAGGATTTTGTCCAGGTGGGTTTTGAGTGTTTCCAGGGATGGAGTCTCTGCAACCTCTCTGGGCAGCTCTGCCACCTTCAAGGTAAAGAAGTTCTTCCTCATGTTTAGGTGGAACTTCCTATATTCAGGTTGTGCCCATTGCATCTTGTCCTGTGACTGGGCACCACTGACCTCATCCTCCTGACACCCATCCCTCAAGTATTTATAAGCACTTCTAAGATACTTTTTCTTCAACTTGGCCAACTCAGCAGGACACCAGGGAATGGTACATCCAGTAGTATTAATATTGTCATCCCGCTCATCTGTGATTTCAGTTTCAACTAACAGACATGCAGGCACAGATCCTGGGGTAAAATCAGAATCTGATGCCAATTCATCATTGTCATTATCATTCCAAATATCTCCATCCCACATCTCAGGCTAGCTGACACTGAGGATGACATTTCATTTAGTAAGAAACTTAGTAACCTTTCCTGTAGCTGTTTTTCTTGTCTTCCACATGAGGATAACACCAACTTAAGTTCCCTAATCTCCTTACTCAAATTTTGATTGTCTGTTATGAGAAAATGTACTTGTGTTCCTGTTGTGGTTTTGTGTGTCTGGGTTCTGGTGGAGAAGAGGGGGCTGCAGGGGTGGCTTCTTCAAGAACCAGCCAGAAGCTCTATGCAGGCCTGAGAGAGTGAACACCAGCCGGCTCAAGGCTGGAGTCGTTGACCAAGGCCGAGCCCATCAGCGATGGTCACAGCAGAATCACATTTAGGAGAAAAAAAAAAAAGCAAGCAGCTGCATTTTGCCACCAGAGAAAGGAATGAGAAGATGTAAGGAGCAGTGCAGACACCAAGGCCAGTGAAGGGAGAGGAGGAGGCACCCTAGGTGCCGGAGTGCAAGATGTCCGTGCAGCCCATGAAGAAACCCATGGTGGAGCAGGTGTCCCCCCACAGCCCATGGAAAAGGCCAAGACCCCACCTGCAGCCCATGGAGAGGCCCCACACTTTGGAGCTGGGGGGAAAACGTACAGAAGACACTGTCACTCACATTGAAGCAAACCTCTGGCAGAACCTGCAGTCTGTGGAGAGAGGCAGAGAGACAAAGAGAGACCCACACTGGAGCAGGTTTGCTGGTGGGGTGAAGGGGGCTTGTGACTCCATGGGAGATCAGGCTGGAGCAGTCTGGGCCTGAGAGACATTCTATGATTGTATGACTCACCCCACAGCAGTGACCCACGCTGGGGCAGCTGGTGAAGAGCTGAAGCCCTGTGGGAAAGGACTCAGGTTGGAGAAATTTGTGGAGGACTGTGTCCCATGGGTGGGATCCCACGGTGCAGCAGGGGAAGGGTGTGTGGAATGCCCCACACATGCACTAAGAAGGAAAACAACTCATGAGGAACTGACCAAAATCCTCATTCCTCCTCTCCCCCCCTTCCAGGAGAAAGGAAAGAAATAATTAATATAGTCTGAGAAGGGAGGGGTGGGGGGAAATGTTTTAAGATATGGTGGTACTTCTCATTATCCTACTCTGGTTTCATAGTGTGTGAGTGTGTGTAATAAATTCGATGGGGTGTTTTTTTCATTCTCTGTTGAGTCATTTTTGCCTGTGATGCTGATTGCGGAATGATCTCTCCCTGTTCTTATCTCTGCTCCTAAGCCTCTCTTCTCTATCCAGCAGAAAAGAGGAGTGACAGAGTGACTTTGTGGGCATTCAGGGTCAAATCACCACAGTTCTAAATTTCTCAGTTTTGTTTTTCTTAAGTAAGGATAGTTTTATTTTCTCCTTCTCTGACTCTGGAAAAGTCAGTGAGGTTTTCAATACTTAATTTTCTGACTTTAACAAAGCATATTCTACATCTGCATTTCATTCAGGGGAAGGAGAAGCTCTAATTTCTTTTTGTGCACAAGATAAGCAAGTCCCCAAACTGAAAAGCTGTCTGTTTATTCTGCACTCTCCAGCCAAAACAGGGTCATCTTGCCACCATCAGACTCCCTCCTTCAGTTGCTTCTTACACCAACACTGGCGGTCATCATCCACAGTATCTGTATATGAGATAAGTGGACACCTGTGGTTTTAATCTCTTAGGTGCAATTCACACACTAGGTCACATTTACCAGGTGCTTTTTTAATCACTGAAGTCCCACATTCAACTTCTCACAATTGCAAGAGTTTATTTACATAAAACCAGCAAACAGTACCTTCATCAGTGGTACACATGAGGCTGTGCCATTCATAAACATTCATAAACAACTGTGAGGTAGAGAAGGTGACATGGTTGCTTGAGAACAAGTAGCACATTAATTAAAGATGCTCTCAGGGGAAAAAACCTGAACTGAGCAGCCTTTGCCTCTGCTGATCAGGAGTCCCTGGGGCAAAGCCATATGAAGTATATTTAATATGCCTGGGAACCCATAAACAAACAAGAGGGTCAGGGTGGGGAGTGGGATTGCTGTGTCCTTTGCATGTAGGTTTATCTGAGTTGATAGGTAATAAATTATTTTGGGAATGCTTATCTGTTGAAAATTATTTTGATTCTGGAGCAATGTTTCTCTAGAGACAAATTTTGTTGTGCAAGGAGAATGATTTTTTTTCTTAAAAGCAGCAGTGCCAAAAATACACTTCCACAGATGCTTTAAAGCCAAAGACAGGAAAGTTTATTGACTAAAGACTGGATGTGTCTGAAATGGAAATGTACTTTGTACTGAACTCTTTCCAGTGGTGGTTGTGGTATCTATCAGTGCTGGGATCTTGGGGAAATACTGGGTAGCATGGTACAACACTCTATGTACATATTACAAGGACTAGTGCACAGCAGTCAGATTTACAAACAAAAAAAATATTCACAAAGAGTAATCCACCACTGAACTGGAGCCTAACCAAGACAAACTGTAACTTTCTTATCCCCAGCCCACTGCACATCAGGGAAAGCCAGCAATAAACATATGACAATTTGGAGTAGCTTCCTGTTTAGAACTCATTTAGATTGAGAAATGCTGTCTGTCCATCCAGGTGAGTAGGAATTACCTTGAGTCATTAGCATGAGACAGCAATGTCCCTAATTTCCCCTCTCCAATTCGTTCTCAAACCCTATTCTCCATTCTCTTGGATATTCATTCTCAAACACTGTTGTTCTCCATGCTCTTGGAGAAAGATCTGCTACAAATTCACTATCCACTGTGAATGCAACAGCATGGCCTACTATGTAAGGAATTATATCTGTAAATCCCATTCAGTAAAGCCATACCACTGAGCACATGATCAGTCCCTGAAGAGAGAGGGAGAGCATTAAATTCAAACTCAAAATGCATTCAAGCTGAATGACAAGCATTGGTGGTGGAAGAGGGAAGAAATGTTGGAATAAAAGGCAGCTGAGTGTGTCCATTCCTAGGGTACAGGAACTGTTCCAAATATTCCCTTGAAGTTTCAGTTGGCATAAAAGGCCCTCTCACCACAACTGGAATATAAAAGAATTTTTTCTTTTGTTGTTATCTATTCCACGTTTAATAAAACTTCATTCAGCCATGGTGTGACTTAACTTCCCTGTGTCTCAGTTCTGACAGTAGTATGGCAAAAATACCATTCTATCAGCATCAAGCAGAAGACAGTGAAGCAGCATTAAAACTTCAGAACAAATCAATAAGGGTGTCTAGTTGGTTGTGTTTAAGTTGAGAAGCACCAGGACTTACCCTGCATCCAATGAGACTCGTATAATCATTGGCTTAATGTCAGTGACGTGAGTAAAACAAACTGGTGGAGGGCCAAAAAATACTATGGGACCCCAACTATGTTGTGTGTCAGGACTGCAAAACTGAAAACATAAAAATTTTCCAAGGACTGTGAGTGCAGGATGAGATTGCTAGCATGTCTGCTAGTAACCTTGACCAAGTACTTCCCAAAAGGGTGGGTTGTACATTTTTCACCCCATGGCTGCTGGAAAAGTAAATTTTCTTTATACAGTAGCAAAATCTAAATTTGCCAGAGTAGGAAAACTGCAGGCTCTGGAAGGAAGAAAATGGGTTTCTGGAAACTAGTGGGTGGACCGAGTCAGTAATGCTTTAACAATTGAAGATGGGTAGATAGTAGTGCAGGTTTGGGGGCTTTTAGAAGTGAGGCGTTTCAAATAGAGTAAGGAACTGGAAAGTTCAGTGGGATACTAAAGGACTGGGAATGGACTTCTGTCTACACTCCTTCATGAGCTGTCACCTTCTTCAATCCCATATGTCCCCACCTCAGACCTAGCTGCTCCCTGCAGGACACCAAAAATCTTCGTTTGGCCTGTGTCATCCCTTCTCCCACCACCTCTGAGACCTGCTCAGCCACTGTAGGCCAGTGCCACATGAACAACTCATGAGGGTGTTAAAGATATAATAATTAAACATTGCCAGCCAAGTACTGCTTATGAAGACACTTAAAATCCTTTTACTGTCATGGATGTGAGCTACAAACTCAAGGCCTCAGGAAAGCAGGCTTCTGATTCCCAAATCTCATAGTCAAAATCACAGGGAAGGAGAAGAAGCTACCCTGTTTCTCCACACATGCACAGCATTACACGTGGAGCAACAGAGCAATCACAGCATGCCCACTGACTAACACCAGTGTCTGCACAATTTCTTCCATGTCTCAAAATGCAGTGGGGAAGCCAAGATTTACCTGGACTAAACATCACCCTTTAGAGCTCAGACAAGCAGAGGCTGGAGATGAACAAAAAGAAAGCAGTTAAATAAAATACTTGCAGTCTTCAGCAATGCAGAGAGGGTGCACAGAGGAGACAGAAAAGAGCAGGGCAAGGGATCTCCCCCAAAAGCAGGGGTGAGAGGAAACAGTGGGGGATACACCCCCCCTTGCCCAGCACAAACACAAACACTGGGGCCCAGCTGGAGCAGCAAAACAGACCCTCTGAGTATACTGAATATGCCCTGCATGCAGAAACAGGGTACTTCATTGTGGGCACAGAAACAGGGTACTTCATTGCATGAGACCAGGGAGCATTTGTTTTCAGTGCTTTGTTTCCTGCCACATAACCTACATCAGCTTTGATGTCACTGTGCCCAGCACTGCGCCATTACGGGGTCCAGCCTGAGACTGACATCAGGGGTTTAGGCTACTAACTGCACTTCTGCTTCAGTGAATTCCTCCTGCAGGCTAAGGTCTTCAAGATTCACTTCGAGCCACACCAGTCTTTGTCTCTTACAGAATCACAGCATATCCTGAGTGAGAAGTGACCCACACAGATCATCGAGTCCAGCTCCTGGCTCCACACAGGGCCAGCCAAGTCAGGTGTACAGTTGTTCAAGACTGAAGAGCACCATTAGAAAATCACAGGGAAATGTTATATATTCGCACCTTCCCTTTTTAAGGTAAACAGCAGTTCTTTTCATGCACGCAAAAAGTATTCACATATGTTTAAAGAACAAATAGGAGCTCAGAAAGTAATGTGCAAAAGCAAAGAAAATTCTGGAACAATAAGCATTTTCACAGATTACCAATGGCAAAGAGCCAATTTACATTTACAGTATTTGTCTGTAAAGAGGTGAAGAAGTAGCAAAGGCAGAATAAATAAATAACAGAACATTTCAGAGGAATGAAAACCACCTTTCTTTGTTCAAGTAGTTCGCCAAGGCCAATCCCACATTTTGTATTCTGGAAGACATGCTCAGCTGTTTAAAGCAGCAGTTTTTCCTGAGAAAATATCTGAAACACTTATTTTTTGATCATAATCTAAAATTTTTGGCTGGATGCTTCAGCTGGAAGAGAAAGAGCAGTGTCCTTCATGCTAAAGTGCATGATGCTGATCTAAGATGCTGTTGTTTATGGGGTGGCACAGTATGCTTATGACATCTGTGGCCTGTAAGTTGAAGGCCTATTTCAGAACAGGTTATTTCCTCTCTACTCTCCCAAGAGGAATGTTAAGAAGAGAATTTTGTGGTTATCAAAATTTGTATCCTGCAAATTCTTGTACCTACTTTCCTAGTAAGTTCCACAGAAACCTATTTAGCTTTAAATTGTGATGTATTATTCAAAGAAAAGGTATCGTATGTTCTTTCCCTTGACCTTAATGTCTTCAGTAGAACAGAGAATAGATACTTCATCAAAAATTTGCTTCTCGTGAAATTGAACTAATAAATCAATTATTTGTAAATGTGTACCACTACCTCCTTGTAATGAGTAATCTGTCATGAATTTTGCAGTACCAAGCTCTCTCATTTGCCATTTGCTCAAGTGCACTGAAAGGGATTGTGACCATTCTTTTTAACAAGAATTAATGGTAATACGTTTCCTTTATATTCTGATACTATTTTCCTGTACTGTATATATTCTATACTAGTAAATGATGCAGAGAGAAAAATTTGTATTTCTAACAAGACAAATTTTCCTATTTCTTGCCTGTTGGGGAATATGAGAAGGCAGTTCTCTCTCACCCAGGAGTAGCTACCTAAGCACTCATGAAGAATTTGTAGAGGCAGTTCAAGGAAGATGGTACAGGTCTTTTGTTTCATTCATTCAATTTAATTTGCTTTTCTGATAAATACTACGATTTTCCTAGAGTTACTTCACGCCCTGATTTCCTGGTCAGCTATGCCTTCTGCAGGCTTTTTGTCCCACTGAGTGAGAGTGCAAAACTAGCACTTATTAGAATAATAAATACATAATTGAATGTGTTTTCAGTGGTTGCTAGGCACCTAAATACCTCTGGATATTCAAACTGCTAACTAAATCTGACACAAGTCTTTGACTATGCACATGCTGCACGATGAGAGTGGTGCAGAAATCTGCTCTGTGCATGGGTAGCTGTGCGAGGTTGCCAGAACAGGGCCAGATGTGAAAAAAGCTGTGCTTAACAGGCGTGGTGATGGAGTCAACAGACTCTGCAGAGAGGATGTGTGAACACAGGTATGCTGCTTCTAGGTAACCGGGTCTGTACAACCGCAAGACCTTTTTCATCCTATCTGTGGCTCTGATGTCATGAAAGCAATCAGATCTGCAGTAAAACAAGCTGCAGGGAGTTTGTTTTTCCCATGTAGATACTCTCCCTACAGACGCTGAGGAATATATGCCCCAAGGGCTGAAATCTTGATCCTGAAAACCTAGGATCCACTGATCCCCGATGCTGGGCACACTTATGTTTGACTCCAAATGCCCCAGGCATCGAGTGCATCTGAGGAGAAAAACTGCTCTGACCAGCTCTTTATCTCCTGCTCAACGAAGGACCAAATGTGCAAACAGACAGCCTGTAAGTCTTACAGGTAAGCCTTAAACACACCTCCTGCATAGCTGCCAACAGGGCCTCCTCAGAAAATAGAGTGAGGTTTTACAGGAGAAAAATTTAAGAAGAGACGATGTGATTCTGATCTCCTTATTGATCTGGTAACTAATGGGGCCATATATGCCCAGTTAATAGATCCACAGTTAATCTGGCACTTTTGCTAAAGAAGGCCATCATTTCAGAAATAGCAGGAGAGAGCCACATCAAAACGTCCTAGCAAGTGTCAGATGCAGAGGGAAGCTGCTCCGGGGCCGGGGCCGGGGTCGGAGCCGTCCCGCAGGCAGCGTGGATCCCGGCGCTCGGGAGTTGCCTCAGGCTGCCAAGTGCCGGGCCCCGGGCGAGCGGAAGGACCCGCGGAGGATCTGGGAGCTCCAGCGGGCCCGCTGACGAGGCCCGTGCGTTGTCTCAGCAACAGCGGCCACCCCCACGCTTGCGCTGGGCCGGCGGGGGGAAGCGCGGAGGCCGGGCGTAGTGCACGCTGCCAGCGTGAGTCCCGCAGGCTCGGCTGCGGCAAGCCGTGGGGTGAGACGCCAAGGGTGGAGTTACGTGGGGCTAGTGAGGGCGCCGCGTTGCTCTGTTGCAACGCGCAGCACACGTGAACTCTTACGGAGGTGAGACAGGGGCTTCTGAGGTACGAGGAGCCCCAGGGTTACACCGGCATAGGAATTCCACACACTCAGAGGGGTTGCACCCACTCCAGACTGGAAGCCAGCTTCCTGGAGGGAGGGTAATGTCAGTGCTCCGCATTGGAAGGCAGGTCGCATGGGGAATAAAAGAGGGGTCTGGGACATGCTCACGCCTGCAGGACTGCGATCGTGTTGGTGCCATGGAGAAGCGTGTTGGGATGGAAGGATACAGGCTCTGGACACGCAAGGAAGACGAGGAGGGGGCATGACTCTCCGTGCCAGTGACCAGCTGGAGTACGTGGAGCTCCACCTGGGGATCACAGAATCACAGAATCTTAGGGGTTGGAAGGGACCTCAAGAGATCTTCGGGTCCAACCCCCCTGCCAAAGCAGGCTCCCTATCTCATATTACATAGATAGGCGTCCAGACGAGACTTGAATATCTCCAGAGAAGGAGACTCCACCACCTCCCTGGATGGATGAGGACTGACATCCTATGGGTCAGGATTAAAGGGGAGGCAAAGCCAGGGGATGCTATATTGGGAGTCTACTACAGACCATCAGACGAGCAAGACTGATTGGATGAGAGTCTCTGTAGACAGATAGGAATGGCGTCACACTGGCAAACACTGGCTTTTATGGAGGACTTAAGTCATCCCAGTAATTATTAAACAACACAGCAGGGCATAAGCAAATTCAGGAGATATTTGGAATGTGTTCATAACTTCCAAGTGACAGAGGGAGCCAACGAGGAGAGGTGCCATGCTGGAGCTAGTTCTCACCAACCACAGAGGAGTTGGTGGGTAATGTGAAGCTCAAGGGCAGCCTTGGAGTTCAAGATCCTCAGAGCAGCAAGGAGTGTGCACAGCAAGCTCACTGTCATGGACTATGGGAGAGCTGACTTTGGCCTCTTCAGGGACCTATTTGGTAGAGTGTTAAGGGATGAAGTCCTGGAGGAAAGAGGGACCCAAGACAGCTGGTTCATATTCAAGGATCACCTCCTCCAACCTCAAGAGTGATGAATCCCAACAAAGTAAGGCAAAAATGCCGGGAGGCCTGCCTGGATGAACAAGGAACTTCTGGGCAAACTCAAATACAAACACAAAAAGGAAGCCTACAGAGCCTGGGAGCAAGGGCAGGTAGCCTGGGAGGAATTCTCCAAGCAGCCAAGGATCAGGTTAGGAAAGCTATAGCCCTGATAGAAGTAAATCCAACCAAGGAAGTCAAAGGCAACAAGAAAAGCTTCTACAGGTACATCAGTGATAAAAGGAAGATGAGGGAAAATGTGGGCCCACTCTAGAATGGTACAGGAAATCTGGATGCTTGGGATATGGAGAAGGCTGAGGTACTCAACATTTTTTGCCTCAGTTTTCACTGGCAAGCATTCAAGCCATACCATCCACGTCCCAAAAGGCCAAGGCAGGGACTGGACAAATGAACTGCTCACTGCAGAAGACCAGGTTCAGGATCATATAAGGAACCTGAAGGTGCACACATCCATGTGACCTGATGAGATGTATCTGTGGGTCCTGAGGGAGCCGATGGATGAAATTGATAAACCACTCTTCATCATATTTGAAAAGTTGTGGCTGCCCCCTCCCTGGCAGTGTTCAAGGCCAGATTGGATGGGTATTTGGGCAACCTGGCCTAGTAGAGGGTGTCCCTGCCCATGGTAGGGAAACTGGAACTAGTTGATATTTAAGGTCCCTTCCAACCTTTAGATACTTTATTTGGAAAGAGGTCTCCCATTTTTTGACCAAGTGTTTTAACTATAGGGCTATTGTGTAAATATTGAGTAGTGCTTTCCCACGCTGTTCTACAAAGAAGCAGTGACCTCTACTCAGTTGATTAAAATCATTGGTAGAGGTGGTCATGCATAGGAGGAGGCTCAGTACTCTGAATCCCAAGATGACAAATGTGAACCAGCTTCAGGGAGCTTCAAACTACCCTTCCCACCTCCACTTCAGTGAATCCCTAAGGACATTTGTGGACTCTGAGAACCCCTTTCTGAGGTACCCAGCTTTGCCCATGAGTCACCTACTTCAGAACCCAGATCCGTTTGGTTTTTTTCTTTCTTACCCCCAGTAGCCCTGTACTACACTGATTATTCAGTAAGTAAACCCACAAAGACTCTGTTAATTTAAGTTACAACTGTGCCACAGTAGTGAGATCAGAAGCAATCACAGACAGCATCTGTCTCTGGCAACAGTCAGAAGAAGGTGCTTGTGCAGAAAGAGCAGAAGCAAAGTGCATCTGGGTCTTCTGCCCCATAGTCTCCCAGACCACAGGACTGTGTGGCTTGGGTTATTTATTGAAATAGAGCTTTTTTCTATGTATTTACTAACCTTTAGTGGATTCCCCTTCATGAGTCTGTCCAGCACTCCATCAGTAAGGGTGCCATATAATACAAACTAAATCGCTGTATGGCTAGTGAAGTGCATTCCCATAAAGAGTTCGGAGAGCCCTGCTCTTCCAGTCTGACACAATTATGAGCATGTGTTATGGCACACCAGTCGAGTCTCCTAACTGGGCCAAACAAAGTCTATGAAATGGGTATATCTATTATGGTTGGACTCAAATGATCTAAAAGATCTTTCTTTTCCAAACTAGCAATTCTGTGAAATCTGAGGTAAATTTCTCATACACTCATTATACTTTTTGCATAAAATGTTTAAGCTTTAGAAGTCTGTCAGAGGTCTGATAAAACCCAAGTGTGTAAGTTCAGGAGACTGTTTCACAAGAGGACTTCTGTTGCTCTTTTCACCTGAAAACTGCAAAGTCATTTATTGCATTTGGTGGCATATTTGCTCCTTTTAGATTGCAGTAATCTAGGGGATTAGCTATGCATAAAGAATAAAATCTGGAATAATTAGGTTGATATGTTGGTCTATATTCCCTGACAAAAGTAATCTTTGACTTTCTCTTGAATTTTCTTAAACTTTTTTCTTTCACACTATAACTCAAGTAAATTTCAGCTGAATGCTTCCGTCCTTTCTGAGTTAACTATGTTTATACAGTTTCATGTACCAGATTTGTAAAAATAAAGATAGGTCTCAAACTAGAATTCACTTTTCATGGTGCAGTATAGTATGGACACAAAATTCTAGAACTTAAACTAACTGTAAACTGTAGACAGAGTACAAAAAGGGGTATTTGTTTCAGAGAAGTGTTATTATCTTTGACTTTCTTCTGGTACAAACCTTCACACTGAACACCCAAGACATCACCCATGTTGGTAAAACATCACTAGGGGTGCCAAAGTAAGTAAGAATGAAGTATGCTCTTAAAAATTAGCTGACTTGCTCTGGAAAAATATATATTAAATCCTCTAAATCAAATCATAGTAACTCTCATGTATTTAAGTGGGGTTTTGGTCAAAATTAAACCTTCAAATTCCAGGTTTTTAAATGATGCTTTCTTAGCAAACCAGCAGCATAGCACAATAGCATCATTCATATGTGTCTTGTACATTTAGCTTAGGCTTCATATGCAATTGCCTTATTAAATTACCTGGTGTACTCTGATATTTTGCTTAGCTTTGCTGTCGTAGAGAATCGATGCAGCTGTTCCTTCAGTCTCAAAAATTGTCTTTTTTTTTTTTTTCTTTTTTAATCTTTGCTGTCTGCAAGCCTGGTGAATGATACGGAACAGTTCAAACATTCAGACCAAGGTTTAAAGAAACAAGCGCCTGAAAATTAGGCCTACATTTTCATCTACATTCTGGGCCTCACTTTTCAGATGTCCAAGAGCAAAGGCATTTTTGATTAGGTCTTTTATGATTTAAAAAAAAAAATAAATTAAAAATATAGGAAACTAATGGCTTCAGTGAAATTACATTGTTTTCTTCCTCAAAGTAATAAAAAACTTTTTTTTTCTCAAATATAAAAAGAATTATTATAGAAAAATAGTAGCTATACTTTAAAAAAATAGATTCTACAGTATCTAATAAGGACTTGAATCTATTTTCCATTTTGTTAGATTAATGCACATAGGAGCTTTGAACAGATTTGCAACAGAAGCCATGAAGTTGTCTAGCAACATCGATGAATTTGGCTAGCAGAGGCAGGGTATAGGCACGAGAGTGACCTGCTGTCAGGTAACAAAGTTATAGTTGAACATCACTTCCATTACTGCAGAAGGCCTCTGTGGTGCCTGCCTTAGCACCTGCAATACCTCACATTTCCCACTACGTTACCACTCAGTTTGTTGTCCCCTGTGCACGTGCGGGTTGGAAATACCTGGTGGTACTATTTGTCCTTGCCTGGCTCCACTAAGCCAGGACTGTGACCCATTTGCAGTACCACTGCCAGCATAGTAATGATTCTCATGGGTGGAAGGGGAACGCTTCTGACACACCTTTTACAAAATTGTGCGTTTTTCAGCCCGCAGTTGCTAGGCTGAAGTATTTTATTTTCCACCGTGATCCATACTAGCAAGCACAAATTACTTTGTACATTTATCTGAATCCCTGGCTGACCAGACGAGCAGCCTGAACCAATCCCTGGTTGAGCAGACTGACAGCAGAACAGCCTGTCAGTCATATGCCTCTTTCTGTGACTCATTTTGATCATATGCTGCACGGCTTACATGCTACACGATTTGTAGGCAGTATTTTACTACAGCATGTATTTGGCACACTGAGATACTCCTAAAACAATCGCTGTTGTTGGCAGCCAGGCACATGTGCAAACTTCCCTCCTTCCCTGATGTGGTGGCCAAAATGTTGGAGAACAGATGTCCCATGCGGGGCTATCCTGGCTGCCCATAAAAGGCACCTCTTGGCCTGGTGTTTGCCCCCTACATGGAAGAGCATGACGTGTGTGGATGATATCTGAACACACAGAAAGCCAGTTAATGCCACTATTATCCCAACAGATGGGCATAGCTCCGAGCTGGTCAGAGGCTGATCAGTGACATGGTTGCCAGCAGTAATATGTCCAACTGGGAGAGTCAAAAGGGTCTGTCAGTTCTGAGCTTTCATGCTCCCAGTTAAAGGCATGGCCTGCTGCTAATCTTGCTTTTCCCAAACTAGATTAGATTTAAGGCATTCAGATGCCTTTCCCAAGGCTTCACAAAAGCATTCCTTGTCCGAGGCCAAAAACGTTGAGCACAAAAGTGCCAAGCCAATGTGTGATCACAGCCCCTGGGCCATCTTTTCTCCTCACATGAGCTCAGCTGGATGTGTATCTGAGATGAGCCTCAGTCCTCTCTACTGACAGGAATTGCGGGCCGGTTGGGCTAATACATACTTAGTGGATATGCAAAGTGACTTGGAGTTCTTTTTGGCAGTCTTATGCCAAGGATGAGCCACACCTCCACCATTGGTGAGAAGGTGGGATGTAGCAACGTGACAACAGAATGATAGACATATGACAGTTGACTGCTTTGGTGCTGCACAATATGGTAATTAGGTGCTTGTGATTGAAACTTCTGCAGTGTCCAGCTGGACACATGCTTTGCATGAGGTTTCATTTTGCAGCCAGAATGCTGCTACAGATCTATCTTCCCATCTATCTTATCCGTGTCTGGTCCATACAGTCATTTCTGCCAGCCTTGATGTTATCAGCTCTGAAAGGTTGTAGCTTCCAGCAGAAAGAAAACTGGTGGCACTTGATTGTGTGACATCATCTTCTGTTTCTCTTTTAGGGATTGTGTCCATTACTATTTATACACATCATTGGATTTTACCTTTGATCTTTTACCAGCAGCAACTGCCCTTAAAGGTGATTCATTAATGAAAAACTCTCTGAAGTAAATGTCACTCTTTTTCCTAGAACATGATAAAAAATCGTCGTCTCAGTCACACAGGCCCCAGCCTACCCACAGGCCCGAATGACTCGATCCCAAATGCCAAATCCAGGAGTCTGTCATCTTGCAGTAGTTTCCAGCTGATTATTCCTGAATGGCTATTTTCCCTGAAATGTTTGTCACCATTTTTTCTATGAAAGTCATCTCCTTTTTAACAGTGTCTGTCTTTGATTTGAAAAAAAATTCTTTGAAAGATATAATAGCACAAAATTAAGAGCATGTATATACTTGGAAACATCTTGTAGTGACATTAGGCTTTTTTTTTTAAGATTTTCAGAAAGCTCTAGGCAGATCACATTCACTGCAATTAAAGTTACAGCTCGAATGTTTTATGGATAAAACTGACTTGAAACAAACCCTTATTTAAAGCAGTTTCCTTGGAAGACTGTATTAACCATGTGTACATTAGGCAGTTTTACTGCTTTCAAAATATACTAATTGTACTTCAAATTCATTCCCACTAGCACAAACCATTAAGTACTTTCCAACTAGAATCAGCAAAAGCTGAATCTAACAATTGTCTCTAACAAAAGCTGTTAAAAATCAGTAAAAATTTCATGTCTGTATGTAAAAAATACATACTCTTTTCACCTAGTTGTGTTCACTACTGTCTTTATTCTTTTGTAACTTGCTATTAAATTACTCAGTAGTGAAACTGAAGGCAGCCATTACTAAAACCTGGGCTTTTTTTCTTCTGTGAGGACAGGTCATAAAATGAAGTCATTAAAGGAGTCATACAGATTTATACACAGGATTTGAGATAAACATTGGAAGAAACTGATGGCAAAAAGGATCATAAAATTTCCAGGCGCAAAATTACGGTGTGGAAGTTGTTGGTAAAGGAAATAATTTCCAAGCACTCCTAAGTAGCTGCTCAGGTGGGGAAAAAAACAAACAAAAGAAAGCAAAGAAAAGCAAACAAAAGAAAGGAAATAATTTTGCACCCTTCCTAAGTATCAATAAACAAATTCTAAGGCCTAGTTTTTTGCATGACAGTGCATGCTTGCATTGTAGACATCAGGTGTCTGGTCTGTAGCTGTGTCCCATGAAAGCCTAATATTCACTTATTTCATTTCAGGAAAAAAGTTGAATTTTGTTCTTTGACAGCTGCATGTGAGACATTTCAGCAGATAGTGCAAACACCCATTGAACTGGATGGGGGAAAAAAGCTTCAGAGGCTCTTTTGCTGTTTGCTGGCACTAGTGCAGAGTGAGGCTGCAGCATGCCCCTGTTCACACCATCAGCTGGACGAGGGACAAGTTGGTGTATTCTGGACCTCTGAGTCAGTCAGTCCACATGCCCAGTCATCATGGCCTACGACAGAGAAACTGGGGGATGGCAGCAGCAGCTGATGCATAAGCAAGTCTCAAAAAGCTGACACAACATAGTTACGTCAATGAAATCAGAAAAAGGGTTACCCTATTTTCTACAGTGATCAAATTGCACACAGTTCTTCTCTTCAGAGGATGTTTAGCTAAGCCATTTCTTTATTTTGAAAAGCAATTATGTAAATATTAATGGAAATACAGGGATGGGGTTGGGTTTTTTCCAGACTTGAAAACTGGAGCTATAAATAATTAACCATCATTAACACCATTAACACCATAGTGCAAAAGTCTGAGTGCCTAATAAATACTTTTAAAATAATGCTAATGTATATATTTTATTTTGCAGTTACGGTGTGTATATACATAAAAGTATGCATTGTTATTTCCAAAGCTCCTTTAGATCACAGTCAACTGAAATTTTACTAAAATATGACAAAAATTTATAACAAGCCACTAACATCTGCATTGATTTAGATACAGAGTCTCAATAAAATTCCCCAAATTCTAGAAAGCAGAATTAAATACTGTGAAATTAATTCTAAGATCAGAGTTCAGTTATCTCCATAGGATTTCTCTATACTGGAAACCTGTTTCTGACAGGAATTACCTATTAGGAAAGGTCTGCCATTAAATTTGCTGCAAGGACAGCGAGAGGGTCTGACGGGTGAGTAGCTAAGTAGTTTCCAGTTAATAAAAAAATCCCCTTGCTTCTCCCCAGTGTTAATACAATACAGACCTCCAAGAGAGCTATCACTTCCATTCAGCCACAAGTCCCATCTCTCCTTCCTGCAAATACAGCTTGCTCTATCCCTTCTCTGCTAAACAGAGACAGTCAAATGGGTCACTTATGCCCACTTTTATTGTATAAGAACTCAGTTACAGAGGTCATACCCTTTTTTCCCCAAATGCCAATCCCTCAGGCTCTTATCACCTTGTTAAATGTTTAATGTTGTAAGCCTGTCCTGGTGAAAGCTGGGTCAGGTCAGCAACCTCCCTGGTGGGGGAAGAGGCCGGTCTGGAAGATGTAATGTACATCCCCCAAGGACTGTGGGGGAACAGGAAGAGGCCTAACAGCTGCTAATCTGACATAGCAGGCTGACCACGAATCCTCTTGGTGTGCATTCATCTTCATTTTCACAGTTCCTCTCACTTTGTTTTCTCATGTGTATGGACATAATTTGCTAACTTAGTATAGCCCAAGAAAACTAAACAGGCAGCTCTACGGAAAATAATTCATCTGCCCTTGGCTATACAGAAATATGTAAGTATGATTCAGACCTGTGGCTAATAAATAGGCAAAACCTCACAGAGACACTGTCAGGAGAACCCTTTTTTGATGCTGAAAAGTAAAGACCTGCAGTTATGCCAGTTTCCATGTTTGATTTGGGGGTTTTGTTCTGAAGGAAAGACACAGAAGCTCAGACCAGTCTTGGAGAGATTCTCATTAGCTCAGAGAAACTATCCTTGTCTCCAGACAATAATCCATGTTCATAAGAGAAACAGGTTCACTCAAACAAAGCTGTTTTCAGCCTTCCTTGACTGAGACATTTTAAAAGTGCATAGGGATGAGGTGAAAAGAGCTTTTATTTTTAAAATTATTCTGCTGTTTCACATTAGTTCCTGGCAGACTTGAGAAAGTATTAATTGTGGGAATTGAAAACTGAGGGCTGTCATGCACTAGGGTTTAAGGCTATCTGTAACTGAATGATTCAAAAACTTAAACATGAAACAAGAAGTCAGTGTGAAGGGAAGGTCCTAATTCATAAACCTTAATATTGCTTTGTTCTGACAAACATCACCATGAGAAAAAATAGTCCTTTCCTAACAAATTAACTCACTCCCCCTCACCCTCCCTCGAGCAACCATAGAAATAAGGATACGTGAATAAGGTTGGTGAAAGGGACAAATCTCTGTTTGTGATTGTGTATCACCCAAATCAATTTTTCCTGGCTTTTATTTCTTATTTTTCCCACATTGCATCCTCAAAATCCCATAAGAATTTGTTTCCTTTCCTCCTGCCTCATTGCATGTTAATGTTCTCTCACTGCCAGGAAGATATCACATCACCTCTACAAAACTTAGAGAATCAGAGAATATCTAAGACTGGAAGGCATTTCTGGAGGTGACCTGGTCAGATCTCTGCTCAGATCAAGGCAAACTTACCTCAGGTTGCTGAGGGCCATATTCAGTTGAGTTCTGAGTACCCCCAAGGATGGAGAGTCCACAACCTTGGCAACATTTGCCAGTGTTTGTCCACCCTCGTGGTGGGGTAAAAAAACAACATCTGGTCAGGATTTTCCCTGTTGCATCTTGTGTATCTTGTCCCTTACCCAAACCCTGCACACCTTGGCTAACGTGAGAGAAAGCAAAAAGCCCAGAGTCACACTGTGAGTGGGACTGAAATGGGGCAACCAGAAGTTGTTAACGGCTGCAGAAGGAATTCTCCCATGAGGAATTTCCAGTCTGGGAAAACCTGCAGTGCCTCATCTGTGGCTATTCTGAAGGTTAGGGATTCATATGCCCTAGTTTCCCAGTTTCTCTCTAGTTTCCCAGGGAGTTGCTTACGTATTTTTAATAGTCCAGCTGCACCTCCTTCATTGACCTACTGAGAACAAATTATTTGTTCCCTTGCTGACACAGTGAAAAATGAAGTTACATTAACTAGAGGCAGTCACTATGGGATGATCACAGTAGTTACATTGGATTCTTTCACTGACCCTTGTGTTCACTTTGTCAAAGGTACATTAATTACTTGAAACTTGCATCATATAAGTCAACATGAACATGCAGGTCAAGATAAAGCCTTGAGAATGTTATATTTCTTTCATGTTCCAGTGTACTTCTATTCTTGGGAATTACTCTACAACATATGGTGAGGTAGAAAGCTAGGCTGCAGAAATGTGTGATGCCAGTAGTAGAGTGTTTTATGAGAAGGCAAGCTGAGTATCTTAAACACTAATAACTCCATAATGCTGTAGTCCAAATAGACCTTTTAAAAAGCAACAAAAGTGGTATTTCAGATTAAGTCTGTGAAACAACTTATGCACTGGTTAGAAATTAATTTGAAACCAAAAAAAAATTGTCCCAATTTGATGCTTGATCTTTGTATTTCAGTCATAAGTCAGAGTATGTCTAGTGCAACAGCTTCTTAATGTGGAGCCCAGAGTTCACTCTGCTGGAGGAAAGATAATCAAATCTACCTTCATTCATAAGAGTACAACAATGCCAACATCACCAGGTAATGTGGCATAAGCTGATCTCATTATTAGTATATAATATGTAACTCTCACTGAAAAGTGCTAGTAAAAAGTTTCCTGCACTGAAGATCAGAGGTCTGTTAGCCTCTAATCACTGCCACAGACTGTAACATACATATTGAATAGCCTACCATTAGTCTGGACATGGTTTAAAAGAGAAAACTCAGCTCCAGTGAGCCATCCCCTGCTGTGCGAATGTAGATGCTCCATACCTTGTGCCATCCTAGCCTTTTTGAAGCATACTGCTGTCAAACTAACCTCTCAAAGCCCATCAGAGCTGTGTTGGCACATTCCACAGCATAGTGGAGGATCATGGGGGTTTTCCTGAACTGGCCAGGGTCATGGAGACGGCCTCCATCAGGACATTTGAATATGGTGTAGCTGCCACTGGAAGAGGAGGCTCCAGAGAGACTTTATAGCAGCTTCCCAGGACTTAACGGAAGCCTGCAGGGAAGATGGGGAAGCATTCTCTCATGGAGTGTTGTGATAGGATGAGGGGTAATGGTTTTAAACTGAAAGAGGGTAGATTTAGATTAGATACTAGAAAGAAATTCTTTACTGTAAGGATAGTGAGGCACCTCCTCAGCTTTACAGGGCCCTCCCTCTCCATTTGAACCTAGACAGTTACTGGCTATGCTGGCCCATAAAGCATGAGAAACATAAGACACTCCCTTAGTCGTGTATTTAATCTGCAATGCTCACTACATCACAGAATCATAAAATCACAGAATCACAGAATTGTAGGGGTTGGCAGGGACCTGGAATGATCACCGGGTTCAACCCCCCTGCCAAAGCATCTCCCTAGCTCATACTGCAGGTGTCCAGACGAGTCTTGAAAATCTCCAGAGAAGGAGATTCCACCACCTCCCTGGGCAGCCTGTCCCAGGGCTCTGTCGCCTTCACTGTGGAAAAGTTCCTCCACATGTTGGTGTGGAACTTCCTGTGCTCCAATTTGCAGCCATTGCCCCTTGTCCTGTCTCCACAGACCACTGAAAAGGGGCTGGCCATTTCCCCCTGCACCTCATACCTGAGATATTTATAAACATTGATTAGGTCCCCCCGAGTCTTCTTCTCTCCAGGCTGAACAGCCCCAGCTCCCTCAGCCTTTCCTCATAGGATAGATGTTCCAGGCCCTTAATCATCTTTGTAGCCCTTCTCTGGACACTCTCAAGGAGATCCCTGTTTTTTATGTACCAGGGAGCCCAGAACTGGACACAATACTCCAGGTGGGGCCTGACCAGGGCAGAGTAGAGGGGGAGGATCACCTCCTTCGACCTGCTGGGCACACTCCTCCTGATGCACCTCAGGATCCCATTGGCTCTCTTAGCCACCAGGGCACACTGCTGGCTCATGGCCAACCTATTGTCAACCAGGACCCCCAGGTCCTTCTCCACAGAGCTCTTCTCCAGCAGGTCACCCCCCAGCCTGTACTGATACAAACGGTTGTTCCTCCCCAGGTGCAAGACTTTACACTTGCTTTTGTTGAATTTCATCTGGTTTCTCCCTGCCCAGCTCTCCAGCCTGTCCAGGTCTGGCTGGATGGCAGCGCAGTGCTCCTGCGTGTCAGCCACCCCTCCCAGCTTTGTATCATCGGCGTACTTGCTGAGGGTGGATGCTATTCCCTCATCAAGGTCGTCAATGAAGATATTAAACAGGACTGGACCCAGCACTGAGCCCTGGGGAACACCGCTAGTCACAGGCCTCCATTCAGATTCTACTCCACTGATCACGACCCTCTGAGCTCGGTCCCACAGCCAGTTCTTGACCTACCTCACTGTCCACTCATCTATCCCATACTCTCTCAGCTTTTCTATCAGGATGTCATGGGAGACAGTATTAAAAGTCTTGCTGAAGTCAAGGTAGATGACATCCACTGCTCTCCCTCCATCCACCCAGCCAGAGATGAGATCATAGAAGGCTATGAGATTGGTCGAGCACGATCTTCCCTTGGTGAATCCATGATGACTACTCCTCATGACCTTCTTCTCTTCCATTGCTTGGTGATGGCATCCAGAACAAGCTGTTCCATAGCTTTTCCAGGGGCAGAAGTGAGGCTGACTGGCCTATAGTTGCTGGGATCCTCCTTCTTGCCCTTTTTAAAGACTGGAGTGATATTGGCTATCCTCCAGTCCTCAGGCACTTCTCCTGTTCTCCAAGACCTGTCGAAGATGATAGAGAGTGGCTTCGCAGTCACTTCCACCAGCTCCCTCAGCACACGTGGGCGCATCCCATCTGGGCCCATGGATTTGTGTGCATTAATCCCTTTGAGCCGCTCCTGGACCTCCCCTACCTCAACTAGAGGGAAGCTCTTCATTCCCCAAACACTCCTATTTTCATCTGGGATCTGTGGGTCTCAGGGGCCTTTGGAGTGAAGACCGAGGCAAAGAAGGCATTTAGTATCTCCACCTTCTCATCATCCCCCCTTACCAGGACACCCGCCTCATTCAACAAGGGACCTACATTATCCCTGGTCATCCTCTTACTAGTCACATACCTGAAAAAAACTCTTTTTATTGCCCTTTATGTCCCTTGCCAGATTCTTTTCCAGGTTGGCTTTAGCCTTCCTAGTCGCATCCCTACAGGCCCTGACAACATCCCTATATTCTTCCCAGGTGCTCAGACCCTGTTTCCACAGTTCATAAACCTTTTGCTTCCCTTTGAGTTTACTCATGAGCTCCCTGCTCATCCATGCAGGTCTTCTGCCTCTCTTTCCCGATTTCTTACTCAAAGGGATGCACCTGTCCTGTGCTTGAAAGAAGTGCTGTTTAAATGTTACCCAGCTCTCACAGGCCCCCTTTCCTTCTAACAGCATAGCCCACGGGATAGCCCCTATTTGATTTCGGAGGAGATCAAAGTTAGCTCTTCCAAAATTCAGGGTAGCTATCCTGCTTTTTGGCTTGCTTCTTCCACCCAGGATTTCTCACATGGTGAGAAAGAAGTCTGTAATATCTCCAAATACAGCCAAGCTCTCTCAAATTCAGACAGGGACTGAATTTGGTGGCCAGAGAGAGTTTCTTACAGCCTTGTGTTCCTATGCAGTATGCCTTGTCCTATAAAAATATGTATAAATGCCCATTTGTAAAGGTATTACTTGCAGGATGCTGCAGTGTAAAAAATATTCTGCATGCAGACTTTAATCACTGTTGTTAAATACCTCAATAGCGCATGTGACCCTTTAGGCTTACTGGATCCCAGATTCTGGATTTTTTCCCTTCAAGCCACCTCCTAACAAGTTCTACTTGGAAGTGCTTGGTTATGTATTCAGCTGTCGGTAATCATAACCCAATTTTCAATCTTTTAATAGATAACATTGAGATTATCTAATGTTATTAGATAAGCATGAGGGCAATGTGCCAAGCAAAGCAAATTGCAATAGGGCCAGAACAACAACTTGTGAGTGACCTGCGTTACCACTGCTAACACTTTCTACTAGCACATTACTGTAACCAGTTCAAGTTCCCCAGTTCTTTTGAAGAACATTTGTTTAAGTAGGAAAGCAGCATTTTAGGAATACTGGGGAGAAGGAAAATCTTACACCCTTAAATTTACAAATATGAGGTAGACCAGTCTTTTGAAAGTTGACAGCACATACTGTCTGTCTGAAGGGCATAAAACTCTTAGGATACACCTTAATCATGGGAAAGAGATAAAGCTATTAAAATTGAGACAGACCATGTACTTTCAGTTTTAGTCATGACAGAGTTTTTTCATGGCCCATTAATCCAATGAAAAGAAAAACCTGATGTTTCCTGAAGAATCAAGCTTTAAGAAACAGTGTCCTCTTGCCACTCCATGCAGCTATGTTTGTCATTAGGCTTTCTGGGCTACAATCGAACATTGCCAGCTCACATCGATTTGTTAGTAACTATGATAACTATGAGAAGTATTTGCAAGCTGCAGGCAATGAGGGACAGATGGAGAGCAGAAGATGGAAGGTCCAATGTCCTCTGCACCTCCCCACTGCTCAAGCCTGCTTGGGTGAGATATCTGGGGCAGTATCTTGAGCAGGTGTCATCATGGATGCTGTGATGATATGTTCCACATAGTCATCCGCCCACACTGAGTGTTCAACCCACGGTCTGCCAGGACCCCCAGGTCCTTTTCTGCAATGCGAAGGAAGGCAATGTGATACAATACAGGAGTTGATTTGGAAGGCACCTACAACAACCATCTAGTCCAGCTGCCTGACCCCTCCATGGATGACCAGCAGTGAAAGCCTCTGCTGAAGGGCACTGTCCAAATACCTCTTTGTAAGGCACTGACAGGATACGGCATCTGCACCCTCAGTAACACTGAGACTTTTTCTTACCTGTCATGTATTACTTGTATTGGGATGGTTGGATTTGAGGGTGGGTATGAAGGACTGTGTCCCTCAATGAAAGCCTGTGCCAGCAGACGTCTGTCTCAGCATTGCTGAAATATTGCACCTCCTGCTATTACTACTATTTTGTGATAAAGGGGACTTGCTAATAACATGCTTGTAAAGGGTTAAGGGGGCTTGCTAACAGGGTGGTTTGAAGTGCCACAGTGAGTTTGTCAGGGGATGACCTTACATAAAAAATGTCTTGTTTGAACAGCTCATTTTCAGTAATTTACAGTGAACTCCAGACTGATAAAGAAGAAACACTAATTGAGACATAAGATTGAGTCTAACACCATATTTTGAGTGTGGCACTCAAGGACTATATGTGCACTGTGAAAATAAAATGGCTTCTTTGACGAGTTCCAGTCCCCCATCAGTCTAATGGACTCCTTATCAGTTTCACAAATTCCTTCCTTGCTTGTCTTGTAATTGGTCATAAATTTAGGCAAAGCATTTGATTGTAGCTAGTTCGAGCTCCCCCATGTCTTTGAAGAATCAGGAAAAAGTATACAAAACCTGCTGAAACCGAACTTGTAGTTTGGGTAAAAGTCAAGGGATAACTGAGTCTGCACAAAACAGGTTACTTGTGGTGATGAAGAGGAGCCATCCATCTTCATCCCCACGACCCTCAATGACCACCACCAGACAGCAATGCACAGGTACAGTGGGGAGTAGTTTATGGAAATCACCTCTTGGAACTCATCTCAATACTAAGCAGGGACAGGTTAAGAATATATTTAGGTGTATGAGGTAACCTAAGTATCACTGGATTGAATATAACCAGGAAGAACTGCCACGTTAGTGTGCACGTCTGCGGTGGAGCAATCCCCCATGCACCCAGCACTGAACTGTGACAACCAGCATCAAATGGAATTCCCTACTTGACATGAAGTCAATTTGGACTGATGGGACGCTGCAGCTCCGTGGTGGTAGATATTGCACCTTTCCTTTTCTTTTCCCATCTTTCTCTCTCTTTCATCTCTCAGAATTTTGATGTAAATTTTAAACCTCTTTTTTTTTTTTTTTTAATGGCATCTGACCTTGTTTGTATCTTAATCTCACTCTGGGAATAACAACAAATCTCCCCAGACCAAATCTTTCTGGGTTGGGACAATGGGTGGGGAGCCCTTGAGGGTTGCTGCATGCCCCAGCAGATGGCCCAGTTCTGGTTCAGCACTCTCCTTGTCAGGGAAGGCAGTGAGTCTGACAGCAGCCTGACTCTCCTCACAGAAGGAATAGGCCTTGACAATATCCTCACATTCCCATGAGACAGAAAAGTTACTTATGCTGAAGGGGTTTTGTAATCACATTCTCACAAAACACGGCAGCCTTGAAGGCAGGGGTACAGACTGCCCTAAACCAATAAGGAATTGTGGGAAGGTACTTGGGAGTAAGGGAACCTGTCATGAATCATCCATAATAAATGGTCGGCACAACAGGTATGTAGATAGTTTCAGACATCAAAGGTAAAATAATAATGCTTAGAATCATAGAATCATAGAATGGCAAGGGTTGGAAGGGACCCCGAGGATCATAAAGCTCCAACCCCCCTGCCTGCTTAGCAGAACCTGTTACATTTACTAGCCAATCAACTTAGTGTGAACAGTGTGTGTAACCAATTAGCAGTTTTGTAGTTGCCACATTTGCAGTAACAAATGTAAAAAATCTGTATGCTTTCTTTGAATAAATGGTTTCATCTTAATTCATATTGAATTGCGTTGCCCATCACCGATCTCCACATCTCCTGAGGCACCCTCCTGGGTCACTGAGGTGGTGCTGGCTTCTTGTTGGCTGGAGGGGCCTCAGAGCTGCTGCTCCTCCTTGGGGGTTTCCATGGCTGCCCAGGGGAGCCTTAACTGTCCTGTCTAGAAGTGGAAGGCCTGGGCACAGCCTCCCTTGGCTCCCCCCGAGGCTCCCTCTGCTCCAGCGGTGATGGCGGTGGGAGCAGAGGGCTGGATGCTGGAACCCCCATCAGTGGCAGTGATGGGGAACAAAACCATGCAGGATCTGGAGGAGGGGGCACTTCCAGGACTGGAAGACCTTCCTGCTGGCTCAGCAGACGACGAGCCTCCCTCCTGCACCGCCGCACGGCAACATGGATAAGCTGTTGCACAAATGTCACCGTGTGGTGTTGGAGGAAGACTCCCAGCACCTGGACCAGCAGGTCTTCATCCAACCCCTGGCTGGTCAGGATGGCCATGAGAGTGCGCTGCACCACAGCTGCCTCCATCACGTTGTTATGGAAGATCTGCCTCAGCCTTGGTTGGACCCAGGGCAGCAGGGTCTCGAGGAGGGTTGGTTGGTCCCGGAAAAGGACTCTCCATTCATTGGGCTGGAGGCCACCCACGGGAACCCTGGGCACTGCTTCCACTGCCCATGGCTGAGGTGCTCCAGTGTGATGGAGGTCATAGGCAGCTCTCCCTGCCTGCCAGGTGATGCCTGGTGGAGTCACAGGTGCTGTGATGACATGCTCCATGTAGTCTTCATCTGCCAACACTGTATGTAAGATGGAAAGGATGCCCCTCCTGCAGAGGGGGCACTCAGGCTTGCACTCAGCCCACTGCAGGATGCAGGGGTAGCAGAAGCAGTGGGCGCATGGCATCACAATGCTGGGATCCTCACAGCTGTCCAGGCAGATCGAACAGCGGTGCTCAAGCTCCGTGGCCATGGTCCCCATGCTCTGTGGTGGGCTGTGGGGTGCTGGCAATGAGAAGCTGCTCCTTCTCATCAGCACTCCCGGCAACAGATCTCAAGCTAGAAAAGGCAGAGAGGACACAGGCATTGTAGGTCCATGGAGCGCTGGAAAAAATTGTTGGGTCCCTCAAGGAGGAAATTCTCCCACCTCCCACGGGTGAGGTGTCTCCCCCCAGCTCACCTCCGCCTCTGCGAGCGCGCCTTCTGTGTGACCCAGCTGCCTGAACCTGGCAGGGCCAAGGAGAGTCCTCCAAGGACTCTGGTGTCAGGCACGGAGAGCTACAACAAGTGAATCCCAGAGCATGGCCCCAGCTCTAAAGGCCTCCCACAATGCTCCAAACCTTGCAAATTGCTCAGCCAGAGGCCAGAGTGTTGGCACAAACTGGCTGGCAGAGGCTCGGCACCCAGCTCTAGCAATGAGGAACACCGTGTCACAATGCACTGCTCGGTGACATCATTGCAGCCTTCCAATACCTGAAGGGAGCATACAAACAGGAGGGGAATCACTTTTTAAAAGAGTAGATAATGGCAAGATACGGGGGAATGGGTTAAAGCTAAAGGAGGGAATGTTTAAATTACATATTAGGGTGAAGTTTTTTTACAGAGTGGTGAGGTGCTGGAACGGGCTGCCCAGAGAGGCGGTGGATGCCCCATCTCTGGAGGTGTTCAAGGGCAGGTTGGATGGGGCCCTGGGCAACCTGTGTAGATCCAGACCTGGAGGCTGGTGGCCCTGCCTGTGGCAGGGGGTTGGAACTCTATAATCCTTTGGGTCTCATCCAACCCAAACCATTCTGTGGTTCTGTGATTCTATGGTCTCACTCCATGCCTTGGTGGCATCAGAACGCATTGCCTGGGAACTTTGTGTAATCAAAGCCCAATGTCCTCAGCCACTCCTCACAGGACATGCCTTCCTCCCTTTCCACCACCTTTGCTGATGTCCTCTGGACACATTCAGGTACCTTAACAGCCTCTTTAAATTGTGGGGCCCACAACTGCACACAACACTAATGATGAAGCTGCACTAGCAGTGAATACAGCTGGAGGATCCCCTCTTTTGACCAGGAATTTTGAGCCTGTTGTCCCAGAGCTGCTTTGTCCCCGGTGCTAGAGCTACAAGATCATTAGTGAAAGCTGGGGGGATGAGTTTCACAGGCGTGCCACAATTGACAGTTTCGATCTCTTCAGGAGGAATCATCAGGGCAGGTGATTGGTGGCTGCCTTGGTCACAGAGACCCTAACGTGTCAAATTGCTGGCGACAGGGAAAAATCTGGCCACAAAACTTTGGCCTTGGATAAGAGAGAGCAGACTTTGGGCTGCTGGAGGAGCTACTTAGTCCAGCATCCTGGGCGTCTGCTTGTCAAGCTGTTGGAGTCTAGCAATGCTGGTCACTTCTTAAAAGCACGGGTGCAGGCAATTCCAAAGTGTCAGAAGACAAGCAAGCAGGGCAGAAGGCCAGCTTGGCTAAACAGGGATCTCCTTTGAGAACTTGGGTGGAGAAGAACAGTGTAAGGAGACTGGAAGCAAGGACAGGTAACATGGGCAGACAACAGAGATACTGTTCACCATGCTGGGAGAAAATTTGCATGGCAAAGCTCAATTTTAAGGCCAGAGCTCTTTAATGTTTTTATAAATAGACTCAGGAATTGAAAGTACCTGAAGTAATGTTGCTGATGATACTGAATTAGGAGGAGCTGTGGACTTCCTCAAGGACAGAGAGGCCTTACAGATAGATCTGGACAGACTAGAGAGCTGGGCAGTCACCAACAGCATGGAATTTAACAAGGCCAACTGCCAGATTCTCCACCTGGGATGGGATCCAAGTTACATGTACAAACTGGGGGGACAAGAGGCTGGAGAGCGGCCCTGTGGGAAGAGATCTGGGGGTTGATGGTCAGTGGTGTGCCCTGGCAGCCCAAAGGGCCAGCTGTGTCCTGGGCTGCATCAGGCACAGCACAGCTAGCTGGTTGAGGGAGGGGATTGTCCCACTCTGTGCTGCACTGGTGCAGCCCCATCTCAAGTGATGTGTGCACTGGTGGGTAAAGGATGTAAAACTCTTGTATCGTGTCCAGAGGAGGGTGGCCAAGATGGTGAAAGGTCTCACGGGCAAGGCTTACAAGGAGCTGCTGAGGTCACTTGTTCAGCTCAGAAAAGAGAAGGCTGAGGGGGCAACCTCATCACAGTCTACCACTTCCTCAGGGAGCAGGCAGAGGGGGAGGTCTGTGATTGAGCCACAACAGGACACAAGGAAATGGAGTGAAGCTGCAATCAGGGGAAGTTCAGATTGGACATTTGGGAAAGGTTCCTCACTGAGAAGGCAGTTGGTCATTGGAACAGGCTTCCCAGGGGAGTGGTGGTGGTACCAAACCTGCCGGAGTTCAGGGAGCATCTGGATGATGCCCTCAGTAGTATGATTCAGTTTTAAGTAGTCCCACAAGGAGGGGGGAGGTGGACTCAATGATCGGTATGGTTCCCATTCACCTTGAGATAGCCTATGCTCTCAGCCAGCGCGCACAGATCCTTTTCTGCAGGGCTGCTTTCCAGTCCATCCTTTCCCCATTTAGATGTGTGTCCTCTGTTCCTCCACCCCAGATGCAGAAACTGTCATGTTCCTGTTCAATTTCATGTCAATGGTGACTGCCCAGTGTTTCAGTCTCTCTGGACCTTTCTGCCAGGCCTCTCTCAGTTTAGTATGATCAGCAAACTTACAGCTTCTGTCTCCAGATACTAGATAAAAACATTGGACAGCACTGGCCCTAGAACTTAGCCCTGATGAGCATCACTACTGCCAGTGATGACACTAGCCAAATCTGCAGAGCCAAAGCTTATTAGAGTTCACACTAGCTAGCATGTTGAAGAGCAGCAAAAAGATCTGATTTAAAATACTTTAACAGCAAATGTGGGGCGGATGGCTCTTGTGTCTTTTACATTATGAGGTTGGTCACCTCACAAATAAGGAAATAGACAAAGCAGACATGTTTCATGCCTTCTGTGCTTCTGTCTTTAATGCTGGTAGTGGTTCCTGGAATCTGCTGAGCCCTGTATTGGAACATGGTGACTGGAGGGGATCATAAATTGCCAGCCAACTGGAAAGTTGTTTTGGACTTGCTGTGACAGCTATATGTACATAAGTATCTGGGGCCTGATAGACTTCATTGCAGGGTACTGAAAGATATGGCTAGTGTCATCATGGGACCTCTCTCCATTATTTTTCAACTGTCTTGGGATTCTGTAGAGGTCCCAGTAGACCAGATTCTGGCAAATGCCATCCCAGTTTTCAATCAGGGTAAGACAGAAGAACCTTGTTCAGCACCTAGTAAAATGATGGAGATCATCATTCTGGGAGTTTCTAAGTAACAGCATAGGAAAGTGTCATTTCTTAGGTCACCTGCCCAGTGTTCTACTAGGAAGGAGTGCCTCATTAACAATCTCCTACTACCAACTATTTTAGCAATGAGAGCCTAATCTGATCATCAGGGAAAACAATCTACACACTTGGAAAATGGCACACATATTCTTCCAATTCATTAGGATGGAGAATAGCCACAGAACAGCTTTTTCTCTGTTCCTATTTGAAATAATTGTCCAAAAATTTGCTCTCATCACATTAGTTTTTTTGTGGATTCTAACATTTTGCATAGACTATGCAGAATTTTAGCATGAAAACTTCTCTGTTAACCCAAAGAAGCAGCAGTGGTACTAATACAGACTTACTGAAGAGTTAAATCACCCTTCCACCTTTGGAGAGATGTTCGAGAAATCCACAGTGCAGTAAGGTGGAAATGCAGCCAAGGGACAAAATTTTGATTATGTACACAATCTAGGAGAGAGAAAAGCACTATACCTAAATATTATCAGCCTCAGTGACAGTGAGATTTTTTTTAGTGGCAGGGATACTGACAGACAATAATGCCAAGTGTATGTAACATATGCAAATGTCACTTGATTGGAAATTAGAGAGATGAGAACAAGGAAAAAATACTTTATTTTGAGCAATGGTATTTATGTTTGGCTCCAACATATTTGACTCTTCTCTGTAAATCAACTGCACACTGAGTATGCAGCAAGGACAAAAATTATCAGCTAAATGCTGGTGTTTATGCATTGCAGGTCCTGCAATTATATCTTACTGGTGCTATAGTGTTTCAAAGCTATAATGTTTTAATTTGTTTTTATGTTGATAGACTACCTTCTGTCTTTGAGTTTGCTTCTTGGAAAGACCCTCAGTAGCAGGGCAAGATGAAATGTAGGCAGAGCAGGCAGATGCTTCATGCAGCAAGCTGCCTATTTTGCCTACCCAAGCAGGAGTGGGGAACAGTCGTCTGAGCAGTGTGAGTGTGCGTATGGCACTGGGGAACACAGACATGATGACTGCCCATGCAACCTCAAGGGCTCTTGCCCCATGGCCAAGGGACGGTGCAGGGGTGCAGGATGGCAGGGCACACATGATGCCCAGCTATTGCCCTGCTTTCTATTTCCCCTCATCCATAGCACGGGTGCCCTGTCCCATGCCAGCCTTCTTTCATTTCCTGGTGCAAATCTGAAGGTAGCAACCTTCTCTCAGCCAGCGCTCGCAGCAGCCACCTGAGAGATCTAATGAGTCAGGAGGTCCAGTGAACCTGTGGGAAGAAGATAGTAAGCAAAAGTGGGAGGAAAGTAATTTCCAGTGGGGATGGGAAAGGCAGCTGTGTGGGCTGGAGAAGAAATTTGCCATGCTGGTTTCCTGTCCCTCCTGCCCACTTTCTTATTCTGAGGGACAGTGAGCTCTTGAGCTCTCAGAAAGGCATCCTTAAAGAGTAACCAACTTTCCTCAACATTTCTAAGGACCGCCTTCCAGGAGATCTTGGCCAACAATTCCTCAAACAGCCTGAAGTTTGCTCTCCTAAAGTTCAGGGTCCTGATCCCACTCTTTGCCAGGCCCATGTGCCTCAAGATCACAAACTCAACCAGGACATGGTCGCTGCAGCCCAGGCTGTCTCCAATCTTAACACCTTGAATGATCTCTCCAAGGTTGGTGAACACCAGGTCTAGCCACACATTGCCTCAGGTCGGTCGGCCCAATACCTGAACCCGAAAGTCATCATCTGGATTCCAGGAGTCTCCTGGACCTCTGGCTGCTCGCAGTGTAGTTTTCCCAGAAGATATCTGGGTGGTTAAAGTCCCCCATCAGGATGAGTGCCCGTGACCTCAATGCCTCCTGCAGCTGAAGGAGGAAGGCCTCGTCAGCATTCTCTCCTTGATCAGATGGCCTATCACCATCTGTCCTTTGTTAGGGTATTAGGATAGGAAAAGAGGAAATGGCATCAAATTACACCGGAGGAGGTTTTTTGAGTATGTATTAGGAAGAACATCTTCACAGGGAGGGTTGTTAGACGCTGGAATGGGCTGCCCAGGGAGGTGGTGGAGTCTCCACCCCTGGAGGTATTTAAAAGACAGTTAGATGTGATGCTGAGGGACATGGTTTAATGGTGGTTGGCAGGTTAGGGTGATGGTTGCTCTTGATGATCTGAAGGGCTCCTTCTAACCAAGGCAATTCTATGAAAAAACTTCCTTGATCATGAGCAGGATGTGTAGAATCTGACCATATCAGTTGTGCTTCTGGTGTTTCTGCACACTGAATCTTTTCTGAATCTTTCTGAAAGTTTCTCTGAGGTTCTGGGGTGCCTGTGAGTTCACTTTGTCTCTCTTTATCTTCTTTTTTTTTTTTTGAAGAGGCACTGCTCTCCCTTGCTGGGTCACTAGGTGTCTGTTCCTTCTTCAGCCTACAGACATACTGCAACAGCAGGAAAGCCTGAGTCACCAGTGATCCAGCAGGACAAGGTCCGGATATGTTTAGCATGAAGATGACCAGAGTAGATTTTGGGATGGCACAGACCTCCCTGGGTTCCTCCTCTTGAGTGCTTTTGTCAGTAGTCAGATCTGGGATGAAGTTATTTGTCCTACTGCTGTCAGTTCTGTAAAAACTGCAGAAAGGGAGAGAAAACCCACTCCAGTTTATCCCACTTATTCTTAAAGACATTTGTTCTTTAAAATAAAGTTAATCTAAGCAAAAATAGCTGTTTGCCAGCACAATGAAAATGGTAACTTGAGAGACACCTCTGCGGTATTAACAGGCAGCTGTACTGTCTCCTTCCCCATAATACCTTGCAGATTTGCTTCAGTGTTCTCAGGTATTTGACTGAGATACAGAGAGTATGTTTTATCCTGTTTTGTTGCTCTGCACATGCTGCTGTGTTCACTCCACACACACACCTTTTCATTTCCAGCTTTATGGATAAACACAATCTTCTAAATATTTGCAAAAATGAAATGCTTACATAATTAGAAGCTAAGTGCCTGTGACCTTTCTACTTTGTTTTCTCAAGTACTGTCAAGTGCTGTCACATTTTTATTGCTTTCTTGAAGGCCGTTTTTAAAATAGGACAAAACTCAGCTGGCAAGATGTGTTTCTAGGACACTTAGCAAGACCTTCATACCTGATGTGTTACACTGCCTCCAGTTTTTCTATAACATTCTTTCAGACTGTTCCTAACACATCCTAAGGGATACCCCACGTTCTCCAAAAGACTTGCAATTAGAGCTAATTGCAAATAAAGCTGGTCAGTCTCACCTTTGTGCCTGGCAAGATAATGGAGCAGATCCTCCTGGAGACTATAGTCAGGCACATGGAGAGTAAGGAGGTGCTTGATGACAGCCATCAGGACTTTACTAAAGACAAATCGTGCCTGACAAACCTGGTGGCCTTCCTACGATGAACTAACAGAGATGGTAGACAAGCTAAGGATGATGGACTTCATCTTCCTGGACTTGTGCAAGACATTCAACACTGTACAGCATAACATCCTTGTCTCTAAATTGGACAACAATGGACTCAACAGATGGACCACATGGTGGATAAGGAACTGGCTGAATGGTGGCACTCAAAGGGTTGTGGTCAACGTCTACATCTATGAACCACATATGTGGTCTGTGATGAGTGGTATTCCTCAGGGGTCAGTACTGGGACCAGCACTGTTCAACAATGTTGGTGACATGGAGAGTGGGATTGAGTGCACCCTCAGCAAGTTTGCCGATGACACCAAGCTGGATGGTGAGGTTGACACACTGGAGGGAAGGGATGCCATCCAGAGGGACTTTAACAGGCTGGAGAGATGGGCCCATATGAGCTGCATGAAGTTCAACAAGCCAAGTGCAAGGTCCTGCATGTGCGTTGGCTCAGTCCCAAACACAACTACAGGCTGGATGGAGAATGGATTGAGAGCAGCCCTGAGGAGAAGGGGTGCTGATCAATGACAAGCTCGACATGAGCTGGCAGTGTGCGCCAGCAGCTCAGATGGCCAACTGTGTCCTGGGCTGCATCAAGAACAGCATGGCCAGCAGGTCAAGGGAGGTGATTCTGTCCCTCTACTCTGCTCTGGGGAGACCCCACCTGGAGTACTGTGTCCAGCTCTGGGGTTCCCAGTACAGGAAAGGCATAGAGCTGTTGGAGTGAGTCTAGAGGAGGGGCACGAAGATGATCAGGGGGCTGGAGCACTTTGGCTATGAAGCTGGGCTGTGAGAGTTGGGCTTGTTCATCTTGGAGAAGAGAGCACTCCAGGGAGATCTAATTACAGCCTACCAATACTTAAAGGGGTCTTACAGGAAAGCGGGTGCAGGAGGGTTCACCAGGCAGTGTAGTGATAGGACAAGGGGAAATGGCTTCAAGGTGAAAGAAGAAGGTTTAGATTAGATGTCAGGAAGAAATTCTTTACTGTGAGGGTGGTGAGGCCTGGAACAGGTTGACCAGAGAGGTTGTGGAAGCCCCATCCCTGGAAGTGGTCAAGTCCAGGCAGCATAAGGCTTTGGACAGCCTGGTCTAGTGAAGGTGTCCCTGCCCACAGCAGAGGGCTGGAACTAGATGATCTCTGAGCTCCCTTCCAACTCAAACAATTCTATGATTCTACAAATGTAGTTGGAAAATTAGTTTGCTCTAGACAATTTTCAGTCAAACTCTATACAGGAATTCTATTATTTTTGGACCAGATTTGTTAAATATTAGTTAAAGTTGGAATCATTAGTTCTGAAAAACACTCTTGAGACACATACTTTTGTCTAACAGCCCATATTTAAAAACCAAATTAGAGTATTAAAGCTGTTCTTTTATTTTTGTACTTTCACCAAGTAGATCTAAGCTTGAAATAGCAAGATGCACACACATTATCTTGATTAGATCCTCAAAGAGTTAGGGAATTAGACATTGAAAGGCATTTGTGGTTATTGGTTATAATGCATTGTTCAGTAGCTAATACAAATAGCTTCAGTAGGCTTAGGGCAGTAATAGACTTTTCATCTGATGCCATTTCCAATTTCATGTTATAGCAGATTTTATTAGTCATAAATTCACAAAGTTTACCCTGCCCAGAGAGGCCTAACCTTGCTAGAGGAAAATGAGAAAATGAAGTAACAAAATTGATGTCTTCAGCCCTGTTACTTCATCCCTGTGTCTGCAGACCGGTGTGCTGGGCTGCACCAGAGGCGAGCAGCCCCTTGGTGGGGTAAAAGGTCAGACATATCCTTCATTTTGCCTCTCTGATGTATTATTTGATATATGATCAAGATTCACAGAATTGTAGGGATGGGGAGGGATCTCCAGAGGTCATCACATCCAACCCCCCTGCCAAAGCAGGTTCCCTAGGACACATCGCACAGGTCGGTGTCCAGACAGGTCTTGAACATCTCCAGAGATGGAGACTCCACAACCCCCCTGGGCAGCCTGTCCCAGGGCTCTGTCACCCTCACTGTGAAAAAGTTCCTCCACATGTTAGTGCGGAACTTCCTGTGCTCCAACTTGCAGCCATTGCCCCTTGTCCTGTATCCACTGACCAAAGAAAAGGGGCTGGCCAATTTCCCCTGCACCCCATACTTAAGATATTTATAAACATTGATTAAGTCCCCCCTAAGTCTTCTTTTCTCCAGGCTGAACAGCCCCAGCTCTCTCAGCCTTTCCTCACAGGACAGATGTTCCAGGCCCTTAATCATCTTTGTAGCCCTTCTCTGGACTCTCTCAAGGAGATCCCTGGTTTTTGTGTACCAGGGAGCCCAGAACTGGACACAATACTCCAGGTGTGGCCTGACCAGGGCAGAGTAGAGGGGGAGGATCACCTCCTTCGACCTGCTGGCCACACTCCTCCTGATGCACCTCAGGATGCCATTGGCTCTCTTGGCCACCAGGGCATACTGCTAGCTCATAGCCAACCTGTCATCCACTAGGACCCCCAGGTCCTTCTCCACAGAGCTCCTCTCCAGCAGGCCATCCCCCAGCCTGTACTGATACAAGCAGTTATTCCTTCCCAGGTACAAGACACTACACTTGCTTTTATTAAACCTCATCTGGTTTCTCCCTGCCCAACTCTCCAGCCAGTCCATCCTGGATTTGACAGAATAGTGCAGCACTATTCACCTCCCAGCAACATACACCCAAAAGGGACATTTTTTTCTCTTGAGTATATTCGTTGGAATATTAATATCACTGTTGAGGAGAAGTCTGCTTCTTCAGTGTCTGCTCAAGGCAAATTTCTCCTGTATCTGTGAAACTGGCCAAATTAAATTTTATGTGTTGAAGAAAGACAAACCCTATCAATTCATCACCAAGTAGGGCATTTTCTAATAAAATATGTTTTGCTGAGCCCTGTATATCTCTCTGTCAAGCAACCCTACCATGGACAACACTCACTGTCCTGGCGGAATGCAGTGCTCCTTCTGAGTGCACAGGTATTAGCTTTCCACCTCAGGAAGTGGTGCTACTAGTGGCATCAAACAGGAGGTTCCCAGATTAGGTAGTGGGGGAGTTGATTTGACAAAAATCCTCTGAACTAATCTTGCATTTATCTTCCTAGGTTTTACATCTTTTGTTTGGTAAATATAAAAAAAAAATAAGTTAATACCTGTTGCAGTTAAAGGCAAGCAAAATGCTGCAGTGACTGTAGATCAAAACGCAAATACAACATCCACATCTTGTTCAGCTACATCTCATCCAGTATTTTGCTGCTTATGCATAGCTGTGTTAGGTAGGGTTACTTATGTTTTCTTAATTCTTTATATTTGTTTTAGCCAAAGTCCTCTATAAAGGTTCATTAGATTTGTTCAGTCTGAGAAATTTTTAAGTCTGTCAATGGATGATAAATCTAAAATCATGCTACAGTAGTGGTATCACAGGACCTTCAAAGGAACTGTAAAACTGAGGGCACACCTGCTGAGAGAGTTAAGCTTTCCAAGAAGGACTCGGTGATCACTGGTGTGATCGCTTTTAAATGGCGAGAGTGTGGTAGAACTGCCAAAGCCAAGAGCAGCCTTGGCAGCAAATCCTTCTGCAGCAAACTCACCAGGCCATTGAAACACTTTCCTGCCCAGCCGTAGTGCAAGGTCCAAGCCATGGCCCAAGTACCACCTTAGGCCAAAGTTTGGCTGATTTTGTGTGTGTGTGTGTTTGAGTGTAGATGTACAGCCTCTGTCTGCATTTTCTTTATATTTATTAATTATAGTCTATGACAGATCATTCTTTCAGAAACAGTATGTACGATTTTTTTTTCTTGAAGGACTCACTCAAAATATCTTGAAATACCTTCTGGAATCAATGCTTCCCTGTGCATTTCATAACCCTGTGAAGAGCTGACATACCTAAACATATTTACATGACAGGAGCCAGTCTCTGTCCTTGTATATACAATCACATTTTGAGCTCTGTTCCATATTCAAAAGGACACTCTGCTTCGCTACATTTGGCTTTAACTTTTTGAAGCATGTTCTTGCTCTGCTAGCACTTTAATTTGCTAACTCGGTTTCAACTTAGCCTTAACAAGAAGACACTAGAGCTGAGACTGGATATTGACTTTTGTTTGGACTTTATTTTTAAGAATGTTTTGAGCCCACAACCCAGATCTGGAAGAAAAAACCCAGAGTAGGGCAGATTTGAGTGCCAGGAACATCTCACCATCCCCATCCCCTCACATGTTTATGGAACAGCAGAGAAGTAGGGTACAGGGCCAGAGAAGAAGAAAAACATAAACTGTATAAATTCAATTGGGCTTGTGTTTATATTCTGCCCTACTGAACTACTCCCAGGCCTGGTAACTCATTTCCTTTTTTGCAGGGTGAAAATTGCCCAGTAACAGCAAAAGAGGATAGACCATTTTTTTACTGCCTCACAACAAGCCACTTGAGTGACATGAAATTACTAGGTCACAGTCTCTGGATTGAAATGCTCCAAGAATCCTGTCCTTTTGTTTGAAATAAGAATTAAATCTCAGACAATTATTAAATCACAGGAATCCTGGTCCCTCAGGCAGTAGCTAAGCCACAGTGTGCTAACTACAGGAAGCTGGATACAACCAATGTTAACACGAAACACTAGGCTTACTAGTCTTATATCTACCAGTCCTATATGGAGTCTATTTCTAGCTCGCTTTTACACTATTTTATGTGTTAACATTTTGCCTAAAAATAAACCAGCATATTGTTTTCAGGGGTAGCATAGGGACAATTAATTTTTTTTTCTTGCTGTTACAATGGAAAAAAAAAAGGAACATGAGTAACAATCATGGTCCAATAATAGCAATCAAAATCAGTAGGGAGTGATGTGTTGATATTTCAGGTTTGTTGATTCAGTGGATTTTATTTTGTCACTTGGTGAATGGGCTTTTTCATTTATATGGCTTGTTTCTCAAATGAAAGCTGCTTGTTTTATGCAGCTTTGGCCTAAACAGCTTTGGGAGAAAAGACATCAAGATTATTCATGTCACAAATTACACTTTTTGTCTTGGTTGTACAGTATATAGCAGGAACTGGCTGAAATATCTAATCTTTGTTACTAGAGGCAATAAGGTTATCTGGGCTCCAGAGTTAATCTCATCTTTGCAGATCTCTCTCCAGTCACCATTGTCATGCTACACATTCTGGTCCAGATTTCCCCCAGACTGGTAACTAACCTGTGCAGAAGGCTCTGCTGTCATTTAGCCTGTACTTACTTCATTGTTCCCCCTATCACCTCCTCCTTGATGACCCAGATATCCTTTAAGTCTCTAATATGCTAAAAATGGTCTGAAATGTAATTAAGGAGTGATTCTGAAAGCAAGGGAAGCCATTTCTTCTGGCTTGTAGTATCTTCGAAACTCTTCAAGTTATGCATCCCTTTACAGAAAAAGAAGAACACAAAGAAACAAAAATTAAAACCCAGTTACATTTATCAATAATCCCACATGGCCCTTTTTTATTGTTCCTTCTCATGATCAGGACAATGTGGCAAGATTTGTATATCCAAAGCTGCACAGGGCAGCATTCTCCTTTCAGGTGTTCCCAAACACACAGCTGAGAGAGGTCTCCCATGTGCAGAGCTCCTGTGGACAGTTACAAGGGGTGCTTCACATGCCATAGGTGTAAAAACACACTGTCAGAGGCACCTTATAGCTCAGACAAGAGCATCCTCCCAGTTAACAGAAATATTTGCAGCACCTGCAACCCAGGCCACAGCATGGATCACAGATAAAGAGGAAATCAAACTTCATTACAACTTAATGGGAAAAAAAGCTGGAGAATTAAAGCACCCAGTTATTTCTGTGCTACAGATGTGTGATCTGGACCTACTGGTCCTACGACAGTAACAACCCCCTATAGCACCTTGCAAATGACTGAGCAAGATGGGCTGGATGATAGTGGTGGGTGGTAGGCTGAAGTTATTTCTACTTTTCCCTACTCCTATGGTTCAGTGCATGTGAAACTGCCACACAGGACCTAGAGGAGATCACCTAATTCTTCTGCAGGTGAGGTAAGCCACAATCTTATATTTTTACTGTAGTACAACTGAGACTTAAAATTCAATGAGAAATACAGAAATGCACTGTTCCCTGAACCTGATAAACATTGTCACATATGCAAACACACGCTTTGCTGCCTTCTATCAGTCAGCTCTTTCACTTTTCCCCTTTCATAATTTGTATATACCAGACAGAATAAATTAACCTGCAGGTCTCCACAGACATAATACATGACTATTCTGATTCAGACTCATCTGGGATGGCTGACAAGGTCTAACTGAGGAAGCGATTAGTTCTAACACTGAACCTGGGTTTTTTTTTCCTTGCCTTCCCTTTCATTGCCATGTGTTCTGAGCTTTTTTTGTTGAGAGGACACAGCGTGAAAGTGGGGCAAAATACAGGGGAAAGGTTTTACATTAGAGGGAAGTGGTATTTGGTAAGAAATTGTCCCTTGTAAGAAGCTCTTGTGGGATAATCTTTCTCTTTTAGGAATCTTCAAAATATTTTTAACTTCAATGTCCATTTTTTATAAGACTGCTGGAAATTTCATAGAGTCAAGAAAGTCCTGGTGTAACTGTGCAGGAGTGAACACATTTGTACTGTCAACAAAACTAATTGCTGGGCATAATGTATCCAGTGTAGGCTGACAGATGAGTTATGATGTAATTGCCGCCTTTTTTGGTGAGTATTTCCTATTTACATCTAGTAAAAGTACAGCTGCAACATATTAAGTGTCTTCACCCCTTTCAATGAATTTCTGTCACTGTAGCTGGCATATTTATCCTAAAGTTGAAAAAAAAAGAAGTACTCAATAAACCTAATCAATTTTAGAAAATAATAAAATGCTGTGAGTCCAGTATAAAAATCAGGGATGCACACACAATCACGTATATAAAGTATGAATAGCCTGTATATAGTGGAATAGGAGCAGTAGCTATACATAAAGCTGATAATTAAAAGATTTCTATCTTAAATACATTCTAAAATGGCTCTCTCATGGTGGACATCAATTTACCAGATGTCTGCTGGAAATACAGTACAGCAGAGAGAAAATAATCAAGGAAGTGCCTGGGGGGTGTGGACAGTAACTTCCTGAGAAAGCCCACTAGGGAAGGCACACTGCTGGACCTGTTGTTTGTGAAAGGAGAACTTGATGGTGATGTGATGGTTGGAGGCCACCTTGGGCATAGTGATCATGAAATGATAAAGTTTTCACTTCATGGAGAAGTAAGGAGGGTAGTCAGCAGAACTGGTACCTTGAACTTCTGCAGGGAAGACTTAAGCTTGTTTAGGTAACTGGTTGACAGAGTCCCTTTGGAGGCAGTCCTGAAGTGCAAAGGAGTCCAGGTAGGCTGGACATTCTTTGAGAAGGAAATATTAAAGGAGCAGGTGCATGTGCTGAAAGATAGGCCAGCAGGGAAACAAGCAAACCTGCCTTAACAGAGAGCTTTGGCTGGAACTCAGGGAAAAAAGAGTTTAGGATCTTTGGAAGAAGGGGCTGACAACTCAGGAGGACTACAAGGATGTTTTGAGGCTCTCAGAGAGAAAATACGAAGGGCCGAAGCCCAACTATAACTTAAATCTGGTTACTGCCACATAAGGCAATGAAAATGTTTCTATAAATACATTAACAACATTACTGATGCAGAGGGAAACATAGTAACAAAGGTCAATGAAAAGGCTGTGGTACTTAATATTTTCTGTTTTCCAGGTACCTTGCCCCCTCAGCTGGAAGACAGGGACAGGAAGCAGAATTAAGACCCTGTAATCCAAGGCAAAATGATTAGTGACGTGCTACACCACTTAGAAACACACAAGTCTATGGGGTCAGATGTGTTCCAGACAAGGGTATTGTGGGAGCTGGCAGAAGTGCTCACAAAACCACTTTCCATCACTTATCAGCAGCCCTGGCTAACCAGCAAGGCCCCAGTTAACTGGAGGTTAGCAAATGTGATGCCCATCTACAAGAACATTTGGAAGGAGGATCTGAGGAGCTAAAGGCCTGACAGTCTGACCCCAGTTCTAGGGATGGTTATGGAACATATGAGTCCCATCACATGGCACATACAGGACAGCAAAGTGATCAGGTCCCGTTGGCATGGGTTCATGACAGGCAGGTCCTGCTAGACCAACCTGATCTCCTTCTATGACAAGATGACCTGCTTAGTGGAAGAAAGGCTGTGGATGTTGTCTACCTGGTAGTAAAGCCTTTGACATGATTTCCCACAGCACTTTCCTGGAGAAACTGGCTGCTCACAGCTTGGACAGGTGTATCCTTCCCTGGGTAAAAACTGGATAGCCAGACCCAAAGAGTTGTCGTGAACGGAGTTAAATCCAGTTGATGTCCAGTCACAAGTGGTTTTACACAGGGCCCAGCTCTCTTTAATAGCTTTATCAGTGATCTAGATGAGGGGATCAAATGCACTCTCAATCAGTTTACAAATTACACCAGGCTGGGCAGGAGTGTTGATCTGCTTAAGGATAGGAAGGCTCTATAGAAGGATCTGGACAGGCTGGACCAATGGGTCAAGTCCAAGTGTATGAGGTTCAACAAGGCTCAATGCTGGGTCCTGCACTTGGATTACAACACACCCATACAACTCTACAGGCTTGTGGAAGAGTGGCTGGAAAGCTGCCTGGCAGAAAAGGACCTGGGAGGGCTGTTGAATATGATCCAGCAGTGTGCCCAGGTGGCCAAGGCCAACAGTATCCTGGCTTGCATCAGAAACAGCGTAGCCAGCAGCACAAGAATCACAGAACTGTCTGGATTGGAAGGGACCCCAAGGATCATAGAGTTCCAACCCCCTGCCACAGGCAGGACCACCAGCCTCCAGGCCTGGATCTACACAAAGTTGCCCAGGGCTCCATCCAACCTGGTCTTGAACACCTCCAGGAATGGGGCATTCACCAACTGTTCCAGCACCTCACCACTCTCTCTGTAAAAAACTTTCCCCTAATATCCAATCTAAACCTTCCTTCCTTTAGCTTTAACCCATTCCCCCTTGTCCTGCCATTGTCTACCCTTTTAAAAAGTTGATTCCCCTCCTGTTTATACACTCCCTTCAGGTACTGGAAGGCTGCAATGAGGTCCCCCCACAGCCTTCTCTTCTCGAGGCTGAACAGGCCAGGAGCTCCCTCAGCCTCTCCTTGTAGGGCAGGTGCTCCATCCCTCTAATCATCTTTGTGGCCCTCCTCTGAACCCTCTCCAACAGTTCCACATCTTTCTTGTACTGGGACCCCCAGACTGGACACAGGACTCCAGATGGGGCCTCACGAGGGCAGAGTAGAGAGGAACAATCACCTCCCTGTTCCTCTTCTGATGGAGCCCAGGATACCATTGGCCTTCCGTGCTGCAAGAGCACACTGCTCACTCATTTTAAATTTCTCTAGGGAAGTGATCATCACCCCATACCTGGCACTGGTGAGGCTGCACCCTGAAGTCCTGTGTTCAGTTTTGGGTCCCTCACTACAAGAAAAATATTAAGATGCTGAAGAGCATTCAAAGAAGAGAAACAAAACTGAGGAAGGGTCTTATGAGGAGTAGTTCAGGGAATTGGGATTGTTTAGTCTGGAGGAAAGGAGGCTACCTGAAAAGAAGATGTAGTAAGGTGAATGTCAGTCTCTTCTCCCAAATAACAAATAGGAGAAAAGCAAGTGGCCTCAGATTGAGCAAGTTGCTTGAGAGAAAGGGTTGTCAATCACTGGAACAGGCTGCCTAGGGAAGTAGTCGAGTCACCAAGTCTGGAGATATTTAAAAGTTGTGTAGAAGCAGTGATTAGGATCATGGTTTAGTGGTGGACTTGGCAAAGTTAAGTTAATAGTTGGACTTGATCTTTTCCAATCTTAACAACTCTGTGATTCTGAAGATGGACATGCTTTGAAACTGTCAGGCTATGAATGGGAACTCACCCACTACAACATTAGAACTGAACGAAAACCCAAAAAAGTAGATCGACTACCTACCAGTTGCATTACTAAAAATGACTGATTAAATATACATATTAGTACTGATAGAAGAACTTATCTTGACATTTATGTAGTAAGGTGAGAAAGGAGGTATGAAATATATTTCTTATAAACACAGAAACATATTCCAGATAAATATAAATGCAGAAGAGTTAATCACTCACAGCAAAAGTTTATTTTGTGATTTCACCACTGTCTTGTACAACATTTACCCAAAGAAATAAGCAGATGTTACACAGAATGTAATGACAGCAACACGCCCAGAAATGGAAGGAAGCCAAAAATAAGACAAGGCCTCTGGATGTTTCATTCACTGACACTCTGCTATAAAATACTCTTTGAAAACAATTTCAAAACAGTACTAAGATATGTCAGAAGCTGGCGTGGAAAGCAGCATATGATCAACAGAGAAATAGGGTAGGAGCATCTGTGCCAATGTCTTCTCAAATGAAGCATTTCTGTGTTCTCCATCCAAGAGTTTGCCTTTCATCTAAGAAAAGCCCTCACTGCCATAGATTCTGTAATTGTTTTCCAGTGAAGAGGTGCAGAAGCTAAGTTACTTCTCCTGGATAAGCCCTTAGAGGATTCATTCCTACTCCTGCCAGGCCTGACCCCTCTCCAAAACTGCAAGGTCTTCTGGAACCACAAATGAAGAAAGGTGTTTGATGGCCCCCTCCATGGCAACCCACTGCCATGTTAGATGTTGAGATGTTAGTCACAGAGAAGTGGTAGGCATCCCAGCAACTTCAGATGGTCACATGAGAATAGACATTTACACCCTGTTCCTCTCATAGTACAATTTGATTTAATACCCATGTGACAGCTGACTTGCAGGTGGTGTGCCAGTTGTGTGCACATATGTGGCATTTCTGTGCAGAGGAGAACCTTACCACATGCACAACAGGCAAGCATGCACAGATCCTCAGAGCTGCACTCACCATGCAAAATAGTTAAATTCTGCTCAGACTTCATGCTGGAAAATCACCCAAGGTTCCTTCTCTATGCAGTCTCCTGTGCTGTCACTCTTGGAGAGAAATTATCTTAAAGAAATGGCAGAAGTGGGCTGTAAGTTAACTGATTAGTAAACTTACATTATATTAGATACAGTTTGACAAGACATAAAAGAATCAGGATTCAACTGTCCAGCTTTTTCATTCTTAAAAGCAAAAGAGAAAGCCAGAAAAAGACTTAGGTGAAACCAGATAATGTTGTACATCAAAAGGAGTATGAGTTTGCTCCACTTATTTTTGTGCAGAGCTAATTATGAAGGGTATAATAACGCTAGCCCTTTCACCTCCAACAGTGTTAAACCCTGGGATACCGTCAGACTTACTAGTTGGCACTGTCAAATATTCTCAGCATTTAAGGAGACACTCTCAAGAAATTGCTGAGGAGAGACATCAGTACGCACCTTCCAGCAGCAGCCAGGCTAGATACCTCTGTGTTGGGGTAATTCACACACCCAGGGCAATGACAGCAATGAAAATACAACTGAGTGTATATGTTGGTGTAAAAGTGGGTCAAAGCCCAACAGCTCGTGTTTGGAGAGTTCAAAGTTACTCAGATGGTAAAATAGATTTCAGTAGTGGGGAAAAAAAAAACCCAAAAGATAAGCAGTAAAGGTGAGGGTTTAATTGTTACTTGCCATGGAGGAGATCTGTCAGGAGCAGAAGCCCACCAGGGACTAGGTTATTCAATAACTTCAGCAAAGACTTAGAAAACACAGTAAAACGGCTGATCTCTAAACAACCTGATAAACTTTTTGAAGTAGTGAAATGCCATCCCACTGGCAAGGAACTTTGCAAAGACTTCACAAAACTATACAGAAGTAAAATTAAATTCTTTTTAGTCCGATAAGCATATAAAATCAAGGCAAAAATAGCTTAAGTGGTGTTAACCCCAAACTTACGTTGAACCCTAAGCAGGGCACAGAAATATGACAAAGTGTGGTGGTTTGACCCTGGCTGGAGGTCAGACACCCACCAAAGTGCCTCTATCACTCACTCCCCTTTTCAGCTGGATATGGGAGAAAATGTATATGGAGAGGCTTAGGAGTCGACATAAGGACAGGGAGAGATCATTCCACAATCAGTGTCATGGGCAAAACAGATTCAACACAGGGGAAAAAAAAAAGGAATAAAACCTCTAATTTATTACACTACTCACACAGTGACACCAGAGTCAGGTAATGAGACGTGTGATCAGATTTTAAAGCACATCCCCCCACCCCTCCCTTCTTAGCAGATTTCACTTTATTTGTGATTTTACTCCCTGCTTCCCCCTCATTGTGGCACAGGGAGGGGCAGGGACTGGGGGAATAGGGTTTTGGTCAGTTCCTCACCAGTTGTTTTCCTGCTTGGCTGTAGGGGGGACATTGTTCACACCCTACCCCTGCTGTACCATGGGGTCCCAATTACAGGAGGCAGTCCTTCGTGAACTTCTCCAACATGAGTCCTTTCCCACAGGGCTTCAGCTCTTCACCAGCTGCCCAGTATGGGTCACTGTTATGTTGGGCAGTCATAAAATCATAGAATGTCTCTTGTGTCTCAGGCCCAGACTGCTCCAGAGTGATCCTCCACGGGGTCACAAGCCCCCTCCCCAGCAAACCTGCTCTGGCGTCGGTCTCTCTCTCTTGCTTATTTCTGTGTCTCTCCACAAGCTCCAAGTTCTGTCAGAGGCTTGCTCCAACATGGGTTACAGCGTCTTCTGTATGTCTCCACCTGCTCCATTGTGGGGTCTCTCCATCGGCTGCAGGTGGGGTCTCGGCCTTTTCCATGGGTTGAGGGGGGACACCCGCTCCACCATGGGTTTCTCCAAGGGCTGCAAGGGCATCATTCTCTCTGGCACCTGGGGTGCCTCCTCCCTCCTCCTTCTTCACAGACCTTGGTGTCTGCACAACTCCTTACATCCTCTCTCTCCCTTCTCTGGTATTTGTATTTCAGCCACCGTCCCTCATACCACAGAGGCTTTAACCATTTGGCTTACTTGATTGAGGCACATGGTTCACATTCATGGATGACCTGTGAGAGAGTGTTCATGGTCAAATCTATCGCTCAATCACAAGTCCATCTATATCTGGCATCTCTTCCTTCATGGCCTGAGGTGTCCTGGGTCCAGCAAGCTATAAAAAATTCACCCTTACATTGCCAATCCAGGTCTACTTGAGCCACTTCAATCTTAGCAGCCTGATGGACCTGCTGGTTGTTTTGATGTTCTTCAGTGGCTCGGCTCTTGGGTACGTGGGCAAAACTGTCTACTAAAGCTTGGTACTCTTGTGGATCTGATATACCAGGCCATTGGATCCACCAATAAATCTGATCATCCCTTTCCTCCACCTGGATGTAGTCAGGCCCTCTCTAATCTTGGTCACTGTATTTGCTGTTTACTTCTCGTAAAAAAGACTTAGAGGTTCCTTCAAGAGGACCACAGGTACAATTACAATTAGACAGTCTGGTGGGCTGCCTACTGGAGACTGGTGCAGCATTCTTCCTGAAGAAATCCCTCCTTGCAGCTCATTCACTCAACATTGGAGGACTGAGGAGGGTTTCCCATTCCATCTCCTCATGTCTTCTGTATGGTTGCGCAGAAAGAACCACAGGATGTACTTTTCATAAGCTCTTTCTGGAACAGGGAATGCCTAATTCTGATCGCTGAAACTGTGGTCTGCACAGGTGGGCAGCAGACAAATTTTCTTCAAGTTTCTGGACATTCCAGGACAGCTTCTCCAAGGCCAAGACAAGGGAGGAAGAAAGACTTTCTTTGAATAGATGGAGTTGGCCAGCCACCTCATTACTATCGGTGCTTCTTCCTTTCCCCAGTCTATTATGGACACTAGGTTGGTATATGACAATGGTGTACTCTGCACCACCCCTTATTCCATACCATTTATGTCATTCTCAGATCCCACACTATCCAATACATCTTCCTTAACCACCACCACCCTTCTGATCCTTTGATATAACATGTAAATACCATTCCTTTAGTCTATGTAAAATTCCCACAAAATGTCCACAGAATGTCTATATATGCCCACAATTTTCCACTGAGTTAATTTAGCCCATGACTTTTGGCTCTATCTCTTACGGTGGTCACTCAGGACAGGGGAGGTGGTGTGATGCATGGTGTTATTTCACACCAAAGACAGCTCAGGTCAGGTCCTTTGCTGCACTTGCACTGCTCCTTGTAAGGCTTCTTCTCTGCTGGTTCAGGGGTCCCCGTTACAGTTATTCCTATGATGTGCAATTGAAATCCCAAGTTACAACAATTTAAAGATATTTCCATTGCAATCTCCACCACTGGTCCCTTTGGGCCAGACCATCAGGTTTACCATGGCAGTGAACTGGTCCATTGCTTCCTAGCTGGGCTAGCAACATGAGGTCCTGCTACAGTAATTCCCGTAACATGTACCTCAAATCTGAGGTTACAATATTTTAAAGGTATTGCATTACAATATCTATGCCTGGTTCAAATGGACCAGACCATCGGGTTTAACACTGCAATTAACTCCACCACTTGCCCTGCTCTGGCCTGGACTTGTCCATAGACTTCATTCCCTTAGGGGTATATCTGCTCCAAGTGGGGTCTTATCTATGTGCCACCATCTCTCCAGTCCTGCGGCATGGGCTTACCCACAGCCACAGCCACTTTGAAGTGCGCCTGTTCTAGGAAGAAGATCAGCAGTACAGCGCTACAGCGAGCAGCGAAAGCAAAAAGCAGCCACGAACGAGCACCGGATGGTACTACACAGTGAGGCAAGCAGACCCATGGCAAGCACAGGAGCCTGATGGTTAATGGCTAAACAACTATAAAAGCTACAAACTTGATCTGGCATGTTCCAATCAAACCTGTCACTGTTTCATACCCTTCAGGCTCCATGTTCAGAGCCAAATGGGACTGTCACGGTTTAACCACAGCCAGCAGCTAAGCTCCACACAGCTGCTCACTCATTCCCCTCCAGGAGGATGGGGTAGAGAATCAGAAGGGTAAAAGTGAGAAAACTGTGGGTTGAGATAAAGACAGTTTAATAGGAAAAGTAAAAACTGTGTGCACAAGCAAAGCAAAATAAGGAATTAATTCATCACTTTCCATGGGCAGGCAGATGCTCAGCCATCCCCAGGAAAGCAGGGCTCCATCACACATAATAGTGATTTTGGAAGACAAATGCCATCAGTCTGAATGCCAGCACTTCCTTTGATCCTCTTCCCCAGCCCCTTATCCATTGAGCATGATGTCATATGATGTGGAATATTCCTTTAGTCAGTCTGGGCCAGCTGTCCTGGCTGTGTCCCCTCCCCACTTCTTGTGTACCCCCAGCCCACTTCCTGGTAGGGTGGGGTGAGAAGCAGAAAAGGCCTTGGCTCTGTGTAAGGCCTGCTCGGCAGTAATGAAAATTCTCATGGCAGCACTGCTTTCAGCATGAATCCAAGACACAAATGATCAGAAGCCAAATAGGAATAAAAAGCCACAGTACTCTTTAAGGTTTTAGGAGATGTCAAAACTGTCCCAGTTCCATCTGAGACATTCACAAAGTACACTATTCCCTTCTTACCATGCCTCTGTGGCCATATCTGTTCTATTTGGAGCAGTTTAAATAGCTGAATCCGATTATTTGTGTCCAGTTCATCTTTTGGTCATATTGTTCTTTACCTATACCTGCTTTTCTAAGGTTAGAATATTAAATATTTTTGGAGATGCCTCTAAAGATTTATTTCCTGTGAGAAAGGACTAGTGGTTTCCCATCTGAACTGCAGAGGTTTAAGCTGCTCCCAGCAGGAATATGTATATCCCACTGTGCTCAAACCCTTGTCTTGCACCAAGTAATGCTCCTAGCAGAGCTACAGCTCACTTCACCTCCCAGTAAATCCTTTCAGTACTTGCAGAGTTTGTGGCACAGCAGCCTTTGCGCATGCTTTGTACAGCACAAAGTGTGAGATGTTCATGTGCCATGCCAAAGTTCACAGATAATGCAGTAAGCCAATAGACTACCTGCAGGAAACTGCAGCAGCTGTCAGCATCAATAAAAGAGGGATTTTCTTTTCCCTATTGTTTTCTACAAGATTGTTTGATCCCTTGCAAGTTCCCTTTAAGGACATTAATATAATTTATCTCTTTTTCCTCAACTCTTTCACACAGCCTTGAGTGCCTTCTGATTTGGTTGATCAGAAGTCACCGTTCCTGACCTGCAGGAAGATACCTATAATTTTGTGATGACAATAAGCTATAGCTTGTCATTCCATTTTTTTGAGTGCAAGACACTCGAGAGAAGCCATCTGCAGTATGCAGGAAGTGATAAATAAGAGGTAAGTATGCTAAGAACTGTTTTTCATCCTACTTTCTGCTAATCTTACCTGATGGGATCTGGAGTTTCTGAACACCTGCTGCACCGCAGGTTTCAGGCCATGGTAAAGTCTGTGGGTTCTGCTGTCATAAATTTCCTGTTAACATATATGCAAGGAGAAGTGTGTTACAGGACATTTTGAACTTGCACTAGCAGTACCATTGAGGGCTGTCTTATAGACACAAGTCAGCTAAACAGCTCCACTGTATTGCTAATCTGTTATCTGCCCCACATTCAGTATGACCCTATATATCTGGTTATGAAATTTTAATTGGGGTCAAAACTGTTTGTTTCTTTTGAAAGGTATTATAACTACTGATAGCCTAATTCTGATGTTTGGAGTTTTTTATAATGAAATGCTCATTTTGACTCTGTTCCAGCAATTACTCCTGCTGAGAGGTATTTTTTCACCAAGCAGCAGAGCGGATCTCTGCCAGGTATGATATGAAATATCATACCTCTGAAAACTCCAGATTTTGGACCATTCAAAGCAAGCAATCATCCAAAAGCTCAAAACTTTTTCAGAACTTACCAGGTCTTTACAAGGCCTCACAATGTCTGTAGATTTCATAAAAGGTCACCAAGATAGGGGTCTAATGCAGGCTAGAAATATCTTCAATGACCCAAAAGGCATGCTAAAACCATGGTCAGGAATAGTGGGGGAAGAAGGGAACATCAACAATGGGCATTACTGATAACCTTAACTTCTATCAACCTTCCTGTAAGGTCTCTGACTTCTAATCAAGTTGAAAAATGCAACTAGTTTCAGTATTAAAATGTTAAGTATTTCAGATCCCCGCAAAACTGTATTTTCCAGTTTCTCTTCGCACATATGTTGAAAACAAAATTGGATTTCCAGCAATCTTCAAGATTTTGAGACTAACAAGAAAACACCACACACTGCTAGATTCCTGACAGAAGTTCTGAGAGGTGACAGAATTTGTGCTTGCAAATGCTGTCAGTATAAACACAACAGGTGATTCCAGATTTTTTGTAAGCCACCAAAGCAGAAAAATGCAACTGCAAGGGATATGTTTCATGAGCAGCTGTATTGGGTTTGTGTAGCAAGGTTTTGATAGCAGGGGGACTGCAGTGGGGGGTCTTCTTCCCCTGTGTCAGACAGAGCCAATGCCAGCTGGCTCCAAGATGGTGGCTCCACTGACAAAGACAATCAGGGATGGTTGTAATACCTCTGGGATAACATAGTTAAGAACAGGGCGGGGAGAGGGGGGAAACAAAGTACAAGAGGCGTTTGCAGCAAGAGAGAGAAGTGAGAATATGCAAGAGGAACCGCCCTGAAGACACCAAGGTCAGTGAAGAAGGAGGGGGAGGAGGCGCTCCAGGTGCTGGAGCAGAGATTCCCTGGCAGCCCATGGAGAAGACCATGGTGAAGCAGGCTGTCCCCCTGCAGCCTGCAGAGTATTATGGTGGAACAGAAATTCCACCTGCAGCCCATGGAAGACCCCAGGCTGGAGCAGGTGGAGGCACCTGAAGAAGGCTGTGACCCCATGGGAAGCCCACGCTGGAGATTACAGGACCCCACGCTGAAGCAGAAGAGTGCTAAGAGCCCTCCTTTTGAGGAGGAAGGAGCAGCAGAGACAACCTGAGATGAACTGACCACAACCCCTACTCCCCATTCCCCTCTACCACTCGAGGGAGGAGGGAGAGAAATCAGGAGTGAAGTAGAGCTCTGGATTAAGAGAGAGGTGTTTCAAGATTCACTTTCATTTCTCATTACTCTACTCAGCTCTGCTTAGTAATAAATTAGATTAATTTTTCCAGTGACTTCCCTCTGTCCCTTTTGTTCTATTTCCTCTCCCCTGCCCATCTGAGGAGGGCAGTGATAGAGTGGCTTTGGTAGGCAACTAGCCTCCAGCCAGGGTCAACCCACCACGGCAGCTAAGTAGACACATTTGAAGCAACATTCATATCAATAAATATTGAAAGGTACTTTTACAAATCTACACAATAACATTTTTGAGACCCATCCTCTACTGCCAAAACTTCAGCCAGACATGATCAGTAAAAAAGCAGAGTCTTTGACATTGGCTTTATAAAGGCAGCATGATAGAATTTCCACACAGCGAGACCAACAGGTCCAGATTTTCTAAATCCCAGAATAGCTGAAAGGCTCACCAAGATACCTTCGAGTTCATTTTGCTGCCCTCAGAGATCTTCACCCCAGCTCCCAACTTTTCGCTGCATTTCCTAGCACTTTCAGTTCCTAGTAGCCTCCCTCAGTCATCCTCCTGCTACCAGTAATTGATTTGTTATGCTTAACTTGCAGAGAAGCTTCAGCCAGTTCCTGTCTCAAAGCCTTTGAAAATGTCTAAGCATCCATATTCGTGTGGAGGAGGGAAAAACTTTAACAATTCATGGAGTTTGAACCCCATGTGCGATCTCACCACAGAAAATTGCTATTATATTTAATCACTGGTTTAGTTCACTCTACTTTCACAAATAATTTGGTATTCTTATTCATCAGCAGGTTGTTTTACTTCACTTTATACTCATTTATCTATACGTTCATATAAATATTGCATAGATGTACATGTGTAAGTATAGTCAAAAATTTGGGTATTCTACACTGGATATTCCCTATAGTTGGGTGTTCTTTGCATTAACTACCTTCTGCGCATTATAACACACCAATCATTACTGCAGAGAAACAAATCTGATTTGGTTTTGATTGGCCTTTTTTTTCTTTCTGATATCATGGTGCACAGAGACTATAAAAATAATTGTAAGTCAGTATCATTGCATGGACTAATGGATATTGTACAAAGCAGGGGAGTTCACAATCAATTTTAAATTAAGACGTTAACATCATAATTTTTCCCCATGAGTCATTTTTATCTCCTTATTTATAACAAGTATGAACAAGTATCAACAGTATTAACACTATTATCAAGTCTTGAGGTCCAGGAGCTCCTCACCAACCTCTCCAACAGAAGTTATGGGCAGTTTGAGTGAAAAACTGTTTACAGTGTCATAAAAGGAAGGTTACCTTGCAGGCAGCACATGAAAACGTCACACTGTCTGCAGGGCATGTTGCCTTCAGACCTTGTGCATTCACTAGGGCTACAGAGTATTTCGTGTAAAAGCATGTGCTGCTGTTATTGCAACATTTACTAAAGATGAGGTGAGGGTTTCAAATTAGGACCCTGACATCATGCTTGGCTCAAGGCGCTAACACATGCCTCTGTGAGATTACCGGTGCGCTTACAAAGCACACTTCTTGTGTGCAGCAGACTCTTAATTAAGCTCTCCGCCCAGAAGGACACCAACATAGGGAGAAAGTTCACTTCAGAACATGGGAACATTTTGTTTTATCCATGCTGGGACTGCTTTTGGAGCATAGCTTCAGCTAGCCTTCACACAGCACTCAGAGGCATCAGGGAACATGATCCTTTTGTAGACTGCAAACACAAACTGTGCACACACATGTCTTCCAAAGTATTCATTTGGCTCACAGGCTGGAAAATGCCATTGTGTTTTACTCATTGGCACTGATCTCATACAATCTAGCTATATACTGCCACTTTGGGTTAATTCTTTTCCTGATTGATTTGTGCATTTCACCTTCACAATATTTTGCCTATAACCTTGTTGTTGAATATGAAGTACCTCTGTTCTGGGTAGTCTGTCCAGTACACAGCGGCTTTCAGAGAAGGGAAAACACAACTTAAAGAAATGAAGAATTATTAACTCTGAAGACAGTTTTATATCTTAATATTTGTCTTGGAGGTTCACCTACTGAAATTATTTTCCACTTTATTATTTTATTACTGTGGAAAACTTTATGGAGGCACAGAACATAACTTTTCTAGTACATAAACAAGAACCAATAGTAAATTAAAAACCAACAAAATAATTGGAAAAAAACCTGAAGTATTTTCCTCTTACCAAAGAACTCAGAGAAAGAGTGGTTGGAAATATACTGGACTCAAAATTAGAGTTACAGCCATAATGTAAAATGAAGTCACTCAACTCCAAGGTAAAAGGTTGAAGGTGCTTGGATCTTTCAAAATGTAGAGGCAGTAAATGTTCTTTAATACCCATTGCCTGTCTTTGAAGCTGCAGATCCTCAGCTCGTGTAAAAGATCAGCCTCTAGACCTCTGTAGTTAAGGATCTGGAAAGTGAGCAAAGACAACCTAGTGGATGTCTGGACAATTTGCATGAATCTCTAGAGCAGCCTTCTTGTAAAATAGGGGCACAGGAATCAAACTTGTAGAGTGTCATGAAGTCTCTGAGTGGTGACGTGCAGTTAGATGGAAAATGCTAAGTAATTGCTTATTGTTACTGGTAACACTACACAGCTCAAAACAATACTTCAGCAATCTAATGGCATTTAAGAGCATGCCCTGAAAAGTATGCCTATTGAAATGTTTCCCTCTCTTTTAAAAATATCCCTGGTGCCTGCAAAACCAAACACCACACTGGAATATGTTATCTACATCTCTGAGGACAACAGAAGGTGTGAGCTGTATGAAGTAAGACTGATAAAGTAATGATAAGAAAAATGAAGCAACTAAACTTACAAGACCCTTGAAACATAATGAAATTTTTCTAGGGGTGAAGAAGGGCAAGAACAGGAAGGTGAACATACATACATATAATTATATATAACATAAATATATGTATATTTATGGTGAACATAGATATATTAAATTGTTGCTATATGTATCTGTATTATTCTATGGTTTATGAAAAAATGGGAAGCTTCAAAATATAAAGCCTTGAAAAAGGTTGTATGCAAAGTCCTAATCAGCTGTAGTAATTATCAGAAATTGCACAAGAAATACTTGTCCCATGAGACTTGCAATCAACTGGCACAACTAAATTAGACCAGTCTTTGACTTTTCACTATTTCATCAATAAATACAGTTAAAGCTTTCATCAGTGTTTGAATGCATGACCCAAGCTCTTGGTGTGAATTCATTCCACCAGGAGGAGAACTGAATGGTGAATTGGGTATGGTTGCAAACTTATTTATTTGAAAAGAAGCTATACAATGCACAATTTCCTTTAGGGCATTAGAAATCCAAAAATAGAAAGCAGGTTCACTGTCCAGATTCTCAAGTGTTTTTCTGGCTGGTATCACACCCGAGACTTTCAGCTTTTACTCACTGTGTTCTCTTTCCCTGTGCACTTTTGTGGTGTTTCTGCATCTTTCAGTTGTGCTGATGTCTCTCAGACACACCCAGAGACATGTATATATATGTACCTCCGTAAGCTTCTGCTGGCATTGCCGAATGTATGTATTCAGACACAAAACCTTGCAGCTGCTCAGATGACTTTTCTCCCCAGCACAATCTGCATCCAAGAAAGTTTATTCAGCTGCTGGAGCTATTTATTTCAGGAAGGAGCTGGGTTTTCCATTCACCTGAGTTCAGAAGCAGGATAAGTACTGTAAGGTGCCACAGCAATGTGTGAGAAGTGGAGTGGGAGTCTGAGGAAGGTGAGACTAGAGCACATCTGGGCAATGCCTGCTACAGCGCAAGCCTGTCCTCTTCTACACACCAACTGGGCTTGCCTTGCCAGCAGCATGGTTGTGCACACAAATAGGTGATGTGCATTTCTCAGGCAAACACATTAATTCATGTTAGATAACATAGTTCTTAAATACAGTCTTACATTTGCATTGATCATACTGGAATAAGCTATTGCAACACTTTGATTTTATCCATCTTCACAGTAAAATTGTCTAAATGATAGAATCACAGAATCACAGTTTTAGGAGTCGGAAGAGACCTCCAGAGATCATCGAGTCCAAGTCCCTCCCCGTCAAAGCAGGTTCTCTAAGACAGGTAGCACATCTAGGTGTCCAGATGGATCCTGAATATCTCCAGAGATGGAGACTCCACAGCCCCCCTGGGCAGCCTGTGCCAGGGCTCTGTCACCCTCACTGTGAAAAAGTTCTTCTGCATATTGGTGAGGAACTTCCTATGCTCAAGACTGAAGCCAATGCCCCTTGTCCTATCTCCACAGACCATTGAAAAAGGGCTGGCCATTTCCCTCTGTGACCCACACTTGAGATATTTATAAACATTAATCAGATACCCTCTCAGTCTTCTTTTCTCAAGGCTGAACAGCCCTAGTCCATTCAGCCTTTTCCTTGTTTATTTCTACTAATGATTTATGAATTACTTTTGCAGCCCTTAAAAAAAAAAATCTGGTTCATGCTTTGCTGCTTTATTTGCAAAGTGTGTTTATCGTGTATCAGTCTCATTTACAGCTTAAGTCTTACTATGCCACCTCTACTTCCTCTTATTGTTCTGTAGTTTATTGGAGTGTGTGGTATGCGTGCTTTACTTGGTGTGTACACCTGGTGCAATCAGATGGTAGAAGCTATAAAGACAGGGTAAGAACAGTTTGAATGAAGCTACCATGACAAATACCTGTTGGAAATCAATAAGGCTCCCCGGCAGCTCTTATTATGTACTTTCAACTATTCTTATTTTGAAAATAATTGAGACGCTTGCCTGACCAATGAAGCAACTCAAAATCAGGCAAGCTCCAGCATGCAATTGAATGGTTATGGAGGTTATTAATGGTTATGCTGTTTATTAATGGTTATGTTGTTTATTAACAAAACTTTGTTACAGCAACTCATTCAATTGAATCTGCACTTTGTGGCCACATATATCGCACTGTGACTTATGCACCAACCAAACTGCATGGAACATATCTGAAGCGACGAATCAAATTCCTGAGAGTACAGCCAGTTTCTTTTAAAAAAGTAAAATGACCTCACTGTATTGCTATTCTCATTCTGTGATACAGCCTTAGTTTTTTTGGCTAAAGCAGAAGCTGGTTAGCAAAGACAAAAGAAAAATACCTTAACATCGGTATGCCTAACAGAATAGATCTCCTAAGGGAGGTGAAACAGTGAATTTGTAGACAGTCCCTCCAGTGGCACCTCCTTAATCCCATGTGTGTTGCAAATTTGCTGCAGGGTGGGACCAGGAGGGAGGCTGAATTGTGACAAAAGCTGCCACCACTGTAGTTGCATTCCCATTGCTCCCAGCCCTGACCACATCCCCTCAGCTTCCAGGGCATCGCACACTGTATACTATACAGCATCAGATACAGAATCAGATGCATAAGGAATCCTACCCAAGAGGCAGGACAGCAAACAAATGAACAAAGTTATACGGTCTTTGCATGATTTCTGCAGACTTCTGACATGCAGTCCAGCAAATGCCTATTATTTGCAATGTTCATACTACTATTTAGCATTAAGAGTGGCTAGAGCTGGGCAATAATGCAATCATCACAAAACAAAGAATGAACCATCTTTAGCAATGAGAAAACCAAGCTGCATGCGATAATTCTTCACCTGTGCTGCTCTAGAGAGATGAAGCTTATCAGTACAATCTTATTTAATCTGTTATGAATTCTTCAGGTTCATTATTTTATTTCGTATTTCTTCAGCATCAGCTGAACTACATTCCCTGACATCACAAACCACAACATCCAGAAAAAACTGCATTTATTTAATGTATTTATTGCTACCTTTGAGAATAGGAAATTTTCACACTACTACCCATGAGTCATTAGTAATCAAACAATTTTAAAACCTACACAAATCGTTGATTACCTCCTTTGAGTTTTTCCTTTCTCCCTGCTGGTCTTGCCAGGACTGACTGTGCTTATTATACTCTCTCTAACAGATCTCCCCAGAGGTTGCTTCCACCCCATCAAGCTAACATAGTCAATAGAGAAAACAACTTTTGCAAAGCCAGGCACTCCTAGACCTTATGAGGAATTTGTCTGCAACAGAAAACAACGTGCATTTTAAAAAGGAGAAAAGGAGCAAGGTGAGGTCAGGTAAGGTAAGGAGAGAGAAGGCTCTGTTAGCTCCTTCACAGCCCTCCATTCTCTTTTCAAATGGAACCAGAAATCTTAAAGTCCACGGAAAACACAAATTAATCAATTCACTTGAAGGTGCTCATACACTGGTGACAGTAGAGGTTATGTGCTGAGGCCTGGAGAGGACTGGCAACAGGCCATCGTTCACCTAGAGTTCACCTGCTTGGTTCTTTCTTGGTATTGATATGAAGAAAGGTGCCATGACACTTTCACCAAGTGTCCATGCCTTTCTGTTGCAAATGCTGTGTGGCATCTCACTGTGTTGCAGGGTGAGTGGTCAATTTACTCTTCGTTTCACTCTGGAATAAATCAGATAGCTTTTTTCTGACATGTTGTTGTGAAATCAGTGACCTACTTAAGTGGACACATTTTGTGGTTTATAAAGTATGCGGAAAGCAATGAAGGAAGACAGCCTAGTCAGCATACTAGACAAGAGGGACAGCTAATGAAAGTTAGCCAGAAAACCTGTGAACACAAGGTGGTTTCAGCTTCAGCAAAAATATAAAAATGAGGAAGCAGAATGCAGCTGAAGTAGTCCCCTAAATGTCCTAGAAAACTTTTGGAAAAGTCCATGGTACTCCATGGCGGTATCATATCTGACCTACCTGCAGTGTTATCACTATGTGTGGTGCATTTCCTTCCTCCTCCTGCTGTGGATATCCTCCTTCAGGGATGAATACCACTGGCTAGGCCAATCAGCCTCACTTCTGTCCCTGAAAAAGTTATGGAACAGCTTGTTCTGGATGCCATCACCAAGCAATGGAAGAGAAGAAGGTCATGAGGAGTAGTTAGCATGGATTCACCAAAGGAAGATCGTGCTCAACCAATCTCATAGCCTTCTATGATCTCATCACTGGCTGGGTGGATGGAGGGAGAGCAGTGGATGCCATCTACCTTGACTTCAGCAAGGCTTTTGATACTGTCTCCCATGACATCCTGATAGAAAAGCTGAGAGAGTATGGGATAGATGAGTGGACAGTGAGGTAGGTCGAGAACTGGCTGTGGGACCGAGGTCAGAGGGTCGTGATCGGTGGAGCAGAATCTGAATGGAGGCCTGTGACTAGCGGTGTTCCCAGTGCTCAGTGTGGGTCCGGTCCTGTTTAATATCTTCGTTAACGACCTTGATGAGGGAATAGCATCCACCCTCAGCAAGTACCCAATGATACAAAGCTGGGAGGGGTGGCTGACATGCAGGAACACTGCGCTGCCATCCAGCGAGACCTGGACAGGCTGGAGAGCTGGGCAGGGAGAAACCAGATGAAATTCAACAAAAGCAAGTGTAAAGTCTTGCACCTGGGGAGGAACAACTGTTTGTATCAGTACAGGCTGGGGGGTGACCTGCTGGAGAAGAGCTCTGTGGAGAAGGACCTGGGGGTCCTGGTTGACGAGAGGTTGGCTATGAGCCAGCAGTGTGCCCTGGAGGCTAAGAGAGCCAATGGGATCCTGGGGTGCATCAGGAGGAGTGTGCCCAGCAGGTCGAAGGAGGTGATCCTCCCCCTCTACTCTGCCCTGGTCAGGCCCCACCTGGAGTATTGTGTCCAGTTCTGGGCTCCCTGGTATAAAAAGGACAGGAATGTCCTTGAGAGAGTTCAGAGAAGGGCTACGAAGATGATTAAGGGCCTGGAACATCTATCCTATGAGGAAAGGCTGAGAGAGCTGGGGCTGTTCAGACTGGAGAAAAGAAGACTCAGGGGGGACTTAATCAATGTTTATAAATATCTTAAGTATGGGTGCAGGGGGAATTGGCCAGCCCCTTTTCTTTGGTCTGTGGAGACAGGACTAGGGGCAATGGCTGCAAATTGGAGCACAGGAAGTTCCACACCAACATGCAGAGGAACTTTTTCACAGTGAGAGTGACAGAGCCCTGGGACAGGCTGCCCAGGGGGGTGGTGGAGTCTCATTCTCTGGAGATATTCAAGACCCATCTGGATGCCTATCTGTGCAGTATGAGCTAGGGAGCCTGCTTTGGCAGGGGGGTTGGACCCAATGATCTCTCGAGGTCCCTTCCAACCCCTACAACTCTGTGATTCTGTGATTCTGTGAAATAATGAGATTTCCTGCAAGGCAAATGGAAAGGTATAGCTTTAGGTTTGTCAGTCATTTGATGCCATGGCTTACATAATACTGCTGTATAGTTACCGGGGCTGTAGTCCCCAGTGGAAAACGTGGGAATGCTACAAACAAGAGAGAACCTTCAATGGGTAAATGCAGTCAAAATAAAACCTCAGATTCTGGGTTTTCATCATGCTTTACCTATCCACTTTTATACCCACAAATAACTAAGATATAATTCCTATAATATAAATGTCTGAGCACTTTGCCTGCAGGCTCTATCACATATTTAGATGTCTAGCTCATGAAAAGCTCCTACAGTTCCTGATGTCCACATTTGCTGCTGTAAAAACAGATACTATTGTTTAAAATCTGCCTCTTAAATTGTGCCTCCTCAATGAAAGGTAACATCTGTTCATAGCATGTGCCACTCTCAGACAAATAGGGAGGTCATGGACAGATCTGCACCCATTTCTGAACATCAAAATCAAATATGAACCATTGAAAGACAGTACTGCTTCCACAGTTGTTTGAAGGTTTTGTCTTTTGTTTTCTGGTAAAAACAGTTTTAGCTGCAGACTGCCTTTATCTCAGACTATTTGAGACAATACTCAAAGGACATGTGAAGCCGGAAAAGACATAGTCTTTTTTTGCCTAACCTATGCCCACTCAGCTCACTGGAGCTACAAAACAGTTCAAAGAGTACTTCCGTCTTCTCCTTCTAAGTAAGTATGAATTGGTCCAACAGGTAACAAATGTGTTTTAATTGAACAACAGCTACGCAAGAGCACAGGACTAGCACTTGATGATCATCTTGGGTCCCTTCCAAATCAGGATATTCTAAGAGCTCAGCAAGCAGAAAACTGTGCTATCATGTCAGGGACAGGTCATGAGCAACCCTTTAGAGACAGACTTGCTTATTTATTTGTTTCAGAAAAAAATGTATTTCTTCATCCCATGCTCTCCTTTCTTGTCTTCATGTTTTCATGCTGCTCTTCAACCTGTTTTTGCACTGCATTTTCTTGAACATCCTCATTTCAGGCCCTTTTCCATTAAACACAAGGAGAATGAGAAGAGAAAATGAAGATAACAGCAGGTATTTGAATAGGCAGTTGCAGTAGTCCCCAGCAGAAACACAAGGAGCAAAAGGAAAATAAGTTCCCATCAAGAAATTTATCTCGCTGTGGATGATGTATATGCAAGGTCTGGGACAGCAACTTCATGGACTCATTCAGCTGAGGTTTCCCAAACCAAAAGCTGGAACAGAGAAATTGTAACTGGGAAAAGTCAATGTGTCAATTTGAAATAGACATTTGATGACTACAGTAGGACAAGCGGCATGATCTCAGGGCTGAGCCAGTAAGCCAAACAATTTCTCAACAGAGAAGTTCCTGCAGGGAAATCTGTGCTGGAAAACTGTCCCATCATTAAGAAGTGGATAAATTGTGAAAGGTGCAGCTGCTGACTCTTGTAGGTGTGGTGGGTCTGCTAAGAAAGAGCCACATATGGACAGAAATGGGTGAGGCCAGGGTTCAGAGGAACAGCAGTCCCAGGTGGTATCTTTAGAAGGACCCCAAGAGCTGTGGTACTGTCAGAGGGGCCTGAGGATGCATCTACTGCTGGTGGAAGAGCTGTGCAACCACCCCTACATGAGAGGTGCAGAGCAATGTCAGCTCAGCCAGGAGGACAGTTGAACATCCCAGGTTAGCTCCATGAGCACCAACTGCCACAGGAAAGAAGTTACCCAGCTCTGCAGTGCACACTGCACTGTGGAAGAAGCTTAAATATCAAATAAATGTGCCTGCACTATGCTGTAAACACACAGCCACATGGTTCTCCATGGGCTTTCATGGAGAAGCCTGCCACAGGCTCCCCAGGAGCTCCCACACCACTGCCAGATAGCATGCAAATGATGTAAGAGGTTAAACATCTGGGTGAAAACTATGGACATGATATCATCTACGCAGCCTGCATAGCAACTTATGGTGTTAACACTGTAAGAACAAGGCCACCTTAGGCTCAAGAAATGCTGGCAGATATTCTACTTGGTGTATCACTTGAAAATTACTCTTTAATTATAATCAATTGCACTAATTAACAGTGAAAGAGTGATAATGCCAGACAGATAGGTGTGAGAATGAAGCTGTCTGCTACAGGTTTTATTTATGTAGGTTTCTGTATAACGCAAAGTGGCTAGGAGAGAAATAGGGTCATTTTTCCCACCTGTGAGCAGGAGATAGGGTTACTAAATCCTACATAAACAGGTGAAATGGTTCAACTTCTACATGGGTCATAGAAATATTTTCAGTTAATGTCAGAATAACCATGTCTTGGAATTTATACTAGCTCTTGCAGTAGGAGACTAGACATAAGATCTTGGTTTGATAACACATAGAAAGGAATTTATTTCAAATTACTTCAGGGTGGAGCTTTTAACTGAGTTATGAATTGGGTGTGAATGTCAATCCTTGGCAAAAATAGAATCTTAAAAATAACTTTTAGGGAAACTGTGAATAACCAAAAGCAGCTGTGAGAATTTCAGTGACAGCTAGTGAAATGGTTCCCATTAGTTCTGGAGAGATGGAAAAGGGGAAAAAATAGGCAATCTGTAAATTCTAAAGATGTCAGAGAAGAAACAGGAGCTGAAATAGTCACTTCATCAGCATGTCCCAAACAGATGTGATTACAGAGAATGCAATCAAACAGGGTTTCCCAACTTGATCCTGTGTGTGGTGAGTGACCCAGGCATCACCTACAAACCATATTGGTGTCCTGCTGGGTTCATCGTTGCAAGCCCCACAGGAAAGCTAGCACACCAGGAGGGAAAGAAAGTCCTGCATCCCAACCCAAGGGGTGGAATTAATGTGTGCAATGCAGGCTTGCCACCTAGCAGGTGGGATACAGAGCCAAAGGGCTGGAACCCTTTTGCCACTGATCTCAGGCCACCCATAACAGCCACTGAATACCTTAGATTGCAGAGGGACTTGCCCTTGGTCCTCCTAGGTCTCATCCACAAGCCCTTCTTTGGAAGAACTGACCCTGTGCAAAGCTGTGGCAGTGATCAAAATCCAAAGAGCCCGGAGAGGAGCAGCCTTCCCCAGAGATGACAGGGAAGGGGGAATTTGTGTGGCTCAGTGCCTGGAGTGCAGGGCACCAAGTGTGTCCCACCCTGCTGTTCAGGCAGGGACACCTGTGGCTGCAGAACCCTGTCCCTCAGCAAACCTGACATTCTCAGTCTCTGATCAGAAAACTGAACTGCCATGTGGGTTATCAGGCAGTGGGGAACTACCAGAGAACTGAATTCTTGCTCTTGGAGTCTCCAATGCACTTGGGCATGCCCAAGTCCTTTTTCACTATCTCTTGAAGAATTGTCCCACAGAGAGAACCAGATATAAATAAAAAACCCCAAAAACCAAACAAACACATACTGAGATGGAAAGATTTGTTGAAGGGAAGGGGAGACTCAAAACTTTTGGAAATGCTACTTTTTATGTCTGTAATATACTCACCTTCATCCTCAAATACACCCATTGCAGTTTCCCTGAATTAAGAAAGAGGCAGACAAAAGCATTCTGACATGGTAGTGAAATACAGAACCACATCTCATAACAAGGGAGCACCCAATAACATTAAGACCTGATTTCCTTCTTCAGGACAGTCGATACTTCACTCTGGGTGCTTAGAAGGCAGGCTTCTATAGAAAGCAAAACCATGTTCAAGATTAAAAGGCAGAAGGAGAGAAGGGGAAGAAAGATGCTGTGGGTAAAGCCTGTAAAACTGTCAGAGAGGGTGACTAATAGATATGGCCAGGAATTATTTTTTTTAATAGAAAAACAGTTTTAATAAAATCAAAGATTTTCATAACATCAACTATAGTGGGAGAGGAGGCCATTTTATGCCTGGGGAAATGCAAACTTACAGAAAAACAACCCAGGGGACAAAACAAGGGTAGAAGACATGTCAAAGGCAACTGCTGAGAGAAAACAATTCCTGTTGTAAAGTGTGGTTTACATTTTGAAATGACCAGAAATTAAATGTGCTGGTACACTTTCAACAGGTTAAATTGAAGCATTTTAATTATGAATCATTTATTCAGACCTTTCCATTCCACAATAAACTTTTCCTTATTCTAATTTTTTTTTCCCTTTATTTGGTATGGAAATGCGTTCCTGTTTCATCCTGGACAGAAATTTTGATTTTTACTATGTTTTATGCAGACTTCAAGACCCAGTTTTCAACAGTGCACTCAGACAGCAGCTTAACAATATGATTTCATGACCATTTATGCCATCAAAAAGGGAAAGGCAGCATCAGTGTGGATGGGTGCAGCAGTACAGCAGGGCTCTCTTATCCAGGAACACTGATGCTTAAAGCAATGTCCAGACTTTGGCGTTATTCTTAGAAAAATTTCAGTGATCTTTGAGCTTCTAAACGTTTATCTTATGTTAAGTGGGAGAGGAGAGCTGGCAACTACACAGGGGACAGTGCAGTGGGAGCAGGGGCCACAGTCCTCCTGCACCTTGGGATGCTCCCTCCCTGAAGGCTGCTGTCATAAGAAGGGGCATGGAGGCAAACATTTTGCAAGGCAGGTACCAGGTCTCAGATGTGGAGTGGAAGAGCATAGGCAAGTATCCACAGACCTTTTAGGGATGTGGATATAACAGGAGAAATTTCATGGGAGGAAGGTGTGCAAGGACATAGAAACAGCCATGCACACCTTTGTTGTGCTAAGAGGTGAAAGAAATTTACACACTCCTACTACATCTTTTTAAACCTGTTTGATGCAAGCTCGCAAATAATGGTAATTCCCACATTAGTACATCAAAGGCTGGCCTAAAAATAGTCTGCCTGAACTTTATAGAGCATGAGGAAGTCCTGTGACTCCCTGCCCAAATTCAGTCCCAGCAGCTGTATGTGCTAGTCTGACCCTGAAATATCTGGCCCTGAAATGGAGCCTCGTGGGAAACCTTCTGTGTATTATATACAACCTGAGTCTTCAAATTTAGTTATGCAACTTGTTATTGCTGTGTAAATAACATATTTGAGAAGATCCAAAAACCCAAGCAACTGAAAATGTCGGGCTACAATGTACCCTTTCAAAGAAAGGTATGCAATCCTGTCACCCTTGGGGCTACACATCATAAACCATCCAGCACAGTGCTAATTTAGCCTTTGGTAAGCTTCAGATTCCCTTCCCCAGCTGGATAAGTGTACCCCAAAATAGAACTTGCTAGAAAGAGCACTGAAATTAGCTTTCATCAGTATTTATGTAAAGTACCTGGGTTGTTGATGTTGCAGACTGAGTAACAGCACTTCACGTGATGTGTGACTGAATACGTTCTCCAGTAACGCCTTGGGTTCATCGCTTCATTGATGTCCTATGTTTCACTCAGCCTCTTGAACGAGCAAGTCATACAGCTTCTGCCACACTTCTTTTCTTCCAGGACTAACATCATTGCCTCAGAGGGCTGGGCGGTGGGTTACAAAGAAGAAAAAGTTATAGAAGAGTTTGTTGGCCTTGAAAGAAAATAACATGGCTTCTAACTTCAGCAGTTTTGATGTGTACAAAAAAGCACAAAGCCAGGAGCACTCGTTATCAGGGTAACTGGAGAAAGCCAGTAAGTTAGCAAGAATGGAAGACAGAAAGACTGTCTGGGGAAAGAAGGTGACAGAAAGTGCAACAAGTAGGACAGAAATACTTAACACATGTAAAGAGTGCTTTCACCCACAGAAATGTTACAAACACTGTATTTAACTTGTTCTTCAGCTTTTACAGTGCCCAGCCTTAAGGTCAGGCCCTGGGGCAAACACAGGCACTGAAGACCTACCTAGCTAGCAGGTCTTCATTTTTGTTTGGGTTTTTTTTGTTTGGGTTTTGGGGTTTTTTTGTGAGACATGGGAAGGCAGCAGTAGTCTCAATGATACTGATCTCGATGCCATGGAGCAGAGCATCTCCCCACTTCGTTCTGGCCATGACTGCACAATTGCCCAGTCACTCCAATGTCATCACCTCCCACGTCTTACAGCTTTGTCATCATCTCAGTCTAGATCTTTGTTCTCTGCCAACCAACACAACTGCACCCAAAAAAAAAAACCAACAACACAGCACATTTTCTACTATTATGTCTTGCCATTCAGTAACATGTGTTTCCTCTTGTTTAACTTTCAGCATACGCCAGCATAATTACATCAGGCTGCATCAGCTGTATAACCTGACATGAAGTTGCATAAGACAAAATGCCTCATGCAATTTGCTGCATGATCCAGGAAATCTGAAGAGGGAGGAAAAAAAAAATGCTGGACCATTGAGAGTTGTAGGGTTTTTTACATTGTATTGAAGCTACTTTCAGATCTTTAGTCAGGAAACCAGATAACTCTTGAGGAGACCTTTTAACCAACTACAGCCTATGCATCACCTGCGCTGCTGCTACCTCTTCACACAGCCCATTCCAGTGAAAAAGCAACTCTCCTATAACAAGTAGCATTTTTCACCAGCTATGACCTAGACCCCACTCCAGAAGTGATTCTGTCACCCTTACTCACGCTGAGTAATGCTGCTCACTTAAGGAGAGACGTCCCCAGATCTGACAGGACAATTACATTGTTATATGGGATGACTGGATCTCAGCAGCACAGTAGTCATATCTTATGGTTATGCCACGTACACATTTAATCCAAATGTTCTTTCCACTTTACATCCAGGGCAATATACAGCTGCAGTATTAACAAGTGAGCCACTCAGGTCACCCAGCTCCCAGTTAGATCCTAGGAGCTGGTGCCCTTCCTAAGGACTTAACGCAGGGCCAGGATTTTATTTTACGTTGCTACTCTGCAAAAATGATTAATGTCATGCTATGCATTTTACCAGATCCCAGCAAAGTATATTTCCCAAACCATCAGAATAAGGATGCAGGCACATTGTCACATGAAAAGCTGTTTTTCAGATGTATGGCTGTTTTTCCTCCTAGAGAACTAGATATGCAAAACAAATTGCAGAACTAAAAAGATCATGACTATCATTGCTTATATTCCTTCTCCAAAATCCAGCAAGCTCCAACAGGACAATATGAAATGATTAACATTTCATCATGTTTTCAATTCAAGAGCAGCGGAGGAATTTCCATTCTTTTTCACCTAACAAAGACCACAGCTGTCACACCCAGCCCAGGCTGGGGTTTTTTTCCAAGTAGAATGCAAGTCTTTTACTTGCCAAGAGGGAGTATTATTTTTTACACCATGCCAGAAATGGATGGAAAACATCTTCCATATGAAAATTTCACTCTCCCCTTACCGTTGTCGTTGTTTCCACATAAATGGGGCTTTCTACTTCTCAGAAGGAACAGCCATACCAGTTTGTCTTCAATGCAGGTTATTCTGCTTTGGCAAAAAGAAAAGGTGCCTGCCAGTGCAATGATAAAACATCATGTAGCCTATGTGAAGTATTTAGAGACTTCCGTCCAGGTCCAGCAGAAACCTACCTATGTCAAAATATTTGTTCACTTTTCAGCAGCAATGGCAACAGTGCCAAAGGCAATGTGCATGGAGATTATTATTCTTCTGGGAACAAACTTTTCTAAATATTTCAGGATGCTTCTGTAGGGCAAATGCCTGCCTATGTCCTATCTCACTTTAAAAAAAAAACTACCCCTCAAAAAACCTGAAAACTTTGACTTTTCCAGATCACAGTTCTCTATCACCTGTTCTGTGCCGGCACCTGTGCTCAGTGACTTCCTGAAGCTGCAGTCACTGCTTAGAAAAACCTTGAGCCCTGACTTTTAATTTGGAAGTTCAGGTTTCCTAATAAGTTCCTCCCTTCTCAAAGGTTGATCCAGTCTTTCTGTTCTGGTTGTGTCCCTTTGTTGGCATGGTCTCTCCCAGGAGGAAGGAGGAGGCTAGCATCATCTGTTAAATAGGGTATGTGGATCTCTTGCTTAGAAGCAGGTGCTGCTTCTGACTATTCATGTACCAGGACTTTTCAGGAGTCTTCATATCTTTGACTTGTTTTTCTTTCTAGTATCCATCTCCACATCAGCTGAACCCATGACCATTTCTAACTCAGGGTTCAAGCTTCTTTGGAGCAGTTTCTCTTCTTCCTGGCCCTGATGTAGCAACGTCTAGTCTTAATAAAGGCTACAGAATATCAAAAGATTAAAATATACATGAAATACAAATATAACAAGCTTTCCTGTAAGCAGGAGAGCAAAGAAAAACTGGACTCCAGTGGATTTTGTCATGTCCCTCCAGTCTCAAATGTCTAACTAGTGGCAGGTCAGATTCAAGCTCTTACCATGGCTGCAGTGCTCCCTAAGCATGCTGTCACCTGCCGTTGCCGGCTAAGGGTGAATGGCACACACAGGTTGCAACCACAAAAGCCTCATTTCCTTAAGAGAGCAGGATAAAAACACCAGATACACTTATGGTAGAATCACATGAAATTGTCACAAAAGAACAAAACCACTTCACCAGTGTCATAAAACAGTAATAAAAATATTACATGGCTCCTACAGAGTTCACATGTAAAGTGTGCCTTAAGGACAAGGCTCAACAATGAAAGACAAGGATTAATTTTTACAGTGACCTTCTTTACTGAATGATTAAATTCAAAAACTGGCTTACTGCAGCCATTAATAAAATTTTAGCACAGGCACAAACTCAGTGAACTTGGGCTTAAAATGAAAGTATGATTGTGAAGCCGAAGAGAACATATTTGTTTTACCATACTAGAAGCAGCATCTTCAGGGAATTAAAAAATACACACAATTTTATTTGAAAGAAATCCCATTTTGGTGATATATTAGGCCACGTCAGCTCTCCAGGTTGAACAGCACTAGTTCAAAACAACACTCGACTTGCTGAGCACACAATTGTTTGGAAATCATTTTCCAAGTACAAATTTCATACTGTGCTCCACTCATAGCTGCTTTTATCAATCTGTTGGGTTTTTTTTTACTTAAAATGAAAGTTCTTTCAGGCTACGAGCATAATTTTGTTCAGTGTCTGCATATTGCTTCACAAAAAATAGCTTAGGTGGCAGCAACCTGTATGGCACAAGTATGAAAACAGTGTTTGCCCACAAGGAGAAATAACAACTGCAGCAGAACTAGCATTTTAAAGGGAAATAATACAGCTCAACAGTCAAACTACTAATTTCATCAGAAAGGAGGGCAGTTCAGCTCCAGTTGCTGGTCCTGCATCTTGTCCCATCCAAAAGTGGAATGATGCTGTCCTAATTAGCATTTGTCAGAGTGGCCAAAAACACAAGCATGAGAGGAATCACAAACTCTCTCAAGCATAGGATTAGAGACCAAAATGATCCCAAGAAACAGGGAAGGTCATTTGAAGTCAACATGATGAAGTTCAGCAAAGAGAACTTCAAGGACCTACAATGAAAAAAGCAATAGGAAATGCACAAGTTTGAAAGAGAGCAGCAGTACACCAATAAGGGATCCAGCGGTACAGAGGTTAGAACTCAGACATATGACGTTGGTCATCAGCTAGCATGTGTGTCCACTGTGAGGATGTTCTGAGTTTGTGTGGCAAGTGTTTGGTAGCTGGGGGGCTACAGGGGTGGCTTCTGCGAGAAGCTGCTAGAAACTCCAAGTTGGACCTGCTGCAGTCAACGCCAAGCCAATCAGTGACAATGGTAGTGCTTCTGGGGTAACACAGTTAAGAAGGAAAAAAACCCAACAGTAGCTTTTGTAGCCAGAGAGAGGAGTGGGAAGATGTGAGCAACTCTGAAGACACCAAGGTCAGTGAAGAAGGAGGGAGAGGAGGCACTCCAGGTGCTGGAGTAGACATTCTCCTGCAGCCCGTGAAGGATGATAGTGGAGCAGATATTCCCCTGCAACCCATGGAAGACCCCATGCTGGAGCAGGTGAAGGCATCTGAAGGAGGGTGCAACCCCTTGGGAGGCCCATGCTGGAGCAAGCTCCAGGACTTGTGGACCTGTGGAGAGAGAAGCCTACACCAGAGCAGGTTTACTGGAAGGACTTGTGACCCCACGAACCAGTCTGGTCCTGAAGGATCGCACATCGTGGGAGGGACCCACACTGGGGCAGTTCATGAAGAAGGGAGGGCCTCACGTTGAGGTAGTTCATGGATGACTGTCTCCCATGGGAGGGACCCCACAATGGAAAATTGAAAGAGTGTGAGGAGTCCTTCTCCTGAGGAGGAAACAGCAGCAAAGACAACACAAGACTGCAACCTCCATTCTCTGTCTCCTTGTGCCACTGGAAGGAGGAAGTAGAGAAATTAGGAGTGACATTGAACTTGGGAAGAAAGGAAGGGTGGGGTGGTTTTATTTCTCATTACTCTTCTCAGTTATGCTTGGTATTAAATTAGACTAATTTCCCTAAGTTCAGTCTGTTTTGCCCATGATGGTAATTGGTGAGTGACCTCTCCCTGTCCTTACCTCAACCCAGAAGCCTTTCATTCTATGTTCTCTCCTCTGTCCAGCTGAGGAAGAGAGTGATGGGGTGGCTTTGGTGGGGACCTGGCCTCCAATCAGGGTCAGCTCACCACAGGGAAATATCAGAGAAAAATAGGCTAAAGTTAGAGCAAGTAAGACTAGAAAAAAGGGTCTTTTAATCTGTAAATTTAGTGAAACTCAGCAACAAAAACTGCTTCAGTGACGGTTTTTCTTTGAATAGGTTAGACAGCCGTCAGGCTAGGCAGCGCCCTGGATGACCCATGGAGTTTTTTCCTAGACCTGCACTTAGATGATTCAATAGGGTTCTTCCAGTTAGGGAAATTTATTGTTGTGTGAGCTGCAATTTGGAGAGCATGCCTTGGCAAAACCACTATTTTATATTCCCTGGTTTGCAGCTGACCTGAAGACACAGTGAGAAGACTACAGCACAGATCGCTGTGGTTTATCTCTTTACCTGGCATGGATGTGAACTGCCACTTTGCCCTGTTTGGAAACAGAACCCTTTCCAGCTGTAACAGTTTGTGCCTTTACTTCTTCCATACTAATAGGACCTGGGTGAAGAAGGAAGGAGAGCTTTACTAAACATGGAGGTTTTCAGTTAGGAAATTAACACTCAAAAGCAAGTGAATGAGCTACTGCAAATATGAACTGTGGCAGTAGTCCTCAGCATCTTCCTTATCCTGCAGTGAGCCCTTGGTTCATGCTACTGCCTTGCAACACTAAACAGGAGGTCCTTCACCATTACATCTGAGCAACACTTTTTCTGCATTATAGGAGCACATACACGGACAGTTAACAAGGAGTAGCTGGCACATTGTAAATGCACAGTTTAATTTACTTCATGGTAGCACGTTTGCTTGCACACCTTTAATCCCATGCTATATATATATATTTTTAAAAGGCATAAGCGAAGGCCAAGTGATTTTGAAATGCACTTTGTGGGGTATGATGCTCTATCACAAGTAAGTTATTTAATTACGTCAATCTATTTAGAGTTAGCAATGGAATTTTCTTCTTGCAAAGTGCTGAACTGAGAGTTCTGATGTAGAAGATCTTAGGTCTATATAAGTACCCAGAGATCCAATACCTTATTGCTGAAGTCTATCTCTCAATAACCAAAGAACCTATAGTTTTCAAATATATCTGAAGACATAAAAATCGGGGGGAAAAAAACCTCTTAGACAGGTCAAGAGTCCCATTTCTGACACAGAACTTAAAATATATTAATGTTTATTTCTATACCTTTTTCTCATCATATAAACAGCATTCTCATGAAGGGATCACTGAAGTGCCAATCTAAGCACTAGCCTATGTTGAAGTTTTTACTCTTGTCTTACCATACACTCACAGATTATTTTCCTTCTACTGAAATACAGCATTTCTTGGAGCAGAATATTTTTGTTAGAAAGAAATGTCATAGTGTAGCTGTAGTGTAGGCCAACATGGCTTAGTTCAGTGCATGCCAGTCCTCTCTCTGAGAGGAGCACTGGCTCTATTTTCAGAGAAGGTTTGTAAGGCAGCCCTTGGAAGCACTGTCTGAAACCAGGAGGTCCCCAGGCACTTCCCACAGAGCCATCACGGTGCTTGGAGGCAGGCCTGCCTCTTCTCACCATCCACTCCTCTCTACTATGGGATGCATGCTCTCTCTGCCTTGCAGACCCTCCCTGGTTTCAGAATTGACTGCAGTGCTTTATGGGGGTGGAGGACTAGGGGGAATGATGTATGCCTGAAGCACTCTCAAGCCACCAGGAATAAAAGTGTTATATGTATCTAAGTCACAGGCATAGAACACAGCCACTCATAGCGATGAACCACTTCACCTGGGTCCCTTTACACAGCCTCCTTTCATTGCTCAAGGCCCAGGTAAAGGAGTCGTAAAATTTTTTGCAAATGACAAACTCTTACCTGTTTCAGAAATTCTCAAATAAATCCAGAGGGATGTGAATATTAATATAGCAGACACTGAAAGTCTTCCCGTACATCCCTCCTCTCAGTAGCGCAATGTAGTTAGGCAGTGTAACTTCATACTGGATACACACAGCTTTGAGCTTAGTCATTTGAATCTCAGTGTCCCACAGGGAAAAAACAGTACTCCAATATGTAAAAGCTGCACAAGAAGTGAGTCCAGAGGAAGCCACAAAGGTGATGACAGGGCTGTACCAACTCTCCTGTGAAGACAGGCTGAGAGAGTTAGGCTTGTTCAGCCTGGAGAAGAGAAGGCTCCTGGAACACCTTATAGCAGCCTTCTAGTATCTAAACAGGGGATGCAGGAAAGCTGGAGAGGGGCTATTGTTAGGGACCACAGTAACAGGACAAGGGATAATAGGTTTAAAGTGAAAGAGGCTAGATATAGAGTGGATGTTAGGAAAAAATTCTTCCCTGTGAGAGGGATGTGGAACTGGATGTTCTTTAAGGTCCTTTCCAACCCAAACCGGTCTGTGATTCTATTGATTGTTACTTTACACAATTTTGGTGTGACAAAGAACATTTTCTGGGATTATCATTTCTGCAGAGTCCTTTGAAACTATCACTGTTCATCACCTAAAAAGAGATCATTCACCATAATGGATCATTCACAAATTTAAAGGTGTGGACATGTTCTTAGCATTCAGTGAGATGCACGATTATCATAGACAACAGGTAATTTGGGTCAAATAAAGTTCTCTGCAAGAAAACAGAAGACAAACACTCATTTCCTGTGATTTCTTCTGTGAAGTGGAAAGAGCTTTGCTTGCTGCTGTTTGTAGCATTCATTGCCTAGGAAACATGGCTTCCTAAGACACTTCTGAGTTAAAGGCCATGAAGCAGCACTGTGGCTTTTAAAAGGACAAAGTAAGCAATTAATATAGCTATATGTAGGTGGAGCTCTATGTTCTGACTCAATCCCTCTGCCTACTGGCCATGTGACTGTTCTAGGAATTATCTGCGTCATCTTCTGCAATCAAAATTTATTTGTTTGTGAAAGGAACCAGAGACCTTCCCAAAAGATAAAACAGTCCATGGGTGCATCTCTAGTCCTCTCAGCCTCATTTTTCTTGTCTGTGGAATGAAAACAGCACTCACGGTTTTGTAATGCACATGATGAACACCAAAATGTTTAGCATTCCCAAGAATCTCCTCTGAAACTGACAAGAAAAGTCAAGGGGGAAAAAGCCCAACTGTTTTTTTCTGAACCGAAACCATACTTGTACCCTCCTGCCATGAGCAGCTAGGAATATGACTGGTAATACAGAGAGGCAAACACTCCCAACACCAAGAAATCCTGAATGCAAACTCTGTGCCACAGATGGGCCAGACGACCATGGGTGCATCTCTGGCCCTCTCAGCCTCATTTTTCTTGTCTGTGGAATGAAAACAGCACTCATGGTTTTGGAATGTGGGAAGGATTAGATAAAACTCAGTTGCAAGCCTGCAAATTGTGAACTATCACTATTAATTCATGGTTTATTATTCTTGTTACAGAAGATCTTCTTAATAATTTAAATAATCAAATTAATTAAGGGATGAATTAATTTCCTTCATTCACAAAAGTAAAGAGGTCTATGATGAAGTGCAGTAGTAGATGATTTTGCCCTACTAATTTTTTTAGCTTCACAAATAATTGGTATTACAGTTAAACAAAGCTGAATAATTTATATGGCCATCATATATAAATATTTTTTTTCCTCTTTTCAATAGACATTTTCAGGCTTATTGCTTGGCAGTGTTATAGCACATCAGAAAGCATTAGGGGTACCAGGAAGAGAAGGAAGGGTCATTGCCCTCAGAATGGGCAGAACATCACAGCAGAAGAGGAAGCAGTTTCCCCATGTAGGTCTTTTATACATTTAAGGTAAAGAAGCAAAAGGCAAATTAAATTGTGTTCAGTTTAGTTCTTTGCCTTGAAAATGACAAAGAGAAAGCAAATAAAATCCTTTAGGCCACTATCACTCCCATGATACCTATTATCTTTCTAGAAAATCCTTTTGGGGGGTCAGGGGAGGATTAAATCAGTCTTTATTTAATTTCAGCGATACAGTCCAAATTACTGGATTCACACTGTAGATCTAACTTGGGCTCTATGACCATCAAGGCTGAGCAACTCAGTGGCCTGTAATTCAGAAATCTGAATTTGTTTATCCTCACAATATTGGAGTAAGGTAGTGGCAATGCTATTGCTCCTGTTTAACACATAAGAAGTGGACGCACAGAGAACTAAAATTTACTACTGGCACCTTTAACTTTGTAATGCTGAACTCCAAACTAGAAGCAATAAAATCCCATAAAATCACAGCACTGACTCTAAACTAGTAAATCCTGCTGAAGGACAAGATTATCTGTTTAAGGCTCTGCACAGGACCCAGAGGGTTGCTGTTTCTGACTGCCTTGGAGGGTGCAGAGAAACCCCACATCTGCTAGGGCAGGGAAAGAGTAATCTCACACTTCCACAAGAACAGCCATGTAGGCTGTAGTTTTACCAACCTCTGACAGTGCATGAAGAGAGCAGAAAATACACAGAACCATACAATGGTTTGGATTGGAAGGGACCTCGGAGATCATCCAGTTCCAACCCCCTGCCATGGGCAGGGATACCCCTCACTAGACCAGGTTGCCCAAAGCCTCATCTAACCTGACCTTAAACATTGCCAGGGAGGGGGCTTCCACAGCCTCTCTGGGCAACCTGTTCCAGGCCTCACCACCCTCACAATAAAGAATGTCATCCTATCATCTAATCTAAACCTTTCTCTTTCACCTTTAAGCCATTTCCCCTTGTCCTATCACTACACTACGCTGCTCTCCCACTATCTCAAAGGACCCCTTTAGTATTGGTAGGCCATAATTAGGTCTCCATGGAATTTTCTCTTCTCCAGGTTGAACAAGCCCAACTCTCGCAGCGTGGCTTCACAGGAGAGGTGCTCCAGCCCCCTGATCATCTTCCTGGCCCTGATCTGGACTCACTCCAACAGCTGTATGCCTTTCCTGTACTGGGAACCTCAGAGCTGCATGCAATACTCCAGCTGGGGTCTCATGAGTGCAGAGTAGATGGGCAGCATATAAGACCTTAGCTAATCACCACTAGAAAGAGATCAGCCGGTTGGAAATTCAGGCGACGTTGATAGTGTTTGAAGGAGAGAAAAGTGCACTCATACAGTAGCATGGGCACTTCTACAATAGGTTAAAGTCATCATCAGGGCAAGATGGAATAACAAAGTACAGCTTCTTTTAGTGTACCTGATAAGGAGAAAAAAGGAACCAGTTTTTCACTTTTGTGGTACGTTGACCCTGGCTGGAGGCCAGTTGCTCACTGAGGTCGCTTATCACTGCCCTCCTTAACCGGGCAGGGGGGAAGTGGGGAAGAAAATAGAACAAAAGGCTCCTGGGTCAAGATAAGGACAGGTCACTCACCAATTACTGTCATGGGCAAAACAGACTCAACTTGGAGAAATTAGTCTAATTTAGTACCAATAAAATCAGAATAGGATAGTGAGAAATAAAACCAATCCTATAAGTGCTCCTCCCACCCCTTCCTTCTTCCCAGGCTCAACTACACTCCTGATTTCTTTACTCTCCAGTGGCACAGGGGCATGAGGAATGGGGGATGCAGTCAGTTCATCTCATGTTGTCTCTGCTGCTCCTTCCTGAATGGCCAGTGCAGACCTATGCTTCTATGAATAAGACAGCTGTATCCACAAACGGAATAGCAGTGTGACCTGTCTTCTTCATGGACCCACCTAACCTGCCATCTCATTGAGCCTGTGGGACAGCTGAGTCCATGGAAATAACATCCTCCAGAATATAACCTCATCTAAAGGAACAGATGGCCTGGCTTGTCATACAATAACGTTGCATCTCTTCGTTACTGAACGCCCTCTTATCCTATGCCAAAAGCATGTGAGTCTGAGAACCCCAATTCTCTTTTCAGGGGGCATGTGTAACTTCTAGATGAAGCTATTGGGTTTTATGTGTTTCAAGTACTGCGCAAGACAGTCACTCTTGTGGCCTAGGGCAGAGTTGTAATAAATTAAGCATAGGTCTCTTTTTCTGCCACTGATCCTGCAGAGCTTTACAAGGTCTGAGAGTCTAGTAATAAAGAAGTGCACCATAAAATATCAGCTAGCTATATTGATAGAGTTAAAGCAATGGGTATGTGCTCCAGGCAGAAGCAATGGGGGAAGTCCAGGCCTATATCATATTCGAGTCAAACTGCCTCTGTAGCTCATTTATGTTCTTCAGAAGGACAGATCCTCTGCTGATTATTCTTCCTGTGCTAAAATCAACTCTTTTGAATGATTTTCATGCAATGGAATATTGTTGTGCATCTCACTATGGGTATTCTCTATCACTACCTGTTTCCTCAGACCTTCATCTCTCAAATCCCACCCAGGTGCCATTTCCAGAGCTGATTCCTTTGGTCATTTACTACAAAACACAGAAGAAGGAGACCAGAAAGAGCAGCAGCTCATATCAGTAAATACTCATAAACATTCCCAGTGTGGAGAGTTGGAGTTGTTCCACTGTACTGGCAACAACACATTCATTAATTTAGAAGGATGAACGTGTTTTTCTGAGTCCTAAGGACAGCCTTGGGGAATTGTAAAGCCCATGACAACAAAAGAACAATGCAGGTGAAGGAAGATTGGGACTGACTGATGCTATTTCGGACAAAGCTGAGAAAATAACCATGTTGTGATATTTTTCCATTCAAAACTTTTCTGCAAGAAAAGGGAGCTGAAGACTCCCCTTCCAGATTCTCTTTTCCTGAATCTATAGAATAATTAAATGAATCTTGGTCTTGTTCAAGTGGGAAAATGGCTTGCAGTGAAATGGGAAGATATTAATGTACAGAAAAGACAATTCTACAAATTCTTATATCTTTGAGAACAAGGCCCATGATTTGTTTGAGGTTTTTTTTCCCAAGTGCAGAGTTTTGTGAAGAAGGGAGGTTTTAAACTCAATCAAACATATTTTTAGGGACGTTTTATAAGCTGGACAGTATAACATTTCTAGGTAGAAGGTGCACCCAAATTAGCTAAAACCTCTTTCCGTAGAGACCTATCCACTTAAACAGTGAGGTTTCATATTAGGAAACCACTGTCTTCCTGCACAGAAGTCATCACATTTGCAAAGGCATGAGCAAAAAGTTATTTCACCATAATTATTTGGATGTAATAATGGTGCATATTTTCCAAGTCACTTTTCATCTGTGTTGTCCTATGATTCAACTAAAATCATAAGAAGCTTGTCATAGTTACTTGCATGCTTCTTTTAGAGATGTTAAACATGACAGAGGATGCACTGCAGGCTTTGAGGAAGGCTTAAGGGTTTTGAAGCTCAGCACTTAATCAGGTCTGACTATACTAGCATAATAACTTTTTTTTTTTTTTAATGCAGTCAGAGCAATACATCTGATTCCTGAGTGTCCATATGTCTGAACATAGTCATTGGCTTCATCTGGTCACTCAACTTGTCAGAACACTTTATCACTGTGAGTTCAAACATGCTTCAGGCATGTCACTTTTCCCGGGAAACAGCATGTGTCAGAGATGTTGAAACTCATAAAGATGGGCAGTTGCCTGCCACTGTGGAGATGCATTAAGGTTTCCCACTTGCCTTTTCCTGTGTTACCTAGGGAAAGCTCTGTAAAACATGGTTTGTTCTGGAGTTCATATATTTACAGCCTAGCTTAACTCCTAACTTCAGTCTTATCTTACCTGAAGTATAACATTATTTCTATTCATCCTGCGCTAATATAATATATCCTTCCTGAAATGTCTTTGTTTCCTTTTGGTAATGGACTGTAAGGCACTGAAGAGCTTCTCACTGCAAAGATGCATTTCTATTGAAATACTCTTTCTGTGGAAATCCAATTATGCTGTTTTCAATAGAAAGCCTAGCATGACATTTGGTTAGAGAAATGAGCCTTTTTAACTCAACAAGTCTCACAGAATTTCAATTTAAAATACATTCTTAGGTAATGATGAGTTTTTTCTATCCATTTTGTGTTTATTTCATTCTAAATCTCAGGCTGTTATCAAGAAGATGAAAAATAACAAAATGGCAGGAGCTGATCAAATCAAAGAAGGAATGATTAGAAAACAACTTCATCGTACCATCTGAAAGCTCCTTAATTATGCATAGAGGAAAAAACATTGTTAAAATACCCAGAAAAGGGAAATCTCACTATCTTGCTCAAATGGAGAGAAATCATACTGATGGCTAACACTGGTCATGTCTTCTCAGCATGACACCAAGCAGCAGGAAGGTGCCAGAGATTCACTGAATTGGAAACTCAGTTTTGAGGCAATGTTCCAGATTTTGGGAAGGCCATGCCCCTCTGCAGACAGCAAGCAGATGCCAGCACCCGCACAGATTGGCACCAACCATCTCCCTTCCCTGCCACCAAGTCCTGGTTGCAACCACCATCTGCATGCAGCCTGAGAGCGTGAAAGCAAACTCCTGGAGGGGTCAGCAGGCTCAGAGCAGCCAGCACACAGGACACAAATGGAAGCTGTGGTCTCCTCTCACTGATGTTTTATGTTATTTCTAATAGCATAAAATGATATTTCTAATAACATAATATGATATTTCTAATAACATAAATGAAAAAACATAGGCAACGAAAGCAATAAAAACCTGTATTTTACCAACAAGTTCTATATTTAACCAGTAACTTTGTGCTACTCAGCACTATCCTAGAAATGCTAGAAAGATACCATACAGCAAAAATAGCAAGCAGAGCAGAGTTCAATATTAATTAGGACAAGAAAACCAAAGATGAAGTCCTTGATGTCCAGCTGAAATACCACCATGGGAGGCAAAAATTACAGAAAGATACAGGCCAATGCAGAAGGAAATGGCATTAGGTGCTAGACAAATTTCTACCATGTTTACTAAACCTAATGAAAGGAAATCAAAACAAATACAGCACCAGAAAAAAAAAAGCATGAATTTTCTTTTCACACAACTTGGGGGTACAATTGCAAGAGCTGGAGGACTGCCAGTACACTGGACAGGAAACCAGGTGTCTCACAAAACCACTGCCTCCAAAAGTCCTGGGCAGTGGCCAAGAAACCTCTGTTATCAGTGAGGGGAGAGAAAGAGTTTACCTATGCACGCTGCAGCCTGAAAAAAAGTGTTGTGAATATTTAGATCCCACATGTGTGGTAAGTACCCAGGTACTGCTGTGGGCATAAAACCAAGCAGCAGAAACCATCCTGGATGAGGAACAAGAGGAGGTGGGAGCAGTTCCTTTCCCCTATTTTTATTCATCATTGCACTCTAACGGGAGACTTCAAAAATCAAGAAGCCACAGACCTTGTTAAGTACTCAGCCACCAGCTGCTGGGGTGCAAAGGTTGCAACTGCTAAAAACACTTAACATTTTTCTTTTAACTATTGTTAATGATAGCCTATATTTCAGGTGAAGACCCTGGGATAGAAGGCAACAGATCTACTTAGCTTTCCTCTACCTTCTTCACCCAATTTAGAGTACATTATTTGTGCAAAATTTGAACAGGTCCAGTGCCAAAAAAAAAAAAAAGAAACCAGACTCGGTAAACTAAAAGCAGGGTGATCTCTGTAAACTCCCATGCAGGAAGTAGCCCTGAAGCGATGTAGGTCACGTCTGTTTCCTGGGAAAAAAGAATTGTAGAAGGCCCCAGTTTCCCCCCACTGTGAAACAGAAAGGAAACAGTGAAAAAAAGTACAAAAGAGATAGAGCAAGAGAGCAATTATCTGTATATAGGAGGAGCCTTGAACAACTGTAGCTTATCAAGTATCATTTACAACAATAGCCAAAACAGCCAGAGCAGTTATAAAACTGCTAAATTTGGCAGCGGCTTTAACCCACTGGAAAAAATGCATCTTTGAAATTGCTACAGGAAAGCGGCAAAAACCAGTTTGTATTTAAATAGATATACTAGCACATCTTCCTCTTAGATCCTGTGCTTAACTTACAGAGTCATTTTTCACTGTAAAAACTCAGTGCCTTGGGTGGAGTTACTTCAAATACTGTTTTGCTTTTCCAGTAGGATGCTCCAATAGCTAAACTGTAAAAGGCCTGTATAGGCCCAGCAAAACTGACACAGTACACGGCAACATGGGTGCACACTTAATGCTTCTGCATTAAAAATTCTGTATCTTGTTCCTCCCACAACTCAGAACAAGCTGGACAGAAGCAAGGCTCAGTTTTCACCTATTTGATAAAAAAAATAATGTAAAGGTGATGTAAAAGAGACCTGATCAGGAATATATGGGGAACAGAGTTACAGAGGTTTTCATTTTCCACTGGAGATTGTTCTAGAGGTCTGGAGTGCTTTTAAATGTAAAGTGAATTTATTGTGTCCAGTTCTGGGCTCCCTGGTACACAAAAACCAGGGATCTCCTTGAGAGAGTCCAGAGAAGGGCTACGAAGATAATTAAGGGCCTGGAACATCTCCCCTATGAGGAAAGGCTGAGAGAGCTGGGGCTGTTCAGCCTGGAGAAAAGAAGACTCAGGGGGGACTTAATCAATGTTCATAAATATCTTAAGTATGGGTGCAGGGGGAATTGGCCAGCCCCTTTTCAGTGGTCTGTGGAGACAGGACTAGGGGCAATGGCTGCAAATTGGAGCACAGGTAGTTCTGCACCAACATGCGGAAGAACTTCTTCACAGTGAGGGTGACAGAGCCCTGGGACAGGCTGCCCAGGGAGGTGGTGGAGTCTCCTTCTCTGGAGATATTCAAGACCCATCTGGATGCCTATCTGTGTAGTATGAGCTAGGGAGCCTGCTTTGGCAGGGGGGTTGGACCCAATGATCTCTCGAGGTCCCTTCCAACCCCTACAACTCTGTGATTCTGTGGAAAGAAAATAAATACCCCTGTAGATGGGTGTAACAGCTTCTGGCTCTCTAGAGGAAACAACCAGCTCATCCAGAAGCTTGGGTCATCCTACCAAGTCATTGAATGAAAAGAAGTTTTCAGAGATTATCTCTTACTGTAATCACTGTAAAGGTGAAGGGACTTTAGATTACCTGAAATGCCTGTGTCCTGCAGCTCCCTTTCTCGATGGAGAACAGTGTCTTTTCATGTGGGTTAGCTAAAGAGAGACAGAGACCTTGGGCTGTGTACAAGGCTGTATTCGTTTCCACATCTTCTTCAGGTCTGAAACTTTAGAGCTTGGGGATGTCTCCAAACATCTTCCTCCACAGCTCTTTGGCCTTATTTTTTGTCAGCTCATACATTACAGACCGTTTTCCTTCAGCTATATGTGTTTTCTCATTTCCTAGGAGAATTTTTGGTCTGAGAAATTACTTGAATGCGCAGGCTGTTTAAAAATCCTGAGTCTACCCAGGAGAAAAGTTCCCAAGCAGCATACATGAAGATTTAAATAGACTATACTGCAGTTGTGCAGAACTACCCACCTCGGTTAGCATAGACTTTACCTTTAGGTTACTTGGCTGCATTTACTAAAGAAGGACATAAGCCCCTCAGTCAACACTTCCACTAATACCTTGCATACTGACTTTCAACACACCAAGCCACTTCACCTTATGGTCTCTGCATGATGCTCTCTGCATTCTGGTGCAGAGCATTCAATAAAGCGATCAGTCTTTCCTTGCTCTATTTGTGCCTAAGAAAAGGCTTACTAAAATTAACACCAGCGCCTCCAGCTTTCTCAGAACTCTTACAAAATGTATTAGAACCAAAAGAGATCAAGATGTGAGGCAATTACATGCATCACTCTCGCAAACCAGCACAAAAAGATCATAGCACAATCCCTTCTGCACTCTCTGTTTCATAGTGGCACGGTACCACTGCACCGCTCCAGTACGTCATGCTCCCAAAAATGCCATCTCAACCAGCAGGACAAAGACATCTATGTAACACTCACTTAGAACACTTGAATGAAAAAAGATGAACTTTTGTCATGCCAGGTGCAGATTTTCAAAGTATTCACAGTCACAAGGGTGTTGTGAGGAGCTCCTCAACCTGCATGATGAATTGAAGCAATCCCAGAGCCAGTAGAAACACTCTGCCCACGCTACCCATGGGTGCCCCTCAGTATTTTCAGTTCAAGAAGAGCATGGAAGATTGCTTCAGGTAATAAAATAACTAGCAAATGATGTGATGCCCTCTATAATACTTCCCATTTCAGTATTGCCATGACTTAGCCCCAAAATGTACGTGTCACCTACTGAGAGGAGTCTAGACTTGAAAAAGCATTTTACAGTACACATCTGCATGTCAATGCCACTCAGAGGTTTTTCAGTACTCTGCAACAACACATGCAGCTCACACAATTACATGGCTGTATTTACGTACCACTGAGAGGCCATCTGTCATCTCAGATACAGGAACAAATCTGAGCATCAACAAATGCTCAACAGATCAGATCAGCTTGCCAACACCATTGACAAACCTTTGGAATAATCTTTTGGGTTTTTTTATGAAGCATTCACAGTGAAATGCTGTGTCTGCACTTGGGTCACAACAACCCCATGCAAAGCTACAGGCTTGGAAAAGAGTGGCTCAACACTTCTGGAGAGTGGCTCAACTGTCTGGAGTAGAGAGTACTAGGGGTATTGATCAACAGCCATCTGAATGTGAGCCAGCAGCATGCCCAGATGCCAAGAAGACCAATGGCATCTGGGCCTGCATCAGGAACAGTGTGGCCAGCAGGAGTAGGGAAGTGATCCTTCCCTGTACTCAGCACTAGTGAGGCCAGACCTGGAGTATGTTTTCAGTTTTGGGTCCCTCACTACAAGAAGGACATCAAGATGCTTCAGCATGTCCAGAGAAAGCTGGTGAAGGAATTAGAAGACAATCTCTCAGTCTAGAGAAAAGGAGACTGAGGGGAGACCTCATCATTCTCTACAACTGCCTAAAAGGTGGTTGTAATGAGGTGGGGGTTGGTCTCTTCTCCCTGGTAGCTAATAACAGGACAGGGAGAAATGTTCTGAAGTTGCATCAGGGGAAGTTTAGGTTGGGTGTTAGGAAAAATTTCTTTACTGAAAGGATTGTTAGATATTTGAACAGGCTGCCCAGGGAGGTGGTTGAGGCACTATCCTTGGAGGTGTGTAAAAGAAGAGTAGATGCTGTACTTGGTGACATGGTCTAGTGTTGGCCCTAGTAAGGCTGGATAAATGGTTGGACTCAATGATCTTGAAGGTCTTTTCCAACCAAAATGATTCTATGATTCCATGAAATGAAGGTTTGCACAAATACATTAACTTCAGTGAATAAGGCAGAATGCTTCTTTCAGTCAGAACAGAATGTAAAATTTGATTGCAAGATTACAGGAGGAAATGGCTGTTCAGAATATCAAGCCCTTTCTACTTTGGAAACATAGAGATGCAATCTTCATATGGGCACACACACTGCTTTAGAAGATGCCACCTCTTCTGGTTTTGCTTTGCAACCAATCTGGCTAAAGAGTCACCTCTGCCAGGACCAATGCCAGCAACAGGAACCTTGGGAAAGTACTTAAAGTCACAAGAAATACAGAAGTATGTGAACGCAGAAATGCAGTACAGGACTTTTACCTCTTTCTACATCAGTCTTTCAAACCCTAAAAAATAGTATTACTCAAACACAAGAAAGGAATAAAAACATTTATAATTAGTTGCAAGATATCTCCATTTCATAACTCATACAATCAATGTTTTTCTTAAACTGCAGTTGCAGATACCTGTGTTCGCATTCCCGCATACAGGACGGGTATGGACAGTATTGCTAGAATTTTATGAATGCACTTGCCCTTTCTGTTTTTGCATGAAGAAGCAACAGCATCTAGGCAATAGATTGATTTAAAAAATTATTAAATGCAATGAAATGTTTGCAGGCATTGACTCTTGAGTCAGCCCAGCCATCAAGGGTCTGCAGCATCTTTCCAGGAACTCCTATTCACTCACTACACAGCAATATCTGTTCTCAAAAACTACCTGGGTAAGCATTGTGAATGTCAAGAACTATCACAATTACCAGGAATTGAAGAGGAAAATTTTCATTAGTGCAGATAATAGCAGTTGAAAGTATTTTATCCTTTATTTTACTTATGGCAGAATTACCTTAATTTGTTATGTGAAATTCACAGAAACCTGTCACAGGGGAAGTAAAATTCATTTGCAAGTGACGGAAAATGGGTGTAGATGAAAAGACCAAAAGAATTTTTAAAACAAATATTTTTTTAATTTTTTTTTAAAAAAAATTCAGGTAGTAGAAGTCACTTTCCTCCTGCAGTAGTCAGGAAAAGGTATCCTGTACTTTGGCAGAGTAGAAGGTCCCAGACAGAGTTATGCACACAGGCACAACAGACTTTTTTCCCTTTGACAGATCCATGCCTGTCCTTCCTTGGCCCCACTCCCTCTACTCCTGTCTTGTGTGGGCCCTCCCCAGCACACAGGCCCTTCAGTTCCCAGTACACCCACTCAAGCATGAAACAAACACTTGAGCAAAAACGCCATCAAAGTTTCTGAAAGTCTTTTCTATGTGTGCATCTTGTCAGTTCTCCCCCTCAACTGTCATACCCCTGATTGCTCTTTGACTGACAAAAATAGCAGATTTCTCCCAAGGTCCACAGCCAGGAAAGGGACAGAGAGATAGACACCCCATACTTCACTGACCCTCCGAGGTCAGTGACATTTTGTAAAGGTGTCAAAATCAGGTGAGTGCCCAGTGATTCCGCAGATTTTTCACAGCCAAAATTTGCTTCTTCACCATGGGAGTACAGTGTGTATGGGACAGCCTCCAAAATGAACAGTACCTCATCAATCTGAAGGGAGAGTTTTGACTTCATTCCAGAAGCAGGGTGGTGGCATCTAGATTTTTAGGAGTCACTTGGTGCCAGAAAAATGAAGAGAGGCTGTGCGACCAATAGTGGTTAGCTCTTGCAGCCTGGAGCTTCTGATACAGCAGGACTTTATTTTTCACTTGTAGTTCAGCTGCAGCTGATTTGCACAACCATGTTATTTCCCTCAGCTGTTGCAGAGGAATCAACAATTCCAGTGAAGTCAATGAATCTGCACAGATCCATTCCCTCTGAAAAGGCAAGTTAATTAGGCTCCATCTTCCCCAATTTTCCATATGCATTCCCTAAGACATACCCAACCGTAATGACAATATTTAAAGAAGAGACAAAGTGTGATAAACCCTCACTAATGCAGGTGCCCAGCCCTTCAGTCACCAAGGATCGTTTCACACAGCTGCTGCCTCTAGTGCATCACAAGTCAAGTGACATCTGGGCTGTGAATACTGCTACAGATCCAGCCTCAGACACTCAGAAGGGAGACAGCAGAGTTTTTACATATTGCAGATACACTTCTTGCTTGTGGCTGTATCATAAGCTAACATCATGGACTGCATACACTTGAACATGATGTGGGGGCAGACAGGGGAAAATTGCTGTGCATCATGTGCAATCAAGGTACCCCCAAGGTCAAAGCTGTGGACAGCGGTACATGGGGATAAAGTATCTTCCTGCAACAACTTCCTTCTCCAGAGCTCAGGCAGCAGCTACAGAGGTTAAAGCTGCTTTCCTGTCCAATCACTTCAAAAGAGGCAAAATCTGAACAGCTGCATTTCTACCCTATTTCACTGCCTTATCAGGCAGCTCTTACACAAACTAGTAGGAGTCTGACTATCACACAGTAGTCACTGAAGCACAGCAATGAATGGCACTGTGGAAAAGGTCTAACACACACCTCTTAATTACTAATGAAATAGTACTGCCCTTGTTGCAGACAGGACAGTGGTAACTTCACTAAGCAGCCCACACAGGTGAGCCAAGCTGACCAAGGCAGTTTTCCACACCATGTGGCATCACTCTGCCCTAAAAAGGGCTGGTCGAGTAGGGGGGGCAGCATGACTCCAGGACAGTTCAAGTGTAGTTCTGGTTTACTCCTGTCAGTAAAGTGGTTAGTGTTATCACCACGTGTGTGTGTGTGTGTGCATGTATGTGAGCACCTGTGTGTGTGATGTGCACATGTGTGTCCGTGTGTGCATGTGTGTGTGTGTGAGTGTGTGAATGTTGCCCCAGGCTCTCTTATTCACAGTGCTGTCAGTAAACTGTCCTTATCTCAACCCATGGGGGTCTCTGTCTGGTTCTCCTCCTGGGGAGGGGTGAGCAAGTGAAGCAGCATGTGGTGCGCAGCCACTGTTTGGGGCTGGACGACCACAGTCCTTTTTGGCACCCAAGGTGAGGCTCAAAGAGTTGGGATCTGACCCAATTGTGTTAAAAAGCTGTGATAAAATCACAGAAACACAGAATCATAGAGTTGTAGGGGTTGGAAGGGACCTCGAGAGATCATCGGGTCCAAACCCCCTGCCAAAGCAGGATCCCTAGCTCATATTGCACAGAGAGGCGTCCAGACGGGTCTTGAATATCTCCAGAGAAGGAGACTCCACCACCTCCCTGGTCAGCCTGTCCCAGGGCTCTGTCACCCTCACTGTGAAAATGTTCCTCCGCATGTTGGTGAGGAACTTCCTGTGCTCCAATTTGCAGCCATTGCCCCTTGTCCTGTCTCCACAGACCAAAGAAAAGGGGTTGGCTAACTTGCCCTGCATCCCATGCTTAAGATAATTGTAAACACCAATTAGGTCCCCCCTTAATCTTCTTTTCTCTAGACTGAGCAGTCCCAGCTTATTCAGCCTCTCCTCATAGGGGAGATGCTCCAGGCCCTTAATCATCTTCGTAGCCCTTCTCTGGACTCTCTCCAGAGATCCCAGTCCTTTTTACACCAGGGAGCCCAGAACTGGACACAATACTCCAGGTGGGGCCTGACCAGGGCAGAGTAGAGGGGGAAGATCACCTTTTTCGACCTGCTGGCCACACTCCTCCTGATGCACCCCAGGATCCCATTGGCTCTCTGCCACACTGCTGGCTCACTGCTGGCACACTGCTGGCTCATAGCCAACCTGTCATCCACTAGGACCCCCAGGTCCCTCTCTATAGTGCTCTTCTCCAGCAGGACATCCCCCAGCCTGTACTGAATGTTGATCATGCTGTTCAAAGAGGTGATAGCAACAATGATGTTTTGTTTGATCACCTGGCTCTGGTATGTGAACCCACACCCCTTTATGCAATCCCTGCTCTGTTTGTCACCTCAAGGAGGGGAGTGAGGACTCTAATTTTGTTGCACTGTGTGATACAGATTTATGACAAGATATCATCTGTTTTTGTGAACCTCTAAGGGTATTTCCACATGGCATTTCTGTCATTTACATCTGTTTGGCAAAATGGCATATTTCATAATCACACACTCAAATGTATGGAGAAAATAAGGGGAGGGGAGGGTGTGCTTTCTCCTCTTTCTCCTTCAGGCTTGTTACAGCAACTTTTGAAAACTTTGACTATGCCTGGGATGTTCAGACCTATAAATGTCTGTCGCTTACTCTTCTGAACATCTTCTAAGCCTTCTGTGTTACAAAAAGTTCTTTCAAGGACATTGCCAGGAGATCTTCCCTGAGGTTGAAGGGTCAGGGGTGGCATGGCATATGGGAGGGCCTGAGCAAATATCTAAACAAGAAAAACAGACCCATGGGCACTGCAGCTACTCTAACCCCTGCAACAGGCACTGTGGCTACTCAAACCTGAGAAATGGACTGTAGCTGAGCCAGAAAGAACCTTTACAACAGGCACTGTAGCTACTCAGACTTCAGAGACTGCAGCTCCTCCAGTCCCCACAAGCACCACAGCTACCCAGACCTCAGAGGCCAACCCTGTAGCTGAGCCAGAAAGCCAACCAGTATTGATATCAGTCACCCCTACACAGAAGATGTACACAAAGAAATCAGGCCACATCCTGAAAGACGATGATGAACCAGAACCATCACAAGAACCTGAGGAAGAGGCAGTGCCAGAGGTCATCACACAATCCCTGTCCTTGAGTGAGCTGAGACATGAGAAAAGATCATCCATCTCTCAGGGGAGCACATCATCACCTGGCTACCTCCATGCTGGAAAAATGGGGCCAGCATCTGGAATTAGAAGGCAGGAGGGCCAAGCAGCTGTTCAGAGAAGGAGGCATCGACAAAGCATTTGGAAGAAAGTCCCAAGCCCTCAACCTCTGGAGGCGACTTCTGTCAAACATAAGGGAAAGGTACCCATTTGTGGATTATGTGTGTCAGCCAGGCAAGTAGATGACCATGGAGCGGGTATTCAGTATTTGAAGGAGTTAGTGATGTTAGAGATAGTTTACTATGACCCTGACAATTTTCCACTGCACACCAATCCTGCTGAAGTCCAGCGTTCCCAACTCATGTGGCATAAATTTGTGCAGAGTGCACCAACATCATATGCCAACTTAGTGGCCATAATAGACCAGGGAAAGGAAGAAGCACCTGCAGTGGATGAGGTGGGTGGCCAGCTCCATCAATATGAAGAGTCTTCCTTCCTTTCTCATCCCAGCTGTGAAGAAACTGTCCCAGAATGTCCAGTGACTTGAAGAAAATTTGTCCCACTGCCCACCTGTACAACCATGATTTCAGCTAATAGAAATAAACATTCCTCTGTTCCAGAAAAAGCTTATAAAACGTACACACCACAAGGCATCTTGTGGTTCTTTCTGTGCAACCATGCCAAGGACATGAGGAGATGGGATGGGAAACCCACCTCAGTCCTCCAGTGCTAAGTGAATGAGCTGCAAGGAAAAACAGTTATAAAAAGGGATTCCTCCAGGAAGAATGCTGTGCCAGTGTCCAGTAGGCAGCCCACCAGAATGTGATTGCACCTGTGATCCTCTTGAAAGGACCTCTAAGTCTTTTTTGCAAGAAGTAAACAGCAAATACAATGACCAAGATTAGAGGGGCCCTGCTTTCAGCCAGGTGGAGGAAAGGGATAATCAGATTTATTGGACTGAGTGGATCCAATGGCCTGGCACATCAGATCTGCAGAAGTACCAAGCATTAGTAGACACTGGTGCCCAGTGTACCCTGATACCATCAGGGTCAGAACCCATCTACAGTTCCGGAGCGACAGAGGGATCCCAGCAGTTGACTCTACTAGAAGGTGGGGTCTAACTGGGAACGACAGGGAAAAACACTCCATTGTGACTGGCCCAGAGGCTCCGTGCATCCTGGGCATAGAGTTCCTCCAGAGGGGATACTTCAAAGACCCAAAAGGGTACCAGTGGGCTTTGGAATAGCTACCTTGGAGACAGATGATTTTGAACACTTATCTGTTTAGCCTGGAATCTCAGAAGACCCTTCTTTTGTGGGGTTGCTGAAGTTTGAAGAACAGAAAATACCAATTACTACCATGATGATGCACAGATGACAATATTGCACGAAAAGTGATTCCCCGATTCCTATTCAGAAACTGATTCATCAACTGAAGAGTCAGGGAGTGATTGGTAGAACCCACTAACCTTTCAACAGCACAACATGGCCAGTGTGGAAGTCCAGTGGGGAGTGGAGGCTGACAGTGGACTATCATGGCCTGAATGAAGTCACGCCGCCATACATGTTTAGAACTCCAGTATGAACTGGAGTCAAAAGTAGCAAAGTGGAACCCCACAACTGACATTGCAAATGCTTTCTCCTCAATTCCTTTGGTGGCGGAGTGCAGGCCACAGTCTGTTTTCACTTGGAAGGGAATCCAGTACACCTGGAATCAACTGCCCCAGGGGTGGAAACACAGCCCCACCATCTGCCATGGACTGATCCAGACTGTGTTAGAACAGGGTGAAGCCCCAGAGTACCTACAGTATATTGATGACATCATTGTATGGGGCGAGACAGTAAAGGAAGCTTTTGAGAAACAGATTAATCTAAGTTCTGCTAAAAGCTGGGTTTGCTACCAAATGAAGTAAGGTCAAGGGGCTTGCTCAGGAAATCCAGTTTTTAGGAATAAAATGGCAGGACAGATGTCGTTAGATCCGATCACAATCAACAGCCAGATGACTAATTTGGCAGAGGTTAACTCCCCTTGCATTCCAACCAACCGCAGATCACTCTGGGTGACTGGGGGCGGCTGGGCTTAACCAGTGACATCGAATTAGGTGTTTTATTGTGACCAGATCTTCACAATTCTCAGGAACAGAATTAAGACTCAAAACAGAGTCAAGGTTCAAGTCACTTTATTTGGCCCACAACAAACGTGCAAGAGAAGGGGGGAAGATAGAAAAAAGAGTGGAAAAGAGAGAGGAAAGAGGGAGAGAGAGATTGCAATATCTACCATCATGTAGCTGCAGAATCCTGTCAGTCCGATGACCTCAGGTCTGCTGGCAGAGCATTCTTAAATGTCTTTGGGTCCTATGGGGGAGAAAGTTCCCATGATGTCCCTTTGTCTTCAGATGTTTTCCAACCTTTCTGATGATGGAATATTTTCCTTTATAGTCATCCTTGGCATAGCCACAGCTTCCACCTGGCTGTGGGAATGTTCTCTTTTGTCTTTAGGGTGGATAGTGGAATGCTGTCCTGATGTCTTCAGGGTGGATGGCAGAATGCTTTGCTTAGTCTTTGTGGTCTTGCCTTTTTAAAGTTGTCACAGTTTTGCATAGCTGGGTTCTGCAACCGCCACATCACTTGACCCAACAGATCCCTCACCAAATAAAGCATTGCTCCTACTACAGCAGACTGGAGGTGGTACACCTGCAGCTCAAGAATCAGAAATAACTGAGAAAGACAGATGGATGGATGGATGCTAATTCTTTCTTCAGCTGGGTACTGGTAGAGGAGGGAGGGCTGCAGAGATGGCTGCTGCAAGAAGCAGCCAGAAGCTCTCTGCAGGCCCCAGAGAGTAAACATCGGCCAATTCAAGGCCAGAGCTGCTGCTGGACAAGGCCGAGCTCATCAGTGATGGTCACAGCGCCTCTGGAAATCACAATTAGGAGGAAAAAACCCTCAAGCAGCTGCATTTTGTGACCAGAGAAGGGAGTGAGAAGTAAGGAGCTGTGCAGACACCAAGGTCGGTGAGGGGGGTGGGGAGGAGGTGCCCCAGATGCCAGAGTGCAAGATGGCCCAGCAGCCCATGGAGAAACCCATGGTAGAGTGGGTGTCCCACCACAGCCCATGGAAAAGGCCGTGGAGAGGCTCCATGTTGGAGCAGGTGAAGACACAGAGAAGGCATTGTAACTGAGACCCACCTGCAGCCTTTGGAGAGGCCCCACAATGGAGCAGGTGGAGACATACAGAAGATGCTGTAACCCACGTTGGAGCAAGCCCCTGCCAGCACTTGCAGCCTATGGAGAGAGACAGACACACAGAGATGAGCAAGGGAAGAGATCTGCACCACGGCAGGTTTGCTGGGGGGAAGCTGGTGACCCCGTGGAGGACTGGGACTGGGAGACTGAAGGACATGTGGGATTTACTACTGCCTGCCATAGCAGTGACCCCCGCTGGGGCAGCTGGTGAAGAGCTGAAGCCCTGTGGGAAAGGACTCACTTTGGAGAAGTTCATGAAGGACTGTGGCCCATGGATGGGACCCCAGGGTGCAGCAGGGGAAGGGTATGAGGAATGAATGACCCCCTGGCCAAGTAGGAAACCAACTTGTGAGGAACTGACCAAAGCCCCCATTTTCCCAGTCCCGGCTGGTCCCTGTGCCACAATGGGGGTGGAGGGAAGAGGGGAGCAAAATCATGACTAAAGTAAAGTCTGCTGAGAAGGGAGAAGTGAGGGGAAGGTGCTTAAAGCTTAATATCTGGTTGCACTTCTCATTATCCAGCTCTGGTATCACTGTGTGTGTGTGTAGTGTAATAAATCAGAGAGTTTTCTTTCCTTTACTCTGTGTTAAGTCTGTTTTGCCTGTGACGCTGATTGCGAACTGATCTCTCTCTGTCCTTATCTTGACTCCTAATAATCTCAATATATATTTTCTTCCCTGTCCATCTGAAAATGGGAGTGATAGACCGACTTTGGTGGGTGTCTGGGCTCCAGCCAGGCCTACCTAAATCACCACAGCAGTGTTATCTTGTTGAATAGTCATTAACTCCTTGCCATAAGCCACTTTAAGCCTGACGGGTGGAATTCACTTTGTTGCCTGGTGTAGGGATGAGGTTTTATGGTGACTGAGAGAGAAGAAAGAGAGGGGTAGAGAAGAAAGAGATGGGGATATGGTTCCATCAGTAATTGTTAAGGCATATCTCTAGTACCTTACAGATCCAAATGGATTTATCAGTAAAATAGCGGCTATGTCTCCACTAACCAACAAAAAGGAGACAAAAGCTTTCCTAGGCACTGTGAGTTTCTGGAGAATGCATATTCCAAACTACAATCTCATTGTGAGCTCTCGCTACCATGTAGCCCAGAAGAAGAACCATTTCCACTGGGGCCCTGAGCAGTGACAAGCCTTCGAGCAGATCAAACAGGAGACAGTCCTTGCAGTAGCCCATGGGCCCGTTTGGACAAGACCAGATGTAAAGAACGTGATGTACACCACAGCCAGGGAGAATGGTCCTACCTGCAGTCTCTGGCAGAAAGCACCAGGGGAGATTTGAGGCCAACCCCTGGGATTTTGGAGTCAGGGCTACTGAGGATCCAAGACCCAGTACACACCAACTGAAAAGGAGATATTGGCAGCATATGAAGTGGTTTGAGCTGTTTCAGAAGTGATTGGAACTGAAGCCCAGCTCCTCCTGGCACCCTGACTGCCGGTGCTGGACTGGATGTTCGAAGGGAAAGCCCATTTTATGCACCATGCCACTGATGTTACATGGAGCAAATGGATCACGCTAATCATGCAGCAGGCTTGAATAGGAAACCCCAGTCCTGTAAGTGATCACAGACTGGCCAGAAGGCAAGAATTTTGGAATGTCACCAGAGGAGGAGGTGACAGGTGCCAAAGAGGCCACACTGTACAGTGAACTACCAGAAAATAAGAAAAAATATGCCCTATTCATCAATGAGTCCTGCTGCATTTTTGGAGAACATCAGAGATGGAAGGCTGACATATGGAGTCCTACCTGACGAGCTGCAGAAGCTGCCAAAGGAGAAGGCAAATCCAGCCAGTTTGCAGAGGTAAAAGCCATCCAGCTGGTTTTTTGAATATTGCCAAATGAGAAAAGTGGCCAAAATTGTTCCTCTATACTGACTCCTGGATGGTAGCCAATGCCCTGTGGGGGTGGTTGCAGCAATGGAAACAAAGCAATTGCCAGCACAGAAGCAAACCCATCTGGGCTGCTCCATTGTGGCAAGATGTCTCTGCCTAGTTAGAGAACCTAGCTGTAAAAGTATGTCATGTAGATGCTCACATACCCAAGAGCCGAGCCACTAAAAAACATCAAAACAACCAGCAGGTCCATCAGGCTGCTAAGATTGAAGTGGCTCAAGTAGACCTGGATTGGCAATGTAAGGGTGAATTTTTTATAGCTTGCTGGACCCAGGACACCTCAGGCCATGAAGGAAGAGATGCCAGATATAGATGGACTTGTGATTGAGCGATAGATTTGACCATGGACACTCTCTCACAGGTCATTCATGAATGTGAACCATGTGTCTCAATCAAGCAAGCCAAGTGGTTAAAGCCTCTGCGGCATGAGGGACAATGGCTAAAATACAAATATGGAGAGGCCTGGCAGATCGATTACATCACTCTCCCACAGATGTGCCAAGGCAAGCAGTATGTGCTCACAATGGTAGAAACAACCACCAGCTGGCTAGAAATGTATCTTGTGTCCCATGCCACCACCTTGAACACCATCCTGGGTCTTGAGGAGCAAGTCCTCGGGTGATATGGAGCTCCAGAAAGAATTGCGTCAGACAATGGAACCCATTTCCAGAATAATCTCATAGACACCTGTGCCAAAGAACACGGCATCGAATGGGTGTATCATATAGCCTACTGTGCACCAGCCTCTGGGAAAATCAAGAGGTAGAATGTGCTGTTAAAACTACACTAAGAGCAATGGGTGGTGGAACCCTAAAAAAATGGGATATGTATTTAGCAAAGAAAATGTAAGGTGTAGGTGGTGTGGAAAAAGGCATGAGTAATGTCCTCATTCCACCCAGAACAGAGAGGACAATTAACTTCCCCAAGCCTGCATAAGTGATCCCAGGTGGCCAAGGCTGTTTTCCACACCATGTGACATCAGTGCCCTGCAAAAGGGGCTGGTCCAGGGGGAGTGGGTCAGTGTGACTCCTGGACAGTCCAAGTACGGTTGGGTTTTGGGTAAGTCCTCGCATCAGTGCCCCATGTTACCGCCTCAATAGGTCAGTAAAGTGCTCTGTAGTGGTGGGTAGAGGCATGGGTGGATGTGGGGTGGGGGTTTGGGAGGGCATGCGTCTGTGTGTGTGTGTGAATCCTGCTGTTGTTCCCCTTTCATGGTGTTGTCAGTAAACTGTCCTTACCCCAACCTGCAGGGGTTCTGTCTGGTTCTCCTCCTGGGGAGGGATGAGCAAGTGAAGCAGCATGTGGTGCTCAGCTGCTGCCTGGGGCTGGACGACCATGACAAGTGTGTGCAACCCTTTGCCATTTTGAAACAACATTAATTCAAGTAGTAATGAGTGCAGCGTCTTGCTAAAACACAGTGAAGAGTTAATAAATGTAAAGGAAATTTTGCAACTCCAGAAATCTCAAGTCTCATCTCACTTTCACATGCATTTTACAAGAAAAGTAGAATTACATGCAGTTGAAATGAGAATCAGAGACAGCAACATCACAATCTAGTGTGAAGGGTTTGGAGAAAAGTTTGTGTCAAAGACAGGCTTCTCAGACACAGCAAGCTATAAAAATAATTTCAGTGTCTTACACGTATATTTGTCTTAGGAGGGAAGTTGCAGAGTCGCCTTGTTTTTCAACAAACTCTTCTGCTCTTTTACTCGCTTATTGTGCTTTATTGATATCTTTATTGAGACCTCTTGAAACACCACTGGCTTACTCCTGAGGCTTTCAACAGTAGGACTTATAAAAGTTAATATTTCAGAATTTTTATTAAGTATTTATTCTAAAATGTCTACTTGCATTAAAGAAACTGTTCTCATTGAAGTAAATTGCAAAATTCCAGAGTGAGTAGCATCATGCCCTATGTAGCATCAATGTTCTGATGCCATTTTATATTTTTAAGTGTTAATAATGGAAAGAATTTGTACACCCCAAATATAAAAGTGATACCCTCATTATCTAAGTTTAGTTTAATTTAACTGTGAAACTGTTAAACACCATCTTTATTCATGTTGGATCCCTTTCAACAATGTCTATTGAAAAGAAACCAAATTGCTTCTTTCCCTCCCCCCCTCCATTCAGTACAATGTGGTATCATTATTTCAACCTACACACAGAATATTTTTACTCAGTGTCTATGATACAACTTTGGTAACTGCTGAGGCAACTCCTACATTCCTAAAATTGATAGCCTGCTGTGGTCTGGTTTTCATTTCTGCAAGCCATCAGGATCAGGGACAAGGATTTTAGCTCTGGGCGTACCCCACCACACAGGAGCCTGAGCCCAGCAGTGCAGCCACAGCCTGGACCCCTGGGTGGGGATAGCGTGCAGGATTCTGTTCTTTCAGCAAGGATGCACACCTGCAGGCTGTGAGCTGCAACCCCCAATTCCAGAGCATGTGAAGCATCATCACCCAGGCAGACCTCTGTGGGCCAATGTGGTGGTTTCGCCCTGGCTGGAGGCCAGACGCCCACCAAAGTCAGTCTATCACTCCCCTTTTCACTTGGACAGGGGAGAAAATATATATTGAGAGGCTCAGGAGTCGAGATAAGGACAGGGAGAGATCATTCTGCAATCAACATCATGGGCAGAATAGACTCAACACATTGTGAAGGAAAGAACTCTCTAAATTATTACACTACACACACTACACACACACACCCCTCTTGGAGGTACACAGGAATGAAGCTGTTGTTTAGATGGTTTTCTAACTGACATCTAGCATATTTTTATCTCCTTCTTCTCTTACACGGAAAAAAACCATTATAACTTCTTCGTATACTCTGTGAGCAATTACCTTCAGACCATACTTTGGAAATAGAATGGGGAGGGGAAGTCTTGCAAATCTGTAATTCCCAATTCATGCTTTATTAAGGAAAGAGAAATATTGCTCATATCAAAGAGCTGAACTGCCAGAACCACCACCAGGTACCGGAGATCACGTTTCCCCTAACTGGGTCACAGTATGCTCAGTAATACAACAGTCACTTGCAAAGCCTAAACATGCTGCAAATTATGACCTGCTTGTGCTACTCGACAGCCATAGATAATACTCCTAAACCTTAGCACAATAGACTGCTTACAGGCTTAATAGAAACCACCATTCTGAAACCCTAATATTTTCAGTTTGCTCTTATTTCTTCTAATCAGTGACCCAGTTTTGGAGTAGAACAACACTTTTCTGAGCTTGACTGAGTCTTCTGAACCAGGATTGTGAGTCCTTAGGAAGATACCAACAGAAACTGCAAGAAAGCATCTGGAAATGACTGCCTAAACCAGAACAGGATGCAACATCCCACATAGCATGCCCAGTTCACACACAAGCCCACCTGGCATCCACATCTCACTGGCCATGGAGGCTGCCCCACAAGCTTCCCTCGAGGAGGGCAGTGCTGCTTTCCAAAGCATGCAGAGTTCACCCCTGCCAATCCCAGACAACACCAGCAGAGGCATAGGGTCTACTGGAAAGGGGCATCAGACCCTGCAGTCATGACTTGCACCAGGAGTGGTTTTGGGAAATGAGTGCTGGAGGTGCTGTGCTACCAGCTAAGGAAGAGCCATGCCTGTATTTTAAACTACAAGTGTGCTCTCACACCGTTCACAAAACCCTTCTGAGCACAGGAATAGCTCTCTACCGTGTGTCAGAAGGTAGAAGAGTAGGCACACCACTGGTTTGAGAGACAGTTCACCAGTTCCTGAAGAAGAAGGTCTGGCCTTAGAGTATCTGCAGCAACCTTTTCTTTTTTTCTTTTTTTTTTAATTCATTGATGCCAGAGACAATAGGAGCTTTTTTCCCTATGTGTTATATGCACAGGAAATTGAAATTGAAAACAAGAAGCAAGTGTTCCTCTGGAAAAAATTTCATGGCTGCCAGAACACAGCAATTGTCTCCTAGTTTTCTGAGCAGTTTCACCAGTCCCTCTAATTTGTTTTTCATAAAACGTATTTACTAATTCTCCACACATTTCCAAATCACTAACCCTATGTCATTACACATATGCTGTTAGAAAAAAAGTGTAACCTTTCAGACAACTTAAAAAACACAATTTATAATTGCATAAAGGTACAGCCAGACAAGATGTCATAAAAAAATTAACTTGAGGGCAAATGGGATGTCAGATGCCATCAAGAACTCCTCGAGTTTCCAGGACACACTCCAAGGAAATCCCTTGTTTGTTTGATGTCATTCCATAGCAGAGCATATTGGCACCAGGGCACCTCATGCAAAATGTGAGCCCTTTCCAAAGTGCCTCCTGGAAAAAGCTGTGCTTCTCCTCAAGATGATGAGAATATCATACAGCTTATGCAGTGATTAATGGATTGATCACAAAAAGTTGATGCAGCCAGGCAGCAGAGACCACCCAAAGGCAAAAGGAAAACTGCTGGTCTTGCAGGAGACCCAGACTGAAAGGCTGAATTACATCACAATGCTTGGTTCTTCAAGCTGCTAAAGTAATTACTCCACTTCAAAGGCAGTGTCCAGGGTGGGCCAGACTTCAGTTTTTATCTACTTTCTTTATCCTTTATACACAACACTTGGCCTGCTGGAGAAGAGGAGACAATTCCAAATTCTCTTTTGGTGGCAGCTGTTAGCAAGAGCTTCAGAAGGGTGTGAAAGGATTCCCACAACCCATAATCTGATAGAAACTACTTATACAAAAACTTGTTCGTCAGTATCAAGCACCTAGAATTTGGCTTATTACAGGATTTATATTTTTTTATGACCCAAACAACCTCTGTTAAGATCCTCATTGCTCTCCTTCTTATCTATAACAAGTCGCCCCTACTTGTCACACTCAAACTGACTCTCCAGTGCATCCAAAACTAAACTGACAAAACATGTTTTTCTTCACCTTTGAGTTTCTGGATTCTCCCTTTGGGTTCCTTTTCCCTAGTGAAATATAGAATGTTGCATTGTGTAACTCCTCTGTTCCCTCTTGCAGAATTTCATTCCCTACATACTATGAAAATCATGAACAACTAAACTGTCCACTAGCATGACTGTATGGTAATAAGGCTAAGATTTTGAAACCTCAAAAAATATTTTGGTCAAAAATAGAAGCAGAAGTTAAGGCCATGAACTGGTAGTGTGGAAAATATATCAAAACAGAGCAAGTAAAAATTATCTATTTTATTCACAAAAAATGTTTTATTTTTAAGGGTCTCCCTTTTCAATTGTATCTTAACAAAATTTTCAAAATATGTCATTTATGAAGTAAAAAAAAAGTTTTCAAGGTTCTTAGCTTATAAAAAAACAAAGAAAGAAACAAAAAACAAAACAAAACAAAATTTTAAACATACAGATCATTAGAACAAAGCTGTCCTTGAAAGCAATCTAATTTTCTGAAAAGAGCCTTTTCTAGTGAAAAAAGTAAGCATTTCTCTTTTTCAGGTTTACTTGTCTTGGCTCTCCCTCCACCAGCTTGGCAAGATAATAATGGCTTCAAAAATACTTAGTCTTTTCCTATTTACAAATGTTACCTATCCTTTATCTATCACTTTAGAGCTTCCCAGGCCACTATGGGTTAATCTTGTCTAGGTGAATGATGTCTATGAATACACTGCTGAAACTTACATCCTGCATCCCTTCCTTATGATTTGCCTCCAAGTTGCTATGACTGAAATTTAGGAAGCGCTTTGCAGGGACACTGAGCCTTCCTGTCCAGGATGGACACAGCCTCAGTGAGGGAGCTTCACAGACTCACCATGGCCATCGCCTCCATGTGCACCTGACAGTGTTAATGGGGACATGGACCACCTTTTTACAAGCCTTAGTAAATATGTGTCTGATGTGACGTGTAAAGTGTTGATGTTTTCTCTCAGGGGTATAAAATGGCAGAATACTGTTCTTACTGTTCTCACAGTTATTAGGAAAGATAATATGCTTCAGATGATTCTTTGAACTTTATTGTTATATTCCCCTGGATAACTTCCAAAATAATTGTGGAATTGTGATTTTTCTTTCCAGCTGAAGATTTCCAACTTCCTCTTTTCCCCCTTTAAGAAACCAGTCCAGGGCACATGCATGCTGCTGGTCCTTTCTGCCTGCATCTAGTCTATTCCTTACACAGCTTGAAGTCCTCCAAGATTTTTACTCTCTCCCTGGACTTCCCCAAACTCCTACAAGAACTATGATGAACTAATACTTAAAGGAAAACAGATTAATTGTGTCAGCCTGTAGTTCTCACCATGCCATCTGCTCTTTCAGTCTTGCAGCCCTCAGAAGAAATTGACTTTTGAGTGGACCAAGCACCAACGATTTGTGAGACGCACTGGTTTTCCAGCTCTGACAGCCCAGCCCAAGGTATGTGTGAACTTGGTGATGTAATGGGATGATGACTTGGAGCTGCAGGAGGGCCAGACCTGGCACTGATGTATCTGCCATTCCTAAGCAAAAGAAAATGCACCGCATGACTCAGCCCAGCCTTGATTTCCTTCAGCATGTGCCGTTGTTACATCTCTGGGTTCATGTGATCCTGATGCAATTTCAATTACATCACCCACATCATGTAACAGCTCAGCAAAATGACCGAAGATACCAGTAAATGGAGCTAAAGCTAAAAAGCAGATTTCCATTTTTAGTCACCCATAAGGAACTTTTGAGGTTAGCTTAAAATTTACCGAGACAACTCTCTTGTGCAAGCCAGGCTATGTGATTGCTTTATGACAGTAAGGATACACGAGTATTAACGTCTACTCCTTTGGCCTGCATTCTTTGTTTTTCAGTTTAAACTTACCTGAAGAGAGGTTGGGGAGATAAGAGTGGCTTAGGACTAACCCTGCTTCTGCAGTCCTCATGCTGCAGCAGGACAGATTCCCTCGATGGTCTATTCAGAACTGAACTGTAATGACCTGGAATGGGAAGCAGATTGTTTTAGGGCTCTCCCTAGATCATGAAAGCAAATGAAAAGTCCTTGCAGTCCTTGTGCATGTCTTCATACCCTTTATTTTAGTTTTTGGTTGTAAGACAGAAATTAATACCATAAATGAACCTCTTTTCATCACTGTGCTTTGAAGACCAGGCTTGGTAACAAGTTAAAATTAGTAGTTTGCTGCACATTTTAAATCCATGTCAAGAATGCAAGATCTAGGTCCTCGAGACCAAATATTGCTTATTTTACTCATAATAGCAAGGCCATGGATTTCAAAGCAATTAATTGCACCAACAAAATTCACAGTCTTTGAGCTGAAAGGTTGGTCAAATAATGACATCTGAGGCCAAATTCTCCCTCAATTTTCTGCATCTTATACTGCAATTGAACCTATGATACATAACCTCACATAGCTAATATACATATCTCACTATTATGCCTCAGATGTAAACAGAAACTTTACACATGCATTAGGCTACACCTACCCTGAGCACCCATACAACTGCACAGAATGCAATAGTTTGGAAATAAAATCTCAGTAGTCATCTTCAAGACATTAAATGAGTTTATTGAGTTGTCAGGAAACACATCTTTAAAACAACTTCACTTGACAATAGTCTTCATGGGGCTAATTAGCTACTTTTTCCCCTAGAAGTAACAACTCCCTTGCAAATTTTCTAATTAAATCTGCAGCTGCTTGCAACAGTATTAGCACAGCAAAGATTTCCTCTAAGCAAGCCTACTGGGAGCATGCCAGTGACCTTACCCTGGTTGTCAGCTGAACGGAGGACTATGTAACACATTATGCAATTTGGGCAAAATCACCCTTTTCGCTGCTCACAAGGAAGCACAAGCCCTGATGAGGGTAAAAGTCAGGGAGAAAACACCTGCAGTTCCTTAGTGGGTAACAGAGCCTTTTCTGCCTTTTTCCTAAGAAAGAGATGTGGGAAAAGCGTCAGACTTGGAACAGACTGGAACATGTTTTTACAACACAGAAGCTGGCTGAAATTTAAATTCAGCATAAATAAACATAGCCTTGCTCACTCTGATCTCCCAGCACCCTGGCAACAGCCAGAGGTGGGGGGAAGTCATTGAAAGCATATGGTATGTAGGAAAACAGACTGAGTCCATCTCAACATTTTGTCCACTAATAAAGGTGGGGTGGAGTGGGGGGGTGGGGGGTGGGAAGGGGAATGTGTCCATTGTCATAGCCTAGTGCAAATCTTCATGAGGAACACAACCAAAAGGGTACACATCAGAAAACCAGATGGGATAAGCAAATGGATTCCTTTTGGAAGTAATGTTCTGATAGCCTGTAGAAGATTGAGCCCTGCTTTTTACCTAGGGCCTTCAATCACTAGCCCTGCAAATTCCACAGTGTTTTGATGATTCAGGGAAAAAAAACACCAACTTTTCAAAGATGCTAGCATATTGGGTACTTCTGTATGTGCTTTTCTGCCAAACATGAGGGATAATATGGCAACGTAAGTATTAGTAGCTGTATCTAGAGGAATAGTGAAATTTCTGATTAATATTAAAGATGAGTAATTGAAAACATAGGAATAAGAAAAATTGCTATTCACAGTTCTATGCACACACTCAGGTATGCCTATTGTCTTATCCATTAACTATAGGTATATGTAAAGCAGGAGACCGTTCTGCTGTACCCTGCAGTCAGAAGGGAACCTCAGGCCAAATGACTGAGATTGCAGAATGCAAATTCTCATACTTGCATGGTGCCCATGTAGTGCTAAAACAGGAATAGAAGGACCATTAAATAGATAAATAAAAGACCTCTGCACAAGCCTTTATCTGATTTATTTTTCTTAGGAGCCACAGGGTAGGAAAATTCTCAGCACAGGTAAAAGGACTGCAAGGGATGTAAAAAAATGTGGGCAATGAGGAGGACCATCAATAACACAGCAAGTATGTATATTGATCTGTGAATCCACAGGTGTCATCTCCAGCGCACAGTTTTGTTCCATTAGATTCAAAGGTATTAATTATATGCTAGGGGATCCTGCAGGCCATCTCCTCTCTTTTGCCAGGGGTAAAGGCATTTGTAACATTCTTAAATAGCCTGAGTGATGCCTCAGCAATCTCAGCATGTTTTTATCTCAGGCATAGTAGTGAGATATGTATATTAGCTAAGTGATAAATGTTCTGTACATGTGAGGATTATTATCAGGGCTTTCTTCAGTCTTCTTTCTGTCTCCACCAAACCACTCCAGCTGTTTATATCTGTCCTCATGGGCAATATTTTCTAGATCTTTGATCTTCTCATTGCTTTACTTTGGATTTTATATAGGTAGTTAGCTATTTCCAGGAGTCCGCTGTACAAATCAGGACACAGCACCGCAGCTGAAGGTTGAACACAGCTGTCAGTCATCTTGCAGATGGCAGACCCAATCAGATACCTGTCTCCAAGTGATGCTTACCTTTTACACAACAGAATGACACTGCTAACTCTTCTTCAGTGTGTGATCTATTGTAATTGCTAGAACCTTTCCCACACAATTGCTTTTAACTTTGGTTTTGCCCATCCTAGATTTATTCAACATGATTACTCCCACATCCTCGCTGAGTGCAGCATCCTTACTGAATTGTATCTTGTTTTTCAAGTCTGTATCCAGTTTGCCATGATCATGTCAAGCTCTAATCCTGTCTTTCAGTGAAACTCTGGCTCTTCTCAGTGGAGTGCCAAGTGAATGTCTCCAGCATACTCTCTGCTCCACTTTACAAGTAATTCAGAGAAGCATTGAATAGGCACAAAGCAGGGTGGGCTGTGGTGAAATCACACCCTTCTGTCTCAACATGAATCAGCTAATCAGTATGCTCTGTACCTGTCAGCTGAGCACTCACTTTGGAGTAGTTCCACCACATTCTGTTCCCTCAGCTTGTCCGTCTTCGGGATGTCACCTGGGTGTCAAGCAGTCCTACCAAGACTGAGAAAGTTGGCTGCTGTGCACAAGGCATGTCATGTTGCTAGGGCAGGAAATTACACAGATTTGCAATAGTTTCCCCTGCAAAAAATCATTTTGGATGTTTCTCATCCCCATATTTACCTTCTTGGTATTTTCAAACAGTTTGAGAATTTGTTCCAGTCCTTTTCTGGGAACTGAAGTCATAGCTAGAGCTCAAAACACCAGTCTCCATCTCTTTCTTTCTGACGCTTTGCACTATCATTACCTGTTACAGTCCCCTGCCCTCAGACATTCCCAAAGGTGACAGCTCTGCGCTGGCCTCAGGTCAGGTCCAGACAAACTGCAAACCTCTACTTTAGCTAAACATTGTCTATTCTAATCTGCCCTCAAGTCTTACTTTTCTCCTGCTGAGTCAGCTGGCCTTTCTGGTAAAGAGTGAACTATAACAAGCATCAAGCCCCTTAGTTTTCACAGCTTTTTCTTCCCACCCAGGGACAGATCACAGCTTCTCTCACTCTGCCTCTCACTAGCGCTGCCCTTACAGAGAGTTGCTCAGTACTCTCTCCTATCTTGGTCCTCAGCTTTAATTTACAGAATCACAGAATCACAAGGTTGGAAAAGGCCTTTATAATCATCAAGTCCAACTGTTCCTGTCCCATGCTAAACCATATCCTTAAGTACCTCATCTACCCTTCTTTTAAACACACCCAGGGATGGTGACTCAGCCACCTCCCTGGGCAGCCTGTTCCACATCCCAACAATTCTTTCAATGAAAATCTTTTTGCTAATGTCTAATCTGACCCTGCCCTGGCATAGCTTTATGCCACTTCTCCTTCATACCTACCTCTTCCTGCTCTTGCCCATTCTTAGTAGCATGAACAAGTAGCATGAACTCTCATATATCCCCTTTTATACTAAAGATCTAGATGATCTGCTTGCTGCATGTTCCAGCCTCCCACACAGGCATAGATTGAACAGACCTTCAAGGTGCTTACCTTACTGGACTAACAGCTCTCCTGAATCTTTCTTTTTTTCTCTTTTAAACACACTTCTTATTGGATCCTTATATATTCCAAGCTCACTATCTGCATGGACGTCTATCTGGGGATGGATGAGGAAACAACTAAGACCTTATGGGTCAAGATTAAAGGCAGAGCAGAATAGCACAGCAGGGCACATGCAATCCAGGAGGTTCTTGGAATGCATAGATAACAACTTACTCCTCCAAGCAATAGAGGAGTCAATGAGGAGAGGTGCAATGCTGGACCTTGTTCTCACCAAAAAAGAGTTGCTGGGGTATGTGAAGCTCAGGGGCAGCTTTGGCTGCAGTGACCAAGACATGGCGGTGTTCAAGATCCTGAGGGTAGCAAGAAGGGTGCACAGCAAGCTCACTGCTGTGGACTTCAGGACAGCTGACCTTGGTCTCTTCAGGAACCTGAAGGGGATAAAGCCCTGGAGGGAAGAGGGGCCCAAAAAATGCCATTTAGCATTCAAGGGTCACTTCCTCAGGAATGATGCATCCCAACAAAGAAAAAGTCAGGCAAAAACGACCAGAGGCCTGTGTGGATAAATAAGAAGCTCCTGGGCAAATTCAAACACAGAAAAGGAAGCCTACAAAGGCTGGAAGCCAGGGCAGGTAACATGGAATTCTCCTAGCAGCCAGGGGTCAAGTTAGGAAAGCTAAAGTGCTGATAGAACTAAATCTGGCCACGCTTGTCAAGGGCAAAAAGAAAAACGTCTACAGTATGTCAGCAATAAAAGGAAGACTAACTATGGTAAATGTGGGTCCCCTATCAAATGATACAGGAGACCTGGCTACCCAGATAAGGAGAAGGCTGCACTACTCAACAACTTTTTTTGCCTTAGTGTTGACTGGAAAGTGTTCTAGCCACACCACCCAGGGAAACATAATCCCCATTTTTATAAAGGGGAAAAAGGAAGACCCAGGGAAGGCCAGTCAGTCTCACCTTTGTGCCTGGCAAGACCACGAAGCATATCCTCCTAGAAACTATGCTCAGGCACATGGGGAATGAGGAGCTGACTGGTGACAGCCAACATGGCTTCACTAAGGGCAATTTATGCCTGACAAATCTGATGGCCTTCTATGACAGGGTTACAGCACTGGTGTATGAGTGACTGGTGTCATGGACCTGGACTTGCACAAAGCATGTGATGCTGTCCTACACAATATTGTTATGTCTAAATCGGATGAACATGGATTCAATGGTTAGACCACTTGATGGATAAGAAATTGACTGGATGGTCACTCCTAAAGACTTGCAGCCAATGTCTCAATGTCCACGTGGAGATCAGTGACAAGTGGTGTACCTCAGGGGTCAGTACTGGGACCAGCACTGTTTAACATCTTTGTAGGTAACATGGACAGTGGGATCAAGTGCATCCTCAGCAAGTTTGCTGATGACACCAAGCTACGTAGTGTGATTGACACACCAGAGGGAAGGTATCCCAGGGACCTTGAGAGGCTTGAGAAGTGGGGCTATGCAAACTTGATTAAAATCAACAAGGCCAAGCATAAGGTCCTGCATGTGGGTCAGTGCAATCCCAAGCAAAACTACAGGCTGGACAGAGAATGGATTGAGAGTAGCCCTGAGGAGAAGGACTTGGGGGTGTTGGTGCATGAAGAGCGCAGTATGAGCCAGCAATGTATACTTCCAGCCCAGAAAGCCAAATGCAGCCTGGGCTGCATGAAAAGAAATGTGACCAGCAGGTCAAGCGAGGTGATTATGCCATTCTGCTCCGCTCTCATGAGACCCCATCTGGAGTGCTGCATCCAGCTCTGGGCTCTCTAGTACAGGAAGGACATGGAGCTGTTGAAGCAAGTCCAGAGGAGGGCCAGGAAGATGATCAGAAGGATTTCTGTCTGTTATATATACCTACTGACCCAAATTGGTTTTTTACACCAATACTGAGGCAGACACCTTTGCCTTCAAAGGCATTAAGCTATGGATGTCAACAACACAAGCAGAGATTGTACCCCTTTGGCCTGGCTGCAGCTCTATTGGTAAAGGTGCAAAAGTGAGGTGTCTACAAGACTGAGACTCTGAAACTTACTTTTTCCACATACTTGTGGGATGCACTAGTGAACCAGAGTGCAAAACTGAAGCTAGCTGGTGCTATCACGAATCTCTGCATCTCACATAAGCGTTACAGCCTGTGTACATGTATTTCCTCTCCTTCTGATGTGGTTATGGTCTTTAAAGCTGTGCCTTCTTACTGACTGTGTCTTTAAAGCATTAGTCAATTGGAAACAGGCCTGATGCTGCAAAGTGAGTTCTCATTTGCAAACCTCAGACCAGCTGAAGTGGATTGTACTTTCTTGTGAGAGTGGTAGATAAACAGACATCAAACACAGACTGAGAACAGCAGAGAAGCAAATTGAGATCTTCTGCCTCCCCACAGACAGGGAAATAAAAGTTGCAGGAATAGAAATTGCAAATTCATATGCTGTGGTACAATTCCAAGGAATGTATTCATAGTCATTTTTCTTCAGTACAAAAAGGGGGGGGAGGGTTGACAAACAATGAGAAAACACGAAATCATTCCAGTTTGCATATTGTCAATACTTACTGTTAAAAAAACCTAGCCTGCCACTTATATTTTTTATTAGTACTGGTCTACACATGTGCTAAAGTTTACCATCTATCTCAAACATCACAGTGCCCTTCATGAGAAAAAACAGTGTAGTCACCAAGAGAGAGTGAGCTTTGTGAGATTACTCTAAATTCAAAAAGGAGTAAACTGATTTTTGTCACCTTGTTGAGATTTACAAGAGGACCCACTTATAATGACTCACTCATGCACCACAAGCTGTGTCTTACTAGACAACTACTTTGATGTCCTTCTGTTAGCAGTATTTAATTCTCATGCATTCGTTCCCTGGCTCATCTGAAAACAAAGGCTGCTTGTTTGTAGTTGTTCTTCTTTGGGATACAGAAAAGTTGGCAGGCTGAGCAAAATATCACAACCTCACAACGTGTCAGTTTGTCTAAATAGCTGCCCCTTTTCTCCGAGTGCTGAAGCAGTGGCTTGCCAGCACTGCCCCAGGAGGATACGAAGTTGCACCTCTAGAAGTGCCAGATACAGTAACTGCCATTTCTGGGAGGTGGATGGTCCAGCATCTGTGGAAACTGAGCAGAAACTACATGCCCACACCTCAGAAACTCTTGATAGTGAACCAAAGCATTCAACAGCTTTGACAGACACCTCAGAAATTAAGCAGAGCAGCTTGTCCCTGGAAGGCACCGGCCAGGCTGGCTGTCGCGTATGGGTAACACGTGGCTGGCTTGTCCTCAGCTTTACTATCTGGGGTCATGTAACAGCGAGGGAATTTAGACAATTAATGAATGAAAACTTCCTTTAAAGGTTCCTGTAGTTCTTTTTTCTTCTTCAGCCAAAGAAAGTTTATTAACTCCAGCAAACTGGCCAGATGCCAGTTTGGAAACTACCCTGTCATCTGCCTGGTGTTCTCCCTGCAGTCAACTGTGTGCAGAAGACTAAGAAGTCTGTTTTATGCTCTAGACCCTGACCCTGGTAAGATAGCTGCCCAAGCAGATGCAGACATTACACTGGCAACTAATGAGGTAAACCGTGGATGGCACAGCTGCGAAGACCCACATGGGCTGGTCTTCTTTCTGAGGAAGGAGGCTACATGGGTGCTGCATGAGGCACCAGTGCCACATCTCCTTTAGTGATCATCTTTTGTCCTCAAAAGTGCTGCATTTCATCCATGGATAAGTTGATTCCTTCACAGTAATCTCTGGAGCAGTGGCATCTTTCTGTTTGGCAAGGGTTGTATTAAACACACTCTGCTGTACTTGCTCTGACTACACATTCTTCAAGACAAAAGATTTTACATGCAGAAGTTTATACACTTTATTTTGTTACAACAACCCTAATTTTTGCACATTAGGGTTCACATCACTTTAGAGAGCTATTACTTTTAGACAGTGTCAGTTTAATTTTGCACTTGAAACTTGTTGGCACTTACATAATTTTCCTATTTGTTTATTGCCTAGCTTCTGGTATGTTTTTACTGACCAGCAAGATAATACTTTCTTGCCTGTACTTCAAGTACAAACACGCCAAACTGTCTAGAACCAGACATCATATTTTTCAGAAAAGATGAATGCCGTCTTGCTTTCTGAGGATCAAGTCTGCACTCAAAATTCTGCAAGTACCAATCAAAGGGAACACACAATAGCTTTCCTTTAGGACTGGGCCTATTAAAGTTTGGACAGACATTGTGCTTTAGTAATGAAACCCTGGGTCCAGGTCCCAGCGTTGTACTTGAGAGAGATTGGGTGTCCCAGAAGCTCCCTGCAGACCCACCTGCGTGGGAGTGGGTGTGCACAATTTGCCACCTTCCCCCTCTGCAGCACATGGCCGCAGTAAATGTATTGCCACTCAGACAGAAAACAGGTATAGAGAATGAAAACTCACTGCAGGTTGCAGCTTTGAGGTTCTTTATTCTCTCAAGCCTGCGTCTGAAAGTGAATTCCGGGACAGGTACAGAGTGCTGCTCCAGCTGGCCTGGACAATCTGCAAATGCGTTCCCCTCTGATGGGCATGCTGTCACCCTGCCCTGCTGTCACCCTGTTCCTTCACACCTCCTTCACAGAGAGTACCAGTAATGCACATGCAAATACAGAGCATGAAGAAAATGTCACTTGAACGCTCACTGAAACAGCCAAGCTCCTTCAAACATTCGAATAATAGAAATAAAGCTCTTTGGCTGCAGATCACAGTGCTTAGTGAACAGAAAACCTCTTGGGCAAACACCACCTCATCACAAAGTGAAGCCAGTAATCTGTAAATGATGCTTAATTGTCCAGATTGCTCTAGCCTGTAAATAGCATATTTATATTTTAAGTGCATAAAACTGTATGCTTACTTGACATAGAAACCAGTATCCACATCAAAGAAAAAACAAATACTATAATTCTGTAGTCATCTGTCTCACTGCAGAGAGGAAACCATACTTTTGCAAAGCAACAAAATATGGCAGAGCCCCAGTCCAAAAAAAGCATTCAGCAGCAGCCCATGCTGTTCACGACAGAGAGCTGCAGTTCATCACATGCCTGTGGCCACCGCGTGCAGGGACTGCATGGACACGTGTGTGCAGAGATACATGATTACGTTACCATGCCAGAAACTCAACTAGCAACTGGGCATCCCAGGAACAATGTTCTGAACTCAGTGTTCTCCATATTTCAGTGTGGCTCCAGGTCCTGGGCACCCCAGACACCAGAGCAGGCATTCCCATCCTTTCAGAATAATGGCTGTAAGCCAAGAAAACATTTTGATTAATCAAACTTACACTTCACATTAAAACATCCAAACTTTGGACAGAAAATTCAGTTTGTTTGGTTTTTTCCCAAGTTGGGACTCCTCAAGAAAGATTTTGACAGCTGCAGATTTCACACATGTCAAAGGCACAAGTCCTGCCCTTACAGATGGATTTCACAGAAAAACGCCTGCTGTTAAAAGGCAGAAAATTAAATGAGCATTTAATCATGCAAAATCTCTGACAGGCTTCATAGCCTATGGCTAATACCTTGAGTCCATGTTCGGCAATAATTCCTGGAATCACACATTGGCTTACAGCAGATGACCGCAGAGATCTCAGGCAGAGAAAGGTCCTTAGCATAGCGGAAACAAATAATAACAAGAAACACATCAATAATCTTCCTTGATGTAGAAAGTTTACAGTAGCAATGCAAGCACATACTCATAACTAACTTAAATTGCTTCATAAATAATCCTTTTGCAGATTTATCTGAAATTTTATTTTGAAATTTTTCAGTTAAGTGCTAAACAATCAGATATTTTTCATCTTCACAAAACAAATCAGCTCTGAATTTTTTTTTAAGATTAACATTTATTGGCAGCAACTTCAAAATACAAAAATCTGTCACCTAGAGGTGATAACAGAATTTTGTATCTGCCCTTCCCAAATTCGTAGATTGGTTAGATGTTTTGAATACTTTTAAAATATCTGGGTCCTGGTCTGACTTGAGACAGCATGAGCAGGAGTAAATATATCTTTGCCTTCTCCTTGCAAATTTGCCACTTACAACACCATAGATTAAATTTTATTCTCAGAGGTTGATTTGGGAAGTTTAGTACATAATTGCAAGAATAAGAAAATGAAGAAAAGAAAAAAGAAAAGGAAAGAAAAGGAAAGAGAAGGAAAGAAAAGAAAAACTGGAGAGAAACTTTCCACACAGGTTAAGCAAGAACTCATGAACACTAAAATAACTGTCGCAGTTTTGTGTAGCTGGGTACTGGTAGAGATGGGGGGGCTACAGAGATGGCTGCTGCAAAATCACAGAATCACAGAATCAGTGAGTCTTAGGGGTTGGAAGGGACCTCAAGAGATCATCGGGTCCAACCTCCTTGCCAAAGCAGCTCCCTATCTCATATTACACAGATAGGCGTCCAGATGAGACTTGAATATCTCCAGAGAAGGAGACTCCACCACCTCCCTGGGCAGCCTATTCCACTGCTCTGTCACCCTCACTGTGAAAAAGTTCTTACGCATGTTGGTGCGGAACTTCCTGTGCTCGAGCTTACAGCCATTGCCCCTAGTCCTGTCCCCACAGACCACTGAAAAGGGGCTGGCCAATTCCCCCTGCACCCATGTCTAAGATATTTATAAACACTAATTAGGTCCCCCCTAAGTCTTCTTTTTTCCAGGCTGAACAGACCCAGCTCACTCAGCCTTTCCTCACAGGGGAGATGTTCCAGACCCCTAATCAACTTTGTCACCCTTTGTTTTTGCATCCAACAGCTCTCTGTAGGCCCCAGAGAGTAAATATTGGCCAATTCAAGGCTAGAATCGTTGCTGACCAAGGCCGAGCCCACCAGTGATGGTCACAGCGTCTCTGGGAATCATAGTTAGGAGAAAAAAAACCCAAGCAGCTGCATTTTGCCACCAGAGAAGGGAGTGAGAAGATGTAAGGAGCTGTGTAGACACCAAGGCCGGTAAAGGGAGGGGAGGTGGCACCCCAGGTGCCAGAGAATGATGCCCTTGCAGCCCATGGAGAAACCCATGGTGGAGCGCTTTCCCCCCCGCAGCCTATGGAAAAGGCAGAGAACCCACCTGCAGCCCGTGGAGAGGCCCCACACTGGAGCAGGTGGAGACATACAGAAGATGTTGTAACCCACGTTGGAGCAAGCCCCTGCCAGCACTTGCAGCCTATGGAGAGAGACAGACACACAGAGATGAGCAAGGGAAGAGATCTGCACCACAGCAGGTTTGCTGGGGGGAGGCTGGTGACACTGTGGAGGTCTGGGACTGAAAGACTGAGAGACATTGTGATTTATGACTGCCCAACATAGCAGTGACCCCCGCTGGGGCAGCTGGTGAAGAGCTGAAGCCCTGTGGGAAAGGACTCACATTGAAGAAGTTCATGAAGGACTATGGCCCATGGGTGGGACCCCACGGTGCAGCAGGGGAAGGGTGTGTGGAATGAATGCACCCCCCCAGCCAAGAAGGAAACCAACTTGCGAGGAATTGACCGAAGCCCACATTTTCCCACTCCCTGCCCCCCCTCCCTGTGCCAGTATGGGGATGGGGGAAAGCGGGAGTAAAATCATGACTAAAGTGAAGTCTGCTGAGAAGGGGGGCACGGGAGGGAGGGGCTTTGAGATCCAGTTGCACTTCTCATTATCCGACTTTGGTGTCACTCTGTGTGTGTGTGTGTAGTGTAATAAATTAGAGTTTCTTTCCTTTATTCCATATTGAGTCTGTTTTGCCCATGACGCAGATTGTGGAATCATCTCTCCCTGCCCTTATCTCGACTCCTAAAACTCTCAATATGTATCTTCTCCCCTGTCCAGGTGAAAATGGAAGTGGTAGACTGACTTTGGTAGGCATCTGGGCTCCAGCCAGGCCGAAACCACCACAATAACAGAGGAAATAATTTAGATTCACTTGTTTTTATCTAAACAATAAAACTTCCACTGCTTCCTCTTGCAAATTTATTAAGAATATTTATGTGAGTCTAAAGGATCTGCACATCGTATAATCTCATGCAAGCGGCTGTCTTTTCTTACAAATGTAATAAAATCAAATGCACACCTGCAGCATCAGGGCCTTCAGGTTTTGTTCATACTCCTCTGCACAATGCATCAGTGGTGCTTATAGGCATAGCATTAGGAAAAGAAACTCTATACCCTAAATTTCACATCCTAGAGTCAAATCACTCACAAGTGTGCAGGCTCCAAGATGCCAGAGTTTTTATTTCAAATTAGGGCATGACACACTTCGAATACAACCCTTGTTTACTGCAGCAGATGTCAGCTAGTAGCAGTGTTGAATTTACATTTCAGAGGGGCCTTTTCTATCATTTGCTTGGCAGAAGTCCTTGCAGTTATTAGGGTGATGGGCTACTTTGGGTTTTTACCTCTCCTAAACGCACATGTCGCCAGACACTGTCAGGTCAGAGATTTCCCCCAATCGCCCTCTCTTTCGTCTAGCCCTACCCAGATTTTTTTCAGCACCTCTTGGTGCTTTGAATCAGAAATAAAACCTCCAGAATTCTACCCCCACGTCACACACACACACACATACACCACCCCAAAAAAACAGTGAATTCCCAATCAGCCTTTTCTGCAGAGGCTTTGGTGCAATTTCTGACCAGATGGGACGGTGCTCAGCAGGCAGCTGCTGTTCCCCATACTTTCAGGACTGCAGGCATCAGGTGTCAGCCCCTGCCAGTCACACCACGCTTTTCCCTGCTTCCTGCCACTTCAAACGGGGCCATTGCGTGTTTGACAAGCCACATCAAACGCGGCAGGTGAGTTTCCCCAAGCCACTCACTTTGATAACCTCCTCTGCGTGCTGTCTGGCTCTGCATCCCCAATGAACACTCCTTTTCACTGGCATGCAAAAACAAATTTAACTTCACCTTTGGAGTCTAAATATTCCTACTACCTCTTTTTTTTCCTTTTTTCTTTTTTTATTTTTTTTAAACCTCAAAGGGTCAAGGCCAAAAGGAAATTAACAGAAACAATTGTTTCCTGCTGCCGCTCGTGGGGCGAGACCCAAGGATCTGAGTGCTCCCACGGAAATCAGTGCAAGCACTAGAACTGGGAAATTCAGTGGGAACAGCTCCAGGTTTGTCATTAGTGGGCTGGTCTATATCCATTTGCTTTCCTCATGTAACATCACTGACTACTAGAGAAAAAAGTTGTGCATGAAGAGACTGGAGAAAGATGCCAGGTGATTTCAAAGCAATTGCAACAGCTTGTGTGCTTGCTTCAGGTGCTTTCTTGGAGCTCATAGCAATCTGACCCTCTGCATCCTGCAGGAAGCCAGAAAGCTTTGCTCAGGAGGCCAAAGAGGAATGGCAACATGCCCAGATGGCGTGTTTATAGAAGCCCTGGAGAGCTGTTGACCTAGTGCACATGACTCCAAAAGCTGCCCTGCTGATCATCATGCCTCCTTCTCGGTGGAAACAGTGTGCAGTAGAACAGGCTCATAAAACCTGAGATGGTGCCTGCAGTCCATACACAAATGCTATTTTCCGTACATATCTTGTCATTTGCTGGATGAGCCACACAGCTAACAAGGTCAGAGGCTGGTCTTCATTCAGGGCCAGAACAGGAATGCCCTGACCCCATCAGGTTTTTGTCCCCTGTGATTTGGCACAACTAAAGAGGATGGTACTGTCATTGCTGAATGAGGAATTTTCTGTTATTCCTGACCCCATGGCCAGGCTAGTGACAAATACACCGTCTTGCTGAGTGACAGCCACCAGACCACTGCTGTACACACCATGCCATGAGCAGGGCAGCAGCCAGCAATGCCTGAGCTGATGCGACAGCACATAAGGCTGGTACAGAGTGTGGCACTCAGCACTAATCTCATCCCGGCTTGGCAAAGCTCTGCATCTGCCTCACCCACATCCACATTTCTACCTGACGTGGAGTGCTTCCATCTTGACAGAGTTAAAGGTCTGAGATGGTGTGTCACCCGTCATGCAGGTAATAACCACAATCCTTTCAGAAATACCTGATGTCACTTCGATAACAAACTGATCAGAAGGAAGAAATGCTTTTCCATCATCAGAATTCTTAAAATCAGGTCCTCATTTAGATACCTGCACAGACAAGTGTAATATAACCCTGCTAGTTCATTACAGATAAATCTTATGGCTGGCAAAGACCACTTAAAGGAAAATCAAGGCAAGGGCAAAGCAGCAAGACATTTCCATGTGACCGCTAGGAGCTGTTATTTTTCTCTTTCCTAACACTTCTATAAAAGCCTCAGGTGTCTCCTTAAAAGCCTCACAAGCCTGGGGCTTATTCTACATTTCAGTGAGAATACTGCATATGTGCAACTCATTTTATACAGGGAAAAGACATGGAACAAGCATGAAATCACCGGTGAAACATATCTAAGTAATAGATTACACACTGTAATGGTATCTTAATGAGAAATCTGTGTGTTTTGGATCATTCACTTGTTTAATCTCATAAAGTCAAGTATTTCATAACATGCTATAGGCAAAAATATACCATGGGTTCGTTCATTTTGCTAATTAAAGGTAACAGCACAGTTCCCCAAATCAAGCATAAACCAGCCATATTGTTCACAAGGTAGTGAACAGCTCCCCATAGAAGTCACCAGTGAGGCTAATTTAAGTACAGCAGCACCTGAAAAATGCAGGCCCATCACAGGGAGCCTTTGGGGATGAAGGGACTTTGCAAATCCCCAGGCTAGAGGAGAGGGCCCCAGTGGCTCCTGGACAGTCCCTAGGCTTTGCAGTGGGGATACCTGCTGCAGACAGAGCTTCCCTCCTGCCCCACATCCCACCCTGGCAGCAGCCATGCCAGCTGGCAGCCACACAGCAGCAAGGCTAGGTGAGCGAAATTCCCTCTCACTCATGTCCTGTGGTGATGCCTTAGCACACTGGATTCAGTGGTAATGTTTCAGACCGTGGCAGACAAGGAGGACAACTGCTTCTCTCAGCTGAAATCAAGTCAAGGTAACTGTAGTGGTCGCAGCAACCATCTGTTCATATCTCCCTGTCTCTTGTTTCTCTTTAAGTCTCAAATTAGGGAAGTTGTGTAAATGATATAAACCTGGCTTGCTACCTTTCTGTGTTATAGGCCAAATGCAAATGTTTAGAGGAATCACAAGTTAATGAAAATCCAAATGCATGTTACATGTCGCCGTCTGTCTCACTACACTAGCTCCACCTCAGTAGCAATATATTTTTGAAATTCACAGCACCTCAAAAACTGACCTTGGGCTCCCATAGCACCTGGTCTCCCATATCCTCTTTTACCTTCCTAACCACCATGCACCAAAGATATCAGGATCTTTCTTTCACCCCAATCATTTAAGAGGAATCATCACCTGCATATTTTTAACTGTTTTCAACAGGTAAAATAGGATACATAGGAAATCTGTTTTTTCTACATGCAGTTTTGAGAACCAACAATATCTACTCATCCATTGCTTTACTGTGAGGGAAAAAACTAATTATTCCTTCTACATTTAATTCAGGGACTAAAAATTCCTTAAGCATCATAGAGTGATGGGGCCAAGGATGTTCCCAGCGCCACGCCACCAATTCAAGTCAGGCCCTTCCAGGGGAAAATGTCCTTGTTAAGTCAGACTTAGATACCATAGCAGTGGTGCTTGAGCTTCTTTTTATCTTCATTTTGTCCCTCATCCATTTCTTCCCTTCTTTTCTAATGTGATGATCATTGTGGAGCACCCTGCAAATGGCTGAGCAGCTTTTATCATCCCTTTGGCACAAGGAAGATGCAATCACCCCTCTGTTTGGCAAAGCGGGGATGCTCCTAAGAACACAGACATTACTTCCTAGGGACAGAAGACCTGGAAACATTGGAAACATTCTTTACTTTGATACCCACATATATCTTTAAAAAAAAAACACCCCTTTAAGCTGCCATTTTCACATCAATAACATGTAAAATTATCCAGATATAAAAACCTAAGGTGATTAGTTAGCCACCTGCTTTTGTCCAGCTGTCCCATTTTGACCTCTTTCGAAAGAAAATATGAAATGCCTCATTGTAACACCACAACTAGTTGTGAGAAGAAGCAAACAATTGTGAAATTGTTAATTTTGGATGTGTATATCATGGTTTTGTCCCAGCCAGCAGCCAAGAACCACACAGACACTCACTCACTCCCCACCCCTGACTGGATGGAGGGGATAATCAGAAGAGTATCAGTGAGAAAATTCATTAGTTGAGATAAAGACAGTTTAATAGGTAAAGCAAAAGCTGCACACGCAAGCAAAGTGAAAGAAGGCCTTGGCTCTGTGAAAGCTACTCAGCAGTAATGAAAACATGTCTATATAATTGTTTCCAGCACAAATCCAAAGCAAAGTCCCATAGTAGCTACTACGAAGAAAATTTATCTCAGCTGAAACCAAGACAGTGTGCTAAGGAAATAATTTCTCAGTTGTGTCTCTGCAACATTTGCACTCTAGCTGATAAAGCAGAAAAGCATCAGTTTTGTAACAACAGTGCCCATTGATAGTGGTTGCACAAAAGGAAAATGCTATGTATATTCCTGGCTTTTCTAACAGGTGGCTGAGAAGCAATACCATTAGCATGGTGGAATATTAGCAGCATTTGAAACTGGAACAAATGGCTTGATTAGCAAAGGGTAGTCACTTCAGTCTCCTTTGTGTTCTTCACTGAAATTAGAGATTTTGATCTCTTGGAAAGCCAAGCACACTGCTGGAAATTAAATGGTCCTTGTAATTCTATACCCAAACCTTAAACACCAACTCACTCCTGCTGTCAACACAGATTGTTTTGCCACAAGATAAGAGGGAGCAGGTATGCTTGAGGATGGGTCACAGACTGTGGACATTCTTCCACAAAGCTTGTGCCCCTGCCTTCTCATAAACTTGAAATGAGAAGTTCAGCAGGTTAAATTGGCTGAACTAATCCACTTAGCCAGCTAAAAAGGGGGTGAAATATTTTATGCAATATTTGCATTTGAAGGCATGACAGATGACATGAGCTAACTCTTGCAAAATTCCATAATTCCATGCAACTAACAGACAAAAGTATCCATTTCACCCAATTTATTATAGTGTACAGTATGTCTCCTTCTTCCAAAGCACAATAAACCCCCACTCTGCAGTGTCGATCACCTTCTACTATTGTACCTAACAATTTTCATATTGAGCATAAAATTCAATAGGGCAGGATGATCGTTTCCTTCAGGATTCTTTTAATCTTCAATTGACATCAACAATCCCATTTCTAGGAGACAAATCTAGACTAAAAGAAGGACTCATTCTTAGCTCTTTCTGTCTGTGTACTCCCACTGGAGTGAAGGGAACACAGATTGTATGTGACAGTGACATGAAGGTCTGAGGGAGGTAAAGGTTCCCATCAGCATGCACACCTAATGCAACAAAGCATGCTGCATAAATTTTTAATTGAGCATTAATCTACTGCATTTTCTGTGGAACATAGGGCCACTGAGGTGTGGTAGCAAGGCTTGTTTACATTAAGATCACCCCGTTGATGCACATTTAGCAGTTAACATCTTAAATGCATTACTACTTCATTTTTCATTCTGCAGCTTTTACATTTTCCTTGTAGACACACACAAATGAGCCAATGTTACATAGCATCGCTATACAACAGCATGCCCAATAAATTGTCATCCTGGCAATGAGCTCCAACAAACTAGAGTCTAGAGGCAGGTGGGATATACTACCCCAGTGAGATACATCACATACTGGGAGGAAAATAGTTGTATCACATTTATCACACTACATTTATGAAGTTCTCATTCTGTCAGTTTTTCTTTAGTCATAATTTAAATGTAAGAAGCATTAGCAAGGAGTGGTGCAGGCTGTAGAAGAGAAACCCATGTAAGATCTCACAAAGGTTTCTCAGATCCGCTTTAGAGGAAGCCTTTCATTTGACATTACTGTTCATGTAATGTATCTGGGTAGTGATAGATCACTGGACAAGGTACCTTGCAGATTTTTAGTTATAATCAATTTAAGTTAAGAATGTTTTGGCTATCCTCACAAAGTTTCTCATTCTCTACATTCATTAACTTACAGCGCAAAACACTGCCGGCAGCTGTCTTGTCCCGTCATTATTCCCAAAACGACTGTTGGGTTTTGTGACATTCAGATTTGATACAACTGGTCTGAGGAGAAAAAACATCATTTTAGAAGTAATTATGGGTTGTAAGGACTTCTATTACTCCATTCCTACCAGCATGATACGGCACTCTGAAAGGGCGTCCTCCTCAGGCAGCTGGCCTTAAGAGGATACATCATTTCCTCTACTGCTAAGAAACACACATTGCAAATTCATGTTATCATAGAAGAAAAAAAGGTAAAATAAGAATAACTAGATTTCGAAGTTTGAAAATTTCACAGATAAAGTGATGCATTCATCTGTATTTTAAAGTATTTCATTATAAGTATTTTGCTGAAAGTACTTTGTTGGTTTTGAAAGTATTTTATTGTTGCAAACAGTTTTTAAGTGTCAAAATTGACTTCACCCATGGCAAGTCCACATTGATTATGTGCTTGCCTTAACAGAGCCTGAGAGTGCAAGCACATGCATGTGCCCTGAGTTTGTATTTGTGTATAAAATAATGAGGTACAGACATTGTCTATGTTCAAGTGCATGTGCAGTAAACTTCTCATTTCTCATGTCTTTGTGTACACAAGTATGTGTGAAGTCACTTTCAAACTCCAGAAAGTACCTTACACACACTCTGGGTAGGATACTGTTGCATGCATAGTTACTTCTTTTTTTTTTCAGATTTTTGTGCATATCTGGGATATTTGAATAGAGCTAACAGATGGTGCAAGACCTCTGTGCCCTTCTGGCCCTGAGGGAAGCTTCATTAGCACCTCAGATAGCACAGGATGCCTGGATGGAGGGGAAGAAATCCCAACCCCTGTGTGTCCACCCATCAAAATCCAGATCACTTGCAACTGGATTCTCCTTTTTGACCTCTGATAATCCGGGAGCATTGAGCCAGAGCTGAAGGACAGACTGCTGGCACTCCACATCATGACCCATGGGCTTGGAAAGTAGCCATTCCTGAGCTGGCCAGCTTTCCGATCACAGTGTATTTACACGGAAGTTAGTCCTGGAAGCCTGAATTATGTAAACAAGCTTTTCTAATGAACCCTCTCTTTCTTCCAGAGCTAAACCTCTAGATAAGCTCTTAACTTTGCCTGTTACACAACTCAAACTCAAATCCGTTAAATTTCTCCAGTTACGAACATTTCCGATCAAACTCTGAAGATGAACAGGTTTAAACGCCTCAGAGTACCAAAGAATCAGTGAACCTGCTCCCTCTGCCTGCTAGCAAGATAATACCTTCCTCCTCTCTGTACAGAAAGATGCCAGCCAAGACCGTAGGATGTCATTTATTGCATGCAGGGATCAAGGAATAAATGGAAAGAGGACACTTTATGTAAGCATAGCAAAGATCCAAGACATAATTGCTTGAATTGGTTAGGAAAGATGACAGATTTTAAGAGCCACCTTCTTTCTTATTCAAGTATGTCTGTACAGTGTGGCATGAAAGCATATTTAGCACTCTTAAAACAGAATGACAGTATGTGAACCATATGTCATATCGTAGAGATTGATGAATATCTTCCATTGAAAACTTTCACTGCCAAGAAATTACCGAGAGCTTCTGGAGAAACCCTGTTACTATTGTCATTATTTTAGCATTAAGAAGTGTATCCCCTAGAACTGGAGCAGAATATTGCTGTACTACACACACAAAAATAGACCTGTGTTCATTCAGGAGTGCAACATAACAAGCATGCATGCTTGGATCCCACCTGCTATTGGGGAGCAGGCATATGCAGGAGCAAAGCCACGGTCCTGCCTGATGCACCCTGAACTCCCTTTTAACACTGGATACAGAGCAAGTAACAGCAAGTGCTGAGGTTCCCATGTTTTTGTTACAGGCAGTTAGCCTGCCACAATTCCCATAACCACCTTCAAAGGCATGTACCTTGCCACAATAAATAATCAGTAATAGTACATACAGTAAGCCTCATGAAAGAGCCTCTAACCCAGAGGAACTGCGAACTGAATTAATACCAGAAATTGGATGAAATGAGGATGGTGATGGTACATAACACCAAGAGCGGATGCATCAGGCACCTTGGTAGGACCGAAGAAAACGTATGTTCAGCGTTGGGCCCCACCATGCAACACCCAATGTGCTCAGTGTCATAAGGAGAAAGTGACCCTCAGCCATCGCAGATCCTTGGAGCACCCTGGCTCCAAGAAGAGTTACCTCCATTTTGCCCTTAGACATCTGAACAGGCATTTCTAGCTTTGCCCAAGCTGGGCACATCAATCTCCTCAGAGCACAAATGTGCCAGATTAATGTTACTCGTTTCACTCACAAGTCAATAGGGCTAAAAAGGCGTCCAGTTAGACCGTAAGGTAACAGGAGTGTGGTGTCCATTACAGAATGTCATGCTCGTCCATGAACTGCAAAATGTATTTTATCTAACTGTTGCAGGTCTCGTGTGTATGTACATGAAGGAGGACACAGGCGAAAGGGAACAAGTAGCTGTACAATAACATAATAAAACCATCTTCATATCCCCTTCTCAGACTCCCTCTCAGCTATCAAGTATCCTACCATCAGGCTCTGACTGCCATGCAAACTGCAATTTCATACAAATCTTGCATCACTGTGTGACAGGGCATACTTTTTTGGTGTACTCTGCTGTGGTTAATCACTGCATCGGAAATACAGTTTTTCCTCTTCTGCCACCTGCAGGGAGGTGTTACAGGGATGCGTCTTTTGTGCACACAGCTCTCATTAGAAATCTGATGAAACATTAGCAGAGAAAATGTTGCTCTCTGATTGAGTCATTTGCATTGGATGTAATAGTTATTTATTCACATGTTTTATTAGAACAAGCAAGTCATGAATTCCATGGCAATGTTACAGGACCTGAGAAAAAGATGACTAATATCGCAGTTTAGATTCAAAACCTCTCTATGTAAATCCACTATGGATTCAACTGTGATAAATTATCAAGAGCTGGCAAAGGCACATGAAAATTTCACCTCCTTGCTCTGCCAGAACCTCACTACTTACTTGGTGGGAACTCACACAGAGAGCAGGCAGAGTGCTTTTCCAGTGTCACGCTCATTTACATTCAGAAAGATTGAGGGATTTGAATGGGCTACATCTAGCTGATATACACACCTGACAACATCTACTCTGGAGCTATACTGGATTTCTAGTGCAGATGAGAGGCCAGCAACACTGCTTCGGTGTAACTCTACCTATAGCTGAACCTACAGCCCGGGGCACTCTGCCAACAAATAGGATCCAATATCCTTCCCCAGAAGCCCCTTTCGGCTAGAAGCATAGACCCCAGACAATCCTTTCCTGTGCCTCAATGACATTTGATCGGGAATGTAGCTTTAAGAAACAAGTACCTTTTTTAATAGTACTTGTTTCACAAAAAACAAAACAAAAAAAAATTTGCCCAGAAACGGTAACCAGGTACAGCTCAGCTAGCTGTTTTGAAACTACCTTAACATCATCACAAAGCAGCAATGTGCAGAGACCTGGCAAGAGCACAAGTCTCTAAATTGCTCTTTGTTTAGGTCTCAAAGAGCTTTTTAATCATATGAAGTTTCTCAATGAAAACCAAACCCAGAAGAATACATAAAGGACATGCTATCATAAAATAACTTTTTTTTCTCCCCCAGCACCATTTTAATATCTCTCTCACGGTGATGTTACATGTATATTATCTGGTTTCTATGGTGCTTACTAGATGCAGAAGCCACACAGGACAGGAACATATTAATTGGACAGTAAAATGCTTCTTGTTACAATTTTCTGAACACTGAGCTCGTGTGTACCAAAGCACAGCAGCTCTGTCAAACAGCAGCCAAGCCAGCATGTGTAACGCTCCCTACACTCAACGTGACAAGTGAAAGATACCTTCCCTGAACTCCCTATCCCACAGAAGTTTGAAATTATTTATTATGTCATAACATAAACAGATCTAATGACAGCCTAGTCTCCCCCAGGTTTTATACTATCCCCGTGAAGTTCTTAGAGAAGCAGTATCTCAGGCCATGCCACAAGCCCAGGGATATGTCTGACAAGTGGAGGAGGGCTCCTTGGGTCATACGGGCCCAGTGCTGCAGGGTGGGGAGGCACTGCAGGCACTTTCAAGCTGCTGGGATCACCAGCAGCAGCACCCACACGCAGGCTGGCCTCTCCTGCCAGCCACATCTCTTGGAGACAGTTTTGTTGTGGTTGCACCAGTGTAAATAGGGAACCATTCTAACAAATGCTGTGTGTTTAGTGTTCAGTCAACCTCTTAATTTTTTACATTAATATTACCTGAGGGGGTAAGGAAGATTTGGCAGTAGGAGAGGGTTGTGCGAAATCATTTTCTGCACTGATGCATTACACCAGACTAAGGTGAGCTTGCTAATTTTCCCACAGAAAAGTGAGAAAAGTCAAGATATATGCCTGTATTTTAGCCACTCCAGTTTGCAGCACAGCATGTTAAAGTGCTGATCTAACAGGGTTGTGCAGCTACATTACCTTAGAAGCTTGAAACAGCTGCCCATCCTACCTGACACCCCCACAGAGGAGCTGTTGAATGCTACTGGAAGAATTCGAAGCAGTGATGCTTTAAAGGGTCCTTGCTAGAACTGGTCAGGCTACTTTGCCTTAGAGGCTGCAGAGACACCTGAAAACTAGTCCACTGCATTTAAATGCCTAATTTGAGGCCGTATAGTTTGAAAACTCGCACCTCAAATGAATACTTTGTTTAAGTAGGTTTGATTAACCACCACAGAACCACACAGAAGAAAACCTGTTTGCATAACTTTATTCACAACTGTGCAACTATAGCCAGTCAGAAACAGACAAGATCAGTCTGATATGTAAATAGATTAAATATACTGTGATCTCACTAGTGACACTCAAGAAATGTATGGCACGAAATACACTGCATAACATTTTCCCAGTTAAGCAGCTGAGTTTTTTATCAGGATGTCAGTTTGTTATCTGTAAGTTGATTTTTCCACTTCCCAGGGACAGGAATCTGTTTGGGTTAGTGCTCAGACACAGATTAATTTAGTGTTAAATGTGCTAACTTGCTTTGCTAACGACTTTGCCTTTAAAGAAGGACTGATAAAGAGCTGGCTTTGCTAAAAAGTATCCCTGGAGAAGAGCTGAAAGGCTGATTAAGAGGAAGGATCCTGCCCCAGCAGGTGCCAGAGCAACAAAACTGGACACTAACTAGGGGAAAGATAAAGGTGGCAGGAGGGAGATAGCGACCACCCACCCAATTCAAGGACTATGCACATGACACCGTACACACACACACATACACACACACACACACACACACACACACACACACACCCCTCTTCAAGGAGCATGCCCGCTAATTTGAATATGCTCCACCAAAAGTAGATGATGGGGTAATTACTAGCCAATTGATGTTAGTTGAGGTGGATTTTTCTAATCAAACCCTGTAACAAGATCAATAGCTTGTAAATTCTGTGTAGCTCTGTGGAATTAGCACCTTGAAATGTCTCTGGGCAGACATGGAATAAATCAAATACCTCTGTGCTCTGTGGCTACTGCACACCAGGTAATGACACTGCTTTTGGGACAAGTTAAGGTGGTCTCCCATCTTCTCCATACATGTGCTTGCTCCACACTGAAAGTACACTTGAAATCCCAGAGGAAATACATAAGTAAATAATAGTGGAAAGTCTGAAAGCAAAGTAAAATCCAGCTATACCAGAAACTTTGAGTAATTTGGTCAAAATTGGTTTAGAAGACTGATTACTTTTTTCCTTTCTTTTCATGTTTTTTCGTTGTCCTCCCTTCTTCAGGTCTGCACTTTTTGCCCTGGTTCAAACAACTCTCTGCCAAGTAATTCCCATGATTATGTCACTACTAAATCATTCTGCCCATGAACTCCTGAGGCTGCTGTTTAGTGACTCACTGTAATAGCATTCCTCAAGGTAATTTAACTTACTCATATCAAACCTGCTAAGAATTTTTGGAAAGGTGAATGAGAAGACATCCTCTCCATTAATCAAGCTTCACAGTATTTACTATCCTCATAGGAGGAGTTTTATTGTTATTCTAATGGGTGAAAAGAGTGTAAAGTGAGTATCAAAGATCAGCAATGGTCACTTGTATGGCAGCAAGTAGCAACCACTGAAATAGAATCCCAAAACATGCTTCCTGACTGTTATCATTATTTTTAAAGACCTGTGCAACAACCTTGCACTGCAACTGAAAAGCCTTTGTGCCACACAGCAATGCAAAGACTGTCCTTAGCCCTGCATGCTTCAACTAGATTTTTATGGGTATTGGATACCCAACTTTGCATGATTTCAGTGAAACCTGCAGACTTCCAGAGGACTTATATTTTTTAAGGTCTTTAAAGACCTAGGCCTCTTGAACTAATTGAAAAAAAAAGTGAGATCTGGAGTTGAGGAAAGTAAATACCGCAATTATTTTTTCAAATAAAGAAACCATGCACAGACACTAAAGGTGAGATGTTCAAAAGTGCTCAGCACTGATTTAAACATTCCACTTACTGACGTTAAAAGTACCATTTTGTTTCAATGGCCTTTGAATCAGATTAGCATGGGGAATTTTTTAAAAGCCAGTTACATTTTTGTGAAATAGTATGTAGCAGAAATATTAACTGAACCTAGAGCTCAGAGGAGTTGGAAAGATCAGTAGACTGATAAAGACCTTTTACAAAGGTTTGTCATGATTTTTTTCTTTTGGATGTTTCCAATCTATCCCCAAAGCTTTGCTATTTATTTTCTGAATTTAAAGTGTACTAACTTGAGTGGTGAAAGCACAAATACCTTGAAGTGGCTTATGCAACAATAAGAAGGTTGCTTGACACCCTGAAAATTTCCTGGGAAGTTTCATTTTGAGTCTTCATAGTGCTGAATGGCCCCACAAAACTGTACATTTTTAATTGGAATATTCTTTGCATGAGATACACTTTGCAGATCATTGCATGAAAAAGTTCCAAGTATGAACCACAGGAGATCAGTGCATAAGAGGGGAGCTGTCAGTCATCACGGTGGGATGAACAGAAAACACCTATTTGTTAACGTCTGTCTCGTTTCACATCCTGTTAGGGAACTCCACAACTCTCCTTGTGCTGGAGACACAGTAAAGCCCATTAACTGTATTCCACTACAAATACCTTGGAGTTTTATCAAGTTGAAACAATTTTTTCATATAAATAGATCTTCAGGAAAATTCATGTTTGTTATTCAGCTTCTTCATGTCTTGTGTTAGTGACAGAAAGCCAGACTACCCATTGCAGTTGTTGCCTGTTGACTATAAGCAATAGCTTATCCAATCAGAACATCATTGCAATATTAATATTTGTGGCTCTGCAGGGATAGTTTGTCTCATTATGTAATTTAATTCAAATGCAGCACCTGTTTTAAACGCAGGTAGAATTATGTAAATATCATTGCCTCTGTTATGTAATTGTGTGTGATTTAATTTCTATGCACAGCCAACCAACAGTGGAGATTATGATTTCATTTCCATGAACACCTTTGTTGCATTATAGTGGCCTACAGTCTTCTTTCAATGTTTTCATGATTCAACTTAAAATTCTTAGTGTTATTCACCCTGACACTTTCCTGTATAATCATTAACATTATGTCAGAAATCAAAGCAAACCTATTACAGTGTCCTCCCTTGGACTTTTGGATCTGATTTTCCTCCAGTCAGATAAAACCTGGAAACTCTTAAAATCCATCTATAAAAGATATCTAGGAGTTAAACACTCCAGAAGCAAAAAAAAAACCTCAGAAAAGAGTCACTGTGTGCTTCCATTACAGACAGATTCCTCTTGGTTTGAAAATCTAGGTAATGATGATCATACAAATAGTGCGAGATCATACAAATAGAGCACCAGGATTGTATTTTAATAATGCATCCATAGTAAGATTGGGAAGCTAAAAGAGAGGACACAAAATTACCTTCACCTCTGGAATGAAAGGTCCTGAAGACATGTGAAGACTGGGGTATTGGGTCAGCTGCTTGCGCTTTCCCCACAGCTAAACAGGCTACTTTCCACCAGCTAGATTTCCACCTCATCCCATAGCCCAACTCTGACCTTCCTGTGGTGGAACTGCATTTGTTCTGTACAGTGACAGACCTGATCACAACCTTGCTTTTGAGAACCACTTAGGCCCTCCCTCCCCACAAGGTCTGACACTGCATGCCAGAGCAGCACAGGGTGGCTCACCACCCTGCTGCGTGTCAGGCTCATGTTGAGACACATGTCAGCTATCACTGAGGGCCACGATGGGCAGAGCACTCAAACCTGCAGCTAAAGCGTATGGACTGATTTGAGTGAACAGTGCTCTTGGCTCAGACTTTCTAGGGCATTTCTGCTTATCTAGGTCTCCTCTAGGTTGCTTTGCAGTGGCTGTGAACTCAAGAAAAATTTTTCTGTAGCTCTCTGTTCAAAATGTTCAGAACAATGAGCAGTGATATCACAGTCCATCAGAGCACTTTTTACAGCAGGATGCCAGGACTTGCCATGATAAGTCTATACCATCCATCTGGAGGGATCCTACAGCAAACTATCACATCAGGAAAGATTTAAGAGCAGAACCAGAAACTCTGAGTCAAACAGAGCAAGTCAAACTGACATTGCAAAAACCTGGGAAGAGATGGATTCCCTTGGAACAAAACCATAAGTTTTATTTAGCTACCAAAGTCCCCACAGGAAAGCACTGTAGTTGGTATCACATGGGCATGAGCCAGTTTGCAGTGTTAACCCTAAGGGACACAGGGAACTTTCTAATGCAGAGAACAAAGCTGGTATTCACATAGCCAGACTGGATGTTCCCACTTCCTTTGGCTCCAGGCCTCACTCAATTGTACACTCTGAGTTTGATAAAATAATTCATTATCAATTAATGTAAAGCTACACAACATTTGCATGTAGGCAGGGTCCTATGCAGTAGCCTGAAATTACTTCCCTTGACTGCTGAAGAAATAATGTGATATGCACTGACCTCGGGAGCCTGTAGGAAGGATGAGTCTTCACTCAAAGCTTGGATACACCTGTCAGTGATCCCTGGGTGAAGGGATAGCTGCACCACACATCTTAAGAAAGCATTCACACGGAGATTCAAGACGCTTTTTTAAGGGGCACGAGTATCCACTCTTCACCTCTAAGGCATCCAGCATTCAAAAGCTTCTATTGAGAAGCTTAGAGGAAGTGCATAACATCTGTTCTCCAGACCTCCAATTTCAATACCTCTATCAGCAGTTCTCTTCTAGAGATGCAACGGAGAAGAGCTGCTTCCCAGCCTAACAGGGTAGCAGTACTAAGGTCAGAATTTTATGTAGCAAAATATCCTCTTCCCACGTATGGTCATTATTTTATAAAGGGTGGTCATGAGTACCAGTGAACAGAGATATGCCCAGCACAGACCTAGCATATCCTAGCACAGACCCTCGTGGTGCTCCATTCCTGTTCCTGCTCAAACATGAAAGCTGAACACCATCACCCTATCTTTCAGCTTATTATTTATATCTGCTTTCCCTTCTACATCTAAACTGTTTATCTAGTGTACTTAAAAGCCTTTGATGAAGGAACCTTGCCAAAAGCCTTTCAGAAATTCAGGTAGTCTGCATCAAATGGTCTCTCATAGCTAACATGTTTTGGCAGACCACTTCAAAGAACAAATAAGTTAGTGAGGTAGGACTTCCCTTTACACAAACTATTTTTAACTCTTTCTAAGCACATCATATTTATCTGTGTGTTCACTGTTTCCATTTTTTCTTACCATTTCTACCATTTTTCCTACACCAGACATTATTCTCGGATGCCCATAGCTCCCCAGGACCACAGCTGGCATGTGTTTTAAAGTCTTGTGTCGTATTTGCCACCTATCAAAGAAGTGTAAAGCAATGGGTTACACACCAATGTTAATCGTTCAGACATTTCTCCCCTGAGTTCCTCTAAAACTCTTAATACCATCTGCTTCTAGGGCTGTGTTACTGTTCATTTACTGCTCTATAATTTTTTAAGTCAATTCAATATTGTGCTGAACTTCTGATGAGCCCTCACAAAGGAAAGCTCCAAGATGGGAATCTCCCTGGCTCATTCTACTCTGAAAAGACCTTATTTTTTTGTTCTCCAACAGCTTTATCTTGCCTGAGTGATCCTTTGATACTTGTATCTTCAATTGGCCCAACAAGCTCTCTGGCAGGCTTCCTGCTCTTGACACACTTGAAGATTTATTACTTCTGTTAGCTGTTCCTCAAACTCTTTTTTTGACAGTTAAGTTATATTTACACATTCAATCTGCCAGGGTTTATGATCCTTTTCATTTTTTTCATTTGGATAGCACTTCAGCCTTTTGAAGGATTACCTTTAACATGGGGTAAGTTTTTTAAGTTGTCTTCCTGTTCTCCTCAGTCCTTTCATAGCAGGTGGCGACCTTGGCTCTGCGTATTCAGTAGGGGTCTGCAGGAAGCCCCCACGTATTCTGAAAAAAATTTACATTTAAATAGCTCAGGTGCTTTGGAAACCGTACTAACATATGGATTTAACCTAACATCTAACTTTCAATTTGCAATGCTTAAGGTTTCACAGCATCAGCTTTCCCTTAAAGTAAGGCAGAAGAACCAACCAAAACCTTTAAGAGAACAACTATAACAAACTGTGACAGGATTTATGATCAAAAGACTTGGATGATCTTAACAAGGTATTTACTAATACTGTATTTGAATGAATGGGAAAATTAATTAATTAATTAATGGTAGAGGGTTAGAATGCACACATAACAACAAACACTTGAGGATCAGCCCTCAGAAATGCTAGGTATGCTTCATGAATTAGGTTTGTTCAACTTCTACAGTCTTCTCTTTAAGGCACAAAGCAGACAGAGTCCATTTTCCTCTGCTACAGATGCTGTCTGATGTGGACAAGCCAAGAATCCAGCAACTTAAATGCACTTCTTGGAAGAGTAAGGTTTGACTCCCTGCAATTAAAATTAGTGAGTTAGCTTGCAGGATGAAATATTACAGTATGGTAGCTAGGATTGCATTATGCTTCAAACTTCCAACAGCAGATTCATTCAAGAACAGTCATAATCTTTGAATTTCTTGTCTTTGAAGATGGTGATCAATGGGACTTTTTTTTGTAGCAAACATCTTTGAGATTTTATTAATACAGGTCATTGAAAAGTTTACTATCCTACTAACTACAGAGGAGGGAAATTCCTTGTAGCTGTACATCTGCAAATATACAGTACCCTCAAGGCAGCTCCCAAAAGACCAGGCCTCCTTTTATTTTTCATAGCAAAGTATCTTTTTATTCCAGTGATCTATGAAACCAAGAAATCCTACTTTCTTGTCCTTGAACACTGAGGAAGAACAAGTCAAACTCCATGACCATGGCAAAATGCCAGCTAACATCTCAGGGCTCTACAGACTATGAAGCGAGGGGCTGCAATAGGAATCTTCCCAGAAGATACATTCTCAGCTAATCTGTAAAAAGGACAAGTGCTTCATCTCTTTGACATTCTTCTAATACTTTAAAGAGCCGTGTACACGTCTTAATGCAGCTGCTTTCTTTTATAGGCATCTCTTACGTTTGCCTGGAGGAACATTAATCTGACACAGCAGCAAGCTGCTGATGGGCATCTGCCATCAGTAAGCACAGCTAATATAATCCTGGAGCAAGGTGCCAATACTCCAGTTCTGAATGCCACGGGACAGGTGGGGGACCACAAGGACTGCTGCCATATTTTAGCATAGTTCAGCAGAAAAAAAGATCTACATGACTGAGCCCAGTGTTTGCAAAAACCAGGGATTCACTACTTAGAGTCACTCTGGCTCTGCAGATGTCACCCATGCTTTAATGCAGCATGCACTGTTGATTTTGTTTGACACGTGCAACATGTTGCACTGTTTCAGTTAAAAGTTACTGGCTCACAGTCCTGCAAACAACTGTGGCATGAGGACAGTTGCAAAGGGACCAGAGCAACCCTCATCCTTTAGCAGACCAAAAGTCACACAGGAGGATGAAGGACTTGCCAAAGTGCTGGGCAAGTGGCAATGTCTGCAGCCCTGATCTGCCCCAGCTGCACTCTGGACGGCAGTTTCTACCTAAGGAAGGAGTCGCCTTTAAATAAAACTGCAGAGGAGGGTAGGATAGGAAGACCAGCCAAGCAGGACAAGATACTTGCAGAGATCAGCAAGTGCAGAAATCCCCTAACCTCACTTCCCCTACTCCTTCATACGGGAGGCACTGAAGCAGTGTCACCCTGAAACCTGGTTCCCTAATGAGGGCTGGGGGCTGGGGGACAGAGGTCCTGGGAAAGCCAAGGACTGTCTAAACGCCTCAGCTACATTATTGTGCCCTGAAGACTACAACCTGCTCTCCCAGCAGGTCACTTTAATTTGCCCCAGGGTTGAAGCTCCAGTGAGGGCATGTGAGGACTCAAAGGAGCTGGAGTGTAACTGGCCCCTCTCTGCTCCCATACTCCTCAGCTTTGTGACTTCTGAGAGGGCGAAGTACCAGGGACACAGATCATAGGGATGACTCTTCTGCCTGGGGCCATCATTTCACAAATGAAACAGATTCACTCTGTTAAAAAAACCCCCCCAAAAAAAAAACCCTCTGATTTACACAAAACCAACCACTTCACAGAAATGGGGAATGTGCAGATCCATGTAACCCATACAGCATAAAAGAAAGAACACACAGAAATCCTGACCAGTCTGCAAATGCTATTTTTAAGAAATTATGTTTGCAAGGAATAACTTGGCTCCAACAGCACACAGCAGTTCACAGTTTGGGAGTGGGAACGTGGTCCTAGCTTGATCAAAGCTCCTGCACTTTTGCCAGGACTTTCCCTTTGAAAAGAGACTTTATAAGTAATTTTATGTGCTAAGAAGAATATCTTCAGTATAAACAAAAGTCAGCTAGATCTCCAGGGTGCACAGAAATGCAAGTGCACATAAGGAGGCACTGGGGCAGTACAGTAAACAAATCAACATGGCACCACAGTAATTCCTGGGGAGCTTTAGGAGGTTTTGTATACTTGCTCCAGCTCTCTTCCCAAAACATGCACATTTATGTAGGACAATTAACTAAATAAATCCCAGAATTTGCAGCTCACTTGACCCCTATGCCCAAATGAACTTCCTCAGACTGCAATTTTATGGTCAGTTTAACATCATGACAACACTTTCCAGAACTTAAGTAGTTTAATTGTATTTATTTTAAGGAAATTAGGTGAAAATTAAACAGTGTTTTCAACTGGTAGCATAGCCTGGAATTTCCACATTTAAGACAATCTGCCAATGATGCACCTGAGTTAACTTCCTGTTGCCTTTGATCTTCTTTATTTCTCACACAAGCCTCTTCTTAGTTACAAGAAAGCTAGTTAGAAAAGATTCTAGAGTCTCTTTTATCATAGACCAGAAAAAGAAAGTTAAAAGCAAAAGACTGTGTTTTCTAAACCACCTGCAAGCTCATGAAAAAGCCTCAGACTTAAAAGAAAAAACTTACAGAGGTGCTTAACCAAAACAGGCTGAGTATCTATTGAAAAACCACAAGAAAAATTCCCCTCTTATGTGGGAAGATTACTCAGAAGGGCTAAATATTAGTGCAGTTTTGTGGGTTTTATTACAAATATCAAAGAGGAGCTTGCTACATTAAAAAAATATAAATGAAGGTGACTCAGTGAGAGGCAAAAGTTTGCAGGATGTTATTCATTTCTGAAACTTGATCACATTTTGAATTTTTAACTAGAATTTTACTACGCATGCAAGCATTTCACAAGAAAAACAGTATCACAATATTTTCACATCAGAAGTGTTTTTGACATCAAAGATCTCCTAAACTATGTATTAATTTACCCACTGACACATCTTATTCAAAACCTTAAATCACAGCTGTTAAGTTCTAATCACAGATGCAAATTATTTGTGCCATCAAAAATCTTTTGGCTTGATCCACTTGGAAAGGCTGCATTTAAAAACAGGAGCAGTATTCCCAGAAATATACAACTGACCCTTGCAGCCAAAACGTGTGTGTTTTCATGGATCCTGGATGAGCAGAGTAAATCGCAGCCAGCTTGCTAGGTGCTGGGTGTTACCTGTTTGGGCATGTAACAGAATCAATAGGTAGAGAGAGGAGAATGCAAGGGTTTGGTTTTGTTTCATCCCACAACAGTGTTTAACAAAAGGCACATCTGAGAGAAAGGTTACCCTGTACAGAGGGCATGACAGTGATTTATTCTATCGGCGATGCTTGGATAACCTGTGCAGACACCCGTAAGCTTTCACACTGTCTGCTGCATCCCACTCCCCTAAAAATAATGCCATTTTCTCCAGGTTGAAAGTCCAGCCTTCTGTAGGTTTTTAATCGGTCCCACAACAAAAGAAATCAGCTACATATTTCCCACTGGTTTTAACACTGATGCAGCTCTTCTGACAGAGACCAAGACATGAGCCATTGTTCGAGCAGGCACTTGGCTTTTTGCAATGCCACATCAATTAGATCTGCCGCTTGCATCCCCCAAGCTCCAGCTTCCCAGCTGGTTCTCTTTTGTCTCATATAAGCAGCAAGCTCCTTCTTTGATATTTGCAGTTACACCCTCCCTCTCATCTTTGTAAACTCGCCAGTTCTTTGAGTGATTTTTCCAGGATGAGAAGGAAATACACATACTGTGGTGGTTTTTCAACACACATTGCCCAATAGATGGGCTTTCAGCAAGGGCACTCCACCCCTCCCCCACAAACGCTGGCAATCTGTGTACACAGCGGGTCCTGAAATTAATACTTAGATGAAACTAAACTGACAACTAAGAGGACAACCTTGGGAAATACTTAGCTTACTTCATATGGGTCTTGGGTAGTTCGATTCCAATCTGGTCTGGTTTTTGACATCTCAAGAATTACTTTTACCTATGTGCTTATTTAAATACTGTTAGGTAAGAAGATAATCAGGCCAAAGATGTTAACAAAGAAGGGGAGGGGGAAATTACTAGGAAGCAAATAGAAAAATTATTAAGGAAGTAAAAAAGCTAAGTGCAATTTTATTTTATTTTTTTCCTCAAGAATGCTCTCAGGTCTGAAGTTCCTATACAGTTTTATGAATAAAAATGCCATCTAACTTTGTCACCTTTGAGACAATTTGTCTGATTGCATTACTACACATCTGTGCACATCAGTGAAAAGTTAGCTGAAGTGGGGTAGCTAATTCAGTTCTCAGCAGAGCAAAAGACAGGAGACTTTTAGGCAACTCCACTGCAAAAATTACACTATCTTCTGCTATTGCTTGCCACCAGGCTTGGAGCAGGCCCCAGCTGCATGGGAAGTAAGCTGCTGCTACTGCAAGTGTGCTAAGTCCTGCCCTTCTTGAGGAATATTTCATACAAGATTTACAGGAGCTGTCTCACGGTCCTGGAAAAAGACCCTGACAGACTTGAAAATATGAACCCCAGCATCTGCATCGCTTATCCTAGGGAGGATGCTAGGGTGCCAAGGTGAAGTGGTGCTGTCCAGGGGATGCTGCCTCCAGCAGGTCCTTCCTTCCCAGGGACAAACCCTGCATCTTCAGAGGATTTGCTGTGACCTGAGTGCACCAGCAGCCAGGCTCTGCTTATGGTCCCAGCTCCTTTCCATTACTTGACCATTTCTAAGGGAGCAGGAGGGATGCTGTAGCACACTGACTTCAAACACTTTTGGCTTTTAATATGCCTTTACTCTACCAGTGAGGGTCAGCATACAACCCAGCTTTAAGGGATATTTTTCTTCATCTTAACCCCAAAACCGTGTACCAGTGTGTAGATGGAAGGGGAGGCAATGTTAGTATCCTGGATGCTTTTCATTTTCATCAGGCCTTTCCTTGATCTGCCAAATTTAAGACATAGAAGGACTGGAAGGTGGCACATGGACCACAACCTAGCAGCTGAACAAACTTTGCAGCCATAAATTATGAAAACACACAAAGAGAAAGGTCAGGAGGAAGCACCTCCTCATCATGGCCAAGTGACAGATTCTCACTCCCAATGTGAGCACTGCCTACATGAGCTGAACTGGCGAGACAGTTAAAGAAAAGCAGCTGGGGAGAAAGAGAGGATGTGGTTACTGCTTGCGAGACTTAGAATTTTAAAAAGGCCTTTTTTCCCCCTTTCCCACTCCCTCCCGCTGCCGCCCCCCCCAATTTTTTTAATGTTTCCTTCAAAGCCCTTTTCAGTCCATAAAATCTGTCCTCTAAGTAGGTCTTGTGCACTGCCACATCTTCTGTCAGGAACAGCTACACCTTAAACTTACCTTTTCGTTTCCAGTTTTTATCCCAGCTGACCAGCTGATGCTTTTTTTTTTTCCCCATTTATTTACCACATATCCTGTTTGGATAACCTTTATCATCACAGCACCTGGAGCAGAGGTTTTCAAGACCTCTGCCTTAACCACTCCTGGAGTCATTGCAAATAGCTCTAAATCCACACACTGAAAGAAAATACTCCCTGTCACCATCTTCCCTCTTCTTCTCATAGGTCAGTACACTAGTCCTTCGACCACTATTCTCTGTCCCCATGTTTTGTGGGAACACTGGTTAGACAAAAACTCAGCCTCATGGTTTCTCTGCCCTCTGCATGGAGCACCCCAGCACTGGGACACCAGCCTACACGTGGCAGTGCTTAAAATGGAGGGAAAGGAAACTGGCCTTTGAGTGGACAGAGGCGATGAACTGCGGCATAGCCAAAACACAGAGCACTGATGTGCCATCATGAGCCAGACCCTCAAGGGTGGTAAAGTGGGTGTGAAGGGGATTTCCTTGAATAACCTGCTGCACTGCAGAAAGAAAGAAAAAAAAGAGACATGGGAAAATATTACCAAGAAAAATGCCACAGGAGACTTCTGAAAAGTCATTAGCAGGTTATTACGGTTTCATCCAAAAAGCTTTTAGTGAGCTATGAATAAATACCCTCTGGAATAACAGACTAATACATTTAGCGTATTTTTCAAAAGCCTTCAAACAGTTTTACTCAGAATGTAGCTGTCAACAAACAAATGAAAGCATGTCTGTTTTAAGGGAAAAAAGAAAACACAACATACTGCTCCAGTTATTTGGAACATGACACCCTCAGTGAGCTTTCTGCTTGCGTCTGTCCTTGACCGTACAATTTTGATGGCCAGTGAAGGTGCATGGTACTGTATCTGTATTCCCAGAACAGATAGACAGGTTGACTCTCCATCTGCACTAGATGACCTCAAAAGCTAAATGGCTAAGTGGGTACACCCTGAGTCACTGTTTGAATGATATGTTTGTCAGTGCTTCACCAGAACATAGTGAACAATGGAGCGATGCACACATTAGGAAGGGCACTACTTGACAGGGGACATGCAGGTCTATGAAAATTAAGCAAGGTAGATGGGGGAGCAAAGGGGGGGGAGCAGAATCACAGTAATCTGCAGTCCTAAATACCAGTGATACCTGCATGACAGCTGTTGAAGACCAGAGTTTTGTGTTGGGGCTGGCAATAATACACATGAAATAAAAAATTCTTTTAAAATTGTCTGAAGAATGAAGAAGATAAATAACATGAAAAAACAAAACAAAATTAAACAAAGAAAGAAAAGCAATAGGCTAGGTCAAATAAATTCTTTTATGAAAAAAAAAAGAGACTGCAATAAACCAGTGAGTTGGAAGGTCCAAATGGGAGAAGGTTTTCGTTCCCTCCCTTACTAAGAAGGAATCTGCACAGGCTATTGTTTCTAGCAGAGTTTGTTTGTAACTTTCTCTAACTTGAAAAGATTCAGTATTTCTATAGGTAGGAAAATTCAGATAACTGACAAAATAGAAAAAAACAATCACCCACTGTAGAAAGTCTATAAGCACATTAAGTAAATTGTTCTAACAGTGGTGTGTGAATTTTTAGATCAAGTTCTGTCAAAACTTACTAACGTTTTACCCCATTTCTAAACACAGTAAAGCACTATCACAAACAGTAAGTAACCAATTAATTACGATGAAGGCATTCTTATATTAATAATATGTTCCTGGAACGAAGTATTAAGGAAAAACAAGGGTTTACACATACATTAACATTTACATGAGATTAAAAAATCATGATGTGTTAAATATACACCTCTAATTATAATACTATTTATATACTGAGGAACAAACAGCTGAAAATTGCAAGAGCTTTGCAACTCAAACTATTGCTTGTGTTTATAAACTTTATGAAGGTAAATTCAGCTCAGGATACCTTTTTTGCTCTGTCATTTATATACATAGCTATGATATTGCCAAAAGCAATTTGACTTAAATAGCTCAACATCCAAGAAGCTAGCTGGCACAAACATGCATCTCACAGAAAACCCCTTCCTTTTTCACAGGTGTTTTGTTTGTTTGTTTTCAATAGGAAGCAAAAAGACTGTTTATTTTTTCAAATTGTAGTGGAATACATAAAGCAATCTTCTTTTTTCACAGTCTCTCAAACAAAATGCAAATATTGTAAATTTAATTCAATCCATGAACGTACCATTCATTGCTGTGTTGCTCTTAATGTCACTCCCATTATTACACCAGCTATACACTCTGTAAGGGCCAGGGCACAGATAAAACCTATCCAAACCAAAGGACAGTACTGTTTAGCTCTTGAGCACTTGCATGTATTTATCCCTGTACAATCAATTTCTACAAGGCAGAGTGTTTTCACCAGTACTCGCATTTCATTTGGAAACTGACAGGACTATAATACATGCATAGGTCCTCAATCCCTGCTGAGCAAGAGGAAACCCAGAAGACATTTCACCCATGGTAAAAAGGTTGATTAACATGTTCAGAAAAAGACACAGAAAGACAGGTCTTCAACAACATTAATTAAAGCAGATAGACTGACTATATCCACATGGCGTAATGTGTCCATCAGAGACTATTGTCAACAAATTGGCAGGAAAGGCCACCGGTTCTCCCAGATGCAAGGAGCCAGGTACCACATTCATGGGAAATGGTAGTGACGCCATTAAAACTCCTTGACATTGCCTACTCTATTCCCGCGGCTGTGCGCTACCATGGTCTGACAGGCCAAGGTCTCCCTGGGCCCTGGCACTGCACACAAGGCCTTGGGGCTGCTTCTCCCCAGGGCATCTCCTGCCTCTGCCAAAAGTCTTCTGTGTCCCACTAGACCCCATGTCAATGGCTGCGGTGACTCAAAAGGTAACAAACATTCATCTAATCCCGCTGTTTATAAAGTTTATTTTGGATTTTATGAGGAAGTAATGTTGCTTTTCCTTAATCTCACTGACTAATTAGAGAGCTGTGGTACATGCATTCCTGCTGAGGAATCTGCTACAGGAGGAGGTGTCAGACTTCCTGACTCACTCTGCCAGCTTACTTAGCTTCCCCGTCCATCAGGAAAGGGCAAAAGGCAACAGCCCCAGCTACTCGAGTAAACTGAGCATGTGAATGACCATTCTTTGGCACAGATGGCAGCTGGCACAGGGCAACCTGCATCCCTATTGCTTAACCTCCTTTCTTTTCAGAAAAGGATGTCTGGATGCAAACTGCATGCTGGACGTGGGCCCTGGCCTGTGCTAACTTCCAAATAAGTTCCTGGCACGCATCTAGGAGAGCACTAGCTGGCAGGGGCTGAAAGTGCAAGTGGGACTGTTTTAACAATTTAAGAGGATAGATAGTCAGGATCCAGTGCCCAGGAACATTCCTTACACTGTACAGCTTACAAATATAGACAGGGCCAAGGAGCATAGCTATGCACTGCCCTCACCCCCATGAGACCATAGTCTGGCAGCCAGGGAAAGGACTAGCTGGAGCATCAAGCTATGCTCTGCAAGGCACAGGGGACTGCAGCTGAATCATGCTTCAAGGCTGATTCACTGACAACCTTAATTACACACACTTTATTTTAAACTGCCTCCCTCAGAAGATAAAATCTGGGGTTTTTTCCCCTAATACAGGAACAAGGAGGACACTACAAGCACAGACGTCTTCCTGTTCAGCTTGGATGGGAAGTAGCAACATATTAGCATTGACTTCAGTCCCACCAGGACATAAACTAGATTATGTATAGAATACTATGCAGGTACTTCTGGAAGAGACCTAAAATCTAAGTGTGGTGGTTTGACCCTGGCTGGAGGTCAGACACCCAACAAGGTCTCTCTATTACCCCCTTTTCAGTTGGATATGGGAGAAAATATATATTGGGAAGCCTAGGAATCAAGGACAGGGAGACATCATTCCATAAAGATTCAACTTCTCATTCCCTCCTCTGGTGGCAAAAAGTGGCTACTTGCGAGTTTTTTTCTCCTAAATGTGATTCACAGAGGCACTGTGACCACTTGTCTTTGGTCAGAGGCAGGTCCAGCCGTGAGCCAGCTGGTGTTTGCTCTGTGGAGCCTGCAGAGAGCTTCTGGCTGCTTCTTGCAGAAACCATCCCTGCAGCCCTCTCTCCTCCACCAGAACCCAGCCACACAAAACCACAACAGTAACATACAAAAAGTACAGGTAGTTTGATGAATCAGTGTAAAAAGAAGAAAACTAAAATTGAAAATATGATCATTATACATTATTTATTGCGTACAATGAAGAACACCAGAAACCACACAGTAATGGTGCCAAGAACCATAAGCATCAAAACACCAGCCATTCCCGAAAAGCAGGAAATAAACTAAAACTGGGAGACTTTTAATAGTATAAAAATAGCAAGTACTTATATTAAAATATAAAGATATGGGGATTTTGAAAGAAATGTTGTTGTTTGTGTTTTTTATTTTGAAGATTTTTATTTTGAAGCTTCCTTTCTCCTCACTCCATTTCAAGATCTTGCAGCAACAAAACAGTACAAGGAAGCCAACAGCCCCCTACCTTATTCAGAGCGGATTCTTATCCCCTGCACTGTCTGAGATGCCCCAGCAAGGATCACCATGTCCCTCAGCTCTTTCTGCAGGCAAGGGTGGAGAAGATCCCTCAGAGCCCAAGCCGGCTGGCAGCTATCCTTCTTCAAAGTGGCAGAGTCCCTGGGTATGAAATCTATCTGATAGTGACATATTAGAACAGAAATGGTACTTAGGAAAATATCCTATTTTGCTCTGTCCTGTAGAGAGACTTTTAACCAACGTCTGATAAGAAAACATATCATATATTGAATTCTATGTCAGGGTTCAGACAAAAAAATGAGGCAGAAGGAAGCTACTTGGAAGTTATTTCAGAAAAAAGGCAGGAGCACAAAGCCACCCACTTCCTACAGTAAGGTTCATTACCGTGTTTGTTACTTCTACCCAGTGGGTAGCAGGATTCAACTGATGGTTAAAAGCAAAAGGATTACATTTCGTGTGTTAGAAAAAAAAACTTTCAGCTCTAACCCCACCAGGAGAAAAAAACAGGTGTCTGTCTTACCAAGGAAGAACACATATGTGAACAGGTACCTACAAGCAGAAGCAAACGAATCTCAAATGCAATATAATCTCATAGGGGAAGATTTTAAACAAGCCTCAAGTATTTGGCTGGCTACAATAACACAACAGAAAAACTGTCCATCATTTTTCATCTTTCAGGAAAGTCCTTGTAAAATGTGTCTGAATCATCTTAGACTTGCTGCCCCCTCCCTGGCAGTGTCCAAGGCCTGGTTGGATGGGGCTTTGAGCAAACCGGTCTAGTAGAGGGTGTCCCTGCTCATGGCAGGGGGGCTGGAACTAGATGGGCTTTGAGGACCCTTCCAACCCAAACCAATCTGTGATTCTATGCTGACATCTGATCCCAGGCTGAGGGACCTGGTCTCCCAGGAATTTTCTGAAAAGACCACCCTTTTCATATTCAAGGCAGGTTTCAGACATAGTTTTCTATGCCTGTATTAAAAAATGACAAACAGTTTTTCTTTCATCCATGACAATCTTGCAGCAAGCATTGCATTACCAGTTCTGTGGGGAATACACAGCACAGAACTACTTCCCAGCCCAGATTTATGTATGCTGTACAGGAAAAGAAATATTTTTTTAAATTCTGAAACATAAAACTATATGGCAGGTGGGACAAATGAACACACTTCAGTTGTCATTTAGCCAGTTAAGCATAATTAATTGCCTTTATCTGACAGCTGGATCCAGCAAAACTGGTAGAAATCTGACAGCTGCTGGAGCTAGGGTCTGACTGGCTTCACTGAGATAATGGGATGACCTACTCCTTCACACAGATAGCAGGTGAGGGAAACAAAAGCCAGGTCTTCACAGTGCATCAAAACTTTTGCCAGTGCCATCATGTCAGCAAGGGGAGTGATTTGTGATAGTGACTTTGTAATGGGAAAAGACCTGATTTGTTAGATGCTGCCAGAAAAGTCCTTGACCACTGTAGGGTTTTTTTCCCCATTTGAGCTACATGCATAACGTACCTTTAAACATAAACTCAATAAAAGGAATATGCAGATATATCAAGCTTTTTCAATATAAACCATAAGAAAATAAAGTAAGCCATACTTCCAGCAACTCTAGGAATTGCAATCCAGACATCTTCAATAAATTTAAGCCAACATCAGTCCAGTGACTTCCACGGCACTGTGATTTATACTCTGGAAATTACATATTCCAGATTGGAAGACAAAAGGTAAAGTGGTCAAGGAGGACTTGTATAGGGCCAAGGGAAACACTTTACTGAAGTAGGCATTTATACCCTGAAAACCTTTGCTTGATATAGCAAAAACAATTAAGTTTGAGGAGCAATGCATTTTCTGCCAAGATTTAAGACTTGGTTCTTTGTGTCATGAGAAGAATGTCATTCTTCTCTCTTCTGACTTAAAAGAAATGCCAGTCAGCACAGAGATGCTCATATTAGCACAGAAACTCTACAAAACGGGCCTGAAACACAGTGTATGACAGGGACACACTAATTCCAGGTCCTTTTCTAGCCCTGGTGCTAGAAAAGAAAAGTTCCTAACACACAGACACCATCTCTGCTTGGCCATCCCCACTGGGAGAGGTGGTTTGCAGAGGTCAAATTTGCACAGAGATAGATCTGACATTGCCTCTGTCACCTTGGGCAAGTCACTTCACCATTGGCTTCTTCTGCTGCAGGATTACTGACTGCCAGGATGAGAGGGTTTACTAAGCATGGCTTGTAAAACTTCAGTTCAGGGAAACAAGTTTAAACTGAGATAAGCCTGTAGGAAAGTCCCTAGGAAAGAAATGATTGCAGGAAACAGCATTCTTCTAATTGTGTGGTGGCAGCAGGTTTTGCTTCCCAGTGCCAAGGAGAAGGTACAAAGTACTCTGGCTTTTCCCAGCATGTTGGAAGCACAAAAGCTTAGGATGGGCTTTGGGAATGGCATGAACTGTCTGCTGCTTCCCCAGGGCAGGGCATGCAGGATGGGATGGAACCCCAAGCTGCAAACTGAGTTGGACAGGGGTCCAGCACATCACCCACTGTGGGAGCACTCACAGGAGGGAGCAGTGCATGCCCCCCTGTTGTACTGCCAGCCACACCGCCAGCCCCAGATTCTCTTGCTTTGAAGGTAAAGAGCCCATGGTACCCCTCCCACACAGAAAGATGTCATCTCAACATATCCCCCTGCAAACCCCCAGTGGGTTACCCAAAGTATTCCTTGAGCTACCTTCTCCCATAATAAGTGAATTCGCAAAAATTTCACAGGATCAGAGTGTTCTGTAAGTTTTCATTTCTCAAACCAGAAAAAAAGGTGCTGGGGATTCTACAGAAGAACAAATGTTGCCTTGTCTATTTATACAGTGCAGCACGTTATATTGAAAAGAAACCAGTCTGAGAAAAATAAGTGTAGATACTGATTAGTTATTTCAAACATGATGACTATGTATGTGATGAAGAAAATTGAAAAAATAACAGTGTACTGAAACTATTTGTGTGTTTGTTTCTGTAATCTCTGAGTTTTACTGGGTAGTTTAGTCTTGTTTTTCTCATTTGTATATAAAAAAATAATCTGGTCTTTCTGTCCTTCAGACAAGATCTCTGGGTTTGGAACATTTTCATTTGAATGTACAAGAAAAAGTGCTGTTTGATTTGTTTAACTGTTGAACAACTTTGCCCAGTCATTCCCCTGTGACTAGATTATGATTGTTCTGAGTGATTGTCTAACCTTCACTGCAGTGTTTGTGTTTGGAATAGCAAAAAATGCAAGACAAAAATGGAATAGACAAGTTGTTTATTTAACATTATGTTTGCCTTAAATTTTTGTGGTTGTTTGAAAACAATTTAGTTGAGCTCAAACTCACATGTCACATAAAGAGAAACCATGGATCTATAATAAATCTTTTAGAGTCTGCAGAAGTTTTCTATAGAAAATAATGTCCGGTGTAGATTTTCAGTCTCTGTTCCCCAAAGAACATTCTTGAAGGTTTTGCCTCTGTATCTGAGCTCAGATGCTCCACCAGTTTTGGATGGGACTGTGGCACACCCCTGATTTGTATGGAGCAAGTCTGGGTGTTGGTGTTTGTAAAAAAAAAACAACCCACAAAATCTGTTTCCAATGAGTAATGATTCAATGAAATGTAATAATGCTGAATAGTTTGGTGTAGCTGTAGCTTGAGACAATTAATGTAACTTAAATTTGTGTATTTTAATAATAGATTAGGTTTGGATTTTAGTAGAACATGGCTGTAACCTTGGGGGCTGTTTCATGAGAGCGGCTACAAAACTTAAGCAGTAACAGTGCAACAGACTTGAAGCTAAAGAAAGTGAAGACAGGGGACTCATAAATAATGAGACCAATGACCAGTCAAGAGACAGAGTATATCTGGTTTTCAGTGAAAAAGGGTTACTAACTAGTTTGTGCAGGAATGCGTTTTTGAGCTCAAGAATGTGTTTTGGTAACTGTGGAGAAAACCGTAAAGAGCATGTGCTGAGAGAGAGGAAGACATCCAGCCTTCATTGCTGAAGACCACCCGAGGACCCCCTGAGTGTCACTGAGCATGCTCTGTCTGGGAGGAATTAATGTAAATTACTTCCTGGAAATAATTTGCATAACCCTGCCTTTTCTCCCACAACATCCTGATAGAGAAGCTGAGGGCACAAGGGATAGATGAGTGGACAGTGAGGTAGGTCGAGAACTGGCTGTCAGACTGGGCTCAGAGGGTCGTGATCAGTGGAGTAGAATCTGAATGGAGGCCTGTGACTAGCGGTGTTCCCCAGGGCTCGGTGTTGGGTCCAGTCCTGTTTAATATCTTCATTGACGACCTTGATGAGGGAATAGCATCCACCCTCAGCAAGTACCCAATGATACAAAGCTGGGAGGAGTGGCTGACACGCAGGAACACTGCGCTGCCATCCAGCGAGACCTGGACAGGCTGGAAAGCTGGGCTGGGAGAAATCTAATGAAATTCAGCAAGTGCAAGTGTAAAGTCTTGCATCTGGGGAGGAATAACCGACTTTATGAATAACCGACTTTATCAGTACAGGCTGGGGGATGACCTGTTGGAGAAGAGCTCTGTGGAGAAGGACCTGGGGGGTCCTGGTTGATGACAGGTTGGCTATGAGCCAGCAGTGTGCCCTGGTGGCCAAGAGAGCCAATGGGATCCTGGGGTGCATCAGGAAGAGTGTGTCCAGCAGGTCGAAGGAGGTGATCCTCCCCCTCTACTCTGCGTTGGTCAGGCCCCACCTGGAGTACTGTGTCCAGTTCTGGGCTCCCTGGTATAAAAAAGACAGGGACCTTCTGGAGAGAGTCCAGAGAAGGACGACAAAGTTGATTAGGGGTCTGGAACATCTCCCCTATGAGGAAAGGCTGAGTGAGCTGGGTCTGTTCAGCCTGGAGAAAAGAAGACTTAGGGGGGACCTAATTAGTGTTTATAAATATCTTAAGTATGGGGTGCAGGGGGGAATTGGCCAGCCCCTTTTCAGTGGTCTGTGGGGACAGGACTAGGGGCAATGGCTGTAAGCTGGAGCACAGGAAGTTCCACACCAACATGCGGAAGAACTTCTTCACAGTGAGGGTGACAGAGCCCTGGGACAGGCTGCCCAGGGAGGTGGTGGAGTCTCCTTCTCTGTAGATATTCAAGTCTCGTCTGGACGCCTATCTATGTAATATGAGATAGGGAGCTGCTTTGGCAGGGGGGTTGGACCCGATGATCTCTTGAGGTCCCTTCCAACCCCTAAGACTCTGTGATTCTGTGATTCTTAGTACTGATAATGAATATGTAGAGTTAATCTGTATAAATATGAGGACTGTGGCTTTGATGGGCACACACATTTGGAGGAGCCATCGATCCCCTGTGTGCCCAGTGCTGCAGTAAAGGATACCTGCTTAATAGTCACCAGGGCTACTGAGTTTCTGTTCCGGCTTTGTGAGGCATCAGTAATATCCACAGACCATGCAATGTCCTGTGCTACAGTTTTTAAAACTGCCAGTGAGCAAGACAACACCCAACTGTCTGCCTGGAGCTACAGGTCCTGCTCTCTAGGGATGATGCAAGAAGGCCACTTCTGGAAACCTTACTCCTTTCATTCTCCAGAGCACTCATGTGTAGTAAAGCACAACTCTGAATGCCTGTGTCCTTCCTGATGGTTTATTCACACAAACCACTGAATCCATGGCAAAGAGTGCCTTCCTAACAGCTGTGGACACACAAGCAAAAAAAGGAGAGGGGAGGGGAGGGGAGGGGAGGGGAGGGGAGGGGAGGGGAGGGGAGGGGAGGGGAGGGGAGGGGAGGGGAGGGGAGGAGGAGGAGAGGAGAGGAGAGGAGAGGAGAGGAGAGGAGAGGAGAGGAGAGGAGAGGAGAGGAGAGGAGAGGAGAGGAGAGGAGAGGAGAGGAGAGGAGAGGAGAGGAGAGGAGAGGAGAGGAGAGGAGAGGAGAGGAGAGGAGAGGAGAGGAGAGGAGAGGAGAGGAGAGGAGAGGAGAGGAGAGGAGAGGAGAGGAGAGGAGAGGAGAGGAGAGGAGAGGAGAGGAGAGGAGAGGAGAGGAGAGGAGAGGAGAGGAGAGGAGAGGAGAGGGAATAAAGGAATAGGAGAAAGCAGAAAGAAGGGAAGGGAATCCTCTTGCCAAATGCACTTTATAAGTCAGTGATTACTGCAAAACATAACTTTCTACCTGATCTTCATAAATTGTGCCCAGTGTGGAAACAGCAGCAGTTTCCATCACATTTCACAGCAGTAGTAGAGCTGAGTTCACACCACCCCTCAGCCCAGGCAAGTAACCCCGGAAAGACTTAATGTGCTTTTTTCCTTTCACATTCAGTTAATTCTAATAAACATAGCACAACTCTCATTTTCACAGAGGGACTCTCCCCAGACCACAGAAAGGGCAAAGAGAAACACACAGATACTACAGAGATGAGCACAGTGTGACATGTCCCACAGCGAGAAACTGTTCCTCTCTGTGAAATGGTAAAACCAGCCTATCACCAAATGCACCTACCTCAAACTCTCTAGTCTTCTGCTGTTATCTCTCATCAGATTTCTAGCAACACCACTTCCTGCTCTGGTTCCTTCATTTTGTGCATTTCTTTTTGTGTGGGAAACCAGCACTTACGCAAGGGCAAAGTTTACAGGCGGGGAAACTTAGGTCCTTTTCCCCTTGAAGAGGTACCCTACAGAGAGGTGGTACTTCAGGTGCAGGAGGTGTGCCACATTCCCTCACCGTCCAGTTCAGCCTCAGCGCAGCTTTTATCTTCAGTCTCTGCTGGTGGCCCTATCCCATTGCTTGGCATGAACAGCAAGTACAAAGAGAGCCAACTAAGGGTACGATGCTGATTCACTCCAGCTCAGAACAGGCTTCTCCCTCTGTGCTACAAGAAATCCTAAGATGCCTATACATTTGTTTTTTAGGCTGGCTACAGAAGTTGAAAGACTGACTAGCCAGTGAAACAGCTGAGAAAAGTCTCAGTAGCATAGCTAATCAAGGACGGCATGGAAAAAAGCCATTGGCAGAGTCAGGCAAGCACAGTCCTTGGCAAAGGCAGAAACAGAAACCGCTTGTGCCTGTGTCCGCGCGAGGGGGTATGCACAACAGCCTTTGGAGTCAATTTCACACAGGCCTCCTACAGTAAGAACCTTCCAAAATCTGTGAAGACATATTGCGGTAGTAGTCGGTGATTTAAGTCCTGTCCAGCAGACAAGTCCTGGGTAGGGCACTAATGCCTCCAGGAAGGGATGGGCTGTCACCTGCAGCCCTTCTCTGCTGTTTCCTGTCCTTGCACTAGGTTCAGATTCCTCTGTCCCCTGCTCCAGAACTGAATCCTGTAAAGTCGAATTTTCTACTTCCCAGGGACAGGAATCTGTTTGGGTTAGTGCTCAGACATGGATTAATTTAGGGTTAAATGTGCTAACTTGCTTTGCTAACGATTCTGCCTTTGAATAAGGACTGATAAAGAACTGGCTTTGCTATGAAGTGTCCCTGGAGAAGAGCTGAAAGGCTGATAAAGAGGAAGGATCCTGCCCCAGCAGGTGCCAGAGCTGGGGCATTGCCAGGGGGGCCTGAGGGCAACAAAAACTATGTAGAGGTAAAGGTGGCAGGAGAGAGATAGCGACCACCTGCCCAATTCAAGGACTATGCAAATGACACCTTCCCACACACCTTCAAGGAGTATGCCTGCTAATTTGAATATGCTCCACCAATAGTAGATGATGGGGTAATTACTAGCCAATTGGTGTCAGCTGAGGCAGGTTTTTCTAATCAAACCCTGTAACAAGATCAAATGCTTGTAAATTCCGTGTAGCTCTGTAGAATTAGCCCCTCCTTGTGCCCATCTCTGCACAGACATGGAATAAATCAAATACCTCTGCTCTGTGTGTTTATTGGTGTACTGTGCACTGGGTAATGACACCACTTTCGGAACAAAAGAACTATCTCCCACATTAACCTTTACAACCTCTTCAACTGCAAAGCAAAGGACAAGAACAGGCAATCATTGCCCTTCATCATGAGCTGAATCACAGAATCACTAGGTTGGGAAAGACCTTTGAGATCACCGAGTCCAACCATAAGATCATAGAATGATAGAATCACCTGGGTTGGAAGAGACCCTTTAGATCACTGAGTCCAACCACAGCCTAACCATGACTAGTCCACCTCAAGATCATGTCCTTAAGGGCTTCATCTACATGCCTTTTACATACCTTCAGGGATGGTGACTCCCCCACTTCCCTGGGCAGCCTGTCCCAATGCTAGACAACCCTTTCAGTAAAGAAATTCTTCCTGATATCTAACCTAAATCTCACCTGGTGCAGTTTTAAGCCATTTCCTTTCATCCTATCACTTGGCACCCAAGAGAAGAGACCAAACCAAATAAGTTCTCCTCTCAGCCTCCTTTTCTCAAGACTAAAATGCCCCAGGTCCTCAGCCATTCCTCACAGGACTTGTGCTCCAGACCCTTCATCAGCTTTGTCACCCTCCTCTGTATGGGTGTGTGGTGGGGGACAGTGCTCTTTGATCAATGCCTCTTCTTTGTGTCTCCTTCTTGCACTAAAACTCAAACGCAGCACAAAACTCAAGCATGACCCAGAGGAGGAGCTGAGCACGTTTGCTTTCACAACACAGTTCACTTCTGCACCAGTTTGCCCACCAGCAAGTAAACTACTTCCAGACAGACCACTCAAGGGGAGGGAACAGACCTGGCCAAGCTGTCTCTTGGCAGGAGTTACAGGATGAACTGTATCATGCACCTCTCATTTTCTCTTTAGTGTTATTTATCATTTCTAACGAGTACATCAAGTTAACAGCTGATTTTTTTTTTTCCTTACCCTTACATGAGACATTAAATTGTTCCCTTCTTTCCTTTAATGGTTGGAAACCTTTGCCCTTCACATAAGAGTTTGTAATACTCTCTAGTGAAATCTCAGTTAAAGCCGCCATACTTTTGGCCTTCAAAAATATAATTTAAACATCACCAGGTTCTCTCACAGTGTGCCTGGTGGGCATAAATTAACAGGAGCCCTCAGCAACCACAAGCAATCACAGGTACTTCTTTTCTTCAGCACATGAAAGAAACAATTTATTAAGCAAAGCACCCTGTTCCAGGCCTTGCAGATCTTATCCAAAGTCAAACACTCCCACCCCTGTACACCACAAGTTGGTTTTGCAAGCAGATGCAGATCCTTGGAACAAGTAAGCAACAACAACAAAATAAGTTATGTCTGTGGAGAAATACTTCATTGAAAGTTTTTTACTTCTCTTTTGCAGGGGCCCTGGCTGTCAGCAGCACACTGCTGCTCTTCACATCAGCTTCCTCACTACCTACCCAGGAAAACAGGGATCATAGCAAAGCATCCCAAGGTCCATGGCCTTGCAGCTGAAACGCCTCCCAGGGAGTCCCCATAAGCTGCTCCAGGAACACAAAAACGCTCTGCACACAAGCAAGATTCTGGCGGTCTGAGTAGCCTTGCTCTAAAAGAACAGCCCACAGATTTTGGGTTTAATATGCATGAAAATTAAGCTATACAGGAATATATTGCATGCAATTTAAATTCTCTCAGGTGAAGAAAAATCACAAAGGATCTTTTCTTTCTTTTTTTTTCCTTCTGGTGACTACTGAGCACTGCTTTCCTGTTTCCTGAAACGCAAGTAGAAATGGGCTCCAAATAACTAAGAAAGACCAGCCTGTGCACATTCAGCTCCAAGTGAAAAACTTAATGCAAAGGAAACGAAAACTCCAATGGAACCAGTAGGTGCTGGAACATAGTGATGCTTCTGCTGGTTCTCCTCACTCTTCAGCAACACAGATGAACCAACAGAAAAGAGCATACACTTGCTCAAAAATAAGATTCTGTTTAAAGAAAATTGAGATTTTGTAAGGATGCTGAGTGGCTAACATGCTTTGTCCCCATGCTTCTCTACAGCTGTGTGAAATATCAAGCATGAAAAAATGGCATTTACATAACTACATGTGAAAGAATCACATGCCCAAACAATAGATTATGTCCGGATTTAGACTGGGCATTGAGAAGAGCAGGAAAGTGTGATTAAAATACTGTTCCCACAGTACCCTAGAAGCCCAGCCTGGTAACTTGCAGAGAGGTTCACCTCGAGCTCTGCCAGCAAAACACACTGCCTCTGACCCAACTCCACAAGACTGGAGATAGAGAAACTATCCCCCAGCCAGTATCTAGCAGTGGGATCAAGAGCACTGCTAGTGATACAACAGCAAGTTCACTTGTGATCGCAAAATTACCTAGGTCTTTATTTGCACTGTTATGTAGCAAAACACATTTCATCAGGTCTCTTGACATTTAACCTGTCAGCACCAAAGTCAAAACCTGAATGGAAAAGTGGAGTGCAAACATAAAACTAGGCACATTTTCTTTATAAACTAAGACCTGAATGATATCAAATCTTACAATCCAACAACTGCAGTAGAACCGTACTTGTACATTTACTTGAAATCAATAATAATTTGCAGTATCTGTGACACACTTGTGACTAAATCTGGAAAAGAGCCATGGAATTGCTTCCCAGACAGCCCCTAAGAATATCTTCTTATCAAATTATCAAGGCATTTGAAAAGAGTAGGTAAAGGCCAATTACGCCATGGCCCGCCTCCAACGGAAGGTCGTACAGGTACCACTGTACATAGCCTATAAAACAAAGTGAAAGGGAGTTGTATGGAAAAATATATGTGTGGAGAAGAGAACAAAAAGCTTTAATGCAGCACATTACTTTGAGCCTGACCTGTATCAGAAATGTTTGCAATAGTACTAATACACACTTGCAACACATATCCATGTACTGAAAGAGTTACAAAAAAAAAAATAAATAACCAAAAAAAATGTTAACAAACCAAAGGGAAAAAAAAGCCCCACCAGGTTTAATTTCTCTTCTGCTTACACCACTGCTGTGGATTTTGGAATGTTTTTGCAGAAGAGAACTGGTCATGATGACTTTGTTGGTCAAAACAAAGGCACACGTGAATTTTGCTTCCATGTATCTGCGCATTCCTAAGGCCTTCAGTAAGCTGATTCACTGGAAAAACACTGGTGATGACTTTCTAATAGACAACATACTCTACTCTGGAATCTAGGTTTTCACTTAAATAAAGCTACTTCCCCAGTCTTTGGACTTTACAGATAGCTTAAGGGAAGAAGAGGGTGCAAATCAATACTGCAGTTATGGCCAGGTCAGTAAACAACCTGCAAAAACAACCTGAGACATGTGTGCTCCTATGATTCATCTAAGTGAACATTTACCCCAAACCATTAGCAGGTGTTCAAAGGAAGGAAATGGGAGCCCCACTTCTGATATTTTTCAGTTTTCTCTGAAATGCAGAATTTAAAACCTCATGCGAGGATACACCTGATAGCTTTCGACATCCCCTCAGATATATCTGTGTATGTACTATTTGTTACAAATTCAATCTCAGTTCTACCACACAGTGCCTTTCTTTTTTCGTGGGTGATGACTGGAGTGTCCACAGGATAATGAAGTCCATTATTCTACACCAAAAGCCTGCTACTCTACCACTGCAGGAGAAAAAAAAGGTGTCCTAAAGAAACATTAATTAACCTTTTCAAATTATCACTCAGCTGGCCTCCTAGGAATTTTTATTGGTTTTGCTGTGAGTTATTGTTAACCCTTCCACGGAGGTAGATTTTAAGGTAAGCCTGAACCTTGAACAAAGCACCTTGACCTTTAGCACATCTGGAATACTTTGCATCACTGAACTGAGAGCCCTTTAATACTGAAGACAATGCTCCAATGTTGTCTAGTCTGGATGAAAGCTTAGTCTTCAGTCTTCCTCTTATTAAAGTAATTACATAAGAAACTATGTCAAAATCAGTTCTTTGACGGGCATTTCTTAGCACTGAACATTCAGTTCACTCTTAAATGCTTCATCTAGCCATTGTTTGCATAACAGTAGAAGTTTATTCATGTTATTCTAAGTCTATAGTGACTTTGTAAAACTGGGTATAATCAAGCATAACTATGAATGCAGTATTTGTTTATTTTTACAGCTTTATTATTGGGAAACAAGGAAGATTAAGACATACGAACTTTGAAAAAGGTAGGAAGCTGTTGATGGAAAATAGTATTTCACCCAAGTGTTCTGGAGAAAATTGCAGTACCTTTTAGAATTTGACCACAGGGACCTTTATTTATTATTAAATCGCTAGTGTTTCCAGCTGTAACTAAGTCCTTCAGGGTAAACCTAGATGATGAATGTTAGCTGTTGGAGGTCTGACTCAAACTGGCATTTTGCTTAAAAAATGTTCTTCATGTACTAACATTTGAGAGCACAAAGCAGAGGAGTCTACCTGCTTTATTAATGCCCTCCTCAGCTTGTACCAGCACAGGAGAACTGGCAAAATGAGGATGTGACCAAAATGGCGCCATTCCTTGCCAACCATGCTCTCCTTGAGGCTAATTTATGATTAATATACCAGCTAACAGAGGGCTGTGCCAGATGCTCAAGTCACCCTGTTGCCTCAGAGCACATGACAGCTGGCAAAGCAATCTATGGAGATTAAACAGTTTGTCCTCATATGCTTTGACAAAACTGTACTATTGCATTAACTCATGAACAGCCATAAGCCGTACAGAAAACTTCACAGTGTTTCTGCTGCCAGGGAAGCTGCTTGCAGCACCTCTGAAGCTGCTACCTTCTCCCACATGCAACTCTCCCCTCATGGTTTTATTTTCACACGGCCTGAAGACTTGAGTGGAGGATGCCTTGTGCAGAGGATGCCTTGAGGCTGTCAAACTGCCCTGCTGGTGTGAAGCAAATCTCTCTCTGAAAGATAAACTGGGGACCACACCACCCTACCACTCAAATTAATTCCTTGACAGAATTGCAGCTCCCCCCCACCCCCCCAAAAAAAAAAAGAAAGAAAGAAAGAAAATACTTGCACTCTAATATACAGAAGGCAAGAGAGAGGATGGGAGGAGGGGATCTCTGTCTGGTCATGACCATGGTCCCAGCCCCTCTATCCCCAGTGCATCATACCTACATTGCACATTCAATCTCCTCATGCCACGGAAGCAAGTGTGGAGTGACTTGGGATGGACAGAAAGATGGCCAGGGCTTTCTTGCCTCCACTCATCACCAGGCAAACAGCCATCCTCTGGCAGGGAAAATCCCCTGGGCACCAGCTCCCCTCAGCAGTGATGCAGCCCCAACTGGGAGAGGAGATGCCAAGGTCATAGCAAATGCTTTCAGTGTGGGATTAGGAAAGTTTTGCTGTAATCTATCATCAATGTGGTGATGACTCTAACCTGCCTCACCCTTCCTTTCCTAACCTCTCTCTAATGTCTTCCCTGAGGGGTCTAGCCACTGCTGTAACCCTAACAGGTAAATGCAAGGACCTCTCCATTGTTCTGCTGATAAGCCTGTCACCCAGACTCTCCTTCTTCCCCATCTCCATCATGGACCTCTCTGGCCACTCTGATGCCCACATCACCTATGCTTTCCTCTGTGGAAGAAGACAGATGATGCAGTCATTTTCCCTACCTACTGACTAACAGCATGACACCCTTCCATCTTATGCAACTCCTTTTATCCACCCATGACCTCCACCTTTCTGCTATTAAAGCTCAAAGGTTGTGTTTTTCCCTGCAGACTATGAATAAGTCTGTCCCTTCTACATCTCCCACTGTGATGCCCCTTGTGAGGGCAATACTGGCCACCACCTTTACAATGGTTTTCAGTTCAGTGCAGAACTGGGAAGTCTCAGGAATAGTAAATGGATCAGTGAAAAGAGGGAAATATCTACATCATCCAAATTAGACATGGAAAAGTCTCCTGTTTGTGCATGCCCACAGCTACTCCAAGGTACTCTGTGCATTTACTTTATGACCAATGTCTCTACCCTTGCCTTGGCAGGACATAAGCCAACATCATGCACTATTTCTTCCTCTTACAGACTGTTTCCTCAAGCCTCTCTTCAGTTTTCTAGTTAGCTCACTATAGTTAAGCACAAAGTGTTTGGGAACAATATCCTTACACACAATACAAGCTGCCTTAAAATCCAGACCAAGTCTGTAGTTCTCTGACTTACAGCTCTGAGCATCTTCCCAGAAGAAAATGCAACCTAGACCACCATTGTTTTTTGGGTCCTGCTGACCCCACTCGCAACACCTGCAAAAAAGGAGACATAAACTGCCTGTGCCCACCCCATGGCGCAGATATGCCCCTCACTGTGCTCTTCAGCCCCCATCCCAGGGCTCAGCCCTAGTCCACCAGAAGCTCCTTGGCTTTTCCAGCTTTCCCTGCAACAGGTCCTCCTCTTCAGGGGTCCAACAGGGTGGCTAAAAACTCCTCCCTTGTCTACCTGGGTCAGGATTTAGCCAATAAGTCTGTCTCTAAATCGGAGCACATCCAAGATCCCGCCCAATTCCCTGAGGGCAGGCGTTGCATCCCTGCAGGGATGACTCACCCACACTGACACCTCAAGAGAGGAGCTCCAGCCACAGGGTTTTTTGGTCCCAGCATGAACCTTCACCTAGTTTCAATTCTGTCTCCTGAAAGTGACTAAGAAAAACTCTACACCAACAGATCTTTCCCCACCCACCCTGGAAAATGGCACCCCCTGAGAAAAGCGTCAGCGCTAATCTGGAAATACCAGGAGATCCTGGTGAGAATTGGTGTTACTCATATTCAAAGAGTAAAAAATAGCGTATCTTCAAATTGTAGAAAATAATTGGCAAAAGAAACATCAACATGCTGACCCCCAGCCATGGGTCAGGCTTGCACCCACAACCTAGTGAGAGCCCAAGCTGCAATTTCTGATGCTCACGATTTATTGTGATATCATTAGTATCCTGAGTAACAGAGAAAGTTCTGCAGTGTCAGAAGCTGCTGTTCAAGAAGTCCAGCTCTGACTGTCCCCACTGGACTAGACAGGATGCGGCGTGCTACAGAAGCAGCTAGTGCAACCCATCATAGAAAGCACCACCCAACAGCTTGCAAACCTCCGCCACTGCAAGGCCTGAGGCTCTGCAGAGCCACCTTGCACAACCAGACAGGGCTATTGCCAAGCAGGATTTTCAAGTTAATGGAAAAGTACATGGAACAGCTGAGGGAGGGACACACTGAGTAGGAAATGCTGGTACAGCTCTGGAGAAAAGAGGGAATCCCCAGACACATGCAGTCAGTCATTCTTAAAAGAAAGATTGCTAAGACTGAAGCGAAGTTTGCTAAGTGGTCTGTATTGGTAATTAATGACAAATCATTGCTCATGTTGGTTTAAGGCATAATGTATTTATGTGGTTGCACTCAGATAATGCCTCAGCTTCTGACGTTCCCCAAGCACTTCACCAAGTTTACGCATGTGATCTCCCTTCCACGCCACCACTGCTTCTGTGATTCCCCTCCTCCAAGATGTATACAGGCATCACGACAGCGCCTCAGGTTTACTCACCCCCACAACAGCCTCTGTTACCCTTCCTTCCTGCTATCTCTAGCTGTGACTGCCACCACAGGCCCAGGACAGCAAGGTGGGCCTTGTGAACTGCAATTCTCATTCAGCTAAACCCAGTGGCAGGCTGAAGCATTTCTGGAGAGCGGAAGTGTAAGCCTGCACACACTGCAGGCATACAGAGATCTCCTGAATCGAAGCAGCATGGCACCCCAGGGCAAGCAGCAGTAGAGCAGGGCTCTTGTGAGCACCAGCAGCAGGCCATAACCATACCACCTTCCTCCTTCCTTCCTCTGCCCAGCTGCAGGCACCTCCTCACTAAATGCATACACGTTCTGCCTGCATGCATACGCATGTCAACAGCACAATAGCATTGGGAACAAAAAAGCTAGCATTTAGAGTCCAGCTGCACCAGGGAGACATGCAAGAGTAAGGAAGGGACAAAACTGTTGCAGACACATAAAATGCAGCTGACACTCTCAGTCACAGGGGCCTTCTGCAGATGGCAGGATGATCAGTGGCAGGCCCAAACTGCCCAGGACAGTGTGTCTTCTGCACTTTATCCATCTTCTTTTTTCCTCTCCTTCACTTACCCCTCAATTCATGCAGTAATGTACAGTTTCTCTGTTTTAATCCTTCCTTCCTTTCTCCCTCCTTCCCTCTCTCCCTCCCTCCCTCCCTTCCTCCCTTCCTCCCTTCCTTCCTTCCTTCCTTGCTTCCTTCCTTCCTTCCTTCCTTCCTTCTTTCCTTCTCTCTTTCCTTCCCTCCTTCCTTCCCCCTCCCTCCCAAATCAATTGTCATTATTTTACTTTTAAAAGCATTGGAAATTACCCTGGGGTGGGGGTGATGGGAAATCAGGACATGCACATGTGTATGTATTTATTAGTACACACATTCACAGAAAATTAAGTTTGAAAATCCTGGGCAAGCCCTCAGTGTGACAGCACCCAGGCAAGGGTTTGTCCCTTCCCATGGGAAGTCCCTTGCCCCCTTGCCAAGCACTCAGGCTTACTCAAGGAGTCAGGTTCAGCACGGGACAGAAATCAGGATTTTCCAGCAGCTGTACAACGAGCTAACTCCATCACCAGCTCCAGCACACACAGGCCTCTCTTTCTTCAGACACACAAGAGAAAGGATCCTGGTGCTCTTCAGAGGACGCAGAGGACATGTGCCACACCGACTCCCTTTATTCAGCATGAGAGTGATGAAAACTATTTCTTTGGTGCTTCCCAGAACATTCCATCCACATTTGAGCGTTGGGGATTACCCAGTTGCTTTCTTTATCACAACTGTAAATTCCTTTTTTCCTGTCTCCTCTTAAATTCCCTTATTCAAAACCCTAGCAGTACAGCCCAGTGATGTGCCTCACATACAGCTCTGGATATATGCAAATGTCACTGTAAATATTAGGCGCAAAAATTCCCTAGAGATTCTGGTAAACACACCTGAGGGAAAACTTCTTGAGTCAGGATCAGAATTCTGTCACCAAAGATCAGTTTTTCAAATCACTTTCATTGAGCCACCACAGTACTTTGATATCGTGCAGTAGGCCCAGGGTACAGTACCAATGTCACTAAACAAACAGGGGTGAAAGATTAGGCATTACTAATTAATAATAAATTAATATGTTATGGCAAGAAACTGAAATGTCGCTCAGTTTAGGCTGAAACAGACACAGACACCCAGCTCTGAATGTGTGCCATTACATGCATTAGTGATACTCCTTAAGCCGAGATATATTGTATTTTTCAATATCAAGTCTCAAATGGTAATTGAAACCACCTTCTGTTATACAATAAGCATCTTATTTATGGGGATTGCCACGGATCAGGCTTTTTGCAAGCTGCTATTCTCTCACGCATCTTTGTGTGGGAGAATCTCTCTTTGATGATTTTGAGTTTCTAGGGCTCTCTTTAATACTTTTGCTTTCACTATCTCCAGGATCAGCCATGTGGGCTGATAATTTCCCATTACTGTCTGGGTGTTCCTCTTACACTGGCAACATTTTCAGTTCACCCCATTGTCGGGGGCATTCCCAAGGTGCTTCTAACTTCATGCTGCAAACCATGCTATCAGGGCCATCCCCAGCCAGTGGCTCAGTCTAAGTATGTGATGGGAGGTCCAACATGAGAATAACTAACAAGGAATCTATTTTCTTAGTCCAGTTCAATTTCTCCCAGACAGAGTGTGAGTTTCCTCCTGTCTACAGTGTCTCCAGGCCTCAAAAATAATTCATGCCTGCAACTACCCAAAGCAGTTACCTCTCATGGCTGAAAATGTGAGGAAATTCAAGACTTTTGCATGCTTTCGGTTCTTTGACAAAAGCATGTCACAAATGACACCCAGGAAATAGCTGACAACATAAACATTTGCTGTACTTCAGAACAAAAAAATAAGGCAGTCCAGGGCCTGCATGGTATATGATCCAGAAGCAGAAAACTTAGTTCTTTAGACCTGCATATTGAATACAGTGGGTTTTTTCCATGTTCATAAAGTAACTGGGGTTTATTTTGGGGAAACTCGCACAAAGTTTAATGCATGCCTCACCCAGAATGATTTATCACTTCCATGCACAGTAGCTGTGCTTATATTATAACTGGCTTTTGGATTTCATAGGCTGACTGTCATTCGCTGTTTTTTCTGAGGGTTTTTTTTCCTTCTTTGCTTATCCATGATTGAGTAGAGGTGTGTAGTTATACCAGGTGGCAAGTCCAAGCACACACTACACATATAATGATGCTTATCACAGTTACAACAGTTAGTTAGCTGGTTTCCACTGAAACTGAGTCAGCGGAGCTCCTCCGGAGGCAGTGACGAAGTATCCCTGTCAGTGGGTGTTCAGACCACAGGATGCTGCGCTGCACAGCTGCAGGCGCTTGGCTACACCGGCAATGTACAAGCGTGCACTGCAACAGGGCAGCAGTGCTCTGACGGGTGGCTGCAGGACCAGGGCTGTCCCGTGGCAGCCCTCACCCCATGCCCTCTGCTGCCCTGGGGGTACCCAGAGCTGGTAGGCAGCATCATGTCCTCGGGGCTGGTTTGCTCCAGCCCTAGACCAAACTCTGGCTTCTGGAAGTTTAAAGAAAGAAGCTACCAGTGTTAAAGTGCACAGTACCAACTGATGTCAAGTAACATGCCTCTTCTCGGCATCCAGTGAGCTCGACATGAGGGGAGTGTGCTCACCTGCTCCCAGGGTGCCCACTCACCATCTGTTCCCTCCCCACAGAAGAACAGACAGTCTGGCCATGCATGTGTAAGTAACATTGCAGAGAAGTCGTCTTGCCACCTACCCTTCTGCACTCTTTCCTGTTTCCCATGCCGGACAATGTAACATCAGGCTAGATTTATTGTAAGGTTGGGACTTTCTGTTCTGCACAGACTGCTTCGAACATCCACTGCTCTCCTGTCATGAGGACAAGTCCTGCTGTACAAAACATGGCATCCCAAACATGCACAAATCCATCTGGAGAACAAAATAATTTTCACTGCCAATAACACACATGTTGCAACTTGCATTCCTACCATACTCCTTTCTGCCTTTCCTGTTATCCTCGAGCCGGAAAGAACAAGGGTATCCGGCAAGGATCTTCATAGATGTGGCCATCAGAACTACCCACACAGTACCAAGGGAAGTCCACATAATGATGCATACTGCCACGTTCTGTGACATGCAGTAACACGCAGAAGCCAGGGAAGACCACCCATGAAGGAATTCTCACTGCCTTGGCAGCCACAACTGAAGGATATAGTGTTTATGGCCCTAGCCCTAGCAAACGCTCAGACCAAGGCTGCAAACATTTGCAAGCATGAATAATGTGAATCAGTGGGACTCCCCTGAAAGCTCCGTACACGAGTGAGCAATTGTTTTCCCACAGGACTCCCCAGCTTGGAGCTAAAATGTAGGTGAGGTGCAATACCCTTTGGGTTAAGCTTGCCCAAATCAGCAAAGCAAACAAGTGTATTGCTGTCCAGCCCTGCGAGCTGTGCCTCCCAGAAGACCAGCCCCCGAGGTCGAGCAGATTGAGCCAGCTGATATTCACCTGCTACCCGAGTGAGACAGAAAGAGGCAGAGGGAAAACAAATGGGAGCCCATCACTGCTGAGCTGATGTTATCTGCAGGCAGCTGTGCCTTTTGTGCAAGGAGCACACAGTGCCACAATTTGCAAATGTCACTGATGAATTGCTGCTGTCTCTGCGGCGCATTGTAAAGGTCTGCTCTTAATTATCAGGACTTTGGCTTTTTGTAGCAGCTACGCAGTAATGTCATCTACAATGAGTAAACCTAGTCCACAGGAAAATCAACTTCATGTAGCACAAAGCCTTGCCTACCTTTTCCACATACTGCAAATGGTATACGGAGGAAAAAAATGTACAGTGATTGCAGTTTTCACCTCTGAATCCTTAAATCTGGAGCTGATATGCATGGAGTGTATGAGTAGCATTAAAGACCAAAAAACAAAGTTAAGGATTCAACAGTACACTTGAAGATATCAGAACAGAGGTTCTGCTGCAGATCATAATAGGATGATGGTGAGCCTTGGGAATAAAGCGAGGAAGTGATCTGGGACTTAACAACTCGTATTTCAGAGTTAAGCAGCTGAACACACTTTTGGAGACGATCCACAAAACCTAGCTGCACAATGTGTATATATATCACTTCCAGTTCCCAACTTGAAAACTCTCATCTTGGACATTGTTCTCCTAAAGAGAACACTTAACAAACAGTCATTCTAAAGCATTAATATATTAGTCTGCTTTTTCTCATCTTCCTTCCCTGCTGAATACGGGATGCTGGTACCAAGCACATCGCTTGGTCGGTTGTTTACAGATAGCCGGTAAGAACAGCGATCCCCCTCATTCCTTTCTTTTTTCAAAAACAAATTGTTCCGAAGCTTTTGGCTTTGGGCATGCATTTCATGTCCCTCCAAGTTGTACAGAGGGAACAGTTTCAAGTTGTTCAGTTGAATGATACTGTGCCATAAAATCCCGTAAGTGAGCAGTGAAAAGATGTTGCCTTATGGACCTGTATCACCACTTAACTATTCCTGGTTAGAGACAGTTTTATTACCACTTTCTCCCCCTCCCCCTCTAAATACCAAGAGTAGAGACTTCATAGATGCCAGGAATGTTTGTTATTCTACATGCTATTCTCAGCAAATTCTTCAAATTAATTTTTTGGTGGGTTTTTGCCGTGGCCAAATCAAGCTGATGTGGCTTGACAGGAAACGCCAGACAGGAGTTCTTCAGATCAGAACAAGCTGCCCTGTGAACTGAATTTTGCACATTCACCACTAAAATCAGATCGTTTTCACAAGGCACCATACCCTCAGTCCTTTCGGCAGTTTGCAGTACTTTTGCAGGTCATTTTGCTCTCCTTAATGCTCTGCAAAAGACTAGCTGCTACTTCAAGCTTTAGAGAAGCTGCCTGTCTGTACTTTGAACGGGCTATCAGCACAGGCGTGCTGTGTAAACACGAAGGGGAGCGCAGGACAGCCTCAGCCCTTGCTGGATAGACAAGACACTGCTAGAGCTAGTGAGCTCACTCTTCTCTAGGTTAACATTGTGAAGATTAACCTCATAATTTCCTGAACTATTGAAACCTCTTTTTTTGTTGTTTTGCTTGAAACTATCAACTATGCCCCCTTATTCCCTATGACAGCAATATGGAATATTTGTGATTTCTGCTATATTTGTGATATCTACCAAGGATTCATCTGACACTCGTGATATATGCCCAAGAGTGACACAAGTTTTACTCCACAGTGACTATGGCCCAGATTGTCATTTTACACCTGTTTTACATTGGATTGTTTCCACTGGCATCACTGGAGTCTCCCCAGCTGTAATTTCTTGGCCAAATAGAAGCCTGTGCTATGTAACTAAAGGGCATTCTTGCATCTCCAGTTCAAACAAGAACAAAATGTATATCCTTACATTAGCAGTTTTCCCAGTGCATCATTTTTTCATTTTTTCCACATTTTGTCTGTGCTCTATATTACATTTTACAGACATGATAGCATGTTGTTTTATCATCCAAACTTCTGTCCTTGTTTACTGGGGAGAAGAGCGTAACACACAGCTAGGATACGGTTCCTCTGATGTTTTAGTACCAATTCAACATTTTAACTTTGGATAAGTTCAAAATAATTCAGAAAAAAATTACATAATCCTAGTGAAAATAAGTGTACATGTTTTTACTGAGTCAAATATTTTCATATCCTGAATCTTTCACAGAAAACCGGAAAAAGTCTAAAGTGCAACCACAGCAGCTTGAATGTATACTGTAAATAAAGCTAATGCTTCTACTTAGTAAGTAAAAAGGTGCCAGTAACCCCACGAAACAAAAAGGCATTTTAATCCTGATATATAGGATTTTTCAACATGATACACAATACAGGGTTCTTACCCTTATGACAGTACGTTCTCTACATTCCAGACAGGGCTGGATTCCTGTTCTCAATAGTTACTGCAAAAATGTCTGCCTTGAATGTGTCATGCTACATCACACTGATGAAAACCCAACGTCCAAGGGGATCAGTATGATCCAACTAGTTCAAACCAGGCCACATCTCACCCTGTGTCCTTTTTCCCAAAGAGGTCAGAAGAAGATTGTTGGGACAGGGTGAGCTGTCTAGGGGGCCAAACCCTCCCCCGTGCATAGCACAAGACAGAGCCGAGGAGCTCTCCCTGTCAGCAACCCACCCACAAGCACAGGCCACACACTGGAATCTCACCCCAGTTCAGTATGCTCTTTCATACTCAAAGCACTGCAGACTTCTTTGAGTAACTTTTAACCTCAGCTACCTGAAGTTACGTCCATGACTAAAAGGGGCATCATCAGCCACTAAGCTTTTTCCTACTGCTTTGGCTAAATTGCAAAGCCATCTTTAGAGTATAAAGCACTCACAAATTCCCTGCCATTTTTGTCCTTTTGCTGTTTGGTCTACATTCTTCAAATTCCTCTCCCTCATACCCAGCGAGGTCTGCATCAGATGCTTCCTTCTTTGACCATAATTATGGTCATAATCATGATCCATTACAATCAGCATGAAGTCTAACAAGGGCAAGTGCCAGATTCTGCACCTGGGAAGGGGCAACCATGGCTGCACGTACAGACTGGGGTAACAGACACTGGAGGCCACCATGCTGGCAGGCATCTGCGGGTCTTGATAGACAGCAAGTTAAACATGAGCCAGCAGTGTGCCCAGGCAGCCAGGTGGGCCAACCATATCCTGGGGTGCATGAAGCACATCATAGCCAGACAGTCCAGGGAGGGGACTGTCCCACTCTACACTGTACTGGTGCCACCTAACCTTGAGTACTGTGTGCAGTTTTGGGTGCCACAGTACAAGAGGGCCACAAAACTACTGAAGAGTGTCCAGAGGAGGACAACGAGGATGGTGAGGGGTCTGGAGGGGGAGTCTTATGAGGACAGGCTGAAGTTTGTTCAGCCTGGAAAGAAGGAGGCTGAGGGGAGACCTCATCATGGTCTGTGGCTTCCTGACGAGGGGGAGTGAAGGGGCAGGTGCCAATCTCCTCTCTTTGGGGACCAGTGATAGAACTCGAGGGAACAACATGAAGCTGTGACAGGGTAAGTTTAGGCTGGATATTAAGCAGAGGTTCTTTACTGACAGGGTGTTCAGGCCCTGGAACAGGCTCCCCAGGGAAGTGGTCACAGCACCGAGCTTGACAGAAGCGCCTGGACAATGCACTCAGTCCCATGCTCTGACTTGTGTGGCCCTGTGTGGAGCCAGGAGTTGGACTTGATGATCCTTTTGGGTCCCTTCTAACTCAGTAGATTCTATGATTCTGTGATTCAGCCACCTAACAGTTTTGCCACTGAACTGTGCAAACCCTGCTGACTGCTGCAGAAAGCTTGAGTGTCACCGAAGAGATTTACCATAAAAGAAGACCTGCACCACAGTGCCCAAAAATTCTCTAAACATATTCAGAGATTTCAAGCACCATCCTGCCCAAAAGCAGCACAGAGAAGGGTGATGGTAAACCTCACTGTATGGCTATCCACCAATTTTTACAGACTACCTGTGACTTTCTGGAAAAGAACTAAATTCATTTTTATTTGTCATTTATTAATGTTAATATCTAACACAGAGTGTCTTTATCTTGACATTGGGTCAAGACATGTCTCTTCCTGGAGAGGTAACGCACTAAGAGGTTTTTCCTAAGCGAACTCATCTCCACTCCCTGTGTGACTCCCCTTCCCTCCCCCTCCCCCCTCCTTTTCCCCCATTTCTTCCCGAGACAGACATATTAATAAAATCTTTGAGTGGCCCTCCCTGGTGGGGGATTTTCACAAGCAGTATCTGGGGCAGTGATTTCATCAGGAGGCAGATCACCAGCATGCTCAGCACGGCTCTGCTGACTTCTGATGTGACTGATGCTGTCATTTCTCAAGCAGGTGCAACTCACTAATTTCAGACAAACTGCTCCAACTGTACCAACAAACTGGGTCTCAGCTCGAGGCCCAGCAGCCTGGCAGCACGCCACAGCAGATACATACGTACACGCATGCATACGTGGATGGCTTTTCTGCAGGGCTTTTTGAGGAGAATAGCTGTTGCATAAACTTTTAATAGCAGCGCCGGGATTTACTTCCCCCTCTGGTCTGCGGCACGCTTTTCTCCTGTTCTCTGATGTACTTTGACTAATCATTTCTTAGAGCTCTAGGTGCAGACCTTTAAAAACACTAGGAGCTCTCAGTCGCCCTTTTCAATTGCAAACGATTCATTTTTGGTGAAGTGTGGCCTCCCTATTCTTCTGCAAGCCGTTGTGTTTGTGAAAGGACCGTCTCAAATTTCTTGTGCGGGAGCAGCTGTTGCTGTACCGAGGCAGCCTTTTCAGAGCCCTGTCGCTGCCTCTTTTCACTTCTCCTCCTCCTCCTCCTCTCCTTCCTCCCTCCTTTTGTCTCCCCGTAAGCAAGAGCCCCTCTGACCCCTTCGCCTCCCTCCAGCCTCCCTCCTTTGTCGGCCGCTGCAGACAAGTTCCACCCTAAATCAAGCATTGTCTCCGTCTCCAGAAGCCAGCACGTGCCCACATCCCCCTAATCTTTTAATTTCCCCCCAGGAAAAGGCAGCTGTTAGCGATACACGCAATGCACAGCTGTCAGCTGGGGCCTGCCGCCTGCCCACACAAAACAATGGGGGAGGCAGCCAGGCTGAGGAGAAGTAATATCCACATATACGTGTCTTTGGCAACAGTTGGCAGCACGTGCTCTGAAATGCGGCATTGTCGGGAACCCCCACCCGCTCCCCCCCCCCCCCCCCTCCGTCGCAGCTCCCCCACACGTATGAGCTTGAACTTTGGCTGATTTCAGAACAAAACGCCCGGCTTCAAAGGGCAGGACTCCCTGGATAGCTGCATTATACCTTCGCCTTTGAAACAGCCCCCTGCGAAATTCCCGGCTGTGCAAGGGACTGGCCTCCAGTAGCCCGGCGCGTGGGCCGCGCGCTCCCCTCTTTTACACACCAGTCGTTCCAAAGTTTCACCCTGGAGGGAGAGCGGCGTAAACAATCTGGACCGGGAGAAAAGACCTATACATCACCACTTTACCTTTTCCCCGGGGTTGGGGCGGGGGCGGGGGGGGGGGGGGGGGGGAGGAGGGTTTGCAGCCTTTTTAAAGTAAAGGCCGGGCAGACACGGGGAGGTGCAGCCAGGCTGGTGATCTCTTTACTTTCATGTACGAGGGACACTGACTTGACGTCAAGACGAAGAAAAGGCTGGGTATGTAGGACCACGAAAATGCACGGTGAAGTCGCATCTGCACAAGGAGATGCACATTTGCACGCCGGATTTGTACCTGCAGCGATGGCGGGCGCGCACTCAAATGAGAAGTTGCACAACGCCACAGTTACTTGCCAGTGCAGTTGCTGAAACTGAGCTTGCGAACACAGCAACTACAGACCCCAATTAGTCATGTAAATGTACTTGTCTCTTGTGGGATACCGTAGAGGCTGTAACTTTACCCAAAAAAGCCCCACCTCTTTGCACCACATCAGCACCTGCCAGAACACAGGAATTTTCTAAGGAAGTTCACTTTGCAAACCCTTGTCTTGTGGTGAGAATATGTAAAAACTGTTTCCTTTTCCCATGTGGATTGTTTTAAAGTATGCTTGTACACCTCTCACCAGCCTCCCATCTAATCACTAAATGGGAATTTGATTGATTTCTATACGCAGTGGTTCCCAAAGTCTAAGCGTTTAGAAATGTCTCCTCTGCTGCTTTTGCAGAGGTCTGTTGCATAGCTTCCTAAGGGATGGAACAAACAGGCCTCCCTCCCAAACCTTCCATCACCATAACCTCCTTGCAGCCGAGCGGACAGTTCTGGGTTTACTTCACCACCCTCGGTCATGTTACACGATAAGGAACAACTCCACTGTTACTGGTCTGTACTCCCCAGGTTGCTCTGTACACGTGTTCTTACTTGCTTTATATCACCTGGCCTGTAATTTAGAGGACGTAAAAGGTACGCTACGCTTAGTGGACCATATGGCATATGGCACACCTGCCCCATGCCCAGCACCTGCTGAGCATGCTGTGGGTGTCAGGCTGCTCGATAGATACAGCGCTCCTGGCCAGAGGGTGAAAACATTTCCATGCATTTGCATGCTGGACGGAGGCCACGTGCCTGGGCTGTGAGCGGATCTGACACAGCAGCAGGTCCCTGCTTTCAAGATTAGCCAATCTGTAGAAAGCAAATGGATTTAGCCAACAAAAGAGATGACACATCACAGAGACCTAGATGCATACAGACACCTCAGGGATCCCAGTAACCCTGTAGCGGTGAACCAGGATCCTCAATAAATAGTAGTTTGCTTTGGGTGGAGAACGTCAGCATTAACGACTCGGATGCTGTCAGAGTTCTCCTGAAGTACTCAGAGGTCACAAAAGGATATGTTTTGCTACCAGTTAGGCAAATAGAAATGCCACCCTGCCTGACCCCCTCTTGAAGAGCCACAAAGAGCACAGGTGGGAAGCAAAATGCAGTCAAAAACAGGTGTCTCAAAACAAAAAAAGTAGGCAGGAAGCAGAGACAAAATAGATAAAACTTTTAACACTCTTAAAGATTTGGCAAGCACGGCCTCAGGTGTGGCCAGCCAGGCCTGCCCTTTCCTTGCTGGTTCTACCGGCACACAACTCACTCTCCCCATGTGCAAATTGGTCCTGGAAACCTACATATTTGGAGCAAAGTCCTGTCAGGTTTATGGAGGAGCAACAGCATGCCAAAATACTAAGAGATGCTATGATGGGGTTATTTGTTATTCTTCCTGGTAGCAGCAGCAGCCTCTGTAGAAGCAGTGCAGGTATCCAGCAGGTATCCAGTGCAGGAGATAGCTGGCCCATGTGGGAGCTATGGCCTCTAACAAACTGGATAAACACAAAAAATGGAGTAGCCAAAAGGATTTGTCTCTCTTACACTGCTCAGGGAGGAAAGTTTATCAGGCATGTGAACAGCAAAGGGACGCTGGGGACAGACAGAGTGGCAGGGCCCTGGCGGTGTCCCAGGCAGTGGCTGGCAGGCTGCAGAGGAGCCTGGTTTTGCACCAAGGACAGAGCTGGGCCTGCTACAGGGTAAGCACTAGCTGCAATGCTACCACCACCGGCGGGGATATGGCAGGGTTTCTCTTCCTCAGACATTCTCCAACAGACTTCGGAACTGTCCAGTTCAGAAGATTTCCATTTGCTGATGAGCTGCCTTGCAATTGTATGCCTCGATTAACCTGTCTGGACTAAAGTGGGCAGCAATCTTTTTCTGTCCTCCTGTTGGAATGTTACCCAGTGGAGCACAGACACAGCGAAACTCTTCTTTCCCTTGTAGCTGCCTCTCCTGTTACTGGAAAGAATTCCCTGGCTAGAAGGAGGTTGTTGGGCTGGTATTGCCTTTATCTTCATTGCTAGAAGTATCCTACGACAGCCTAGGCCTGGGGACACCCGTGACCCTGTAGCAGGGGTGTGTTTTTACTGGAGCACCTGCAAACCCACCAAGAGCAACCGAGCCAAGCTGCAGCCCCACCGGACCGGCTGCTCCTGCGGCACCGCTGAGGCTGGCCGTCCCGGGGCTCTCTTTGTGCCGTGGAAGAGACTCCCTTCCCACGGCTTTTAGCCGGCTCTTCAGGTCGGAGGGAGGGGGACAAACAGGGCACCTCCAACCGCGAAGCCGTCGGCATCCCGCCATGGGCAGGGCTGCGATGCATGCGGGCAGGCCGCGCCGAGCGGAGCCCAGCCGGGAGGTCCTTCTCCTGCCTCGCTGCTCCGTATGGTGAATCTGTGGTGAATTGAGCTATCAGCGAGTGCCCCAGGCCCCAGTCTCGCCTCAAACTACCCCGGTCCCATCTGTCACCTTATCTGGGGCATCTTTGCCGCATGATTGGCGCAGGGCTTGAAAAGGCAGCACAAGACGGGCCATGTGGCAACCCTGGTGACGGGGAGGGGGCGGCGGGGGAGCGGGATGAAATATTGTGACAGGACACTTCAAGCCCCAGCTAATCACAGCTGCTGAGGGCTGAAGAGTGCTATACATCCCCTCATATCAGGCAGCGCATTCCTGGCAACATTATTAATTCAGTGGGGTCCCTTTAATTTGAAGCAGAGATTAAGACTTTCCCCGGTTGGCCTCTCTGCGGCTGTAAAGGCAACAGGCAGGGCTATTGTAAGGCCATTAGGGAAGAACAATGGGACGCTGAAAGGGGGATGCGGGTGAATAGGGGAACGAGAGCTGGCTTGTGCCAGAGGCCGGCTCGGCTCATTACGGGAGCAGCAGATGGAGCGTGGCCTGGTTGCTGGGCAGAGTCGGGGCTGGCAGCTGGCGGCGGCTCTCCGGCACCGCACCGCATCCCTACCGCATCCCTACCGCATCCCCACCGCACCGCACCCCAACCACATCCCCACCGCACCCACACCGCAGCCTGCGCCCTGCCCGAGAAACTACAGGCGGATGCAGTATGCAGCCCCTGCCAGCAAAAGCAGGGAAAAAAAAAGGGAGCTTCCCTTTCCCCCCTCCTGCCTCGTACCCACAGCGACACTTTTCTCGGGCACCCCTGAACGCTGCCGAGCAGAAATGCCAAGGGCATCAGGGCTGTGCGGAAAGCACACACCTATTCGGGGTCACGCCCACCCATACAGGCATCGCATCCTCTGCAGGGATGAATGGCTGCAGAAACTTGATGGCTGTGCGAAGAGATGATGTTCTGGAGTCAAATTGTTAGACATAATTAGCACCCCACTTATTGATCTGAGCCTCACTGCATTTTCAAAAGTGCATGGCTTTACCAGTTTCAGAGGAAATTCCCTATCTTCCCCTAAACAAGGTTCTTCTTCTCCTATATATTCCTGAACTTACACACGTCATGACTGAAAGGTGTGGCGACGACACAGGCAAAAGTCCAACCTTGCAGTCTACCAGGTGCGGTGGCACAGGCCGTCCCCCAGCAAACCAACCTCTGCAGCTCCAAACAGCCCCAGCCACTGACCAGCCTCAGGCCCCTCTCCTCCTGGGGAGCAGCCGGGCAGCAGGGACAAGATTCCTGACTATAAGGCAGCACTAGAGACCATCACAGAGCAGATTTTTTTTTTTTGGGGGGTAGGGGTGGGTTGTGGGGCTTTTTGAGGTTTGGTGTTTTGGGGTTTTTTGGTAAAGTATTCTTCTTCTTCCAGTTTTGCTGGGCAGAGTCGGGGCTGGCAGCTGGTGGCGGCTCCCAGGCACCGCACAGCATCCCCACCGCATCCTCACGGCACCTCTTTGAGCTTGTGAAGTCATGGTTCTGGCAGTCCGGGCTGCTGCTTGGGGCACTGACAGCTGCCAGGGGAGGTTGGTGTTGTTCCCTCCCCCCAGATGTTACACAGGGACAGCTGGATGGAGAAACCTGTTTGAATTTAGCAGCCACGCCCCCTGACACGCTGGGGAATGTGAGCCAGAAGATGTTCTTGAACATCTCAACAGAAGTCATAATTTTTTTTTAGGCAGGTGTCTTTGTATGGTCGGTTCTCAAAGTCATTTCCAGTGCTTTTATGTAGGTCTAGGTTGTTCCCTCTTTGGAAGGGAAACTCCCATGACCTGAAGTGAGCTTGTGGCTGATCAACTTGGCATGGTCCCAAGTGTGTGCAGGCACTCTGCCTTTAACAAGCTGACATCCTCTTGTCTTTATGATTTATGTTCCCTTCCAGTTCATGGTCATGCATGTAATTGCTGATCAAACAGCAACTGCAATATCTTCCATGGAAAAATAATTTTAGGAAACTATGGAGGGTATTTTTAGTTACTGATCTGGAAACAAGGGGAAGGAGCCAGCACCCTGTGATCAGGTCAGTTTGTGCAGACCATCATCAGGCACTCTTTGGACCACTTACTCTCTACAAAATTCTATTTGGAAGCAGTAGGGTTATAAAAGGTGACAGCTGCCATACAGCATGCAGAAAAAGGTCTCAATATTCAGAGCAGCACAGCTTAGGCCTTCTTCAAACAGCTTATCCTTTTCTGCACTTGCACCTTATTTTCTCCCATCTTGCCTGATTTTTTTATTCTTACTATTTAAAATTATTGCAGTATAGGCTATTAAATTTATTGAGGGTGCAATTCTACTTTCCACACAAAGAATGCATTGGAATTGATTATGGGAATTAATTTTATTATTTTTATTTATTACAAAGCTTTTTGCTTTTGCCACTGCTGAGCTACTGTTTTTATTTTAACTCCCTTTGGGTCTGATGAAGATCGTTCCACTCCTCCAGTGCAGGGTGCTCACCCCCAAGTAGCTGCAGCTGCACAGCAGGTAGTGAGCAGCTGGAGCGTGGCACAAGGAGGCTGGTGGCAAAAGCAGTGAGGGTAGGGTCCGAAGTCTGCTTACCCACATGTTGCTGTTGAAGCGACCACAGCTGAAGGAGGCTCAGTGGCAGGTCAAGCCACGAACACCACCTGGAGTCTGAACTCACACAGCAGCCATGACACACATCTCTGTGTCAGATACATTTGTACAGACACAGGGATGGTCGGCTCTAACCTTCCACTTGCAGTTATTCCTCACCTTCAGGAGCAGGCTGTGGAGAAAGGCTTGACGTTCAAACATAAAATTCTGAGAACTGTGAGACCTGATCATGTATGAAGTTGTTGATAGCCATGTCCCTCTTCCAAGGAAAGAAAAAAAAAATCCTTTCCAGTTATCTAAGGAGAAGCAACTGATCATTCAGCTCCTCCTTAGGTAGCACGGTAATTTTAGGAAGTGTAAATACATGCAAGCGGGCGAATTTACCTCCAGATTCAGAGGCAGGGTGGGCAAGTATAGCAAAGTTTTCATTCTTGCTGAGATCAGTAGCATTCACCTGTCCGAGTGGTTTTGATCTGTGCTGCTTGCCCTTTGCAGAGCTCGTCTAAAACTTGAGAGGAAAAACTGTAAGATCAGTAAGAAACCTTGCTCTGCAACTAGCTAATGCTGCTGCAGGCACAGGGACTGCAATTTTCTATATGAAACACAAAGTTTGTGCAAGTAAGTATCTAGCTGTCAAACGGAGTTAAACCTGCTCCAGAAAGCCAGGTAATTTAACAAGTGGACAATCAGAAATTGTCACACTCTTTTCACAGGATAACTTCTGACTGCTTGTTTGCAGTAATCGGCTCAATTGGTTTCAAGTGCTTGTGAGAGACGGGTCTCTGAAGGTCTTCCCATCTCTCTGTTGTGAAATTGAGGTGTTTATTGCTGCCTACCCTAAGTTGGAGAACCGAACCATCACTGCTGCAGGATCCTTAGACTGGCCGTTCAGTAACAGCCTTGTACCGACATTCCCCCATCTTATCATTTCATGTCAACATTAATTCCCTGAATAGCGTGATTGGAAGGCCTGAAAGGCAAACACTTTGATTGCCAGTGGAAACTCGCCGGGCCTGGGGAATGGTGAAAAAATAACCGCCTGGCTCTGACACCATGTTCCCAGTGTGGGGCTTGCTGTCCTTCACTGCGGGTGAGTTCATGACTCCGGTGACAGCAGCTTTGCTCTCTGACCCTGCAGCAGATTCCCAAATGCCAGCAAACACAAGAGGCAGGGCAAAGTCAAAGCACACGCCGGTGGTGTCAATACACAGCCTTTCTCCAAGGAGGGCACATGGGCCGAAGGGTAACGCTGCTCTTTCTCAGAGGAAATGTTATCCTGTGAGAGCTGGCAGAGGCACTGGCTGCCAGGGGTGCAATACTGCGGCTGCACAGGTATGCTGTGCACCACGTCTGTGGAGAACAAGGGGCAAAAATCCTGATGACGTAGGAAGTTATACCTCACAGGTCTGCAGTTTCTCTTGAAAAACACACAGTAAGGTCAAGGACCAGGAGCACATGCGTCTGTGCACAGAGGCATGCAGCACACCTTGAAAACTCTGAGAAGTATTTGAGGTCACACCCTGGAAAGCTTCTATCAAGTTTTCATGGTTTGATTTGCAAAAGTTCTACAGAGAACTGCCCACCAAAGTAGCCACGGTCCTATGTGCCAGTTAAGTGTTCCTAGAGACAAATCACTGTTTGCAGCTTTCATTTGTACTTGATTTGTGCTTCTAGCTCCGGGAGCATTGGCTGCAAATGAAGGCACACCTTTCACATGTGCTCTTGTTTATGGGACTTTGTGTTCATTTTTGAAAATACAGTCCTAGGTCACTGCACTGAAGGAGAGCAGCCACTGCACATGGCTTTAAAATGTGTTTTGTCAAAAAGGTTACCTTGACCCACTGTGGTCATTAATAAGGCAACAGGATCAACATAAGCGTCAGTCCAGTAGTGGTTTTTTATGAGGCTATTCACAGGGTAAATAAGGTCCACTTCATTTCTACCAGAAATACAGCCTTATTATGCAAAAATCTCATTTGAGATGGTTGTTGCCATGTTCTTGTTTTTCAGCCCCTTTGAGTGAGATAAAATAAAGGGGGAGATATAGATAGATAGATAGATAGATAGATAGATAGATAGATAGATAGATAGATAGATAGATAGACAGACAATGACCACCGTTACCAAATAACAAGTAGCATCCTAGCCACTTATTGGAGCAAAAGTCACACATACCCTCAACCCATTTCCAGGGTAAACTGAGTACCCATTTCCAAGAAAAGTTCCTATAAATCCACAGAGTTTGTGGAATCAAGCCATTTTCTAAGGGACGCGTACTTAGACATTTCTCTGCAGGACAATCTGTGGCTCTCAACAGGAAGTACCATGCATTTATTCCTCTGTAGTTGAGAACAGAGTCTGGACTGTAATCCTGGTGCAATTTGCATGCAAGCAGGACATTTTCAAAAAGATGTCTGCATGTTCATTTGAAAAGAATCGCTGCATGCATGCTTGCACCTTTTCACAACACGTGCAAATACCTGCAAGTGATGTTGAAATAACCTCAGGTCTGTGGGCATGCAGGTGTGTGCAGACAAAAACCCTCTTGTGCACCTGCACTCCTGTGGACACCACAGTACAGGTCGTGAAGATTCTTTGCAAAACAGATTTTAAACAGGCCAAAGATTTATGCTGGTAGGGGCCTGGAAGAAGTAGATTGATCACCTATTTGGATTTGTTAGAGAACAGTGGCTAAACGCTCAGGTTACAATTCTTTTATTTTTCTACTGGAGTGTATTTGGTAAATTCCAGGGTTACACCAGTATGCTCAAGTGTAAGAGATGTTTGCCTGCACTAAGCTCCTTGATAATGGCTCTGCTTTTGCTTCCCCCCAGCAGGGTGGGACAGGAGGACTGGGGGTGTCTCCTGTTCCCAGCGACCTGGCTTGATAAGCCTTGGGTGGGTACCAGAACCACAGGCAAACAATTGCAGTTCAGTGCAGAGTTGACACTGCAAGAGGGTGTTACTGTCCCTGTGCGAGGATTAACTGCCAAATTCCTATTTGCAAACAGCTCCGCAGCACATGGCAGTCACTCAACTTACCCAGTGGCTTCAGCACCTACTGCACAATACCAGGGTGCTAAGCTGAGGCAGCTTCAAAGCAGAAAGCAAATACTCGAGGGGGGGGGAGGGGAGAAGGGGGACGTCCATTGTAAGCTGCAGTTGGGCTTTCGCAATGTATTTTGTGTCTGATAAGCCAGCAGCAGAAACAATTATTGGGAAGTGAGTAATGACGGCACAGCACCCCAAGCTGCAGAGTTTCCGTGGCCAATGACTTCTGTAATTGCAGAGGGTTGTTTTGCAGAGACCACGTTACAAAACAGACGCAAGCTTCCTTGGGCGCCTGCAGAAAGAGAAACCAAGATTTATTTTCTTCCTCTCATGATCATCAGCAGGCACTGCTTTCACAGGGATCTCGAGTAAAGGGACAAGCAACAGTGCAAATTGTGCAATTTTCACAGTATTCCTTCTGTCATTCCCCTCAGCTGCCCAAAGCCCCTTTTGCTCTAAAGAGAAAGCAACAACACAGGACAGTTTGTACATAAACAGGGCTGTGCAATGTTAGATGAGCAAAGCTGAGATGAATTTCATGCCGAGATGAATTTCATAACTAGATGCCGTCCTAGTCATCCGTGAGTGTGGAGGTGGGAAGCTGTTTTCTCTCTGCAAGTGCCACCGCCGCTGGGAGTTTATTTATAAGCACTTTTTACCAGGTAATGAGAAGTAGCTCTTGGAAAGAACTGTTACTGTCCTCTAGCTATCAGGATACCATCCTAACTTAGCTTCCCCCACCTTGCCCCATCCCCCCAGCATAGCACACTCCTCCCTTGGCCACAGCATTTTCCTGGAGGGGTTTTTGGCACTGACCTGCCAAGAGTCTGTTTAAGACTTCACCAGAGTAAAAAGGAATGGTGTAGCTCTCTGCAGGCCAACAAGTATATTCGGGTCCAAACCCTTTCTAAATGAGTGGAGACTAGTAACTGTAAATGTGATTTCTCAGGGCCCTCCACATATGCTGAATGCACTCAGTATGATTAAGTGATAAACAACAATGTTGGAGAGTTTGCATTTGATCTGCTGTAGCAGTAACATGATGTCCTGCCAGCAGCAGCACTGAATGCAGTGCTGGGAGAGCAGGAAGCTAGTGGGAACAAAACAAAAAACAAAAAAACCAAAAAAAACCCCCACACCCCCCCAGAAAAAAAAAAAACCCACAAAAAAAGAAATCACAAGTCTTGTCCTTTATGCTTTGCTGATGGAGAAAAATAAATAAATAGCATAACCTTTCACAAGGGGCTGGCTTATTCTGGGATCACTCTGAATGGCCATGCACAAGGCAGTAAAAGAGGAGAGAGCACAAGAGTGCTCCACAGAAAATAGTCCCTCAGCAAAATGGGCACCAGGACCTTATCTTTTCCTTACTAATCCAACCACATAATCCCTTTCCTTCTTTTCTGTCTTAATCCCTTCCCCACCTCCAATCTATAACAAAAGTGTATCAGCCAGAAGGAAGGGAAACTGGATTTGGCTGGAAGAACCCACTAGCATTAATGTGCAGGCCCTGATTTCCTAGAAGGTGTAGCATCTTGCCCCCCTATAAAGTTGCTTGGGCTTTATGTCAGTAAAAGTGAGAGTGGAAGCAAGCATGACAAGTCAGTGCTGAGCCTGAGCTTTTCTATTTTTAAATGACTCCTTCTAAGTGACCAGCTGGTTTGTGGCTGATTCTCTGCACCCAGATGTCAAGGACAAGTGAAAGAAGTTGCTACATGGCTTGCAGGAGTCCGAGGGACTGGAGGAAGAGGAGGGTGGAGGTTTGGGGGAGGTGGGTAGTACGCAGCAGGAGACAAGCAGCGTTGCTGGGCTGCAAGCGTGCAAAGCATTTCTCAATGGTATTCCTGTGGGCAGGTAGCTCCTCCAGCAGCCTCATAGGGCACACAGGGGGTCTAGGGAGAGGAAAGATGCCAGCTTCAGTGTGACACTTCCCTGCAGGTCAGCTGTGCAATGCCTGAATCAGTTATTTTTTATGCTGTGGCAGGAGAAAAGGTTCTCCCCGGGGTCAGACCAAAGCAGCAGTGCTGTTTCTCAGCAGGGCTCTCAAGATGTTGGGAAATCTGTCCTGTGAATCTGCACAGTCATGAGCTCACTGCATTTGGGTAAACATTGTTCTTTTCTTACTTGGGTTAGTTCTGCTCACCACATCCACTTTTTAAGCTGGCTGCTTGTACTGTAAACTAACCCAAAGATGTTTAAAAAAACCCCCAACTTTGAGGCCCCTTATTCAGTAGCCTGCTAGTTACTTTCTCCTTCCCCATTCCCATAGGAATCAATGACAATGTCATGTAAGGAACTAATACAGAACTTTAATTTTCCTTTTTGTCTTTCTTCTTTGACCTTTACTTCTCTGCTTATGCTTAACGCATATGTTACTGTACCATCCAGCCATCTCCCCCTCTCAAAATCGCCACAGTAGCTCTCCTTCCCTTTTCTAACAGCAGCTGCACACTAGGACTGCCGGCGTAGCACGTACCCCTCTTTCTGTGTGGTGAACCAGTTTGAATATGCACATGCTATCACCACCACTCCAGGTCGCAGGGAGGTTGTGAATAGGCCATCAAGGCTTGCAGTGGTGACACGGGCATACAAGAACAGTGATGTTACCTTGCAACCTGGCAGCTGGATACTGTGTCACCATACTGTGCGGGCTGCCATTCACTGTCATTCAAAGTGAGTTAGACATCAGGGACACACTCACCTCCTGATACAGCCCCAAATTTGCACACCACAAGTGATTTTACAAGCTGAGAGAAGTGCAGCACTCAGAGGTGGCCGCCAAGCGGGAACAGTCAGTGAGGTTGTGGCACCAGAAGTGTCGTAAAATTTATGCTCTTCTGTATAAGGAAATATCAGTCTGGCCAAGGGAGTCTTTCTTGGTCCAGAGAGCAGGTGATCTGGCTTGCTTTTCTGTCATTTACAAACACTCTTTAAACATACAAAATCTAAGTTATAACAATGACCTGTTCCTCAGCAACAACCAAAAATGCCTGAAGAGAAAACTCCTGCCAGCAAAAGTCAGCACATTGCTATTTACCAGACTTATCAAAGGACAAGTTGTACACATAACAAATGCTACACTGCCTCCATAAATAGTCAGGTAACAGCTGTGGAGACCACAGGAATGGTTGCATGGTGGAAAAATAAGCCTTTGTCCCAAGCCTTGAGGAGGAAAGCTTGCTAATGCTTTTCACGTGTACCCAAGGAGTTCATGTATGGATGAGAGAAGTGCAGCCTCTGTGTGGATAGGAATGTGGCAAAGACCATGTTAGAAATCTTTATGCTAGGTCATTTGTAATGGCAGATATTTGTGGTAATTGAAGGTGTGAGTAGGTGACAGGGTGTACATTGGTATTTTGCCCTTAGTCTAATTATTTGGGTTATACATACAGGTTAAAGGAAGAATTGTACTTCCAAACAGCTGAAAATGAAGTGGGGACTAAGATCAGTGAGCCCTGTTCCCTACCCAGCAAGTATCATCGCTCAGTGTACACCAGGAAAAGAGACACCATGCTCAAGTGCAGTACCTGTAGGGGGGCTACAGCAAAGAGTGGGGAGAGGGACTGTTGGGAAGGGAGAGTACTGACAAGACAAGGGGTAGTGGCAGTAAACTAAAAGAGGGCAGATTTATAACTGATTTAAGGAAGAAATTCTTCCCTGTGAGGATGGTGGGGTACTGGCATAGTCTGGACAGAGAAGCTGTGGCTGCCACATCCCTGGCAGTGTTCAAGTGTTCAAGGATGGGGCTTTGGGCAACCTGGCCTAGTGGAGGGTGTCCCTAACCATGGCAGGGGTTTGGATCTGTATGACCTTTAAGGTCCCTTTCCAACCCAAAAAAAGTCTGCAGTGCTGTCATTCTGTGACACTCTCTTTGCCTCCCTTTGTTTTCTCCTCCAACTGCTGATACATGCTTTCACATTGCTTGAAGATTGCATGACATTGCCAGGCTTGGTTCATTAAAGGCGCCACATCAAAGTTCAATGTCCTTCTGCTACACTTGTAAGCCAGAAATCCTGAAATAAAATCCAGGAAGCAGGCATGGTTTCCACATAAAACCTTGCTTCCTTTGGGTATGTGCACAAATTTTTCGGCTTCTACCTCTTCTATCAGGTTTTTCGCTTGCTATTCTAGGGAGAATCAGCAGTTGCCCCAAAACACATTAAAGCAAACTGTGCAGACAGAAAACTGTGTGGTAGCTACAGGCTCTACATATTAAAAGAGTATGCACAAGGAAAGAAGACATGAGGAGATATCTCTCACTCAGAAAAGAAGTGTGATGTATTTTGTGTCTGTGATTTTAGTCTTTAAATATATGGTATTTGTAGCCTAACTACAGACCTGAACACTCCTTATTCACCTAAGTGATCATCACTTGTCTCCAGACAACTTGGAGGACTTAAAATAACTGACAAAGAAAATTTTAGAGTTCAGTGATGGCATGGATCCCAGGTGAGACTAGATATTAAAAGAGTTACACAGATTATTTCTTTCGAAGTATCAGCTGTTTAAGTTAGCTTTTACTGCCTTCCACTTCAGAATATAAAATCACAAAAGTAGCAACTATAGTTTCAGGAGGGAGGAAGGGAAATAAAGCAAATAAATTTCACCCGGTCTGAATAATCAGACAATTGTGAGTCATATGCAGCTAAAACCTCTTCACTTCAGACTTGTACAACCTTCATCACTACAGAGCAAAATTACAACTTCTGCTGGACTGTATTTGCACTGTTTCACAAAAGTATGGTAACAGTGGAACTCTAGTTCCATGTGTTCAGGTTTCCTTCACAGTGAAATCTTTCTGGGGAAATCCCTTTGTGTAACAGTGAACTTTACCAAATAGGGCGTGTGCTCTTCCGTGAGTATCTCAGGTTAAATCAGCCTAACTTCCATGTAACTTAAAGTTGTACACTAATTGAAGGCATTGCCAGATGCTGGCAACTGAGATGTGAGAGGAAAGAAGGATCTGTTAGTTTCAACCAAAGCCAGGTAATGAGGAGATGAATGCAAGTTGCCGTGTGTTATGTGGCTGACCTGCAAAGAGCTTGTGTTGCTTCAAGCAAGGTGAAGCAAAAAATTGAGAATATCTTAGTCAATGGCTAAAAAGAAGCAGTGTTCCCCTCTTACTCCATAGATGATGGTCCCAACACAGAACAGAGAAAGTTAGGCCACCTGTGACAGGTATGCAACTAAGAGCTGAACTGCTCTGCAGAAGCATGTTTCTCTTTTTCCAGCAACTAAAGAGTAGCCTGGGTAAGGCACTCTTTGCTGGGTATGTCAAAGAGTGGCGGAGGGTGTCAAGCCCTGGTGGCTCACAGTAAGCCAAACAGACCTTGCAGTAAGGCCAGAGTGCGAAATGTTGAACAATCCAGCCATTGTTTTGGCACCAACGAGACCAGAATGGGGATGCTGATAGCAGAGCAGTGAAGCTGGTAACAACAGCTCATGTCAGAAGCTGAGCAATGGCTCCCAGCAGTACCCACAACACCCCCACTAGCAAGGGGTGAATTCCCTCCTCTTTACATTTTGTTTCTCAAGGTCATGCCAGCAGACCACTTGGCCAAAAGGCAGATTTTCAGAATCTGTGCATTTTTGAGGTGCATATTAGCAAAATGTGCATTCAGAGTTTGTAAAGATAACCACTTAGAGTGGAAAGCAAGTTGTAAGTTCCACCAACTCCCTGGACAGGAAGTAGTGCCTGCAGAACTGGGCAACACTGTTGTACTCTTGGAAGAGATCAGGAAAGTAAGTACTGCTTTGTATGAAATAGAGAGCATGACACAGCTTTCACCTTGAGCATTTTACAAAGACAGGCTTTGACCTTCAAATAGGCAAGCACACATTTCACCTCTCTCACTTTGAGCAAGGGGACCCAGTGGTGTTTGTGAACCTGCCAGATGTAGGCATGTACTACAATTGGGTTTTAACATCCTAATCCAGCAAATAACTTGCCTGTGTATGAAGACATGGTGAAACCAGTGACACCTCTCATACTGCCAGAGCTGAACAAAATCCTCAAAACCACAAAACAAAACAAAAAAACAAAAAAAGAGCCTTTGCTGCATGGCAGGGACAGATAAAGTGCTGTGTATGTTAACTGCATGTAGCTGCTGATGCATTTTTTGCTGTGCTGATTGAACTCACTTAACGAAAGTTTGGGTATCTTCACTTAATACATTTCTCAGCTGTGCAGACTGACCTGTTGATCTGCGTTTTCTGCCAGCAAGTGGCTGTAATAATGTCAGTCTTTCACTACAATGCCTTTCTAAATCCTTTTAATAATCATTGGATCAAATGGATAACCGAAAGTACACAGTGTGTGGAGACCGTTGATTTCTAACCAGCATTATGTTGTGATCCTGAAACACTGTGTACCTTAGCGACTGAGGCTTTGAATGTGTAGCAAACAGAGCATGCATAGAGGGACTGTATGCAACAGAAGCTGGGGCTTGACAGAAGAGACTGAAGCAGCCTCTAGAAGAACAGGCCATAATACGCTGAACTGGGGGCATGGGAGACACAAGTCCATGCTGCTTTTGTGAATAATTTCTAGACATCTGATTCTGTGGCCTCATTAGAAATGCCCCAAGTGGGGATGGTGCATATGTTCTGGGTCAGAATATGTCTCATGATTGACCAAAAAGAGACATTGTTATGGTGTTTCATTTCTGCAAGGAAAGTAAAATGCAATTACGCTTTGGGCCCGTCTTTAATTTCTCTGGGAATTTAATAACCAACCAAAAAAAAAAAAAAAAAAGTATTCAGACACACCTTCTCCTAGAAATCTATTGGTTTCCAGTAGCCAGATAAATGATAAAAATAACTGCTTTAAGAAAATTCTCATCTACATAGATGCCATTATGTTCCCATAAACTATGTGATTCTTTTCTTGTTTATGTTCCCGCTGAATATGTGGAATTTGGATGCTTGCTGTTCCCACCAACTTAAAGTCTCAAGTCTAGGATGATGCCTCAGAAAGGATTCCAATGATGCCTTGGAAAGGAGTGTAAGGATAATAAAAAGGGGGGAATGATTCAATGAAATGTAATCATGCTGAATACATTGATGTAGGTGTAGCTTAAGAGACAACTAATACAACTTTACTATAAGAATTTTCATGTTTTTAAGAATAGATTAGTTTTGGATTTTAGTAGAACATGGCTGTAACCTTGGGGGCTGTTTCGTGAGAGCAGCTACAAAGTGTAGACATAACAGTGCAACAGACTTGAAACTAAAGAACTTGTGTGGTTTTGAATAGACAGTGTTTGTGTGGCTTTAAGGATAGATTAGTTTTGGATTTTAGTAGAACATGGCTGTAACCTTGGGGGCTGTTGAAACTAAAGAAAGTGAAGACAGGGGACTCATAAATAATGAGACCAATGACCTGTCAAGAGACAGAGTATATCTTGTTTTCAGCTAAAAGGGGTTACTAACTAGTTTGTGCAGGAATGTTTTTGAGCTCAGGTAACCATGGAGCAGAAACATAAAGAGCATGTGCTGAGAGAGAGGAAGACATCCAGCCTTCATTGCTGAAGACCACCCGAGGACCCCCTGAGTGTCACTGAGCATGGTCTATCTGAGAGGAATTAATGTAAATGACTTCCTGGAAATAATTTGCATAACCCTGCCTTTTCTTAGTAATGATAATGAATATGTAGAGTTAATCAGTATAAACACGAGCACTGTGGCTTTAATGGGCACACACATTCGGAGGAGCCATCGATCCCCTGTGTGCCCAGCACTGCAGTAAAGGATACCTGCTTAATAGTCACCAGGGCTACTGAGTTTTGATTCCAGCTTTCCAAGGCATCAGTTATTTCATTGAATCAAGGAAGCAAACAGTTAAGCTTCTCCAAAATATGTCTGAGCTGCCACGTATGTATCATATTGACTGATGAAGCATCTCAATTGCTTGTTGTCTTTACTTTTATCTAAACCTGATTTCTAAAGACCACCTTTACCTCCTCTGGGCCAAGCTGACCCTCCACAAAGGCATCACTGAGTGGGGACTGATAGGCACACAGTTGTTTCTATTTCCTGATACACTCAGAAACAAAATGCAGGAGAGGAAGCCTGGGAAATTAACTTGCTCTTAGCTCCAGCCTGTCCCTGGGACTTGTTTTTGTGAGTCACTCAAATGGATGCTGAAGGCTCCAGGTCCATGCTGCCTTCAGCAGCTGTTTGGCACGGGAGGGATGCCTGGAAGAGAAGCTGACTGTAGGTATGACTCATTGCCTGCTAGAGTCACTGTGAGCTTTTCCAAGTTGACTTTAATGGGGATTATACTTGAAGACACTTGCCCAGACAGTATATCCCCAGTAAGCCACCTCAAGTGAACCTAGATGGGTGCACAGCCTCCAAAACTAGCTGATGCTCAAATTTCTATTGACACTGAGGTCTAGAATCCACAGACAGACCGCCATTACCAGGCTCCTCGCAGCACCCCACCGAACTTCCTCAAGGCAAGGGTCTTCCTGGGGCTTTTTTCAGTGTCACCTGCAACCACTGCTGTGCTGGTAGTATGGGGACAGTGGGGCTGTGTCCTCTGCAGGGGCAGCCAGGTGAGCAGCTGCTTTGCTGCCCCTCGCATCTGCATGCAGCCAGGCTGGAGGGTAGAAAGTTTAGCCTTCACCCCCTCCTCCAGCAGTGTGCTCCAGCCCCTCTGCTGGGGTTGTGAAGAGCTGCAAAGAGGTCAGGTGAATCATGCTCTGCGGGTTACAAGTAAAGGTACTAATTAATGCTTGGGATATGTATAAGATCTTAAATTTAGCAGAAGGCACACTTACAGTAGAGCTCCTCCCACTGCAAACAGACTCTAAAGAGAAGAAATAGGGTGTGTCTCAGTGAAGTCCTTGGTGGACATCCTGTTGGCCTAATCCTCAAGCTATTTTAGTAGTACCATGTAGCAGGGTCCTTTGCACAAAGTAGAAGCCTTGACGTTGCATGTGCTGGGAAGGGCAGTACTGAGCCTTCCGAAGGGTACAGAGTGGCTTTCCGAGCTCCTGGAGGACTGGGGCATCACAAGAAGCCTGAGGAGCAAAACAGAAATAAACCAATGACTCTGAAACTTGCTTGGCACCCCCTTGGATGCAGCTGTGTGCACTGACAGCCTCACGCTGACCCTGCAGTGGCTCAGGGATGGAGTGGGGAGCATGTGGGGTCTGTCCCCACCCCATCTACCACACAGGAACCTGGGATCTTCTGCAAATAAAGCTTTATTCCCATTGCACTAGGCCCTTGCTTGCCTTGTTTTCTGTCCTCAATTGGCACAAAGCCTTCACAGCAACTTTCCAAAACCTCCTGTAAAGATATTATTAGAAGCAAGTAGACTTGGAGCTCTTAAAGGAGTGTGCAACAACAGGCTGAGCCAAGTCAGAGTGTCCTGGGATGGCTGGCACCAACTGAGGACCCTGGGCAAGTCCCAGTGCGAGGGGCAATGGTGTGGGCACCCAGCCCTCTTGATGGAACTGACACTGGCCCTACGAGGCTGACCCCAGCTCGGCTGTATGCCACCCACAGCCTCCGGGCCAGCAAACACACCTTTGTGCTTGGGTCCCCAGGCCAAGTGTCCCCAGCACTGCCAGCTGCTACATGCTGCATCCAAAACCAGTCTGCACCATTCTGCATCCAAAACCAGTCTGCAACCAGTGTCCTGTTGAGCAGTGCTTTACAGCCGCGAGCCTGGATGCAGGGAACACAGGGTGACACATCCCCCTGAATACATTTCAAAGGGGAAGGAGGATTTGGGACTTTTAAAGAAATAAAAAAAAGTTTACTTTCAGTCTGCACAGTAAGATGATCTCAGTGAAATCCAGGCACCAAATGTGTTTTTTTCCTGGAAATCCCAGCTTACACTCTGGGTTCTGGTAAAGGCTTTTTGAAATGTAAGTTTTTTTAAAATATAAGCTATGGCACATGTTTTTGGCTACAAGGCCAAGGAAATCACAAAGCAAGATAAAATTGAGAGAAAATACAGTAACCTTAATGAAAGCAAATATGACAGGGACAGGAAGAAAGTTTGTGTTCTGACTCTTCTGATACACAAGCAAAAAATGGTTGGAAAATATTTACTATGCATCTGTGGCTGAAATGCCCTCTTGGCAACAATGTCTGCAAACCTGTATGTGTGCTTTACTGTTCAGACATTCAGCCATCACGTCTCAGGCACCCATCTGAAGGGAAAGTTCCTTAGGAAAAGGAGCCAGGGCTGAAATAACAACATCAAGGAGGAGAAACTGGCAGCTCTCCATAAAGCTTGCTTCAGTTTACCACTTGCTGCAAGACGCCAGCCCGATGACTGATTGCGGGAATGCTGAGGACGCGAGGTCCAAACGGGGCTGCCACCAACTCCCTGGCCAAGAGACGGAACAAATAACCCAGCCACCAGTCCGGCTTTGCTCTAATACGTATTTATGCTCAGCTCTGGGCATGGGAGTCAGCTAAATAATTGCAGACCTTGTTTATGCATTGTTCTGTTCATGTGACTGCCTGGATCCAGCCCTTTTATTGCTGAAAGTAAAGACACCACACCGCTCTCACTGCAGCATCTGCTGCTGAGGTGCATGCCTGCCCATGCAAGAGGCTGCGCTGCTGCTGCTGCTGCTGCTGCTGCTGCTGCATGCAGAGGGGCCTTGACAGGACTGGCTCTGGGGAAACTTCCGTGGGGCGATAGAGCCAGTCACTCTCCCCAGCAGCTCGCACACTTGGAGAAGTCAGCTGGCATGTGGAAACATGCTCCTACTTGTCCCACAGACAATCCCAGCAGGAAGCAGGAAAAAGGAGGGAGCCTCCCCCAGAGTATCGCTTTCCACATCCCACACTTTTTCACCTCTGACCCAAAGATGGGTCAGCGCTGACACAACAAGAAGACAGAGAAGCCTGTTCAGTGTTACGCCAGAAATCCTTCCTTTGGCTTCCACTTCTGCATGCTTACAACACCCAGAGGATCAGCTTCATGCCTGTGCATCACTCTACTGTCAATTAAATAATTTATTTAAAGATTTTAAGCAGAATGTAAGCAGGGAATAAACTTCTACTGGCCACCTGAACATCTTTCCTTTAAGACACAGTCCTTTATATTCTTGCAAGCCTCACAGCCTCAGCACTACAATAGAACTCATACTCCTGCATAGGTTCAAGCTGCATGAAGTAGGATGCAGAGAGCGTAGGCCAGAACTGCAAAGAAATTGGTTTTCTGATGCTCCTGCCAGAAGGGATTTTCTCACATGCCTGCCAGCATGCAAGTGCTGTCACATCATACTTCTATGTGTGCCACTGTCGCTCTTAGGATTAGGAGCAGGGAGAGGAAAAAGACTCTTAACAGTGCTGGAGAACTGGAAATCAAAGCTGTGGAGTTTCCAGTATGACCTGCTGCTCTAGAAACCTGAAATACTTTTTGTTAACAAGGAAATAGGTGCATATTTGAGTGAGGGATCATACAAGCCTGAACTCCCACAGTAAGCTTTAAAACAAGCAGCAGACAAATCCATAGACAAGCAGCAGTGGTGAGCAAAATGCAGTAGCCTGTCACAGAGGCAAAACATTAAATCCACGATTTTGCTGTGGTTTTGCTCTCCTCAGCAGATACGTTCTTCACCAAGCTGTGCAGATGGTGTTTTACTGTCAGTAGAGCATGCTGTAAGTTTAGTGGCTTGCCCTGTTCATGAATTGGACTTACCTTCTTGCAACATCTTAGTAATTCAGAAGTATTTTGGTAAAGGGTTCACGTGACCAAGCCTTAGCCCTTCATTGGCTCACAGATTATTTATATAAACCATTTACTATAGCAACTACTCATCTCAAATGTGTGGACTGTCTTGTTTTCCATGGTTACATGATTGCTAATTTTTAAAGAGGACATACACAGCCATAGAGAATAACACAGCACCTGTCCAAGGAACCACAGACTCAGGAAGAGTGCTGGAGGACACACATCTGTCTGCTTAACATTTGAGAGCTACAGATATATTTGTGACCTGTACCAAAATACCTAAAGACAAATAATGTGTCTGCATGTTTATTCACAGAAGTATTTAGAAATAATTTTTCATGATTTGGCCTGTTCTACCACAGCTGGGTATGTCTGGCTGCTGGAAGAGTGAACAATCTGAGCTCATTTGTCATGAATTACCCATAAATAAGATCAGTACAAATGGGTCTAGTGTTCTAATGAGCCAAAGAAAAGACAGGGAAATAGCCAGCCTCTTTTCAGTGGTCTGTGGAGACAGGACAAGGGGCAATGGGTTCAAGTTGGAGCATAGGAAGTTCCACACCAACATGTGGAAGACCTTTTTCACAGTGAGGGTGACAGAGCCCTGGGACAGGCTGCCTGGGAGGGTGGTGGAGTCTCCTTCTCTGGAGATATTCAAGACCTGTCTGGACACCTCTCTGAGAAATATGAGCTAGGGAGCCTGCTTTGGCAGGGGGGTTGGACCTGATGATCTCTGGAGGTCCCTTCCATACCCTACAGTTCTGTGAATCTGTGAATCTCTGAAAAAACGTTGTAATGGACCAGCATGGTTCAAGAAGGCAATGAGTGTTTTTCTCTAGAGCAGCTTTTTGAGTGCATCTTGGAAAGACCCAGTCTATAGCATGTAACATGCACATCACCATACTGTCTGACAGAGAGCATCCATGAAAACTTTGGGGAAAAATATAGAAAAAAATAGAAAATTTAGAAGCATTTAGGAGTAAGGCCTTGTGCAACAGGGGCAAGAGAAAAAGAAAGGAGGAGTTGGGGCATTGCCAAATCTCTGTGTCTGCATTTGCAGGGGCTCTGCCAATTAAAGTGGGTCCTAGAGCCAGAGGAGCATTGTAGGAGCTGGCATCAGGGGACAATGGCAAGGTAGAGGGGAGAAAGCCCTGACCAAAAGAGTGTTAAGTGAATATAGATCTCATACGAGGCAAACATGTCTTTAATCGGGCTGGAATGCTGAGGGCACGAACGACTTTCAAGGGCCTTCTCACCCGCGGTCCCACGAACTGGCTGCAGGGGGAGGCAGGAGCCGGGTGGGGCCCTCTCTGCACACCTGCAGACCAGGCACTTCACGCTCCTCACCAGAAACACTCCAGCCAGCCCAGCGAGTGAGAGCAGCCCATTCCAGGAGAAGCCTATCCTTCCCCCAAAATAATTTTTCTAACTCTTGGCCAGCTGCTTCTATCAGCAGGCTCACCTTAACATTACTTAGGGACACCAAGGTCTGATAGGTGTTTCTCTGGACTTAAATATGTCCATACAAGCCAGCTGGCAACCAAGATGTGAAAGGGTGAATTAACTCATGGTGCGCCTATGAGTATGTGATCTAATGATGCTTTCTTCTTCCATCCATTCTAAGTGGCAGTCAGGCAGCTTAGTCTCCCTTGAAGAGAACAACATAAGCATGGCTTGAGAATACCTGCAGAATAGGAAGGAATCATGGGATAATTTAGGTTGGAAAGCATGGCCAGAAGCCATCCAGTTCACCTTCCCATTCAAAACATGGCTGGGTAACTCCAAAGAGACTAGGACTGCTTTCTATCAAACTGGAGTTCCTCCAGGGATGGGGTGCCCAGCCTGCCCCAGTGCTCAATCCCCTCTAGGAAAAAAAAAAAATTGTTTATGTCTTGTTCTAATTTCCCTTGCTGAAATTTCCAACAGTTTGCCTGTCATCCTTCTGCTACCCACAGCCCAGTAGAGCTTGGCTCCCATCTTTACCACAGCCACCTCTTATGGAGTTAACAACAGCAATGGATCAATTGCCCCAGACCCCTCAACACCTGGACTTCCTCCAAATTGTTGGTATCTTTCTTGTGCCAGATGCAGGACTCCAGCTGCAGACTCACTGGTGCTGAGGTGAGAGGAAAAATGTCGGGTCCCTCAAAACAGACCAGGGTACATTTTGCTTGTGGCTGGCATGCTCAACATGCTGGCCACCAGGACCCTCACCACTTTTTCTTCACTGCTTTGGCCAAGAAGCCCCTTGCCCAAACTGCTGCATGGTGTTATTCCATCCTATTTACCTTCATTGCCATCAGGGGTTTCCTGTTAGCTCCAGCTTGCTGAGGGGACCCTGAGCTGGCAGCACAGACGACTCCTCAGCAGTCCATCCTCAGACTCAGTCAGAATGTATCCCACACATTGCCAAGACTAGGACAAATGACAAAGTCCTCGGATGGTGGAGATCAGACCAGCTACATTAACCCATTGGCTCCATATGTCACTTCAAGATGGAGAAACTGTGGAGCAGCCCCTCCTTTGAAGGCAAAGGAGAGGGAAATTTGTGCATAATAAAGTTACTTTTTTCACTTACAGGAAATGGCTTTATGGAGTCTTTTCCTAAACGTGGCAGGGGGTTTCCCAAGTGAACGTTTTCTGATCCATTTCTGGTAAGTTCTCAAAGCTTTCAACTTTCATTGTTAGTGGTTTTATTATTTATGCATTTTTTACTAGTAAACAATTCCTAGAAAATATTTGTTGTCAGTTTTATAAATCAACTTCATGCTCTCTGAGGATTTCCACTACACATAGAATTAAAATCTTCCTCTAAAATTCTCCCTAGTAAAGTGCAAATTCATTGTTCACCATTCTTTCCTTCGAGGCACAGCAACCCAAGAGGAGAAGTGGTTTTCTGTTGGCTGATTTCCTTCAGTGTTGCACAGTTTGTTTTATCATCTCTCATTTTTAAGCAATTTGTTTCTCTTTAGCTGTGCCCACATGATTACAAATTTTTTTTTTTCAAATAATTTTTTAAAGACATATTATAGATACCGTAGACCTGCAATGTTAGGTACAGGCACCCTGGATCTAAATTTGGCTTTCCTTCTGAAGTGCAGTGAACCCATAAACACCATTACTTTCTAACTACCCCCAATAGCTTCTCCCCACGAACTATTTTAAAACCTTAAGTTGTCGTGTACCTCAGCATGTCAAAAGACAGAATATGAAAAAGTTACTTTCCTCATTTCTCCTTTCCTGAGATGAAATATTGAATCAAGCCCATCCTTAAAACAGCTGCATACCCACCACTCCCTTCTTTAAGGCATTTTTTTTAATTCTTTTTCGCAGAGGGTAGTAACTGAAGGGCATAAGGATTTCCTCTGAAATGCTGTCTCCAGTTTAACTGATGCAAGGCTTCAAACCCAGAGATGAAAAAATTGCAGTGAGCTGCAGACCTTGACCTGCAGGCAACATTCACAAAGCAGCCAGTTTTGCAAGAAAGTTTACCTTGCTTTAGGCTTCAGCTTAGCCAAAAGACAACAAGGCCAGTGGTTTTGGCCCACAGAACTCTGTTTCTGCATAAAAAGGTTGTGGTGACCCAGAGGTCTGTTGGAAGTGCTCAGAAAGCCAGAGTCAAGCTGGATGCAGAAGCTGTCTTCATGGCATCCACACTTTTTGGCCAAGCCACAGACTAGTTTCATTTGCTACAGTTCTCTTCCAAGGCACTAGAGAAAGATACCATATCCAGTCTTTCCTAAGGAAAAAACCATAAAACAAAACCTCCCAAAACCCCACAAAAAACCCAAAGCAGAAGCATCCTTAGAAAAACATGGTGATGGAATTAAAATTATCTACATTTTACTAAGACTTGCCAGGACATTGCTCCCTTGCCAGGTCCTGTAAAACCTTTGGAGAACAGTCATTTCTGTGTGGGTAAAATATCCTTCTGTACACAGGTAATAAGTTTCACAAGGGCCAGATTCTGTTCAAGAGGCAAATAATAACAATGAACTCTGCAAGCCTTTCCAGCCTGCACCAATTTAAAGAGATCTAAACAACAAGCATCATCACCTTGTAGCCGAGTGGCTTAGCCCCGCTGTCAGTCTCTGCTGGCAGCCTTTGGCATCCATTGCAGTCTGTGCTTACCCTCAGCCCTTGCACTGCATACGGCACACAGGGCAGGACTACACGAGACTTTTCTTTCATGAAGAGTAAATAGTCCCTCTGTTTATAGATGAACAGCTTCCCAAAGTCAGTTGGGTTGTTTTAGTAGTAGTGGTTCTTGCTGGGGCCGCATCTGTTAAAGAGCTTGCAGTATCTTTGAAGAAAACTGAACTGCAATCACATACACAATGGCTATGTTTAAGTTCTACATCTCTTCCCTGTTTCATTTTTAATTCTGGCTGCATTACTGCCATGCCAGCAAACATGCCTTTGTCTCTTTCAGTCTGCATGACTGTGTGTGTGGGTGAGTGTGCATAGCTGGAGCGACAGCCCGCATGCCTACACGATAGATACACTGGTTGGCTAATCATCCTTGCTGAGGAGAGAGAGAGAGAGCGAGAGGACAGCGGCTGAGGTAACTGTGCAGGAATGCTGAGTACCCAGCACTGGTGCCATCCTGAGTTTCAGTCCCTGGCGCATGCTCAAAAAACTGTAAGAGAGCACAGTGCAATCATCATTAAGGTAGAAAGGGCAGGCTCTGCATCTTCAAAGAGCAGCATTCCTTCTCCAACAGAAAGGTGTGTGTGCAGGTCCAGCTGTAGAATCAGAAACCTGCTTCCCTCTTTCCTCTTTCACATGCTGTGTAGAAAAAGCAGCAGTTGCCAATGAAGGTGGATTTATTTTGTTCTGCTTTGTTTTTTGAAGTGATCTGCGTACAGTGCTTCCATAAGGGAATCTAATATTCCAGCATTAAAGCCTAGGTGTTGTCTCTAATTGAAAGTCTTAGCAAAAGTAAACACAGAAAAAGTTTCTGGGAAGAGTAGAGGCTAAGTAAAGCTGAAGACACCTAAATCACAAGGCAACATACTGTGATATATATATTTTTTTTATCCTACCCAATAAATAGAGATATATCTTGGTTACACCATGTCCACACCTTGCAAAAGGGTATCCAGCTAAACGTGGGTACTGGCTGTTTCACATCCTTCAGTGAGGTGGACTGAACTGGCATGGTGCTTATAAAGCAGCCTGAAGGTTGCAGTTCTCATGCTCATACAAATAGCAGGGGAAGACAAGGACAAGATAAATCTCACAGGACTCCAAAGCATCCATGAAGCCTCCCAAGGGGAATGGTCGCAAGATGCCAAATTTAGCTTTCATCTCATCCCATTGAATTGGACAGAACTACCACTGAGGTACGTTTTCCCAATGTTTACAGTTTCCCATTCAAGTTAAGCATCGTGTTGTTCCTTTTTCAGCAGCAGCACAGGCTCTGCAAATTACATAAGTACTTTGCAACACTGCTTTCAGTGGCTGCTCACTCTGTCTGAGTTTTCACTCTGTTAACAATATCCTGCTATATAAATACAACCATAAACAGTAGTCCTATGACACCTTCAGCTTCTGCAGAATCTATTATTTCTCCAGTATCCTTGCATATTCCTGACAGTAAGCAGTACCATGTGCAGAGGGAAGGTTCTTCTAATCTGTCCTGGATTTCTCCTCCTCTCAGGGGGATGCAAAAGACAGTTATTTCAATGTTCAGACCTGTTCTACTTATGCCTGAAAAATAATGGTCAAGAAATGAAATCTCCCTGGAGAAAAGGCTGTTTGGGAGAATTTGCAACAGCAAAATACTTGCAGAAAGGGCCAACTTGGAGTTAACTCTTGTGCAGTTTCATCCTCGTCTCACTGTAAGACACTTAGCAATGACTAATATGACTAGTGCTTGTGTACTTTTGGCCCCACGCGTGCTGGGGCCAAAAATAATCTTGCTTCTGTTGTATGATTTGTGTTGGAGAAAAAAATCCTTTCAGGTTTACTCAGCTTTATTTGATGTAATTTTGCTGTCTCCATCTTGGGACTTCGGAACACTCAGGGTTCCCAGCTTACTTACCAAGACCTGGGCTGCACAAAATAGTACTGTCTTGGCCAAACACCTAAAGATGGCACTTAACTGCAGGCAACCCTTAATTTTGGTTTCAGACGACAGTTGCCTTCCCACATGTTTGCTTGGGTCCATCGGTTCAGTTTAATAGTCAGACAGCAAGCTGCAGTCTTTGCCTTTAAAGTCTCCCCTGACCTGTGTCTTGCCACTATCAGAGGTCCTAATGCTTGTCTGCATGCAACCGTATTGAGACAGTTCACAAGGTCAAGTAGGCTGAGATCCAGCCTGGTTGGCCACCTTGCCAAAGTGACTTCTAGGTATTGTGAAACCCACATCTCTGGGGCTCTTCAGCCCATAGAGGCTAGAACAAGTCTCTTCATGATTAAATTAACTGACACTGGAAAGCACCTGGACTGGCATATCACTGTGTTGAACATAAAGGAGAGCATGGGGAAGCACCTTCACAGGAAGGGAAGAAAATGCTGCCCCCTCAAGAACCAGTATCTCTTATTTTTGTTCAGTTTTCAGATTGCAAGGAATGTATACATCTTCTCCAAACATGCTTACATCCTGGTCACAGCGTACAGTTTTTAAGAGAGAGCTCTTCCTGTGCAATCACACTGTGAGTTTTAGTGGTGGACTTGGAAGTCTAAGGGTAACAGTTGGACTCAGTGACCTGAAGGATCTTTTCCAACCTAAATGACTCCATTATTCTATAAATAAACTCTTCCTGACCAAAACACAGAACTTCACTTTCAGTGTCTGTGAAGAGTTCCTGGTTATAATTTCTATTTTTAGGGAAGAGGGAAGTTAATTTGTCCCTTTCCCTGTATTTTACAACACAGCAACCTCTCCTTGCATTAATTGGATACCGTTGAACCTTATTACCCATCTTTGGCTGTTAGAAGGCTTGCCTTTTTTAACTTCATATGCTTGCCTTTTTTGACTTCAGTGGCAATAACAGCATTATATAATTATCAAAGTACAACTACCAAATGCCTACACTGAACTGCAACCGTTTGATGCTGGTTTGGTTTGGTTTGGTTTTTTTCTTGAGTGAGTAGTGTAGCTCTCCCCAAGTTCCTGAATATGACTGAACCAGAATAAAAGGCTTTCATTCCAGACACAATTAAGTGATGGCTTGCATTTCCCTCATGGAACAGGCATGCTCACAGGCATGATCACAGGACCCTTGCAATGATACCCCTGCCTTTAAAAGCAAACAGAGTATGTAGCTTCCCCTTCCAATTTTCTAATGAAGAGAGGAACTGTGGAAGCAGACTGCAGGGAGCTGAACGACCCGCTTGTCAGACATCATTATACATTTCACCTTCAAGCATTTCACCTTCAAGCATCTTTTTCTGTCCTTCTGAGGGTACAGTCCTTCTTCAGGGGCCTTTTTGTTACGCTTTTGGCCTGCCTGTGTGTTTGCCAGGTACATACTGCCAGTACCTGAATTATAAGCATTCAGCCTCTAAGCACTGTACATTGAAATGTGTATTGTTGCTACAGCACAGGAAAGTACACTTTCTCTGCTAAGGCACAGAAACTCCCAGGACTGCAAGTTTCTTAACAGTGTCCCTATGTGCTTGCCCTTTTCTGATACTCTTCTCTAGATACCTGTTCTTGGCCACTGAAAGAAAAAAAGGTATTAAGGCTGGATGGACCTTTCTTCCGAACCTGTATGGCTATGTATTTTGATGAAATTTGTCTAAAAACCAAGCTACATTGCTCACTGTTCACATATGTGAATAATGAAAGACATCTTCTTGAATTACAGTGCATTCTTACAACATTGTCTGCTAGGAAGAAGGCAGTGATAAACGAAATCACAAAAGCTGGACTGACAAAGGTTTATTATACTACATAATCCATTCAGTCAATATACAGTGTACCCTATGGCTTTTTTTGCGATTTTTCCAATTTACTTTTAAAAATTCTTGTAAAGAACCACAGCAGAGTCCAGCAGAGGAACATCTAACTTAGGGGGGGTGGAAAAAAAATAGAAAAAAAAAGAAATAAATACAAAGAATTTAAAAAAACCAAAAATGCACCCCAAACAACTGCAAGTAACTGGAAGGACAATGAATATTTAGGAATAGGTCACATCTCAGAAATAATGTTATCAAAAATGAGGGTTTATTCACTTTATTTTAATATTATTTTTTAATTTACTTTCTAATTCGCTTATATTTTACTTTTCATTAGGTTGCTTGGGTTTGAGGGGTTTTTTTTGTGGTAACAGCTTAGGCAATAATAACAGCGTCAGTGAAGGGCTTCAGATAATGAAATCCTGTGTTCTTCAGCATTACTTGTGTTTTCCAAAAGCATGGAGCCAGTCTCTGATACTTGAAAGCAGAAAGTTGGTAAGGAGACACTCTGCAAAAGGAGAAGGGCTGGCATTAGCACACTTTTAACAGGGATGCTTATTACAGGCAATTAGGCTACATAATTGCCCTAGGAGAGGAAATCATCTGCTGCTAAGAAACAAAGAAACCTTAGTTTCTAGTAGCAGCCCATACCAGCTGATGTGCTGTTGCTCTGAAAGGCTTTATATAAGTGTATTTGGTAATCTCAATTGTGGGCCATATTCAATTTTCATTTCAGTAAACTAGATGCATGTGGCAGATTAGAATATTACTGCAAAAGCTGAATCAGGTGGCTGCTTTCTTCTGCACTTACTGGAAAAAGAAATTTTACCTCCAGCTTGTGGAAAGAACTGCAGCTTATTAAGCTTTCCTGTCATCTTCTGATTTTCCCTGTCGTTTCAGGCAGTGGTGGGGAACCTGTCCATGTTATGCTTTCAGCAGGTAGGTGTTTCAGTGTAGATAGAGCAGGTGATGGGGAGCTCTGTGAGGCTGGGGCAAGGAGGAAGCCCTTTCCTCTGAGGCAGGAGAGTGGGTGGGCTGGGTAGCTGAGCCACCTCGGGATCCCTGGAGCTGAAACACCCCTGCAGCCACTGCACCTTGGACATCTCAGAGAGAAACAACCCGTGACATGTTTGCTACCTTGTCCTGCTTTTATTTGAACCCTTGTCAAAAAGGCACTGCCCTTGTCCCTGCAGAAACCTAAAGAGGGTAAGGCAACCTTAGAGAGAGACCCCTGGAACACCTGGAGCAGCGCACGCCTGCATGGGGACGCCTGCATGGGGACATCATGAAGCAGCTGCAGGCACTGCAGAGGCAGCAATACAGGATGTGGGCCTAAGGGGGAGAAATGCAGGTTTGGGAGGTGGGAAACCAGTTCTTGCAAAATGTCCTTAACTAGCCAAGACCTGAGAGGTAATGTCAGCACTTCTGGGAGCAGAGCGTGCTCCAGCATCTTCTGCACAGGGTCCTCTGGGATCTGGTCTGCATGAGTTTATTATCATAATTAAGACTGCAATTTGTGTTAAATAACACACCACAGCAAGTTGTTAGTAATTCAGGTGAAGGTAAGGCGAGGCCAGTCAAATGTCTACTTCGTAAACAAAGCATCATATTAGCCTTTAGCTCCATGTGGATGATCACCTGTAACTTACGTGATGCAGCGGGGCTGTTGCAGTGTCCACAAGCTCCAGAGCCTGGTTTCCTCTGGATGTGCATCTTCACAGCTGATAGTGCATGTTACCTGACACTGTCTACAGCTGAAGCATTTAGAAATCGTTTCTCCAAAGAGGATTTCCTGGAGTATCTAATAAGTTATGAGCATAAGTAGCAGGCTTGGCATCAGTCAGGGCAGTCTGATATGCAGTCACCAACTTTTACAGGTCTTGCAGGGCTTAGTTATTTTCAAGAGCTCTAGTCCTTCAGCTAACTGGTTCAAAAACTCAGCATGGAGCACAGTATGAAGGGGTTCGGTACCACAATCATAGGTACAGGACACGTCCTCCTGCCACCAAACTCCAGTGTGACCATTTCCACACCTGATGCCTTCCACTCAACCCTGTGTCTCCATTTGTTCTCCTTCAAAGGGCAGTTTCTAGTGCCTCCACTACTTAACTTTGCTGTCAAATCAGGTACAGAGTAGCATGCATTTAATACTGGTTAGATACGGAATAATTAGGATGTTAAAACTCTATTGGACTATTGCTTTGCAAAGCGCCACACTGCATGGCCTTTGGCTGCTTTGCAGGACAAGCACTTGCACTACTCACTCCCTTCTTGCCTGAATAAATTCAGTGCAACCTCATCAGCTCCTGCATGTCAGATGCCAAGTCATGAGCCCTCGATACCAGTGAACTGACAATTACTGAGAAGCATAGCATGAGACAAATATTGCTTTAAAAACACAACCTAGACCCCATGGGAGATGCAGGGGTAGAGGACATAAAAGAGTTCAGAAACCCTTCACACAGTTTTCCAAGTGTTTTCCCCTAAGTGACCTGCCCTCTCGGAAGTGTGTAACACAGAAAGATCTTCATAGCACAGTATCAAGTTTTTTTGTTGGGTTGGGTTTTTTTCTGTTAAAAAAAGACAAGTTTGCAGAAAGTGGCAAGCCAGGAATTCCGTCCTACAGCAGTGTTCCAGTGATAATTCATCTTCTGACAAAAGATGGAGCAGAGCACAGAGACACAAAATACAACAACCCCGTTTACAGAGTGTCAGTCATTCTGCATCTCCTTCCTGCATATATATGCAGTGATGCTTAAGGGTGAAGCCCTCTTTTGTGTACACACCACGAAGATACGCATACTCTGTTTAGGTAAATGCACTGTGTCTCTTCTAGAAATATGTCTGAATTATTTTACGAGTAAAACTATGATGATTCATTACTAGCATTATTTATCTGTTTACTTAGGTTAGCCACCCAGCTCCCATCGTGCTTCTCAGGACTTATCTCTACATTAGGGTTATTTTTTTTACTTATTGCACTTAGCTCACAAAGAAGACCTTGTAAAATTCAAAGCATAGGGTTAAAAACATTACATTCCCAATTAAACAAAATTTTCACGTATGCTATGGGCCATCCAGAATCACTGTGTTCCTGAAACCTGTTTGAGACATTACAAAAGCAAACTGCATTTTTGAAAATTTATTGAGATCAGTAAAACAGATTCTGGGTTGGAAAACGCCTCTTTCCAGAGAGCCACACAGTCTATCTTTGCTTGAACTTAGACTTGCTAGCCAGGTGTTTAAGGAGACCTGTAACAATTTTTGTCTTCATATTTAGTAGGCAGAGAACATGCCTCTGTCACCCACAGCCCCAAAACACTGCCAAGCACCTGTTTCCAAACTTGTGCAATTCAGTCTGACTTGGCAAGGCTGAGCCTGGCATCGGTGGAGATGAGCAGCTCCCACCCCAGAGAGAACAGGCTGTGCACACATACCCCCTATGTCATTCCTTTGCAGCACCCCGGGGAGGAGGGGTAGCATGGCGGTAACACAGGCATTCAGTACAAACCAAGCAGTGCTTGTTACCGCTTTCTTCTTCACAGGTTTTTTGAAGGACTTTATAGTGCTACAGACACAGAGCAGTTTGTAAAACTGAGAACATCTGAGTTAGTGAAGGATACAACTGATCCTTTGGAAAAAGTGAACTGCAGAACATCCTTCTGTTTTTAACTGCATCCAACTAGCTTGTACTTCACTGCTCACTTCCAACAAACGTGCCTTCAACAGCATGAAAACCCCTGTAAGGACAGTATGCTTTTTTTTTTCTGCATTAACTCTCACGTGCAAAAACCAGCCTACAGTAGTGAGTTTGCTTTTACCATAAGCAAACATGCACAGAAAAGCTACAGCAATAGACATTGGCACTAGTGTAAGATTTCAGTCTCCTGTTCAGTAGCTATCATCTCCCACGATGCAAGAAGATGCATCACCTGGCACTTATCTATATTTTTAAAATGTTTTGTGACATCGTAACAATTTAATTGACTGATTCAGATCTTGATGGAATATTTTGTCTTGGGGCACGGTCCCATTCCTCCTCACGTCATCTGAAAATCATCTGCCAGTATTGTGTACCGTTTTACCTATGAAGAAGGTCCAGCTGCATAACATGGGGCAACTGAAAAGAAGGACAGGTTCCACACTGGGGTTGGCCTTGGCTTTGGTCAGCACAGGACTATGCAGTGCCCTGGCTGTTCTACGGCGTGGCATGGCAGTAGGGCAGGATCATCATGCATGGCCTGTGGAGCCACCTGCTCCTCAGGCACAAAGGCAAAGGGCCAGGCAAAGCTGTCCCGATGCCGCCAGTTGGGTAGTGCTGCTCTGTTACCAAAAAAAAAAAAAACAAACAACCAAACCAACAGCAACCCTTTGGCAGCCACTTCTAGAAATAGTCCCATTCATCGTTCTTGCCTCAGAAACAATTAAGTTCAGCAAGCTGCTGCCAAAGCAGATTTTTAACCCTGTTAATTCAAGAGCATGCAATTGTTTAAAACAAATTGGTATGTGCATTACACTAAAATCTCTTCTTTTGTGAAAAGTAGGGCAACGTATTTCTCTTCTTTTATTGCCAAGACTTGCCTATTTATTCTTAATCAGCAAATAATTGTGCTGTATGTACCTCAAGTGTGGTCCCATGAACTGAATGCCCAATAGCAGCTGGAAAACATTAGCCGGTCCCTTAGAGTAAGTCTTCTGGCTTGGTTTCTTCCAAGAGAAATCCTGTTTGCGTGTTCCAGCTCTGTTCTGCCCTGTGAACCAAAGCAGGCAAAGATCCACAGATTCATTCCAGCCCCTGAGTTAAACACTCGTGCAGCTGTGCCCTATGCTGCATGCCCCTACGCAGAAGAGTAAAGCCTGAAGGCTGGCGTGTGAGTTTATGACTACACAGCTGAATAAGCTGATTAGTTGGAAAGTTCTGACTCTGGGCTCCCCACTAAGCATACGGCTATCTCAACCTATCTAGTAGGTATCTAACTGAGGTGCCTTGTTTCTGGAAGCCAAATATGAAACTTTCAGCCTCAGTTACTTGTTTAGGTATTTAAACAGAAATTACTACCATCGCTTCCAACTGACTTGGATAGGACATGAAAACTAGGCTGCTATAGCTCAAGTGTCCTGAAACAGGGACTAGGAAGCAAATCTGAGATTCACTGTTCTGAAAATTCTTTACTTCATGGTGTGGTGGGACATTAAAAATTGCTTTTGGTACTGAAATTCACTGTGGGTATCAACTTTGGTAAAGTTCACCACTTTTCTGTTCAAGGTATTGTAGCACATGGGACTTTCTACAGCGAGTTGCAACAGCTCTTCTTGAAAAAAGGTGGGGTTTTCCTCATCAGTAGTGCATGCAGGAAATATTAAATCAGTCAGTAAATCTCTTGTTATATCTCTATATCTATCTCTCCATCACTGGGGAAAAAAAAAAAAAGGTTGCCCAGCCTACTTTTGAATCAGCAGTGTGAACTCATACTAACTTTTCAAAGTCATGATTTCAAAGTAAAGTGAGCTCTATGGATAGGATCAGTCACACAGAAGAAAATAATTTTCTGTTCTTACCATGCATAAAAATCAGAACATAAGCATGGCAAAATAATCACATGCCAGTGCAGCGATTTTATAGCCACTACAGCTGAGATCTGATTATACTGTTGAATATACCAATACATTGATATTATACACATACAGTCCATTATTCTGAATGCTGTGTATAAGCATATCTTAGTGCAGGACAATGAAGAATAATAATAGGAGTATTGACTCATTCGGTACGAAATAATTGCACATGAAGCATTAACTCAGCTTTTCCAATATCCTACCATTGCATGTTCAGACTTCACAAAGTGAGCGAACCATACCTGCCACGATGAATTGGATAAGGAATGAGTAGGAATGAGAAGCAGGTTTCACAAAAAGCTGTAGAAAGGCCGGCTCTGTTGAGGCTGGCTCTGTCGTACCGCCTGTACAGCTCCATCTCGCCACCGAGCTGGGTTTCTGCCACTGCTGCTCCACAGTGAATGAGGTCCTGTGGGTGCACAGTCAGGAGCACTGCTGTCCACACTGTGCATCCCCACAAGGGATACAATATTCACACATCCTTCCCCACACATCTCTTTTGCTCACACCTGTGATGACATTTGCTTCTACTACTAATACACTGTCTGTGTACTTGTCGTGGTTTAACTTGAACACACACTGCTCGTTCCTCCTGATGGTAGGGGGACCTGACAGCTGGAGTTAATAGATTTGTTGACAGGTGCCAGGTCTCCCTTATGTGTCAGGCAGTGGTGCTATGGCATGTTTCTGCCACTTTTGGCAAGGTTGTCTCCTTGCAGAACATACAGCAATTCCAAGAACCTCCACCTAGGACTAAAACCCTACCAGTTTGCAGAACTCATAAGGTTTCAGAGAGGGCATGCCCGTGCTCCTTCCCTCAGCATCCAGTGCTATAAATGCTGTTTGAGCAGGTCGTCAGGCTTGCGCACAGAGTTAATGCAAACATTGTTCTGTGCAGCAGTTTTTCTGCCTCTTTCTCATACTCTTTTTATTATCTTCCTTTTTCATATTTCCCACACAACAGGAAAGAGAAAGCATTATTTACAACAACCATGTCCTGTGTGCCAGTGCACCTGTGTATACCCTGATAAGATGATAAGGCAGTTAACACAGCATATACTAAAAGAATCAGGCACCTAGAGCAAAGATCATCATCTATAACCGCAAGAGAAAGAAAAGTGATGCACAGAAGTGTAACAGGAAGAAAATGGCATTAAGAGAAACAAACAGCATTTAAGGGGAAGTTCCTGTCAGGCAGCACCATTAGATGGTGGAATAGATACCCAGGCACAGAAACATAAACCAAAAATTTTTAAATGAAACTTTATATGTCACTTCATTAACAAAACTACTTAGAAGAATAGGCAATGGAACACAAATGCCTATGATTATAATAATTGAATACACAGTTTTGATCACCTAGTGGCACACAAGCAAAGGGCCTGATGGAGAGCAGACCTTCCAAAGCAGAGCCTGTGTCTCCCACTCTGAGTCTTGCACCTCTTGCTGTGTCACTAGGCTGGCTCAAGTTCTGGAGAACCACCCTGATTATTAACTATTAACCTCAATCGCCTTCCCAGAGCCCCTGATGAGGCCCACCATGACACAAAGAAAGCCAGCCTGTGAAGACCACGTAACACAGCTGGGATGTAGCACTGCAGCAGAGCCCCCAGCACTCCTTGGTTCCTTGCAAACCTGTAGTGCCCCTGTCCTGGGCACTTCTGTTTCCTGGGAAGGTCAGGTACCCAGGGCACACTGCTCACAGACACAAGGGGTTACTGTCCCATCCCTCAAGCTCCCCCAGATACCTGACAAAACACCCCAGATATCTGGTCAGCCAGTGAACACCTCCCAACCAGCTGTCCCCATCACAGCTAGTAATACCCAAGTCTGCTGGCTATCTTTAACAACTGTAGAGTTGCTCCTTGCAGTTATATATCTGAGCACCTAAAAATGAAGCCTACTTGTATCAGTAGATGCCAGCTGCTGAATTTTTGCTACATTAAGTAGCGTTGATCATTACAGATATTTGCAGCAGCACATAACTTGCAAGTTACAGCTGCCTTTGGTTGAAAAGCTGTATTAATAACATTTGCAGGCTAACTCACAGTTTAATACTACTTGTGTTACATCGTATCTGCATTGAGCCAGAAGGGATTTCAGGAGAACTGTATGGGTCACTAAAATAAGACACTGTGTACCCCTGGTGAGGCACAGCTTAGAGCTTCACAGTGCTTCTGGGGAAGCGAACGCCAGCCTCCCGTCTTCAAAGGGGCTAGAGGCAACATCCTCACAAGGGTATTTGTGTGCTGCCTAACTCATTTCACTACTTACTGTGTGGCCGTTTCTCCCATAAGAACTGGAAAATTGAACTTCCTATCAAGTACAACTATCTTTGCCTACTGTCTCAGGCAACAAATGACTGGTCACAGCTCTGTGCTATGATTTAATTGTGTATGTAATTGCAGACATGCTTGAGAACTTCCTTCGAACTTCTCAGGCTTTTGTTTAAACCAGTCCAGGCTGTATAAAGTGCTGCTTACACTTTACATGAAAGTTGGTTTCAGGACAGTTCACTTTAATCTGTTTTTGGCTCTAAGCACCAATTAGGCCCTAAGCAAAGAACAAAATTACGTTTCTCAGCTGTAAAGCCCTTGAAGAAACCTGCACTTGCTAAGGGAAAAGCATAAAAAATGTCTAATAAAGCACCCAGACTCACTATCATTGGTGTAGAGAAGCTAGTGCCTTAAAGGCAGTTTCTGCTATCACAGCTGTCAAAGCTGTTTATTCTCTTAGGTCTTTCGTGTGACTTTTCTCAAAATCCTACAGCAGACGCCAGCTGAGTGCAGGTTAAGTAGAAAAACAGGCTGCACAGCAACACGGGTATCCTCAGCGCAAGACAGCATGCTCCCAGGGGCCTGAGGCCCCTACGGCTTTTGCTTCAGACTTCACTCTGGTTGTGTACCTGACTTCCCTACAAACGCCCACAACAGAGTGCTACAGGCGTTCTGTGCAAGGGGGCATATTCCAGGAACGCTGGAGCTGCATTTGAACTTCCCTTATCAGGAACAATGAAACCAAGAACAGGCAGCTTCCCAGAAACCACAACTGTTCAAGATGCTCTGTGTAGAAATGACCACTTTTCAGCAAGTGCTACTGTCAATCAGCGCAAGCCAGTCTAGAGGAAATGTAATTGCGATAACTGAGTATTTTTAGTGCCTTTAGAGGAAGTGAGTAGTTTAGTTTTCTTGTTCTGTGGAGGAGGAATCATTTCTATGCCCTTTTTATGTCAAGTCCCAGAGGACACATATAGACCACGCAGAGAAATGGGGGCATATTTTCCCCCTTCAACATAAGGGCAGATCAGCCCACCCATATTAACTTTCCATGACAGGACCTCTAAAAAAAGGCCACACCATCCTTAAATTGTTTTGGACTTAATTTGGAGTTGTCATGCCATTAGGTTTTGCAAAATTGGCTTCTGGAGTGACAGCTTCTATTGTTACAGCATATGGCAATCAGAGAGCAGCTTGCAGCAGATGTGATGTTTATTCACTATTAGCTAGTTTTAGATTTAACAATGTCATTCTAATCAAAGCAAATGTTAGATGCATTTGACATCTAAGGAGTTTTGTCACCCATCCACCCCCCAATCACATTTAAGCTGCTGCTGTCAAAGGGGGAACACTGATGCTCTGAATGAGTCTTACTAAGTCATATTTAAGAACTAATGATGCAATTTACTAGAAGTCTATTCCAAAAATCAATGTTTCTAACATGTATTGTGTTCCTTCAGTAGACTACAAAGACCATCTTTTACAATAAGTGAGCTCATTAAGCATGCAGCTCCTCAGTCTTGCAAGCTGTTGCGATAAGCAGCTGTTGCAAGAGGGTGAAAGGTTGAATTATCAACTTGGACAGCCCAGCTCTTCATTGAGCTAGCCTGTGGAGAAAGTATTTAAGCAATAGCTCCATTACAGTGGAATATACCTTTGACTACAGCACACAAGCAAAACATCAGTGGCATTTCAGGGACATGCTTCCCCACCCAGTAAGCAAGACACTCCCAGATATTAATTGTCAAAAATTTATTATGAAAGCTTCAATAGCAGCAAATATTCCAATAAAAATTATTGCATTATTAAACCAGTTCTGCAGAGTGACCCAGGAGGCCTGTTGATATCTATCCCCTTTAAGAGTCTCTGTATTTGTCTTAGTAAAGAATCCCTAGTAGTCCATCAAATACTGAAACTCTTCTTTGTTTTGTAGAAAGCAACAACAGTTCCTAGTTTCCTTGAGTTACTCTGTCCAGTCCTTCTGGAAAGTTTTGGCCCACTTCCCCCAACTTTCTCTCTGCCTTCTGAAACAGCTCCACTTGACCAGGAAACTGGCATTACTTCTTTCAGTTCCATGGTATGCCAGCCTCTGCACGGTTGCAGTCTGGTGAGGAAAGCTGTTCTTTCTCCTCAGCGAGAGCCCGCTGCATGCCAGTCTGAGTGACTTTAATCCAGTCTCTTGACCAGGCTAATCCATGGAATCAGCAGCTTGTTGCACACTTGGGTGAACCCACACCATGTCGAGAATGTAACAAAGGTTTCACTTCAGCCTCCCCAAAGCACTGGATTGCCATCACTCAGGCAGGGTGACGGTCGGCACCCAGTCATTGACATTCCGGCTCTCTTCACAAAATGAGTTCAGCGTTTCAAGAGCCGGGTCCTTCCAGCCATCTTCATTTGGGTTCTGCAGAAAGGAAAGAGTTGCACACCGTCAGTGCTGCCTGCCCGCTGATCTCGTCACCCTTTGCAGAAGCGCTCGCCTCGGCAGCGAGGCGCTGTCAGGCGGCTCGTCCCGACACAAAGCAGGAAGCAGAGACGTCACCCTTGCGGGCAACAGAGGGAACCCGTGGTTACGAGAAGCGCAGCCTACTACTACTGCTCAGCTGACTCGTACGGCGTGTGCCAACCCCCTTCCCTTGCCCAGAAGAGGGTCTGACCGCCGGCTGAGGACGGGGCCGCCCCCAAAGGCTCTGACCACCCCGTGCACGGGGCTGGGCAGCGCACCGAGTGCCGCTCGCCCACAGGGCACCCACCGTGATGAGGATGCAGTGGAGGTCCCGCGGCTCCCCGGACTCCTCGCTGGGCCCCACGATGGCAGCCAGCTTGGCCACATCGTTCACCCGCACAATGTCAATGTCATTCTCGCAGCAGAAGGCCTGGATCAGGGTGAAATGGATCTGCAGAGCGATGTCCCCCTCGTCCTCCTCGTCCGCGGCCAGCACGCAGAAAGCCACGTTGTCGGGATCGCTGCAAGAGGGGAGCGGCGCATTGAGCCTCGCGGCCGAACCCGCGGGCCCCGCGCCCCGCCGGGCGGCACCCCGGCGCCCCCACGCCGTACTTACACATTCATCAGCTTGGCTGACTCGTAGACGCCGGCGGTGAGGCAGCCGCGGCGCTGCGCCGACACCAGCAGCTTGCGGAGAGCCGTGCCGGCGCCCTGCATCCTGCGGGGCGGGAGAAGGCAGAGTCAGCGCGGCGCCGCAACCGTCCGCATCGGCCAGAACCGGCTCCCCTCGCCCGCCACCGCCACCCAGCCCGCCCGCACCAGCAGCCGCCCGAACGTACCAGTCGTGGCCCGCAGGCAGAGGCTCCTGTCCGTGGATCTCCTCCAGAGTCATATCAGCGCGTCCCCACAGCGCGGCGGCGGCAGCTCCCCGAGCTCCTCACCACACACTGCCCGAGCGTTCTGAGGCGGCAGCGCGCCGGCCGCCCTATTTATGGCCCACGCGGCTGCGGCGCCGGCAGCTGGCGGCGCCTCCTGGCTTCCCATTGGCCGGCAGAGGAGAAAGGGTGGGCTTTATTATGCTAATTGACGCGCGCCGGCGAGGAAAGGGGGGGGGGGGGTAGGAGGAGCGGGCGGCTCGTGCCCGGAGGCCACGTGGGGAGGGAGCGGGGTGGGGGCGGGGCGCGGGCACACGCCGCCCCGCCCCGGCGGAGGCCGCTCTGCTGGCGGCGCGCTGCGAGCCCTCCGCCGGGAGCGAGGGGGGCTGCGGGCGCTCCCTGTACCGGTGGGGTTAGCCAGGGGAAAGTACCGGGGTGATTTCTGTCCCAGGCCCGGGAGTGAACATGCGACGAGCTCCGGGAAAATACAAACGCGGAGACAAAAGGTCCTGCCGGTGCGGCCTCAGCAAAGCAGATGCCAAGTCCTGCTCCCTTGCAGCCGTATGGGGTGGGGAGCGGCTCGGTGAAGATGACCCTGCGACCCCCGTGGGCAGCGAGCTGGGCATGGCCAGCAGGGATCCTGACTGCAAGCAAAGCCCAGTGTGTGCTGGGCTGTATGAACAGGAGCATGGCCAGCCAGTCAAGGGAGGTGATAATCCTCCTCTGCTCAGCACTCCTGGAACATCATCTATGTATTTTGCCTGGATTTGGCACCCCTGGTAGGGAAAACACATCAATAAACTGGAGTGAGTTCAGGTAGAGGCACCGAGGTGTCCAAAGCTGCAGCACCATCCTGCCCTGCAGGCTGAGGGACCAGGGCTGGTTTAGCCTGGAGTAGACACAGTTTGGGGCGCACCAAACAGCAACACACCCACAAAAACCATGGGGCTGTCATCAAAAAGACATGGCCAGGGTATATACACAGCATTGCTGAGTGGGGAGACAAGAGACAACAGGCATGAGTTGAGTCAAGAGCCTCAGATGGGACATAAGGAAAATCCTTGTCCCCTGAGGACAGTCACGCGGTGGAGTGGGGCAGGCTCCCTGGTGACCCTGTTGCAAGCAGGAGATTCCCTGAGGTCCCTCATGGGCTGTATTGTCCTATGATCCTGTCATTACTTTCTCCAGAAAATAGGGATTTTGTTTTCCAGTTGAGCTTTATCAGATCTAATTCGGCTAGTAACGTTCAAGTGTATCCTTTAAAACTAATTCAGTGTGAAATGTATCTGACTGCTGAACTCAGATCTGACCCCCTTTTGCCAGCAAAACAAGCAACAGTAAAACAAATTTTCCGACTGTGAATGAGTGTGGTCTAAATATTAAAGCACCATCACTTCCCAAGTCCTTTCAATCTCTGACTACTCAATTTAGGCTCCTTGTTAGTACTTGTCCACCGAGCAACAACAGCTTCAGACGGGCGCCGAGTTCATTCCACAGAGGTTGTGGAGGGCCACCTTGAGGTAGACCGATGTCTGCTGCAAGCCTGCGCCAGAGACCGAGACCGGCAGGTTCCAAAGAGCCAGCTCTGTGACCTGTCACCCTTGGCTGCTCCCTCTCCTGCGGCCCCTGCGTTCCCACCCCGAGATGTCCTTTCCGGTACTTCAGGGCAGTCCTTGGTCAAGCACCATGTCACTTCCTATATTTTATATATGCTGTCTGCTCAGTACCATCAGCCCCCTTTGAGCACCACGATTTCCAGAAGCACCCCCCAAGACAAGCCACTTCAGGGCATTGCTGTGTTCCTGCTGCCAGCAGTTTCTAGTTAGTGCCACAGGCATTATTTCAGGTGACAGCACTGGACCCTGCAGTCATCTCTTAGTGAGCTTCCATTTTAAACTGATGACAGCATCGGAGTCTGTCAGATACATCCGACCTCTCCGGGAACATTCTCGGGTGATACCTCCAGAGCACTCAGGACTAGGGAGACAACTCTTTGCTGTAACCACCGACTCTCAAGCCCAATACTCCTTTTCACCCTACTAAGGTGCAGAGGTAGCCTTGACTCGTGAACCCACGTCAGTGACCCGGCACGCTGAATTGGCTTGAGAAGGGCATAAATTCTTAGTTTGTTTTCTTTAAAAAAACACTTCAGAATCTTTTCAGAAAGTTATCTCCCAGTCTGCTTCCATGAAAGGGCAACTGTCTGCACTTGTTTGAATGCGTGTGGCATACAGAGCATGCACCATTCATTCTCAAAAGGTAAAGATCAATCGTACACCTGCCGCTTTGTGGTTCTTCATCAGAATTTATAAATGGGGAAGAATGCAGAAGAATAGCATGGTAAATGGCAGCTCTAAGTTCTCCCATGAAGTTGGGTTAGACTCAACTAAATGGTACATCTCTTAGAAGTACTAAGGGCCTATTTTTTTTCTGATGTAGTGTAGTCTCAGTGCACGATGAAAGAGGTGGAAAGTCCAGGACTGACTCAGAGGTTTGAAAGATGCTGATATTAACTTATGACTTCGATGAGCTTCCCATTACAGTGAAAACTAAAGCTATTTAAAATGGATCAAAATTAGTAGGTCGGTGTAACTCATAGTGGGTAACACTGCATCTGCAGTAGTATAACTTACTTAAGTATCTAAATAATTAAGGTATGGAACCATATTAACACATTAATCCTTTCACATGGAAGCTCCCGGTTTTGACCTAATGACACAGCACCCTGGAGTCCGGTCTTCTTGTTATCACACTTTTCAGTTTGCCCCATTATTACTGGGTCTGCTAGCACAGATGGTGCTGAAGGCCACAAAGCATTACCAGACACCTGATCCAGCTTATTTCAAACCACAGTGTCAACACCAGGCCTCCGATGCAGAAGAGGATGTGCAGGAAGGAGAGCTGTATCTGCCTCAGGTTCTGTCCTGGTTTTAATGGCATCAGCACCACAGACATGATACCTTTGAAGTCTAATAAGCAAGCTGAAGCGGAGGTTGGAGTTCATGGCTTGCTTTCTTGGTCTTTTCCTCTTGTGGTTTTAACACAGTCATGGGGAAGGGAAGGGAAGGGAAGGGAAGGGAAGGGAAGGGAAGGGAAGGGAAGGGAAGGGAAGGGAAGGGAAGGGAAGGGAAGGGAAGGGAAGGGAAGGGAAGGGAAGGGAAGGGAAGGGAAGGGAAGGGAAGGGAAGGGAAGGGAAGGGAAGGGAAGGGAAGGGAAGGGAAGGGAAGGGAAGGGAAGGGAAGGGAAGGGAAGGGAAGGGAAGGGAAGGGAAGGGAAGGGAAGGGAAGGGAAGGGAAGGGAAGGGAAGGGAAGGGAAAGAAAAAGGCATCCTTTTTGGTTTTTTTCAGCACTCCTGTCTGTCACACACCAGAGTAAGGGAGCTTGCTTAATCTACTTGAAAGTAGAAGTTAACACCATCCATTGCTACAGGACACTCGAGCACACTTAGGCATATTTAAGTGTCCTCAATATGCTTATGTGACAAACACCGAACAAGAAAATTCTCCTCTGTTATTACAGCTCAGTGTGATCTGGTGGAAGCCTGGCGGGCACCAGACCGCCGGCCGATCAGCTGCTGAGTACTTGAAGCCATCCTGTAGATGGAGGTGGGAACATCGCATTGCAACAGCACTCCGACATAAGTTAGTGGGGCTTACTGTTACGTTTGACAACGACCATATAATGCCGGTGCGTGCTTTCCATGGCATGAAAAGGATCACCTGCAAATCCTCCCCTTGCCCTTACCGGGGCCTCAGGCACACGGCCAAACGCCTCAGCAAGCGTGGCGCTGCGCTCGCGGTGCCGCTGCGACCTCTGGTGGGCGCCTCAAGTAGTGCGGGTAGGGCAAGCAGGCCGCGAGCAGCCCGCCGGCAAACGGCGCCCGCACTCTGCCTGTTTCCGTGCCCGTCATGGGCTTTCTGAACGTTTGGGGGGGGTAAAGGGGAGGGGTGTTCCCTACGTGAGGAAATCCGCTAAAATAGCTCCCTAATCTTATGAAAAGTCAGCCGCAGAGTTAACGTGGGAATCAAAACACGTTCCGTCGCGGCAAAGGCATGTTACCCAGCAGAATGTAACAGACAGAACTGGAGATAGGTTACTCCCCAGATTAGCTGGTAATAAACATGATTTTGTCGTTTTTGTGAGGAAAATAATGATGTATCTCCAACTGAGAGGCAGCAGCAGACGCTGTTTGGCCTAAGTGAGAGGAGACTCAAGGCTTCTCCATCAGAAGAGTCCGGCGAGCAGAGGTAACAGCCAGCCCTGACATTGCCCCAACCTGCTAGCTGCTTTCCTGGCTCGTGCCGCATCCCTGGGCTTCCTTTCAGAAAGACCTTTATTTTATCAAGATATACCAGTCTTTTCCGTTTAGATCAAGTATCCCTGACCTCACCCCCTTCCAAATCTGTCGGAACTTCTCACCCCCTTCCAGTCCTCTGCCATTGCAGCCCTGTGTTCTTCACCCAGCAAGCTTCCTTACCCAGATACAGCATCACACACAATAAATATAAACCAAAAAACTTCCTATAAAACCTAGAAGTTTTAGGAGGCAGACCTGTTTCCTCTACAAATCCTCTGGCTCTGATCAAGCTGCATTCGTGTTTCCACCAGACCAACAGGTCTCCCAGTCTTTGTATCTCCTCCACCTGAACCTGACCCAGATGCTGCTTATCCCCATGCCCACTAAACCAGAGAGTTCCTTCTGTTCATATGCTTTGTTCCATGGCAGTTTTGCTGCAGACTTGCTACCTGCCAAGACCAAATATCCATGATCTGTAGACAGCAGGGACATTAAACTTTCTGCGAATGCAGTGGAGTAAGAGTTTTGCTGTATCTTCTTTTTCTAAAAGAATTAAACCTGTACATTACAAGTCTCAGTTGAATATACTGTGGAACTAGACGTAATATCCCTCTGAATTAAGTGTCTTACTTCTTTGTTTAAAAATTTGAGTATTTCCACAAATATAGCTGATGTGCTATAGGACTGTCAACACTTAATTAGCTGATTATTGCACAACATGCAGACAAGCATAGTGTTCTCATTTCTGTTATCTTTTCAGAAGAAAACAGGAAATAAGGGCCCTAAAAATGCCTAAAAAGGACAAAAGCACCCCTTCCATTTATTTTGGTTATTTGAGGGTTTTGTGCAGACAATAGCACATGGCAATTAGGGCTGGACTAGATGATATTTAAAGGTCTCATCCAATCCAAAACATTCTGTAATCAAGTAGCCTAATGAGTTTGTTTGTTAAACGTTGCTGAATTTACACTAGTGGTGCATTTTCCCTTCTGCATATCCCATTCTTAAATTAAAGCAAGAAACCAGAAACGTTCTAATAATAGATGAATGTTTATCTCCTGTTTTAAGAAAAGAAAAGGGAAAAAAAAGACTGATTGCTTTAGAAGTTTTAAAAAGATTGCTATCTTTAGTCAACTCTACACAGGTGGGAGTTTGAAAGAGGTCATTTTGAAAACACATAATTGGAGCTGGTGAGAGCTCTCATCAAGAAAGAGCCAAAGGGAGGGGGAGAAACACTGCATGCAGTAACTTATACTCTGCCTTGCTTTGCTTCAATAGGTGGCAGCCCCTACCTGGTAATGTAAGTGGATATGGGTATCTACAACACCCTGTAATTTAGCATCAGCTAAAAGCATCAGCCAACTGAGTATTTAGGATCAAGACACAACTGGCCATCCTTGAAACTGGTTGTTTGAAAAGGGTCCTTTATCCCCTCTCACCTCAAAAGGCAGCAGGTTTGCTTTCAGCGGCACATTTAAACGGAAGTATTCAGCAAGTTCAAGCACTTTTTCCTCATCAGAAGTGATTTATTTACACAGCTGCTTAGACTCCTGTACTGGGCATTTATCTAGCCATGTGATGCTGCAATTAAAGATTGTCACATATAATATCTTCAACATAACATTGCATATGTGTGTTTCATATTTTAAACAAGAAATGCATCTCCTGACCATCTCTATGCACCAAGAGTGACCAACAGAGTTACAGGGAGAAAAGGTTTTTCTTTTTATGCTTGTCTGCAACATGACAATACTGCATACCAAGTTATGCTTCTGAGACTCACCCTAGGGTGCATCACCAAAAGAAACCCACCCCCCAAACCCAATAAATCTGCACTGTCCATTCTGTATTTAGACTGCGGTGAGCTGCAAGTGTGTAAATAATATGTGTCTAGGATAGTCAGCTCCCTCCTCTCTCCAGTCCCATGCCAAAATCTGCATAACTTACATCCTACTGGAAGCTGTGCAGAGCAGTCAGAAGCAGCTAATGGGGGGGTAGCTGATAACATGTCAGGGAACCTTCTGCTATACCGCAGCTCAGGGGTCCCTTAGAAACACTGTGAGGCAAGGTGATGTTTTCCATTTTGTTGTTGTTTCGGAAGGTTTTGGTTTGGTTTTGTTTTAATTAAGAACTGCTGGAAGCCAGGTTTTCTTGGCAGTGCTTGCTTACTTTCAGACCAGAATTTGATCAGGGCAGATTTTTCGGGATCCTCTCCTGGGACTTCTGTGCATCTGTAGGTCCAGCAACTGAAACCTTATTGTGCATTCACCACAACACTGACTGGCTGCTGTGTGACTGGAAATCCTAGACACATTCACAGCCCATATGCAGCATGGCTGCGTAACACCCAGCTCAGTAAATCCTATGTTTTCAGGCCAAATTGGACAGATTGTGCATGCATGTTCAATTGAACTCTGTGTGCCAGGAAGTCTGCAATGTCAGATTTACTATCCTTGAGCACACACACCGTTGTCCAGGAATGCTTGGAAACCTTACTTAGGAGTATGACTTCAGACAGACATTCAAGGTTAGAAAATTACGTAAATGACACTAACAATTATATTTGCTAGTAATTCAAGTCAGAAGAACAGGGGTAAATCCAAGCAATAAGTCACCACTGCAGACCTCTGGCTGCCACCAGTAATAGTCTCAAGTGAGGCTTGATTACAAATAAACCCAAGAATTTCTTGTGATATAGCTAGGTTTCATCCCCACTCACCTTATTTCCTTCATCTGTTTTTTCTGACATATCTATTATTTTGCTGTACAGAGGCCACTCTCCTCCAGCAGAATAAAACTACTGAAAAACAGTCTTGTTTTGCTAGCTCCCCAGTTCAACCAGATGACATTAAAGACTGCTTTGAACAACTATGTGGGCTTTCCTAGTGTCAATGGCTCCATACAATGCCAAAGGGAATTTCTGAACAGCTGAACATAAACTTGATCAGCATAACATTAAAGAATCTGATTTTTATTTTGTTCTGTGCTGAACTCTTAGAGATTCCAACAAAAGCTAAAAATCAAATGTTTAAGAAGATCACTGAACAGCTGCCTGTGAGTTATAATGAAAGAACAGAGCCTTTCCTCAGCCCAGATGCTGCCAGAATTATTAATTTCACTGGGTAATTCCTCAGCATGAAGAAATATAATTCACAAAGGCAGCAGATGTGTTGCCCTATGTCAAGTGCTTCTCGTATCTCAGCAGAAAACTGTCTAATGAAACTTTTATTGCAGAGATGTACCTAGCTGAGTGAAGTAATCTGATCCTGCATTACTTCTTTGCTGTCTTCTGTCATAGGTATAAGAGAACAGGGAATGAAACAACATGAGAATGAAAACTCAGAGGGTCATCCTGGACCTTACATATGCAACTCTTTGAGTTTTCCTGTGCATTTTCCTGTCTTTAAAAACTTCTATGAGACTGGCTCATACCTAAAGAGGTTAGATATGAGATCTGATGGCAATGAGGTTACTCTCCCTTGAAGTAAAAAAACCTGAAAGAATCGCAAAATCCTTTACTGACCTCAGTATCTTGCTGAGACACCTCTGCAGATGCCAATATTTCCCTGATCACTAGCAACACCAAATCAGAACGTTTGTATCATCCCATCTTGATGACAGTAAAAAAAGAATCAGCTTAAAGCTACAAAGTGGACACACTTTTCACCCACATGGGACAAACAGATATATTTTCTTTAGATATAGAGAAGCATATTAATTAATCCACTATATAATGGTATCTAGAAATTCAGATTTCCTCTTTAAAGTCTTGTTAATCAGATGCTCCAAACGCCATGGTGAGAAGTGAGCCATGAATGACCCCAATAAAGTGAAATCCAGTTGCACTCTTTGATGCATAAGGTTACAAAAAGCAAGTGATGACAGCTGATAAATGTGCAGAAATAAAACCTAACATTTAGATGCAGTTTGGTGCTCTGCAGGAGGCCAGTGGGAGCTATTGATTATGAAATTACTGCAGCAGGGCTGGTATTACTGACTATCACATTTTACTAATGAAGAGTTTTACTCAGTTCATCTTGAAATTCACCGAGATAGTTCAAACTAATTTCATTAAAACATGTGCATGCCAACTGGCCAAGCTGTCATTGTTTCTCTGTTGCTTTTTACTTTCTACCCTTTCTGTGTTTCTATCTGTAATTCCTTGTCATTTTCTTATCTAGCTCTCTGCAGGATTCCAGTACCTGAAGGAGCCTACAGAAAAGCTGGAGAGGGACTGATTATCAGGGAGTGTAGTGACAGGAGAAGGGGTAATGTGTTTAAACTGAAAGAGGAGAGATTTAGGTTAGATATAAAGAAGAAATTCTTCCTGTGAGGATGATGAGGCCCTGGCACAGGCTGCCCAGAGAAGCTGTGGCTGCCCCTCCCTGGCAGTGTGCAAGACCAGGTTGGATGGGGCTTTGTGCACTCTGGTCTAGAGGAGGGTGTCCTTGTCCAAGGCAGAGGATTGGAACTGGATGGGCTTTGAAGTCCCTTCCAACCCAAACCAGTCTGTGACTCTGATATTCTGACATACCTCAGTCACCGAGTATAAGATTTTGAACAAAACACATAAATCACGTTTCCCTCTACATCTGGAGGAAGGATGGGCAGGGAGGGGAGGTGGACATAGATAGATGTACATAAGACGTGGGGTGGCAGGTAGTCTTCCTTTAAGCACGTGTTATGATCAGTTACTCTCTGGGTGCATAGGTATGACACTGTTTTCAGAATGTGTGGATACCTAAAACATCTCTGACTGCAACCAGTTTGTGTATGACCCTGAGTATGTCAGAGGGACAGCAGAGCAGCACAGGTAGATGCTGTTACTGATGATTAAGAAATCCATATCCATGCCAATAACATAACCTGTATCAGCTATGATATATGCCTGGCCCCTGACACCTGCTTGGAGGATTGCATATGTTGTTTTTAATAAACAAGTCTTAAATGAAAGATACAGTGGTCCTCCATATGGGGACCATAATGTAGTTTTCAAATGGTCACAGCTACCTTCCTGAAGCAGCAGGCAGCAGAGTCTTTGAGCAGGAGTTTCTCAAGCCCAACATATACTGGAGTTTTGGTGGGGAGTGGGGCTGGCTACTGCCTTCTGGTACTGGCTGAACAGAGGGGGTGTAGAGTACTGTCCATGCCAACGTAGCATGTAGTTTGAACCAAATACATGCACAGGAAGAGCTTCTGGCAGCCCTGGAAGTGAAAACTGGGAAGCATGAGACCATCAAGCAAGGCTTTTTTTGCCTTGCTGAATAAACTAGGGTAGTAGCTCTCTGGTCAGCCCTGCTTTGCTCAGGCAGAACAGCTACATTTGGTGCTGAGTCCAGTTTTAGAGCTGCAGGCTGTGCTCTCCGGCCTTAGTTAGAGGAGGCAGATTTGGCTGAGCTGTGGAGAAGGAGCATTGGAAGTCTGAAATTGCTCTAGACATTCAGTTTTGGGAATGTCTCAGCAAAAGTTGAGGTGCACACACACGCGCGCACACACACACACACACACACACACACACACACAGAGAGGCTGGAGGAATTTGGCCTTAAACATGCCCTTCAATTTTCACCCACCCAGTTTCTGCCCTTGTGAGTCTTCCTGTAGTTGTGTACCCAAGGTTGTGTGCAACATCTTTACCCTTGGAAGTCAGATGTGCTTCGAAGTCCCAGACAAGTTTATTGAACAGTGATTCCTCTCCTCATGACTCCACATTTGATAATTTATTTTAGGTCAGAGTATCTCATTTCCCAGCATGCAGCTCTGCCTCTGTAATTTGTGTAATATCGATAAGAGAGGCCATTAGCAAGCTCCTTTGGTTTGTGCCAACAGAATTTCTGAGAAAAAGATAAGGATTCTAAAGTGATCTTTCATGAGTTATCTTGCACAGTGACTCCATCCTCTCTATTTAGGGGTGAGGAAGGAGTGAAATTACCAGCAGACACACACTGATCCACTTCCTTATTATTCTTCAGCATGCTGTTAAAAAGAAGAAACAAAGAACTACCCACCACTACAAGAAAAGCCAGAAACAAAACCCAACCAACCAACCCAACAAAAGTTATCATTTAGGGTAGCATTCTCACACTAGTCACTTCAAAGAAAATCGTTCAGAAACTTGTTACCATATGCAAGAGCTTGAAGTTTTGGTACGAATATTCAGCCATAGTTGCAAAGGACTTGTGTGAAATGGACCTCCAGTCATTAAACTGGGCTTTTCTTCAAATCCTGGCTGCCCCACAAGGTCCCACACTCCACATTTTTTTATATATCCACCATTCAGGATACTGGCTGAAAGTTTCAAAACCTAAAAGTGGCGTAAGGTTTTTTAGAAATGTGATTCCCCTTGCGTCTGGTTTGTGTGGATACAATGGGAGGAAAATATCACCAGTTACTCAGCATAACTCTGCTTCTATTCAGTGTTTAGGATGCACACATTTGGAGATGTGGCCTGCTCAAGGCTGATGAAGGAAGACTGGAGATGTTGGTACCAACATTTAGATAACAGTAAGACTGTATTTGCAACGGAGGCCTTCCTCCACTGCATGGTGCTGTGCAGCAAGCAGTCATTTAGAATACAAAAGCAACAGTAAAACATCCCTGAAAATGACAATTACTGAAGGAGGGAAGTCCAGAAAGTACACATGCAACTTGACATAGGCTAGTATGGATTAGAGAGGATGTTGGCCAAGTAATGTACTGTGGTTCAAAATGGGGTAGTGGCTACAGAAGTTGGTTATCTCTGTTCTTCAGAAGAAGGAAGACTTGTTTGCTATCTGGCCATCAGGTCATCTATTTCTGTCAAACACAGTACCTAACCCTGGGCAAAACAGTAAATCTCTCTGGGCCTGGCCTAGTTCCATATGTTCAAAACAGGATTAGCAGAATGGCTGAATCTCAGCTTGTTTTCTGTCATATAAATCTCTACAGTTCTTGGATTCACGCTAGTGAAGGGAAGCTTTTTGATTTGTTTGGTTTGTTTTTTAAATTAAAGCTTTTTGACTCACAGCTTGAGAGTAAAGCCAGAAGTGAAGGATAAAATTTTAAAAGATAAAAAAAACTACAATAAAAGTTTCTGCTAATTAGAAATTAAGTTTAAACCAAATTTCATTATGTTTTTTGTGAGCCTGACTCATGGATTTATTTATTGCTTTATCACTTGAGGTTGAAAGAGTTTGCAATAATGTTGTCTTCCTAAAACTCTGTCTTGGCCTTGTCTAGTTAATTTGTCATATCTTTGGGCAGAGACAGTCGCTTACAATAAAACCACAGTTTCCTTTGTACTGTGATGCCCTGCTGTTAACTGGTGCCTTCAGGTGCAACCATAATGTGAATGATAATAATGTAGAACTTAAAACCAAGGGAGTCAAACAAAAGGATATTTTTCTTTTTCAGTAACAAGTTTATAATGTAACGATGGCTTCCAAGTTCAGAGTAAATCTCAGCTCAGCTGCCCAACTTCTACATAAAAAAGATGCAGTTACTCCATGAAATTAAGTTTTCCTCTGGAAAAAAATTTTAAACCCCTATATGTGCCCTCACACTGTGTTTACTTATTCTTACTGTAAGCCTTAACTAAACATTATTCACTTTTCAGGTAGATTTGAGGGTTTACTTTTGGCTTTATTTTCTTGCATTGGGCCTTGAAAATCAAGTGTTATCTTCTTTCTTTTTCAGGTATTATCAGTAAGGAGAAGCAATCAGGCCTCTTGGTTCACCTTCTGCAGCTCTATTGTTAATGGAAAAACATTGAAAGAAAAACCTCAAGGCAACCTCTATAACCTCACAAGTTAAATCCAATTAGGATCATTGAAGACCACCAGCATCAGTGAGTGATCTTTTCTGCCAAATTGCAGGATCATGATGTGGTTGAGGTTGGACGGGACCTGCGGAGGTCACCTTGTCTGACATCCATGCTCAAGCCCCTCGCACAGGACTATGTTTAGATGGCTTTGATGATCTCCAGGGATGGAGACTCCAGCAGCTCTCTGGGCAACCTGTGCCAGTGACCCATCACCCTCACAGTAAACAAGTGTTTCCTGATGTTCAGGAGGGACCTCACAATTCATTTTGTGCCTCTTCCTGCTCCTATCACTGGGCACCACTGGGAAGAGTCTGGATCCATTGTCATTGCTTCCTGCCTTCAGGTTTTTGCATACATTGTGTTGCAGTTTTGCATGGCTGGGTTCTGGTGGAGAAGGGGGTCTGCAGGGGTGGCTTCTACAGGAAGCAGCCAGAAGCTCTCTGCAGGCCTCACAAAGCAAACACCAGCTGGCTCAAGACCAGAGTCATTGTTAACCAAGGCCGAGCCCATCAGCAATGGTCACAGTGCCTCTGGGAATCACATTTAGGAGGAAAAAAATGCAAATGGATGCTTTTTGCCACCAGAGAAGGGAGTGCGAAGATGTAACTGTGCAGACACCAAGGCCAGAGAAGGAGGGGGTGGTGAGGCACCTCAGGTGCCAGAGAGAAGGAAGGATGCCCCTGCAGACACCCATGGTGGAGTGGACACCCTGCAGACACCCATGGAAAAGGCCAAGGCCCCAACTGCAGCCTGTGGAGAGGCCCCACGTTGGATGGAGCAGGTGGAGACATACAGGAGATGCTGTGACCCGCACTGAAGCAAAGCCCCTGCCATCACTTGCAGCCCATAAAGAGACAGAGACATAGAGATGAGAGAGACCCACACCAGAGCGGGTTTGCTGGGAGGGAGGCTTGTGACTCCATGGAGGATAAGGCTGGAGCAGTCTGGGCCTGAGACACGAGAGACATTCTATGATTCTTTGACTCACCCCAAGCAGTGACCCACACTGGGGCAGCTGGTGAAGAGCTGAAACCGTGTGGGAAAGGATTGACATTGGACAAGTTCATGAAGGACTGTGTCCTGTGGCTGGCACCCCACGTTGCAGCAGGGGAAGGGTGTGTGGAATGCCCGCCCGGACAAGAAGGAAAGCATCTTGTGAGGACTGAAGCCCCCATTCCCCCATTCCCTGCCCCTCCCTGTGCCACAATGGCTGGGGAAAAGGCAGCAAAAAGATGACTAAAGTGAAGTCTGCTAAAAAGGGAGGGGTGGGGGAAGGTGCTTTAAGATCTGGTCATGCTTCTCATTTTCCGACTCTGGTGTCACTGGGTGTGCAGTGCAGTGTAATAAATCAGAGAGTTTTCTTTCCTTTACTCTGTGTTGAGCCTATTTTGTCCATGATGCTGGTTGTGGAATGATCTCTCCCTGTCCTTATCTCAACCCCTGAGCCTCTCAATATATGTTTTCTCCCCTGTACAGCTGAAAAGGGGAGTGATAGACTGACTTTGGTGGGCATCTGGCCTCCAGCCAGGGCCAAACCACCACACATTGATAAGGTAAGCCCTGAGCTTTTCTTCTTCAGACTGAAGAGTCCCAGCTTCCTCATATGTTTTAGCAAAAGGGATGTGCTATCTCGCAAAATAGCTGAACATGTCCAATTTTTTTTCTAGCTGTGGCAAAGTCTGAGTACCAGAGCCCAACAGCTATGCCCTGCTTTATCTGCATCACATCAGCTTCAACTTTACACAATTACCTTCTCAGCTTCTCTTCTACAAGTGAGGAAAATTTTGTTGACATCAAAATACTCTAAAAAAAAAACCCCTAGATTTGGTGAAACGGAGTACACATCTGTCCTTGTCAATAGTGGCAACTGTCAGCATTGTCATATTCGACAGCGGTAGTCCCTGCCCTCCCTCTCACTCCCCCAGGAGTTAGGAAAAAAGAGGCGATCCTGCTCCCGCAATCACTGCTCCGTGCGCCTTCGGTTACGTCACGGGAGTGACTTCAGCAGCGCTGCTCACAAGGTGTCACCCACGGATTGCGCTCGGGCAGACTGGCCAAACAAAGCGTCTGAAGTGGCTTTTGGAAACGTGTGGTAATCTTTCCATTACTGTTGGGTTTTCTCTCACAGCCACGGCTGGGCAGGTCATCCGTGTCTCACAGCGCGACAAGCCTGAACACACACACATATACATTGGTCATCGCTACCCTGAGCACAACGAAAAAGTTTCCATCGTCAGCACTTTCTGAAATTAGAGATGAATTGCACACCTTTCTCTTGTTTGCCTGTTTATTTAGCATCTGCATACAAAGTGGTCAAAATAAGGTAGATTTTGCATACCCGAGCCTAGTGTAATGCTTTCACCTGTAAAGCCCCAGACTTTGAGAGCACAGTGCCTTTGCTGAGGGCACCTCTGGTAATCACCCGTACAAAGTATTTCTTTTAAAAGCTGAAAGTAGCCAGGAGTTCGGAAACATAAAGGGAACAGTGACTTGGAATGAAACTGCTGTGGCAGCAAATCGGGCATCAGATGACATCACCCCCTTTATATAGTAGCCTACTGTCACAATTTAGAATTGAATGTAGTTAGTATTCCAGTACCTGCAGCCCTGTGTATGTTGTACTGAGGCATATTTAAAGCTATCGCTGCTTTAGGGGATGCTGCTTCTCCTCGTAGGTTAGGTTGTATGTTGAAGTAACCTGAAAGTCCTGTTGCAACCCGACTGTTTGCAAATGCATCAGCCTCAGCATGGATTAAATTCTTGCAGACTCGGGACCTAAATGGTCGGTCCATCACACAGGTTTGCAGCGTGTTTAGCAGTGTCTTGACAATTTTCTACACATCTCTAACAGACAGAAAGAGGTTAATGGCATCCCATTTGCAGTCAGACAGTCTCAGATCCTTGCAATTAGATGCTATCATTGCATTTGTGCTTGTAAAATGTCTGAGGGATCCTATGATTTCATTCATTAGCAAACCCACAAGTCTGGTTAAAATTATACTAGAGTACAAGCTGAATAAATATTTGTCATTTTACACAACAGTTAGATGATGGTGATGATAATAATAATTAACAAAGTTGAAGGTTTTACACGCTGCTTTTTTTTTCCCAGCATCAAAACCCAGAAAAGAACATCTGCAACACTTGAAATTAAAGAAAAAAAGAGTTAAGTTTCACTCTATATGGCTTGTGCACCCTCCCCCTTGCAATGCACATGCTCCCTTGGGTCTCCCTCTTCCTTCCGCCTCTGCTGGAACCAGTTCCCCCCCCTTCCCGCCTCCCCCTCCCCCAGCACAGTCAGACACCAGCCTCTTCCAGATGTCACTGCGGTCTTACTGGAGTCACTACGCTCCCTAGAGAAACACCAACACCGCAATACTCTTCCCCCTGATTTTCTTGGTACACTCACCACCTGCACGCCCCTTCTCCTGCCCACGCCGCTGGCTGACACAGTGTAAACGCTCTGCCTGCAAGAGGCAGACCTTACATCAGCATTTAGGAAACTGAGAATGAAGTCTGTGGGCTGGGGGGGAACCCAAAACAAAGGAGAAAAAAAAAATTTTTTGTGTGAATAATGTGACAAATTGGGTTCTGCTTTTTCATTCAGGGCTCTCAGGAGCAAAACAGAAACAAAATATCAGTCTCTCTTTTTGCAGACTTGAGACCTTTTGCCAGTATAGCCACGTCTGCATGACAGAACATGTCCTGGCTCCTGTAACTTATTCAATGTACAGTATATCCTGGAGTCCACGAACTGCTCTGCTGACTCTGTGCATGTCTTATAGAACATCTCTGGCATATGGCATGGGACCAAAAGGTAATGCCATTAATGCACTAATATACCTAAAAATTTCACACCATCAATTCCCAAAGAAATCTCCAGAAGGAGACAGAAACCCACCATTGCTTCTTCAGATCAAGTTTGCTGCTGTGTCAAAAGCTGCAATGCTTTTTTTGCACTGTATTTCTAGTGCCAAAGAAACAGACCTTGCAATAACTTGTAGGATTTTCAAGTCACAATGCTTGTGACCTGGAAAAGCCCCTCCACTGCTGAGCTGCAAGAGGAAGCTGCTTTGCTTCCATTCCTCCTGACACTGTCCTAGTCAGTGCTGGCCTTTGGGAAGATGCTGGAGGAGAAGAATGGTGCTGGCTGTGCCCTGCTCTGCATCCAGGTGTCACAGGGGCCCACCGAGCATGCGCTGCAGTCCCCCACTGACAAGAGCCAATTCTTCATTCATACATCTGCAGTTGGGTGACACAAAATGGACACTGCATGCACACAGACTGGCTGTGCCTTTCGGGGGGGAGGAGGGGCACGTAAGATGGGAATGTATGATATCTTGAGTTTATTCTAGGCAAGATCAGGCTGTGAGTCTGGTCCCCTGTGCCACTTAACAAGGAGCTGCTGTGCTCACGGCCTACGATGTAACAGTCTTCAAGGAACACTTCAATTCATCTTCTTATAATCAATTTGGGTAATTTTGTTAAATGAGAATTGCAGACAGCTCAAGGACATACACTGAACCTGAAAATACTTTGCAAGACTCTGACTTAACCATTTTGTAGCCAGCTCAAGACAAGCACATGACAAAGACAGCTTCTGAGGAAGACACAACCAAACCTCCTGCAACCCAAACTCAACGCTATGCCTTCAAGTTAATGTTAATCTTTTTATGGTGTAGCAAAGGGCAAATAAAAAGCTGTTCTTTGTCGGAGGCATAACAATCAGCATTGCTTGGCTTTGATTTTTAATTTGCTGTTGCTTTTGAATCTGTGGTAGGAATAGCATCATGGGAACAAACAAATTACTCTCCTAACCCAATTTAAAAGAGTTTGCAATGATTCACACAGTCTAGAGAGTAATATTTAACACATATGAGCAGCTACGTAGTTCTAAAAATGCATGAGACACACACTTACATATGGAGCAGTGGGAAGCAGGCCCCAATCGCACTTGTTTTCTGCTTAATGTGTGTATATACAAATGTCATGCCTTCTGCCTCTGAGGAACATATGGTATCCTAAGTAGAGCATGGGGTAGAGAGCCTATAGACAATTAGGCTTATTTACAGAGCTCCCCTGCTCTTTTAGGAACTACAGCACACCGTTACACCAAGTGCTGAAGCCAGCTGCACATTTGACTTGTGACAATTTTAGGTTTCCTTTCAGAGGAAGACACTGCTGAAGGCCACCATGCACAGAGTAGATCCTTCTCAAGTTTGGCTGCAAAATGCTCCCAATGGACAGCAGTTCCCCCCAGTGCTTTTTGCACTCCATGGTTACCCACTTCTTAATTCACTCAGCAGGGGGCTGCAGTCATGCTGTATAATGCTGGTTATTATTGGGTTTTAATCATTGTGTAGTGGAGGCTAAGACCCTTCACTCTGCCACTTGCATCCTGTATCAGGCACTCCATCCCCTTCCGTGATAGATGTCAGGATCCAGAGCATTTAGTGCCCCACTCATCCCATTTACTGTTTTAAAAGATTGGCTTTTTTCCAACACTTTTCAATTTCTCCAGTGCTCCATTTTTTATTTTCATTGTGTCGACACTAATGGTTCAGAGAGCTTTTTGACCAATTCCTGGAAGTTATCCAATCCTGCAGGGTATTAAATGTTTAAGTTTAATATCTGCCATTTAATATCCTCCCTAGTCACTTGCTAATGGAATAGAAGGTAATCATCACCATATTCTTAAACCTTTCACACATCCATCAAAGACTAAAATGCCTCCTCCACAGAGAAGCGTTTCAGATCCCTGTCTCTGTTGGTGGCCCTCCCCATCATAGCTGGGTGCCCAAGGCAGCAGGAAGGAAGGGCTGAGGTCATACCAAACTGCCACCTCCAAGTCCTGTAGGAGAGCAGCCCTTAGGCTCCAAACTGACTTTTCCCACTTTTCCCTGTGCTATATCCTGCACCCCCTTATGTTGCCACAGGGCCTCCTTGTTATCCAAGGAGGGATGCATACATCCCCCCAAGTGCAGCTGCAAGGAAAGCATCCCTGCTTTTGCCATTACCACCAGGGAGCAAGCCAGTGCCCTCGCATACTCTCTCCCTTGGCTGGTATTTTCCCAATTACCTTGCCATCTCTCCCAGAGGCCCACTCATGGATCCAGTAAGCATTGCGCTAAGCACTGGATTAAGAGGAAGGCGCTGCCCCTGCCCCAAGGAAAAGCAGCAGACCCCAGATGGGTCTGACCAAGCAGCCTCACTGACATGGTCCCCAGCAGCTAAGAAAAGTGTCCCCAAGGTACTCATCAAGTCTCACTGCGCTGCAGGTCAAAAGTGGCCCGAGGACAGCAAGGGACTACACCAGAAAGCAGCAGGTCAAAATCACATGGCACACGGGTAGCGGCGTCAGTGGCCGCACAGCCTGAAGTTGCATCTGACACTTCTTCCTCTCTGAATGTGTGTGGTTTCTGCTTCCCCCCACAACACCAATTCCGCAAAACACCATTTTTATAAAAAAGATGAACTTGGACCAGACATGGGTGGAAAAAAAACATGTCCTCAAATGACCCTGGGTTTCTGCCACCGAGACGTAGGCACACCTTGAGAAACAGTGTTGGAAACAAGGGGATTTGTAGCTGAAGCTGGTTCCCCAAAGCCACAAAGATTCTGATTCTCTGAAGCTATAAAGAAATGTCATTGCTCTCAGACAATAAGAAATAATTATCTTTAACTCTGGATAGTGGTTTTCATCAGTGGATCTCAATGGCCTTTACAAAGGAGATAAGCATTATCTTTATTCTTATTTCATAGCAAGACAACCTACAGTACAGAGAGGCTAAGTGGGGCATTTAGCCAGTGACGGAGATTGTAATCTGATTTCCAGTCAGACGTTCTGGCCACTAACTTACCTCCAGATGTAACAGTACTTACAGAAACTTGTTTCCTGGTTAACAGGTCACAACCACACAAATGGGCAACGAACAAAGGAAATCACTTTTTTTTTTCTTTTTTTTTTTTACTGCAGTCCATTTTTTTCTTTCTCTCTGTGCAAAGGTCTAAGAGATCTGAGACTATCTAATGCAAGGTATTTAAACAACCATCAAAGACCTCCACAGAGACCTACAGATTTTCCAATAGTGTCTGACTATCCATGTAATTCCCCTTACTCGTGAAAGAGAGATAGGCTTTTACTGTTAGTTACATCAACTCAAGCCTGCTGACACACATTTTCAACACTGTTTATAGCAGAAAAATCCTAGGTTTGGTTCTGATAGTGAGACAGAGACATGACAGCATATTGCCAACACACAATATGACGAGCTGATGGTGGCAAAATGCATTCACTTCCTCAGAGCAGCTTGAATATTGCACATTGTGCTTCTGGTACAAGAGCTGGTTAGAAAATGGTGCTTGCTGCTGACACTCCCGAAGGCGAGACATCCATCCGCATGGCTATTCTTACTCTCACAAAGCAGATGGGGTACTCCAGCTCTCTGTGCTACGTATCACTGCAGTCCCCGGGGATGGTAGTGGTGATGACAAGCAACCTTCCAGGCTTGAAACAGCCAGTGGCTTGAGCAGAAATCAGTCTTCCCATTCCTAAAACACAGATTAATGAAATCTTACATTTCTACGCTGAGGTCAGACTTCACTAGAAAACCTAAAATGAAGCAACAGAGGAAATAGAAGTTTCCTCCAAATGTCTGAGACATTCAAGCAAGACAGAGAAGTACAAACTCTTAAGGCAAGGAACATGTAGCTTCAAGGCCAAATTTTCTCTTCCATACTTTGACGCAAATTGAAGATGATATTTCAGTATCAGGTCATGCTTTAGTGGTAGAACTAGGAGCAAACTCAATGGACTGCTAAGAATTATACATCAAGCTCCATAAACACATTTTTTGGTTGAAACTGTCTGTGGCTGGGACACACAGCCCTGGGTTCCAGCAGAGCTGTACCACGGGAAATACACCTAATCTGCGTGCTCTACGATTACCTAATCCTATGTAAGCCAGAAAACTAGCAGCTACAGAAAAGCGAGAGTTTTCCCAAGTGCACTGCAATTCAGGTTTGTTTACCAAGTGGCTGTAACTGTAGGAATCGTTTCATGTTCTATTTAATGATTTACATAACAAATGAAATCGTTCTCTGTAAACCATACATTTGCAAAGATGAGGCTGTGGGCTAGATTCAGAGATTCAGCAAAGAGATGTAAAAAGCTTGAATACTGCGCTGATTTTTGAATATTTAATCCTTGGAAAAGGATCAATAGATTTACGTTATTTCCCTCCCCCCCCCCCCCCCCCCCCCCCCCCCCCCCCCGCCTGCAGATACAATGGTCTGGAAGTCCTCGGTGCCTCGACTGGCAATGCAACACACCTTCTGCATCACGGAGCCACAAAAAGCAAGCACTGACCACCAAAAAGCATATGAGATGTCATCCCACTCCAGAGGCTAAATCTGGGTCAAGGTTGCTAGAATCCACCATCCCAAATCCTGTTCTGAAAGGAAGCCTCTCCGCGCAACATCGAAATTATTTACAGTGCAGAAAGCAACGAGAGACCCAAGACTGGGAAAAAAACCTGGGAGACTGAAAACCTGAGCTTTAGATCCTGCTCCAGAGGATATTTCCATGTATGGCACAAGAGATGTGAGGCACAAGACCAGCATATGAGCTGTCTGGTTCCCTCACCAGTAGGCTTATGTTATGCCCCCCTCTCGAATTCCCTCCCTATTCTTCTTCTCGTTTAGATACTGATGTCAAAGGACTTTTGGTACAGAACATAACTTTTTCATCCTAGTGAGAGTCAATTCATTGCAAGAGCCGAAACTGAGGCAAAGAGAGGGGGAAACCACTGATTGCAGAGAAACTACAACCCTGGAACTGCAGCCTGCTCTTGACTCTGAAGCTGAAGATTGTTCTTCGGGTCTGTACAGCTGCTCCCGTGCAGACAGCAGGGATGCCATGCAGAGCCAGGTAGCTCTGTCTGCTGAGACACCCCATGAAACGCCTGTGACGTCAGCTGAATGCAGAACTGCAGTTGGAGAAGCTAAATTTACAGAAGCAGAGCATTCAGTAATTGCAAATAATGCAGGATTAGCTACATATGTTTGCTTCAGAACATGAAAAGGACACGGTCTGGAGGCAAGAAGGAGAGGATAAATCAGATTTCACAAACAGGCCTTGCATTTTACAAAGCAATGAGCAGCTCAGTCATGGGACTTGCCTCACTTACTGGGTAGGCAAAATGAGAGAGACCTGTTCTGTAAGACTTTGTACAGCAGCACTCTCAAATAATTACGTCGTACACCTGGGAGCCAGAAAGATGTGTTTTAACTTGTTCTTTGGCCTCTCTCATGTATTTTGTCTCGACAAGCTCTCTTGCTTTACTGTCTTGGAGCCAAATCAATGTGTGGTGCGAGCAGGTTCAGCCATTGCAGCGACGGATTTGGCATCCAGCACTTGGAAATGCTCTTTGCTCAGGCCTGCTCTTGCACAGCCCTGAGCACTGACTTCTCAGTTATTGTAAGGCAAGTTGAAAATACTCATCCTTTTTTTAGGACTGGACTTGAACTAATTAAGATGATCTTGAAACCACCAACCCAACCTGATGAGTAGGTTTCCTCCTCCTGATTTCAGAGTTGGATATTAACCTTTTGCTGACAATCAGATTACTGACTCTGTTAGTAAGGCCTTCCACAACCCCAGGTATACAAACAAACCAGTTATGCATATGGAAGACGTAATTAAAAGTTGTCACAGCTGTTATAAAACTGAAAAACTTTGCATTTTAGACATAAATTAAGTATATAATAATATGTTTTGTTATAGGAAAGGTGATCAAAAAGGTTTTATTATAGAAGAGGGTTCCTGTAATAACACAATACTGGGTGCAATCAGCTTCTGGCAGTGGTTGCGTTCATTCGCTAGTCTAAAATGTGTGAAGCGTGTGGAGATGCTTGTGGAACAAAACGTTCCAATAAGAGAGTAGTCATGGCAAGTTGTCTGTCCCATGCATATCATGACTTCATTTCTGCCAACTGCATGGAAGTGGCAGTACAATAATGCACCTGCAATAGAAACCAGCATGCTTACAGTATGTTAAGTACAAATGGAGCTCATATGGATAACTGCTCTCCTGAGAGGAGGTCTGACACCTCACACCAAGCCAGGAAACAAGCAGGTATACTGCTAAGCACTTAGCTTAGGTGGAAAGACAATTTGATGGATAGCAAAAAATATTAAAGGTGTACATTTTTGTGCTGCATAACTTTTGTTATTTTCATGCAATCGTTTGTTGATGGGAACATAACCAAATAGTTAGCTGGCCAATGCTTTTCTTCCTATATGTCCAACAAGTCTACAAGTTACTGGGGATAAATAGTACACTGATGCAAGCTTTAATTGATGCCAATGGGACACCATTATAGGTACCAACAGTAACAGTGCGGTGGGAAAAAGTGACTGGGTTCTTTTTTTATCTATATCAGGGAACTGGGTAAATTAAAGTGAGATTCACTGCAGGTTAATATACCACTAAACAAGACTAAACAAAAAAACCCCTTCAAAAGAGACAGGAAAGAGGGCTACTTTGCACTACTGTCATAGTAGTAAAAGCTTGGAATGCTGCTTAAAAGAAGCAGCGGGGAATTTCTGGGGAGCGTACAACTGGCATGATGCCTCCATGCTACCCGCCCCTCTGGACTTTCTTCTGCTAGAGGGCACATTATAAGAGGGGAAGAGATGAGAGGAGGTATTTCCAGATTCCCAGCTCCCCTGCATTGTATTACAGGCAGTCAGCTTCTGTGAGAAACAGGTATTTCAAAGCATTGCAAGGAAGTGGCTGTGTGTGTGACATTTCAACACACCCCTCTGGGTTATTCCTAAACCAGAGAGCCCTACTGAAATTGGGATCTGCTGCAAACAGGGATCTGCTGTGTTAGGAAGAGCTCCGGGTGGTAAGCATGGAAGCAGCTCTGCAGACTTACCTGCAATTAACAGTCCAGGCTTGCCACCGTGCAGCTAGAGCTCACCCCAGCGCCCACTGCTCACTTGCCATATTGCTCATGTATTTAAATGTAAAAAAGCACAAGAAGGCCAGAAAGAGCAGGGGATTTTTCTACCCTGAAGATGAGAACCCAGCCACCCCAGAGGCATAAAACAGATGCTAAGCATGTCCAGACACCTGAGGCCACAGCAAGGGGAGAAGGCACCGTGCTGAAAGTGCCAGTACCCAAATAGCAGTACAGGAAGGCAGGCAGCCCTTATGTGTGGTGCCCGCATCCCAGGCTGGCCACAGACCGCTCTCACAGGCCCCTGCTGCCTGACCAGCTGTAAGATGCTGAGCCAGATACTGAGCCACAACCGGCCGGCACTGCCCTTCAGCCTGGCCACACCATGCCCTGCAAGAGCAGGCGTGCCACACCAGCCTGCTGGCCAAAGAAAGCCCCACCAACGTGGGCCATACAGCAGCACAGCGCCAGGGAAAAACCACTGCCACCTCACCCTCCTACCTCAGCTACAGCTGGCGGGAGAACGCCAGGTCATGGAAACGAGCCGCCCTGCACCAGCTTCAGCACAGGCACTCCCAGCCTGGAGGGACCACCAGGACAGAGCAAGCTGGAAAAACCACAATGGAAAAGCTGTCTGAAGGTTGTGCGAGCCCTGTGCCCTTGATTCGCTCTCCCTGCAGGGCAAACAGCAGGTTTTCTGTGATGTTTAACCCAGCTGTAGGCACCATATAGGTCTTTCAAAGTCACCATGACAGTCCATTACTTAAATATGGATGTTGACTTGTGGGACAAACATTGCATGTGAACAAAATCACACCCTTTCCCTGGCAGCTAAATACCCAAATATGTACTGTGCTCATATATAAATATGTATGTCACTGTATACCTAATAAACATATCGAAAGCAGGTTGAAATGCATGAGACTTTAATTCTTTTTTTTGCATTATAAACCTTTTAAGACTGATAATTCAGCACAGAAAAGCTTACTTTCTCACTTCGTCAATTACACAATGAGGACATAGCTGGCAGGTGGACTCCCAGCTCTGAATCCCACTTGTTGCTAGCAGACCTGGTTATTAGTCACTGTTATCAACACAGATAACCATAGGAGGGTTAGCATGAGGTAGGGTTGCCTCCTCATGTAACTCTGTCTCCTCTGGGATGCTCTGGAGCCAGGCGCATGTTCCCTTTGGAAAACCAACCACTCATGACAGAATGGGGGGGTGTGATGATGATAGATACTCATCACTGTAATTTGCAGCTTCAAGTAAGGCAGATCTGTATCAGTCCTAACTAAAATAGAGACACATGTTTTATCCTGACAGATACCCCTTTGGCTGCGCCAGTGGTCTTTGAAGTCACTAGAAAAGCTGGGGACCAGCTGGGGCTCCTGGTCTGGCCCCTTTGATCTCAGTCAGTGGCTCTGTCACATGATAAGACTGTACATGATTTGCACCACCCAAATTTTCAACTCCTTCAGCAGCCACTTGTATGAAGGCACACCAGGTGACCTCCCCCAAACCTCCTCCCTTTGGTTGCTCCTTGGAGCCCGGCAGCGCTGGGGGCATCTCAGCAGTGGGGATGCAGCTCTGCACCATCCTTGCAAGAACCAGGACAAACACTGTCCTTCATGGAGGAAAATTCACCTTTATGGTGGCAAGGTCTGTCACTCTCCTGGGTGCTTTCTAGGAAGTGATGTAGCAGACATCCACTGCAGGTGCTTTGCAAAGTATTTTTACGCTCGCGGTTCTCACCTTCAGAGACTGCTCTCTGCCACCAGAGGTCTTTTCAGCTAGTGCTTCTGTTTTCTGCAGCCATTTTCCATCTCTAGGGTCTTGACGGCTTTGCGGGGGGACAGCAGCAGGGCGATGGGGAGAAAGAGGGAGAGGGTGCAGTGCGCAATGTTTTCTGGAAGGGAGGGTCGGGGCAAAGAGGCCTCCGAGGGAGGGCTGCCCTGACTGGGCGCTGAACAAAAATGTCTGCAGCCCTCTCTGGCCCCCTTAGCTGCTCCACCAGGTTCCCTGTGCCTGCCCCCTCCCTTCAGTTCCGGTCCCTCATCCAAAGCAGGACAGGTCCCACTGGATAGACATCACTGTCAAGTGATTTTTCTGAGGCTGTGCCCCCTTGCCGGAGGCCACGGCCCCTTTTACGGTGATTATGCAGTGTTGCAGCAAAGGCTGCTGAACTTTTCACCTCCTTGGTCACTCATTTTTACAAATCATGGCAACAGTGCACTTCTGCATATTGCACAACCAGGGATCTGACCAAGGGCCTTGCTTCCAGCATCAGGGAAAAATACAAAGAGAAATCAATATTCTGAAGGTTAAAACAGCCCTCAAAGGCAGACACTCACCAGACACAATGCAACACTATTCGCTACAAGAAAGCTTGTATCGGTTTAGGATCTGGCCCGAAAACAATTCAAATCATAGAACTGCAGCAACGAGATGGAAAAGAATGATTAGATCATCTCCTGTGTCCCTCGGGGCAGGGCCACCAGGCTATACTGAGCGCTTTGTGCTGCGGTCAGTAGAGCTGTAGCTGGTTCAGGCTCTGCTATGGCTTTCCTCTTCTGTTTTTCTAGTTCTTCTGTTCTTTGAGAAATGTATTTTGAGTTAATAATTTATGCTTGGGATATTTAAAGAACAGAAACCTAAATCCTCTCTTTACTGAACTCAAGCAGACCTAGCCTAGAAGGAGACAGCTGCAATGCCTCATTTCGCATCGCCTCTTCTCCGCTGATCGGCTCAGGACCTTCACCCCGTCCCTGGGAGATCATCCAGGCAAAGCGGTTATTGGAAGAGTAGCCAAAATCGTTCATAAATGGCTGTGATAAAAATGGTTTGCTTGATGCGTTAGGGGTCCAGGTGTGCCACAATGTGTTTTGGTTCCTTGTAGCAAAGATGAAAGACATGCCATATCCTCACAAACAGATCAGAACTCTTCTAGGTAAATTCACATTATCAATTCCTGCAGCTCAAGCCTTGCCTCTCTTTTGAGCATGGACTCCAAATTATGCTGTCTGATGCCATCTGGTGAATCCACAGGGGATGAGTAAACAATACCAAACTGATTTCCCTGCCTACCAAAGGAACTTGGCTTGCATTCACATTCCCGTGGAGGTAAATCATTATTATTCTGATTGCTAGCTCAGATTCCACTAAGAGCAGAAGGAAAGGAAGGGAAGTGATAAAGGGACCTCCTTTTGCAGTATGGATGCAGTGGAGATCACAAAGACAAGGTGCAATAATAAAAGCGACATGATAGGGGCTGCTCTTTTGATGTGCCAGTGAATCACAAGCTTTGATTTAAGCAAATAGGTCTGCATCTGTTCGGCAGATAAGCAAAGAGAGAGAGGAGTGTGGGTGAAAAATATACTGATTATTAATAAGGGTAGGCAGCCTAAGGTACATTTTGTTCTCAGTTAAATTGTCGCATAGTAAAGAACAAACGAAATGAAACAAACCAAACTTGAAAATTAGGTGCAGATGTAGATGTAGAAATTTATAAAAGTAGGGAGGAGGGATATCTAACACCTACTATACATTCATATTATTTCCTTTCATAATTAGATCGCTCCAAAGAGATTTTTTTTAATCTACCAAAATCATGCAATGATTTTATAGGGAGAGAGTTTTGGCCCTGAAGAGACCTAACAGTGCGTAAAGACTGGCATGTCCTCAGGCATCCCGCCATGCAACGGGCAGCTGGAGAGTTTTCAGAAGGTAACCCAGACCCTGAGTATTGGGCCACAGTCATGTCAGGGGTAATGGAGACAAGGACAAACAGAAATGCGTTCTTTATGCCATGCACATTTTCAGGTGGGGTGACGTCTGATTTGTATTTGCTCTGTGGTTAAAGCCATTAGTGCAGTGTTGAGGGGTGAGGTTCTCCCCCAGCGCCTGCTGCAGGCTTCCTGAGCAGCCTGGCACGCCACTTGGTTCGTGCAGCTCATCCCCTGTCCAAACCAACTGTGTCTCCCTGACAGACCCAACGATACTGGCAAATCAGAGTAGCTCCAGCATGTCCCACACCTGACCAGCTGCATCTCCCCGGCAAGGTCAGCTTACCCTGGACAGGCCAGAAACGTGCAGGAGCAGAAGGGCTCTGCACACGTAACAGACCCTATGGAGGGTGCAGCCCAACAGTTGCACACCACCAGCCTCGTGCTCTCAGCGTGTGCAAGAGCACTTCTTCAGGATGGCTGCCCAAAGTAGCAGATGACAGATTGCTGCTTAGCACAGTGGTCTGTCGTCAGAAGGAGAAGGCTTGTCAGGCATGTCCTACTTTTAGGGGATGAAAAATGCACCATCTACAGACACAGACACGGTATGAGTCATTAGGACAGATGTAGAAGGAAACAAAAATAATGTTCCTTAGATTGTGGAGGGGGGGACAATGCCCTGGTGCCCTTGTAGGGACCATAATAAGCATCTGCAGAACTACTTTGGGGAGAAAGACCAACTGGCATCATCCTGCTGGCAAACTCCAGGTGGGAGTGCAGGCCGACCAGGTGTCTGGGCTCCCACCTCTGAGGGGAGTGGAGGAGAGGGACCGGCATCGGGCTTCCCTCCTCCCGCGCCCCGCCACCCCCTGGGGAGCTGCTGCCCGCAGAGACTCGGCAGCCTGTCCGAGCAGGTCCTGCGAAGGGAGCGGGGAGGGTTTCTTCCTGTTTCGCTCTGGGTTTTTGTTTGTTTTTAAACACCATCAGTATTTCCCAGTGATTACGCTCGTGTTTGCGCTCGTTAGCAGCAGTTAGCACCGTACCCCGGCCCTGGTACGGCGGATTGGTAACTCGCCCGCACGGCACGAACTCCCTCGGCCGCGGGGCCCTTGGTTTGCGCAATTCGCTCAGGAAATCGCCCTGGATTCTCCCAGGTTTTGTATACATCCCGTCCGTTCCACTGGCTCTTGCGCTGGCGGCTCCGCTCCCCGGCCCTGGGAGGCGGCGGGGGGACAAAAGGCGCCTCCCGGAGCGGGCAGGCTCCCGGCTCCGCCCCAGCCGACGCGCGGCTCCGCCCCGGGACGGGCTCCCCCCGGGAGAAGTCCGCTCCTGGGTGTTTTTTTAAGGGTAATCAAGCGGTTAAGGATGTGACTAACAGTTGCTTTTCGGTGCCGGTTTTGGTTTTCTCTCTCCGTCCCAGGTGTTGAGGGCCTTATCGTTATAACGGCCTCTCCGACTAGCAGACTACCCGCGCTAGCCAGGCTCGAGTACCTCTCGGCTCCGGACATCGCCGCGACCGAGCGTAACTACCCTCGGTCGTGCTTCTGGATTCCCTGCTGATTATCTGATGGCTCGTATTTTACATTTTAGCCTTAGTTAAACCATTTAACTGAGTCGACACGCCTCCTAACGCGTTGCTTCCGCCCCCTCCCTCCCCTGCCTGACGTTTCCATCGCTAAATTCTTCCGAAAAGAGGGCGAGCGAAGTCCCCGCGTCTGCCGAGGCGGGTATCGACAGGTCGGCCTGTCTGCCTGCACAACAAAGGCGGGCAGCGGGATACCATGGAAAAATAAAATACAGGCAGGCAAGGCTCAAATACAGAAATGTCCCCGTCCCCCCCCTCCCCGCCCCGCGCTGTCCCCCACCTGACACCCCCCTGCCCGCTCCGCCGCAGCCCCGCGGGCTCCCGGCGGGTGGGGGGACACGGCGGGCCGGGGGTCGGGAGCAGCGGGAAGGGCGGCGGCAAGGGAAAGAGGGAGCTTTGCCCGACCTCCGCGGACTGCAGGCAAGGGGAGATCCCCCTCCACTGCAGCGTGCTCTGGGAGTCCCGGCCGCACCCGGAGGTTTGGGTAGCCTGGTACCTGATTTCCAGGGCAGGACATGCATAACCATTAACCTGAAGTGCCGGCAAATTGCCCTTTCACATGCAGGCAGGCGAGCTTTCCCAAAGCTCCATACATGCCAATGCCCTCTTAAAGGGCGGGGGAAGTCACTGTTATCTCCTCTCCTATTCTCTTCTATGCCTGAAAGTTAAGCTCTGATGGCTCTGATGGCACAAGCCATCGCCGCAGAAGGTTTCTGGCCCCCGGATTTGGCCATGCCATTGTTTTCTTGCCTAAAAGGCTTCATTAAAATGCAGATTTTCGGATTTACCTGATTATTGGAGCAGAAACCAGCAGGATATCCAACAAGAGCCGGGCGGGTAGTAATCCGTGTCACTACCAGGTAACACATCTGTGTTTCCACGCCGCCTTATTGGAAAGTGGCCGAGACCAGAACCGGCAGCACCAAAATTCAAAAAATAATAAATGTATCAAAAGATATTTTGTGGGGGAAGAAGAAAAAAAAACAAAAACAAAACCCAGTCCAGGAAACAATCCCACAACGACTCAGAAGCTCCAACGTTCAGACAATGCTGAATCTCACAGAAGCAACTCTGAGGGGCTTTCTGGGCAATCCACATCCTGGAAGTGCCACAAATCTCATTTGTCCCTGCAGGTGACCTCTCGCAGGGATTACGTTCTTGAGGGGAAAAAGGAAATCTTCCTACCTTTCTCTACAGACTACACATACATCTGCATGGCAGCCAGACTGACAACCGCACTACTAGCGGTTGATAAACATCTGTCTTGGAGATGTTTATCATTTTGGCTAAAAAGGAACCATCCCTCACAAATGAGAGGGCACTGCCCCAGGCCGTCAGAGCTTCTCTGTGGAAATTCAAAGTTTCTATGCTAAACCGTTGTTCCAAAAAGAAAACCCCTAAACCAAAATGTTAGACTTTTTAAATGGTAGGAAAGACCTACTATCTTTTTTTTTTTTTTTCCCTTGCCACATCCTTCCTTCATGAAAACAGCAAGGCCATGGCCAGTAGTTTCTGCATACTGCTGTGCCTCCTTCCGTAACAACCTAAGCTCCATCTAAAAAACATTTTCTTCCTCCATAACGACACTAGAATCATTAAACGTCATAAATTGCAGACAAACAAAAAAAGAATAATCATATTAATTCATAAGAAACGCAGTTGTGGTCCTCCTCTGCAAGGGTTAATGTGCTTTTTGGTGCTTACTACTTCCTAGCAATTTGCATAGCTAGCTCCCCGCGGACTGGGGAGTCAGCCTGGGAGTTGCTGTCTATGCCTGCAGCACACACGTAGGATGGAAGCCTGACATAGTATAAAATAAATGGAGATGGAGAAATTCAGAATGCTTATTTTTAAGAGAGAACTTTATCCCTTTTGAGCAAGAAGGATCAAGGATTTGTATAATTGAACCAGGAGAGCAAATATTTTAGACTCCACTGTAAGAGGCTAGCAATAAACAGATTAATATTAGGACAATTCTGGCTTAAGCAGAAACTGTACACATATGCACGCTGAGGACAGTTAAATGATACCAAAACACTTTGTGTGGGGACAAGCCATTCTTAGCATTTGGTGGTGCTGTGTAAACAGCAATGTAACGTAACTGCTTTGTATAAAACCTGATCACACACCACTTCCCCTCGATTCATCATCCTCCTGGCTCATACCAACGAGTTCCCAAAGGAGCAGCACAGATACCAGCAGATATTGATTTCTGAGATCAGTCTGCATCTTACATACTACAACATGCCACTTGAGAAATGAAAATGTTTCTGAAGACTGGCAGTGGAGGGACACACCAGCTTCCTGGGAAGGGAGCTTCATAAGGCATTTACTGCTGTCAGTGCCAATTCAACTTACAAGGCTGTAACGCATGGGAAACTCTTCTGCATTACTAATGAGTAACAGCTTCTGAAAGATGGGAAATGAGTTTGATAAGAAGCCACCCAAGCCCTTGCAGAGCAGGATGAAGGCACCCAGGAATCCATAAACAGGACGGCTGAGTCAGCAGGGTGAAGCAGGAGGGCTGTCAGAGGGACACAGTCAGAAGCAGACTTTGACTTTCGGAGAAGCTCCTCAGGGAGCAGATTTCCTGAGCCCTGAATGCCACAGCATCAGAAAGGGACCGATTTCACACCCAGCTTCATTTCTGGCCTTCTCCATATGGCCCTGCTCACATCCCTGCAGCAGCAGCAGGTCTGGCAAGAGCCAGGAGGAAGGTACTGACAGCTTCAGACCTCCTTAATTAACTCCTTAGTCATCACAACCCTTGATCTTTCTAGTATGGCCTGTCTTCCTTGTACTAATCCATGAAATCAAGGGAAGTGCTGACAAAAGTGTAATTACTTGGGCTGTCATTTAATGATACAGAGCATTTGGTTGCAATGGTGCCCAAAGGTGTTCTATCCCCCCTGCCTGCCCACCACTTGCTGCTCTGGGTGGGTAGACCACTCCAGCAGCCTTGCTGCAAGCTGTCTGAGGAAATGCCCGAGCTTTTAAAGGCCCCAAACCTGCAAAAAGGTAGACACCACACCCCGGAGAGAGCATAATGCACGGGAAAGACTGGCAACATGGAGAGCTGATTTCAGGGGAGGGACTCAGCAGCAGAGTGGCCTCAAGCTTGGATCATCATCAAATGGTCCGTAGCTGTACACACATGAATGTTCAAGGAGGCTCCAGCTCCTGACTGTATTTTGTGTGCCAGGAGATAGCCAGCTTGGCTAGCAATAAGGCAGCTACTGTGCCTGATAATATTTCCATTAGGGAAGATGCATTTGCATTTGGCTTAATCGAGTGCCCGAGCGCTTGTGATAGCTTCGTGCTCAAAAGACTGCCACTGCTCCTTCCTTTTTATTCTGCACCCTCAAGTCTGATTGGCATTTTTGTCTGTGAGGTTAGAGCCAAACTTAATTGTTCTTTCCTTCTAATACCATTAAAGCTTTAGCATTCCGGCTTTTGAGATACTTTATTTAATGAAAAAGGAAAATAAAGGGGTTTATTTTGACAGAGACTAGCAGGAGGCAAGAGCTGGTATTACTAAGCTTTGAAAACAGTTGCTTTCAGGAAAATTATTCTCCAAATGGAGGCTGAGGGCAGTGACCACGGTGAACTGAATTGTGACATGTAATTTCATTACAGTGACGGGGCTAAGCTGCCTGAGCTCCTTGCTACCTCCAGCAACACAGCGCGTTGGCTTGCGGCGCTGCGGTTCTGCAGCAGAGGCATGTGGACGGCTGTGAGGATTGCTCCAATTTTCTCAAGTGCCATAAAAAAAGCAGCCAGTTGGTCACTAGCTGTTCACCCCGCAGATCACGTGCTACTGAGATCCTGGCAATACACCAGCTCACACTTTGGGCAGCACTGCCATCGGACTAGCTCTCGCAGCATCACCACGCATGCGGGAGACCTGTTTGATCCCCATGTGTTTTGTTGTGTGACTGACAGTCTTCGTGGCAGGGTAGGGGGAAAAACAACAATCAAAACATGATTTTCTTGTGTTATTTTACTGTATGCAACCCTTTTTTGTTTACAAGGCTATATATCTGGGCTCCATCAGAAGAGGGCCAGCAGGGACGGGAAGGTGATTGTCCCTCTCTACTCTGCCCTCGTGAGGCCCCACCTGGAGTCCTGTGTCCAGATCTGGGGCCCCCAATACAAGAAAGATGTGGAGCTGTTGGAGAGGGTTCAGAGGAGGGCCACAAAGATGATTAGAGGGCTGGAGCACCTGCCCTACAAAGAGAGGCTGAGGGAGCTGGGCTTGTTCAGCCTGGAGAAGAGAAGGCTGCGGGGGGACCTCATTGCAGCCTTTCAGTACCTGAAGGGAGCATACAAACAGGAGGGGAATCAACTTTTTAAAAGGGCAGATAATAGCAGGACAAGGGGGAGTGGTTTAAAGCTAAAGGAGGGAAGGTTTAGATTGGATATTAGGGGGAAGTTTTATACAGAAAGAGTGGTGAGGTGCTGGAACAGGCTGCCCAGAGAGGTGGTGGATGCCCCATCCCTGGAAGTGTTCAAGGCCAGGTTGGATGGGGTCCTGGGCAACCTTGTGTAGCTCCAGGCCTGAGGTTGGTGGCCCTGCCTGTGACAGGGGCGTTGGAACTCTCTGATCCTTGGGGTCCCTTCCAACCCTTGCCGTTCTATGATTCTATATATACCCATACAGCGTTTTTTGCCCTTTCTAGATCTTTGGAAGTGAGAGTGTAAGAGAAATAGCAATCTTGCAGGATGGGTACATATATGTCTGTGTGCGTTTAGATGCAACTTTCATGTCTGTGAATTGTGCTGGACAGATAATCACAAAAACTTGACAACCTCTCCTTCAAAGCAGTTCAGTGAGAAGTAATTACACGCACTTTGAATACCGGCTGGACAAGCTTCCCACGCAATGAAATACAGTAGTTCATTTTAAGCCGGGGGGGTGGGGGGAGAAAGTTGCATCCTGCCCTCTTTATTCTGACTTCAAATAAAATTACCTGTGCTGTGCTCCAGGAAAAAACCCAACCATGCTGCTTATCATTTGCACTAGCTGCAGGAAACACCAGCTGAAATTCGCTGACCTGTGCGATACAAAGGGTGAGACTGAGTGATCAATCATCTTTAATCCTTAACATCTATGAGCAGAAAGAGGGAAGCGAGCAGCTCGCTGCAATACAAACTGTTCTGTTATCTACAGCAAAGCCCTCGTACTTGAGGTTCTGTGCTTCCTAAACTGCCTCCTAAAATCTTGCATTTATAATGGGTGTCGGTACTGGGTGTAACTAAACCAGCATGGAGAGTGGTTTAACAACATGTATAAACAAGACCAAGCAATGCAAATTACAGTTCCTCCAACTCTTTTTGTGCTGTTCTTAGAAGAGGGAGGAGCGATATACAATAAAGGGTGAAAAATCATGTCGTTTTTCCCCTTCTCTAGCTTTTACTTCTCATTAATTAATTCATACTGTGAATTAGTGCTGGTTGGTGGATGCATTTACATGTTTTGTGAGTGTGAGAGCATGTCCTACCTCCTTTCAGATTTATGAAACAAGGGCAACAAACATGCCTATTGACGCAGTGTCTGTATCATGATCGGTCGTTCGAGAAATCTGGAGCCGTAAAGGTCAAGTGGAGTCTGAGGACAGGAGTAAGATGGAAGGACAGAGGCCCATACATTGCACAAGGAACATCAGGTGTGGATGAGCTGTTTTGACACTCCTGTCAATCTACAACTCCATACGCTGGTGACAGCGATGTATCTACACTTTTTTTTAAAATCAAGGAATCTACCTGAGCTCGATCATATCCAAATTATCATTAATCAGCACTCCGAGACTGCCTTTAAGTCTTCACACACTACTTGCTGCCAGTCAGGGCTGACTGCAGAACACAGGAAAAACTTATTGTGTGATTTCTTGATTTTATTTCCTTGGTCTGAAACATCAAAAGGAGTGTTAAGTACATGGACATAGAGCTTATTCTGATTTCTCAGGATTTTAATACAGGTTTTTTAATTGCTTTTTGTCTTTTTCCCTAGCCATTAGAAGACCAATCCCTGCTTAAATCCTTGCTTCACCTGTTTGATGCAAAGCGGATGGAAACTAGCCAGGAACTATCCATGAAGTGCAGAAGAGGACAAAGGGGGAATTGGCAAAACTAAGGAAAGAATCGTGAACCTTTTAAAGAATAGTATTGCTATGTTGTCATTTCTTTCTGTGTGAAACCTCATAGAAGAAAGGTTGTCCTTGCTGGGATTTTAATAGATCTTGCTGAGAGCAGAGGGGCCACCCAGGAGGAACAGGTGGTCCTCCACATCTGGAATTTTTGCCAGAGACTTTGTTCCTCACTATCAGGTCAGTGAGCTCTGCTCACTTTGGTGCAGAGCTGAGCTGTAAGCATGCTGTTGATGTCCTGGGAAAAGGGGAGATGGGCTGTGATGCCCCAAAACCCTGAGGACAGGGTAGAGGAGTGATGACATGGAGGGGTAGAGAGGTCTCACTCACCCCCACAAGGCTCCGCATGGCAGGGACAGGTTGTCTTGCAACACCTTCTGATCAAATTTGGTTGACCCCAGGAGAGCTGGGAGCAGATGAGACCATCCTGCAGAAACTGTTGGATGAGATAGTGAAGAAGGTCTTTCCCTTCTGAAGAGACCAGCAGGTGCTTGTACAAAGCCCAGAAAGGGGCCCCTTGTGATACTGCTATTATTTGCCTTCATTTCACTGAAAACAAAATAACTGTGCAAGTCTCGAACCGGGACGCAAAGAGAGACAATGATGCCCCCCAGCCAGGACATGGCATTAGTAGGCCTAAAATCCCTCAGAACAGCAGTTCGTTATGCCATATTTTGAAATTTTTTTTTTATTTTTAAAATGTGTTAAATCATTAGATCGCATGAAACTTTAATGATACATGGCACAAGTACATATAGTGCCACAAGTCCACTGCACTGAGATTGGAGATAATGTAGCTTCTCATCTCAGTCTACTGTATCAGTGTAACTCTTTTCCTGAGCTCCTACCACTGGTAACTTGGAAGATCTACCACTTAACATTTCTTTGGAAGATCTATCATTTAACATTTGTGAAAGTATCTGTTATTTCTGAAAAAAAAAAAAAGCAAGCAACTTTGCATTTGGGCTTGGCTTGCTTTCTTCTTTGCTTCACACAGAGAAAGGTGAGCAGTGCTTTTGACACTGTTTGGTTTTTTGTTGTTTCGTACTATCCAATAATTTGTTACTACCAGACTTCCTGGGCTGTTGCACGTAAAATGATGTCCCAAGTGACTGACTCACAGACAAAGAAAAAAGGTTGGGCTCTGGACCAGGAAGGCAGCACCAGCCGGAGAGCCCAGCACTGCACGTGTCTTGCCTCAAAACGATCAGATTTTGTGTGGAACGAAGGCAGGAGGATCTGTACCAAGTGTGACAGTAACTGGAAGGGACCCGGTATGATACTGATCCCTAATATCCATTCAGACTGTCTTTGACTGAGCTATTTGTTCAGCTGAGACGTCAAAGGAAAAGTGGGCACGGAAAGCAATAAATACCATTTTCTTATCCTTTGTTGTAGGGTCATGTAGGTTTTTTTCCAATAAAAGGAGCATGCACAATAGACAGACCGAATGCACAATGCAATCAGACTACCAGTGGCTCTAAAAAGCATTGATTTAAAATGCCTGCCCCTAGGCACATCACGCAACAAATCCCAGAAGGTGGAAACTCTGGGCCTGCCCTCACACAGAAGCCAGATATAATGAACAGAAAGAACGGGCTTGAAAGCAACTTCAAAACCATGGAGATCTGGGAGTGGGTTTTCTTTATTGTTCCTAACTACAGAATATTCATTGTCTCTCTTGCAAAAATGTATTTCAAATGTGAGAAACATACAAATCACAGGCCCAGCTGAGCCATATTTTTATCATGTTTTTCTCTGATCTTTCATTTTACCTTTTTTTTTTTTTCCTTTTTCTTGGCAATTTCTTAGTTTAGATGCTTGTGTTCTAGTAGAATTTTCTTTCTCTGCCTATTTTAATTCCTAAAGCCAAAACAAACAACAGTTACTATCAGCTGATAATGCCCTTCATGATTCCCTTGTTGACTTTTTTGCTTAGCCTTTTTCTTATCTCTGTTACCCAAAATAATTAGAAATTTATAGCATTAAATCAAATAAAAAGGAAGAGCAAATACTATGTCACCCCACCTTCTGGGTTAGTCCTCAGGTAGCTATAGCTAAGAGCACCTAATTGAGTTTAAAAGGGTCAGGGTGCATCAGCAGCCAAGTTTAAGGCAGTGGTTACAGTGGTCCAGCAAATAAGCCCAGAGGTGCAGAACAACTCTGCCTTGCTCCTTCCCTCCTGTTTCCTTCACGATGCCTTGGCAGGTATTGGGACAGGTCGTTCTGGAAGGGAACCTGCTTTTTCAGCCAAGGAGGTTTTCAGCCATATCTGGATGTTCCCTGATCGTAGAGCCACCCAGGTGCTAGCGCCAGCCCGCAAGAGCAGTAGGAAGAAAGCTGCAGAAGGAAGAGAGGACCAGCTGTTTGCCTAACAGACCACTTCAGTGTGCAGTCAAAGTGATGGAGAATGTTGAGCCATCATCAGAACTAGATTTTACCTAACAGCTTTGCCAGCCTGAGCACAGGTATATTCGTTACCGCATCCCAGAAGATGGATGGCAACATGGTAAATCACCATACCCTGCACCTCCAGTGTAATGTGCCATGTAGTTGTGTCACACTCATAAAATCATGACCTGTAAACCTGAGTGACTAACAGGCTTTTACTTACATTATGGCTATCTATCATGTTGTATTATCCAGAATACTACTAAGAATTTTGGGAACCTTCTATCTTGACCTCGACATATCTCCTTGATTTTTAAAGAGTTAACAACTCAAACCCAAAAATTTAATACAGAAATGGATTCCAGAAAAATGGTTAATCAGATTGCTTTGTCTGAGGAGTAAACAAAAATGTAAACTTTCAGAATATTAAGGCCTTCAGGATAAAAACCTTTGGCTAAAGTCTTGATAATTTTAAGCACAAAATAAATATTTAAACACAATAACTGAAATTGTTTCCTGTTTTGACCTTGAACAATGGAGAATTTCCAGGACTATAGAAAAAAAATCCTCAGTTGCTCTACAATAAATCTGTTGCTTCCTCTTATCTCAAGACTTCTTTCTTTTTCTTTTTTTTAAACTTTGGGTGTAATTTCTCTGTATGGTGTGGCAGTGCTGCAGAAATATGAATAAGGGATCTCTAAGGGGAGGTGATGTTTTAGATGGCTAAAATACATTTTTTGTAGATAGTGAGGCCACTCAGCACACAAGAAATGCAATAGCTGTAAAACTTTGCATTTCTTGTCTTTTGAGGGGGACAGAGGCATACAGATGTGGATTTTAATACCGCGCACTTGAATGCGCTTACACTGTTCTGCAAGGCATAGAAAAGCTATAAAATGTTCCCAATTTCTGCATGCTTAAAGTGATCTTTTCTGTCTTTGTAGGTTTCTTTTCAATGACTGTCCTTGGTTCCTTCCACCCTATCTTTTATTTGCCTTTTTGTTACTCTCTGGAACAGAGAGACGTGTTCCCAAGGGGGGTTTTGGTAGTTGCGAATTGTTCATATCAGTTTCGAAAAATCCCATCCTTTCCTGTACTGTGTGTCCTTTTATTTAATTTATAATAGTGAGGCAACTGGATCCTTTGCTTTTGTTCTCCATATGAAATAACAGAAACCTAATACGAGCAACCGGTGGAAAGGAAATCCTTCCTACAGGGCAGGAAAGAAATGCCCCTGTAACATCATGCTGGGGAATCATGACCTGGTTTAGCTGCGGCAAAGGAGTGCTTTTTAGGGTAACTTAGTTAAAGCAGCAACATACACCAGGTTTTTGCATTCTTTCAGAGTGAGAAGGACAAGGGACACCAGCACAAAAAAAAAACAACAACCAAAAACCAACCCAAAATTCCCCAAAAAGCAACAAGCCCACTGAAAAAAAGAAGTCAGTGTGCAAGGAGAAAAGAGGGGTCTGCTTTCACTTTTTATTCACGGTGAATTTCCATTGCTGACTTCTCATTTTTTGAGTTCATGGTTATCAGAATGTTGACAGGAGTGAATTGGCTTCTGCATTAGTTGAGGCTGGTGCCCAGTACAAGAACAGCAGCAAGATCCATTTTTAAAGTTATGATTCTTTTCTTATCAAGGCGCAAACTTGGAGTCTAGAGGTTTTAGCTGGGTAATTCAGATGAAGTTGGAAGCATCAGTGTAAATCAAATTATCTCATTGGTCTTGTGATCCTCTTCGCCTAAACTGGCATGTGTGGAAAGAAACTGGATTAAGATGCTGTACTGAATGATAAAAAGGCAAACTCTTCACTCACTACAAAAACGAGACAGGTCTGTGGCTATTAACATTTACAGTCAAGTTTGTCACAGGACAAATCCCTTATAATTCAATTTCTTAATTTGTATGCGTGAAGTGTGGTATGAAGTCTCTAGCCTATAAAAACAGTTGTGGAAAATATAAAAAGGTCATAAGGCATTCTAACAGTACAGGCAATAAAAATATGCAGTTGCTGTAGGAAGAGTGCAAGGTTAGTATCAAGTTTATAAATGTCTTGATCCATTACTGTCAAACCCTACATTTGCTTTTCCTGTTTAAACAACAGAACACCTTTGTTACACCACATCAATAGTTTGGTATTGGTGTGAGTGAAAAAGAAAGGTAATCAGAAATAATCCCTGTGATTGGTAATGACTCCATTTAAAAATTTCCATTAACTTTGATCTTTTTTGGAATGTAATTGCACTTTCAAAAGAGATGAAAAACAATATATTGAGATCTAGTTTCTTCATTATTTTTCATGTACTACATTATTAATGTTGCCTCATTGACCTTGTCCCTTGAGGCAGGCACTGCTGACACCTTTTTTATTATTTCTCTCATTAATAAACATGTTTTGCCTCCTCCACTAGCTCGTGCACTTCTTCCACTCTGTAGAGTGGATAAAGTGTCTTTTATCATTCGTTTATCATTCACTCACTGTTGGTCTTTCCATGCCAGCTTCCTGTGAGGAGACCACTTGGGTATTTAGATTCTTCATTCTGTACCCATGCGTGTAACTCAGCAGTCTGAGTAAGAATTATAGGCTTCAAGTTTGGACCCTGCTAAGTGAAAACCATTAACACAAAATCTGTGAATTGTGTCTGCTTTGTCTAGGAGGAAGATGTGTCAGCAGTGTAAAACATGAAAGCTAACTCAGAACCAGGGTGAGTGAAATTCCCACTTTGCCATCCTTCCCTATGTTGGGGAGGACAGCAGGCCTGCCGGCGGCCTAGCTCTCTTCACCCAAGACATAGGCCCTGACAATATTCTTCTGTTCCCTTGAGAAAGGAAAAGTTACTCATGCTGAGAGGATCATAATAATCACATTCTCAAAAAAACAGCAGCTTTGCTAATAGGGGTACAGGCCACCCTAAAACCAAGAAGCAGTTATGGGAAGGTATTTGGGAGTAACGGAACATGTTAGGAAGCAACCATAACAAGATGGTCAAAAACAGCAGGTGTGTGGATACTTTTAGGTAAACTAAGGATGTTTAGCTATAAGATAGGTTTATCAGAACTCATTATGATCACTAACCAGTGGTGTGAACAATGTGTGTAACCAATTAGCAGTTTTTTAGCTTGCCACATTTGCAGTAAGAAAGGTATATAATCTGTGTGATTTCACCTAATAAAATGGCTTCACCTAAAATTCATATATTGAATTGTGTGTTGCTCTCTGCTGGTTGCCATATCCCTATATTCAACTCGTTCCTCATCCCTCTAGCAGATTTTTTAACAGGCTTTTCATTGAGATTTAATGGAGGCTGAATGGCAAATAACTCTTTCATCCATTGGTTAGACACTAAACTACAGTGTAGCTCCACTAATTCCAGAGTAGGAAGTATAAAGAGAAGGAAAATACTCTCTGTGGCCTTTAGGGCGTTCTTGGCCACTCATGAGGTCCACTAAAAGAAGAGACTCTCCTTTCCCCGTGCCATCCAGCCATGGGTGCACTTCCTCTGCACCATATCATCTAAATGCAGATGTTTGTGTAGCACCTACATAGTTCCCTCTCCTTCTGTCTTAGACATACAGACACATGGTAAATACAGGGACGGTTTTAAAGTCTTGGAGTGTATCTTTTATGTAATTGCCATGTCTATCCATAATGATAGAGGAAGGTTTCAGACCAAAAAAACCCCACCCCACAGGGTTAGGAGATAATGCCCCTTGACTATTATAATTTAGTTCCATTGACTCTGTAATTGCAAAAGTGAAGGCAATGCATTTTCTCTGCCTGATGGGAAGATACAGAAGTAAAAGGTCAAGGTTTTATCTGTCTGTGGTTCTGCCACTGACAGTGTATAATCTTGCATAAATCACTTTAAGCTGTTGTGTATCATATTCCTAGCTAGGATAGAGAGTTAATGGTCTTCTCCTACTCTGCAAATAATTTTGAGGTCTGTGCCAATTTTAGTAGTTTAATAATGTTAATCAACATTAATTTACTGGATGATGCTTTAAAATGCCTTTTGTGTGCTTATTTTCCTATATTAAGGTTTCCAAGACTGGTTTTATTGTCAGGACTGTAAAGTGCATGTAAAATCTGTACTTTTTATTGTGCTATTTTCCCGGGATTGTTAGTTGAAAACGGTTGTGGTTTTTTTGCTTTGCTTTGTTTTTTTCAGGAATGCATGTTGTTTTCCTCTAGCACTGACTGCTATCCACAACAAATGATCTGAAAATTCACGCCACCACAGCAATATAGCAGTAACACAGGACCACTTGGGCCTCCTGACTTAGTTTAGAATTGTTCACATAAGCACATTCACTCTACCCAACTGTTTATTTTTTTCATTTTCTCATCCATTCATTCTCTCACGTACTCTGCTACTGACCTATTCACTGCATTATATATTGGTCTGCAAACCTCCAGGCACGTTCACTGCCCTTTTCACCGACTTACTAAATACCTACCACCTGTTCACTCACTCACTCTTGGACTGATCTGCCCTCAGCTTCAGACCTGGCTGCCAGGCCAGCTTTGGTCTCCTTGTCATTCCCTTCTCTCTTCTGGTATCTTCCGCCCTGCAGCTTATTTCTTCACGAGTTTAATTAAGGACTTTGGGTTTAAGAGCACAGCTAGTTGTTAGAACTTTCTTTAACTTTTCCTTTCTTAATTGCTTTTTCTTTTTCTTTTTTTTTTTTTTCCCCTGGCACAGATCTGATAAAGCTTGCCTAGGCTTAAAATACCCATGTGTACATTCACCCTTCAACATGATTTCTGAACTGGTATGTTATGACTGAGGCAATCTTTACATGTTATTACTTCGCAGCATGCATTATGTGTACTCTTGAAGGTTATACTTCATTATGCTTATAATGGAGGTTTTTAAAAGTATGCTTCATGCGTATCATTGGAATGCCCATCATGGAGCTGCTGTGGACATGTATTAATAGTTGTGCATTAGCATGATCTCACTGCCACAGCATGTGGTGTTTGAAAGATGATCATAATTTTTAGCAAAACAAATTCAGTTATAATTACTGTGAGGACGAGTGCATTTAGCCCCACACCACGAGCGCACATACAATCCGGGCTAATGTCACAGAGGAAAACCTCTCAGATTTGTGTCTGTCACATCTCAGACACCATTATTTTCCAAATCCTGTGGAAGATGTTACTTCTAATGTGAGCTGATAGGGATTTTCGGTGGTGTGAGTTATGTTACTTGCCTTATGTCCCCAACACTATTATTACTAGGGCATTTCCTTTTTCTCAACAAATCCTTGTTGGCAACACATTTTACTTCAAAGAAGATCATGAATGCAACAGAGAATACGGTATTTGATAAGGTCCAAATATCAGTTCCTTGTTTTACCTCTGACCTTTCAGCCTGTGATACTCCACAGGCTTTATTGAGATTGAAAACTACGCTATACAAATGAACAACATAATTCTCAAAGGTCATGAAATCTAGGCTGGACAGAGACAGCAGAAGTAATGGAAATTTTATCTTGGTGCTAGCATTTGCCCCGGTTCCTTTGCGCTGCTCTGGGTTTTTGGAAGGGTCCCTGGGGAAACCTGACAAAACCTCCCGTGATTCTTGCTGCTCTGTGCTGAAGAACTGCCCTAGCCTAGAATTCGTACAATGCAAATGAGATTATGAAAGCACCTTTGTTTCCTCCCTTGGAAGATCATTTCATAGCTCTATCCCTCAGGAGATGCTTAAAGTCTTGTCTATGCTAGGAAGGTTTTTGCTGGTATATTAATGCCAGCAGCCAGTCCCAGAGGAAACACGGCTTATTCTTCTGCTGGTATAAATTAAAGCAATTCCCCAAATAAAATACGGGAAGGATGTTTTAATCCTGCAACTATATTTGCACTAGGGATTTTCTGGCATGGGTTCAGCGTTTGATCCTTCCTCAATCTCCTGGCAGACGCAGGTACACCAGCAGCAGCGCTTCTCCCCACTCCCACCCGAGCCCAGCCCCGCCGCTCCCCCCTCCCCGCTGCTGTTGCCTCCCGGCGCTGGGCGCGGGGACTCGGAGCCAGTCTGTGATGCTGACGGCGTGACGGATGCTGGTGGCCCGACGCTAAACCAGCCTAAGTTCAAGTACCCTTTTTAAAACGTAATGAGGGGAAGTGGATTTCCACCGCAAGCCCTTTCTGTGCCAAGCTGCTCCTCTTTTAATATTACCAGCTACCTACGCGGGCCTATGCATTAAGGTAGAGCAGCAATTCCAGTAACGTTTGCTTCCAGAATAAATCATTGATATTTCCATGGTGCCAGGAGGCTGCATCCCGGCTGCGATCCGCACCGAGCGGACCCGTCCGTCCCGAGAGGACACGGAGCGGGAGACCGGGGCAGAGGCGAGCAGCGCTGGCGGCCAGGAGGCTGTAGTATCGCGGGGGCATCGCATCTGCTTTCGGCATTTGGGTGCCTCAAAACCTTTTCAAGCCACGCAGCCCTAAATCGTTCGGGAGGAGCCGATTTGCCGGGGCTGTTAATGGGGGTGTCACCCAGTGGGCGTCATGGGACTGTTGCTTTCCCCCGGCCGGACCCTGCAGGGATGCTGCTGTTGAGGGGGGGGGCGGGGAGGAAAAAGAAGGGCGGAGCAGCTCCCCCTCGTCCCTAGCCGAGCTCTGCCAGAGCGGGGGCAGCCACCCCGGAAAGCTGGGAACGAGCCCGCCCGCTGTCTCCCTCTTCGCCCCCCCTCCCTCCCTTCCCGGCGCTGCAGCCCAGCTCCGGGCGGGCAGCGCGGCCCTACACGCCCGCCCCCCGCCGGCCCTCAGCCGCCATACTGCGGGGCAACCCAAAGTTGTTACACACAGACAACAACTCCTCCTTCCGCCACCGCCCTGCCCCCGCCGGCGCGGGGAGGAGGGGGCGCGCCGGCCCAGCTTGCCGAGGGGAAGGCAGCGAGGCGGGCGGGGCCCAGGCGAAGCGAGCGCCGGCAGACCCCCGCAGGTAGGAGCGCCCAGCGGGGCGCCGGGGGAGGAGAAGGAGGCGGTGGCGGCAGCAGGGGGAGGAGAAGGAGGAGGAGGAGGCAGCAGCACTGGCGGTGGAGGCGGAGGTAGAGGCAGAGCAGCGGCCGCCGCACGGGAGAGCGTCTGGTCGTGCCGCCTCCCGCTGAGGTGGGTGCGGGGGCTGCCGGGGCCGGGGCTGCGCCGCGGCGGCGAGCGGGCGGGCGGGTGGTAGTGGCGCACCTGCGGAGCGGAGCCCCCAACCCGGCGGGGCCCAGTTCGCCCGCTGGCTCTGGGGAGGGGGCGCGGGCAGCAGCGGCGGCGAGGTGGGAGCCGGCGCGGGCAGCCCCCGCCGGCGGCGTGTCTGGAGCGGAGCGGGGAGGAGGAGCCTCCCGCAGCAAATGAGCGAGGGCTGGCAGGTTTATAAATGTGCTTTTTCTCCCACCGAGTCCCGCTGACGCCGGCGGCCGCTCTCTTCGCCCCCTGCCCGCGGCGGCGCTCCCCGGCGTGTCGTGGGGCGGCGGGCCGGCGGCCGGGCCCCCGCTGCCGGTCCTACTTGCACCTGCTGTGGCGGCGGGGCCGGGTGGCGCTTCCCGGAGGCGATGAGTAGGGGTGCGAGGCGTTTCCCCCAGCCGGGAGGTGGCCCGGTCGTTTCCCGGTGCCCCCCCAGGTTGCCAGTGATGTGTCTGCGCACTTAGGGAAGGCTGCTGGCTGGCTGCTGGGAGCCGCGGTCCGCTGCTCGGCGGGTGGCAGGGCGCCGTACTGGGTGCCTGCTGCTGGGAAACTGGCTGCGTATGTTTTAAAGAGCTTTTACACGCTGTGTAATTTTTCGGCTGTCAGGAGAGCTTAAATCGGGTCCGCACAGAGGGGCTGAGTTTGTAAGGGATGGGGAAAGTGACACGAGTTTCCCGTCTGTTCCTACCTGCCCTCCAGCTCGTTGTGTAAGGGGTTGTCTTCCCTACTGCTTCCTGGAGGTGAGGGCTGTTCGCCGGTGGCTTCTGCACGTACAGAACCGCGCAGCATCGGTGTTGAGGGGAGAAGGGGTGAGTGGGTGAGTGCAGTGACTAACTTTATTGTTGCAGCTTGCTTCTATTATGCGACTGCCACGATCAGGGAGGGAGGGGAACAGGAGCTTGTTCCTGCCCTGGTGTGGGAGGGAACCTGATGGATCTGCAGGCTGAAGGGCTTTTCCAGTGCTGCTCTCAGATTCCGTGACAATGGGAAACGTTATGTTTAAGTCTTACGATAACCAGGAATCTTAATCAGTGGAGTTGTAAGGGGCTCTTTCCCCCCCCCTCCCCCCCCAAACCTAAAATTCCTACAGGCTGGTGATGGTTTTATGGCCGTCAGGCTCCGAAATAGCTACTGATCTCATGCTCCCTCCTGGATACCTACACGGAGGTTTTGTTAAGAGACCTGTTTAATGACTTCTTTTATTAGAAAGAGTGTGAGCTTTGGCAGTTACGCAAGTGCACCTAAAGCAAGCCCAGCTGCCTGCGCGGCTGGCGCATGCGGAGGCCATGGGGGAGCCGGAGTACCTTTTACAGGCCGGGTTAGGAAGGGGCATTGTGAAGAGAGCCAAGTAGCTGGCGCAGGGTGAAGCCCTGTGCACACCATGTCCCCTGCTGCGTGGGGAAGTGTACGGTGTGAGGTGTCAGAGGAGCAGGCTGTGGATGGGCACTCGTCATGCTTCCAGGTAGCAGAGATGAGGTGCGGGCAGCTCTTCTTCGTTGAAGGCGTTTGCACGAGCGGCACGGGAATAGGTTCCTGCGTGTTTGTTCACCAAGGGAAGGGAAAAAAGAAAGGTTTGAAAACTTGGAGTTGTGTTGACAGATTAAGGCTGACTCTACTGGGATTTGTTGGCCTAGAGAGCAAATAATTTGCCCCCCACCCCCAAAAAGCAATTACTCTGTGTACATTTCATCGTGGTCACGGCTTGCAACACAGCCTCTTGACAAAAGCTGCTTGCACTCCTCCATACTAAAGTAGGTCTGTAGCTGCTGGTTTGTTGTTGGGTCGGTAGTTTTTTTTTTTTGAGGGGGGTGTGTTTTGAGTTTTTGGGTGTTATTTTAAGAAACAAAGAGCACTGTAGCTGGTGGGGAAGGCAGTAGCTCTTTCCACAGCAAGTGAAGTATTTGATGTCAGTGTTTCATGTTAGTGGATTTATTCAAAGCTCTAAGACTGATTCATAGAATTTTCAGGGCATTGTAAGTATGGGTGTACACGCCTAGAGACTTTGTTTAATGCACTGTCTTGCTTTCTCTTTGTTGTTGGTATTATGATTCAGTCCTCTGTCCTCCCCCAGTATAAACAGCTATTACATTAAACACTTGATAACCTTTTGTTAACCTGCGTGCATGGATACAGCTGTGCCCTGCCAAAAAAAGAACAAAACCCCGTGGCTTTTATACCACTTCGAGGTCCTGCAAGAAAAAGAGATGGACTGGTTGCTCTAGTGCTTGTGGTTTTACATGGCAGGGTTCTGGTAGAGGAGGAGGGTGGCTGCAGGGTTAGTTTCTGCAAGAAGCTAGAAGCTTCCCCCAGGCCCAACTGAGTCAGTACCAGCTGGGCTCAGGGACAGACCTGCTGCTGACCAAGGCTGAGCCCATAAAAGGCAGCGGTAACACCTCTGGGATAACATAGTTAAAAAGGAAAAAGACCCACAAGTGTCCACTTTTAGCCCCCAGAGAAGGGAGTGAGAAGATGTAAGAAACTGTGCAGACACTGAGGTCAGTGAAAGGGAGTGGGGAGGATGTGCCCCAGGTGCCAGAGAGAGAGAGATTCTTCCGCAATCCATCAAGAAGACCATGGTGGAACAGGTTGTCCCTACTGCAGCCCATGGAAGATACTGGGGAGCAGACATCCCACCTGCAGCTCGTGGCAGACCCAGTGGTGGAGCGGGTGGAGACATATGAAAGATGCTGTGACCCAGTGGGAAGCTTGCATTGGAGCAAGCTCCTGACAGGACCTGCAGCCTGAGTAGAGAGGGGCCCATGCTGGAGTAGATTTGCTGTGGGAACTTGTGACTCTGTGGGCAGCTCTGCTGGAGCAGGCTCGGCCTGAAGGTGTGCACCCCATAGAAGTGACCCACACTGGGGCAGCTGGTAAAGAGCTGAAGCCCTGTGGGAAAGGTCTCAGTTTGGAGAGGTTCATGAAGGACTGTGTCCCGTGTCTGGGACCCCACGGTGCAGCAGGGGAAGGGTGTGAGGAGTCCTCCCCCTGAAGAGGAGGGATGAGCAGAGATAACTTGTAATGAACTGACTGAAACCACCCTCCCTGTCTCCCCCTGTGCCACCTGGCGGCAGGGGGGAAAGCAGAGAAATCATGAATAAAGTTGAGCCCAGGAGGAAGGGAGGGGTGGGGGAAGGTGCTTTGAGATTTAGTTTTATTTCTCATTATTCTACTCTGCTTTCATGGAGTACTTTCTTGGGGGTGGTAGTAATAAATTGGATGCAGGAGGGTTTTTTTCTGTGTTGAGCCTGTTTTGCCTGTGACACTAACTGCAGAATGATCTCTCCCTGTCCTTATCTTGACTCCTGAGCCTCTCAGTATCTATTTTCTCCCCTGTCCAGCTGAAAAGGGGAATGACAGACTGACTTTGGTGAGCGTCTGGCCTCCAGACAGGATTAAAAACCACCACACTTGGCTGGCCTGTCTCCTCAGCAGCTGAACCTTCAGTTACCTGCTGCTGTGCAGCCTCTTACTGGTGAGGAGCTGGAGACTGTCGGAGAGGTTTGTAATTTGGGCAGGGCAACTTTGCTGGAGTTGGAGCTTGCACTGTGCTGGCTCCATGCATGCTTTTGCACTCTCTCCTAGCTGTCTTAAAGGGTTGCATGTTGAATGGGCATTATGCTGTCAAAATCACAGAATTGTAGGTGTTGGAAGGACCTCAAGAGATTGAGTACAACCCAATATACCTTGTCTTAGATATTTTCTTGCAGTGAAGTTGACTGGAGGTCTCTCTCAGTTATGTCAAAATGTTTTTTTGATATGAGCTGCTATCACTTGACCTAATGCTTGCACATGCCACCTATTTTTGTTGCATAAATTGATAAATGGTTCTGCCTTACTCTGATTCTAAGGGCAATGATCTGAAGTGGGACTCTTATTTAAGTGGAAATAAATATGATAGAAGTGCCCCAAGGTTTTAAGTAATCTCTAAACTCCTTGAATGTTCTGTTTGAGCTTTTTGTTTTCTCTGGGGAAAAAAATGAAGTCTCAAGCCATGGTCATGCAATTTTAGAGATTGTGAGAGAATAAAGTATTTCCCCTGAGTGCTCAGATATGAGGCTCTTTGTCCCAGTTTTTGCTGTGCAAAGGTAACTTCAATGGTAACAATGAAGTAAAGAATTTTATTGCTGAGTTTGAATAAGATTTCTTGTAAGCTTTCAGTGCTTCTAAGTGTTGGATCTTGTAAATATGATTTAAATTAGTTGGAAAGTAGTTTCTGAAAATGCATGACCCATGCAAGTGTTATTCATTAATGGATGATCTACTGTGCCTCCCACTAAACTGAGGTTTAATTACTTGTGAAAAATTCTCACAGTCATGTCTACAATGTTTTAATTCTAGAAAAATGCGTGAAGCAGTAATATATGCCAGGTAGCATGTGACATAAAGATGGGAGACTTAAAGGTGACAAGAAGCAGCAGCAAACAAGTCATAAACTTCCCTGACTTACCCTTTAAAGATTCCTTTTTTCTTTTTACACCTTTATATATAAAAAATTACTCCGTTGAAAGTTCCAAATGAGGATTCAGACTTTTGTTATTGTGGTACTGTTATGCAGTTTTGGGGTCTTCTGTGTTGTGCCTAATACTGTTGTGCGCTGTGGTTAGCTAGCTGAAGAAAGGTGTGTTCAGCTGGGAGGTTGTACAGTAAATAGAACTGGGAAGTGCTTTTGTTTCTCTTATTTGATTTTTCTTTCCCTGAAGTTTTCCCCCTCCTTCTGTCTAACTGGTCATTTCTCAGATGATAAAGCTGGGTTCTATAAGGCTTCTTCATCTGGCTTTGTATAGTCATGTGCTTGAGTGTGTAGGCAGACAGTTGGAAGTATATTGAAAAGCTTAGGGAAGGTCCCACTTGTTTTACTGGGGTTTTGGGAAGATGAAGTGGCTGCAGAGGAGCTTATTCAGTGTAGCACACAACTGGTTGTGTGGCAAGAGGAACCTGTGAGTGCTGAAAGAATGCTGCTGCGCTGCCACTTGGAGTGTTAACATTGCATTGAGGTAGCTGTAACTGGCTGGGTGGAAACTGTTTTAACTGTTTTCTCTCTGGTTTTGTTTTTGTTTCTTATATGAGTTCATAAAAGGAAAATGACTTACTGTATTCTCACAACTGTTGGGTTCAAACCAGAAGTACCGCCTCATATTCCAGGCTCATGTGCACCGTCATGTTGGATGGGAAAGCTGCAGAACTGTCCAGAACTGGATTAAAAGGTCTTGCATTTAATTGTGTTCTGGGCAGAAGGCTTTTTAATGTTCTGTCTTTCATCTACCTGTGAAGCTCCAGGAGTGCAAAGGGCTGCTTAGCCTTTGCTGCAGACTGCCTTCACTGGGAGGGAGATTAGTGCCTGTGGTAAGAAGGATGTTGTGCTCCGCTTCTTCTAACCGTGGGAGTCCAGGAGCTGCTCTTGTTCCTCCTGCTCCCTTCCTTGCTACCTTGTGCTGCAGTAAGCTTCCGGATATGTGAACGTGTTTCTCAAAGTGACAGAAGTAAATAACCATAAACTTATTTATGGTACTGTTAGTGCTCTTTTATGATGGGACGGAGGGAGAAGAAAGAAAAGGCTTTTCAGTGCGAGGGCATGCATGGTTTTTTGTAGAGCTGCAGCTCAGATTTTTGACATGTGAGTGTTTTAAAGCACCAAATGGCAGGCTTTACTTGAAGAGTGTGCTCTTAGGGTGCCTGAGGGGGAAACAAAAGAGTCTGCAAATTAATGAAAAAAGGTTGGGACTACAGATGTGAGCAGATAAGGAACTTTGCTAAGGACAGTAAACAAAGTTAAGCCCCTGTATCAAGTTTAGAACAAGTAATCTAGATATAATATCCCTTTTCCTGCCTCTTTCCCTCCTCTTCTACCTATTTCTTTTCCTCTCTGTTCATGTACAGCAGGGAACTCATAATCCAGCAGGCATTTTCTGCATTGATCCTCTTAAAAAATTAGCATTAGCCTATATATGAAGCAGACCAAAGAGGATTGAACACTGTGCTGCAAAATTACTACCTGTTTGGCCTCATTGCAAGGACAGGAAGGCTACATTTCACTTCTCCCCTCTCTGAAGAATGCTTTCGGCACCGTGATACAGCGCGGGCGTGAGAGGAGAGCAGGTGATGGTGCCTTGTGAGGGTCTTGACTTGTGTGTTCCCCTGCACGACTGTGCATGCCAAGCAGATGTGTACGTGATTGAGCACTTACATGAAATGTATGGAATTAGCAAACTGGGAAATGGTGACGTCCTTAATGCATCTGATTACTCAACTGAGCTGGGAGACAGAAGAGGATATGCAAAGCAGGGGAAAGTTCACAGAGACAGGCTTTTCTGCTGGGAAAGCAGGCGGGAGGGCAGAGACTTCTGCAAACTCTATTAGCTCTTTGGTGGTGGTATGCAAGAGAGACCAATTGGTCTCTGGAAGCTAAAGCAGGTCTAGCACCACTGCAGCAAGGTGAGACAGAGTGGGAAGGCTGGTGTTCTGCGCTGGGAAATGGCCTGCCAGGTCTGGACAGATTTGCATGCATTGCAAGTGCCAGGGAGGGAGAAAAAAGGGGAAAAATGCATGAAACGTGATTATAGTTCTTGCTTTGTTCAAGGCTAGTTTTCAAGGGCAGGTTTTAACTCTGCTTCTGCAGAGTTTTTCCTCCATCCCCCAATATAAAGCAGGCATTCTCCTTGCCCCAAATGATCAGTTCTTATGTGTATATGCGTAGTTCTGCTTGGTTGTGTGTGTGTGGTTTTCTCCCCCCTTTTTATAAATAAATGATACTCTGAGCTTTGTCATTGCCTATACAATGAGATGTATAGAAAAGTGGAGGCTTTTTTTTTTTTAAAAAAAAAGCCTTTGTTCTCATTTCCACTGAAAAAGATAATGTTCTACTTTTGTTTGTTACTGGAAAAACAATGCAGGATGTAGGGATGAGACCTAGTGACCTGAAAGTTCTTGGATTTATTTTTTTAAAAAGTGCAGGATGACTTTATGTTTTAAGTCAGGTTGCTGAGGTTGCACTTGGCTTTGCTTAGGATTGCTGTAGTTAAAACTCCTAACTTTGGAATACTTCATAAGGAGCTGGCTGTCTCTTACATTGTTTAGCATAAAATAGGTTGATCAGAGTTTGTGTGAGGACACACTAAAAGTGGTAAATTATCTCTGTAAAATGCATTCTTGTAACCTCCCAGTTTGCAAGCTGTCTCTTGTGACAGTAGGGAAAAATAAACCTACTATGTCGTGTTGTGTTTGGACTGTATGCACGTGGGTGACACTGTCTGGAGCTATGGTAACCTTTGAGTATTGATACATTATTTTTACAGATGCTTTTACCTTGTCCAATAATGGTTGAATTTATTCTGAAGCCATTTATTAAATCATGTTTGAGGAATAAAATCCCAGTTGCTAATGCAAGCAGAAATTTGTTGTTCAGTGAAACCAGATGAGACTCTTTCCACTCACTGGTGGATGTGAGGGAGGCAAAGCTTGTTGAAAGAGGCTATGTCTTGTGTTGGACAAACTGATGTAACGTGATGGGAAGATAGACAAGCTTTTGGACAACCAGTCTGTTCTCAGCCTAATCCAATAAAATATTTATCACCCTTCCCTGTAAGTCCCATCTTGGATGTTCTTGCTGGACTCTGCAGTGTGGGCTGTGAGTATTTATGTGTGTAAATCTGTATTTAATTTGAGTTGTAAGAATGGTCTGCAAAGCATTTACAAAAGAAGAGTGTTGTGCATGCACAGGTTAGTAGTCAGGGCCCTGACCCTGACAGCAGGTTTGTGTGGCTGGAGTTGGGGATGTGCCTGTAGGGTTTTTACCTGTGGCACAGGGGCCCTGCACAAGCATGCTGTCCTGGCATTGTCAAAACTATTAAAAGTAGTTCCTGTAGTAACAGGGTAGTAGTGCTTTAATTTGTCATCCTGCATATGGAAGTCTGCTTCAGCATATAGAAGTTTTATGGAACAACGTTTTGCTCAAAGGTTTTTACTTCTCACACATCTTGGTTGTTTCTTTAAACAAAAGGTGTTCGGAAACGGTTAGAGGCAAGAAATTATGCATGCCTGTATCCACTCCGGGGGGTTGTGATTATTAAGGATTTGCTAGAGATGCAAATGTATGCGCACCCAGACCCTTCTGCCTTTGGCTGCAAATGTACCCTACCTGAACGCTCCATTTGTCTCAGGGAATTAGTTGTCCATCAGAACTAGCTGCAACCCCCCCCCCCCCCCCCCCAACCTTTGATAGAACTAACATTCACACCCCAAGCAACAAAATCTGCAAAGCTGCTAAAAAAAGTATCTGTCTCTTGCCCAGAAGTAAGAATTACATAAAAAAACCCCAAACAAACCAAAACCCTGTTCATATCTAATCTTATTTAGATGAATCTCATCTTGAAATAGAGGTTGTTAAAAATCTGCAGCTACCTGTTTAGTTTAGATGCTTCGTCCTATTGAAGCAAGTTTACTATCCAGTTGAATTTGACTAGGTTTTTACTTCAGATGTCAGGAAAACAGCCTTGAAAGGTCATCCTGATCACCTTCTAGGTGAGTGAGACATACAATGGCATTTTCATTTCACTTCTGCACAGGATTTAGTTATGAGGGGATGTACGGTAAGTATCTAAGACAGACCTTTTCATAGGCTTAAGAGCTTTACTCTCTGTGCAATTCTATCTCCCCAAAGAATTAATTAAATAGATAAATAACCCCAAACCATATGTATACATTCACAACAATTGTTTAAAATGTTTGGCTAGATACTTTCAGGGACTAGATACTACTGAAATAGTGTTGTCCTCATAATAATTATGTCCTTCCATAACTCTCAAGTGTATTTTGAATCTCTTATTTTATGTGCCTAAAGGGGTTGTTGCTGCAATGGCAGAGTGTGTGTGATGTAAAGCTGTTTCACGCAGACTTGTATAGGGCTGTGTAAATTACTTGTATGTATTTTAAAGCTGAAATCGGTAGTTGGTCACAGAACTAAGATTTTTTTTTTATAAGGAGATGTTCTGTGGTGGTTGTATATGCCTGTTTGGAATTGATTAAAAATAAAAGTCTCTGCTTGCCTCTGCTCTGAAATGGGTTTCCTATGTGCATAAATTGATTTTGCATCAAATGGTATATGCTGATATTCAGGAATTCCACTGAGGTTTTTTAAGAACTTTTTTTCTGCTTTAATATTAACAGCCAGTGGGGTAAAAAGTGACTTATTATTCAGAGCCTGCCTTCTGTTGTCTAATTTAATTGTTGGCTTTTACGAGAGTTCAGTTCCTGTCACTGCATGTCTGCCTCTGTTTTTCTTCATAGCTATGCCCTCATCATCTGGAATGGGATGTGGATTTATGTCAGTTGCTTTGGAAAAATAAATTTCTCAACAGATTATGAGATGATGCTTTCGATCACTTGAAACATCTGATGACCTTTGCGCTCCCTAGTTTCCGCTCAGTGTTGGCTGGGAAGGTTGTGCACACTGAGGCTCAGCTTGCTGCTGGATGAAGGATGGTGTCGATATGGGCCTGGGAGCGTGTCCAGGGGAAGGGGCGAGTGCAGCAGAAAATTGGTAGAGCAGGAATAGTTAATGTTTGTCTGTGGAAGGTGGATGGAGTCAGCTGTGCTAATTTCTATGCCATAAATGGGCTTTGGGAGTCAAAGGTGTTAACGTGACCCTGTCATTACACTGCAGTCTGCAGTGAAGGGAGCTTTGAGGTTCCCACTGAGAGATTTTTGGCCTGCATATTTCCATGGCAACTGCCATCACTTAAACATTTATAACCTTTGATTAAAGATACCAAAAGGAGAGGAAAACCTTTTAAACGTTACAAATGTAAAGCTTTAAGTAGGTCTTTCACTTTAATGATATCCCTTATTTACATTCCTTGGAGTGTGGGTTTTATAAGGAACCCAGCTGTCCCTTCCCCTTTGGTAGACTTTGAGCTGACATTTCAGGGTAAATGTGATGTTCTGGAGATAGCTATCAGGCTTTGATCATAGCTGCGCTGACATGACTCCACAAATTTAGTAGCTATTTATTTACATTAGTGCATTTTATACCAAAATTATCCTTGAAGTCCATTATGCAAGGAGATAAAAGGGTTTGAGCAAAATAATTTTAACCACACCCCCCCATTTTTAAAGAGAAGAAACATGAGATATATCCTAAATATTCAGTCTCTTTAGTGGTATAATGGCTGATTCACCAGAGCCCCGTGCCAGTGGGGAAAGCAAGCTGTTCCTGTAGAAGAAACTGAAGCTTGCTGTTGGCTTGCAAACTGTGTGGAAGGACATGTTTGTTTGATGTATCTTCCCATCCCTCCTTCCTTTCCTCCAAGTGCCTGTTATTTAAAGTATTTTACTTCATGCTGTGGTGGCCAGGTAGCAGTGCTGTGAAAGAGACACATGCTCTGCTCAGGTCAGATGTTCTCACATCTGATGCTCAGATGCAGTGTGTTAAGGCTTTCTGTGAGCTTCTCGCTGCTGGAAAGCAGTCAAACATTGGAAGGAAACTGAATAATTTTCCATAATATTTTTCTGCTTTCTTTTTAAATCTTGGGATTTTTTTCTTCTTTTTTTTTTTGCCACCTGCCACTCTTCTTGAATTATCCTTGGGGAGATGGAATACTGAATGCAATAGTGGGTTTCACGGCTATGCTAGCAAAAGTTGAGCTGTAATTTCAGGACTAGCACAGTGGGAGCTCTGAAGAGGGATGAAATAACGCTAGGCTGCTTCTGTGCCATTACTTTGGGCTGCTGAAGTTTGGTGTTGCTTTGTACTAACCAGTACTGAATGTAGGAGAGGGTAGAGCAGTGGACTAGCTTGGTAAGAGAATGTGAGGTGTAGAGGGCTGCTTTGGTAGGACTGCGTGCTCCAGCATTTCATCGTCACCTCTTATCTTTCTGAAGGAAGAGGTGTATAGATACTGCTAAGCCTAATAGCTGGTGATGGGTAGTTTAATAGGGCAGGGCTGCCTACCGTTGCCAAAACAGGGGGTTTATTGCTACAGATGTATTGTTCCATCTGAATTTCTAGGGCTGAGCACACTGTGTGGTGGTTAGAAGCCTCATGTGCTGCTGGAATCGCAGGAGGGGCCTTTGTGCTGCTCTGCTACAAATCTTAACGTCCCTCAAGAAAGCTTTTAGTGTTGAAAGACCTGGTTGGTTACTGTGGAAAGTTCATAACGATCATGCAAATGTGAGTGGAGAGTTCATGATGGCAGGATATTTTTAAGGATGTCTGATTATAGAAGCAGCAGAAAGGAAAACTTTGAGGAAAAAATGAAAAGGCATTGTGAAATACTCTTTCATCCAGACTAGCTATGGATTTTGATGCTGTTACTAATCCATGCAGTTTGGGGCTGGGAATGATTTTCAGTAGCTGCTATGATATGAGAAAGTACTTCTGGCTACTGTGTGATATTAGAGAAATAACTATTCTGGTGACACGTTGCCTGCTTGAGATGTAATAGGATTTTTGAAAAATAGCAGCACACAGAGGTTGTGCTGGTGTCAGGGTTGTATGTCAAATGGACTTCTTGGCATAGCTACAGCATTTCCCCTTGTTCTCATGAATCAGAAAGGTGGGGTTGGAGATGAATCTTTTTTTATCACCCTTTTTTGAATAGTTGGGTATGAAAATGCTAGAGCTGAGTCTCAGGAAATGGCCCAAGGTGCCTTTTGTGTTGAAATGTACATGTACTAGATTGGACAGGTTGATACTGCATATTCTTGTGTTGCGTTTTGTATGCTTCCTTTTAGTATATTGTAATGTTTGTCATGCAGTGCAAGTTTGACCATGGTGTCATCATGAAATGGGCTCATTTTATGAGGATTGTCAATGCACAGATGTTAGGAGTGTTAGAGATCTTGGGGGCTGGCGTACGTTCTACAAACTATGTCAGAGTGTGGTTTTTTTCTTTCTTCTTTTCATCTGGTCTGAGATTCTTACTCTGCTTTTCCATTCCTACCTTTAAAACAACTACCCATTCTTAGTCCTTTTACACACCACCACCAGCTATTCTACAGCTCAAGTGGCTTTTTGTAAAAGTTCTTGATTAAGCCTTGCTGTTTCAATTCTGGAAACACATAGGTGGAGGGCCTTTGTAAATGAGAGGAGTGTGGTTACTGCTCACATGTTGTGAGGAGAAGGTGCTGGAAGAGTTCTGCAGGCGTTAGTGCACTTGCTGGGTAATGCCAGTCCCTTGAATGCCAGCATCCCCAAAGGGCTTGGTTTAGGGAAGAATCATTGAACCATAGGGGTTGGAAGGGACCTGGAGAGATCATCAGATCCAACCCCCCTGCCAAAGCAGGCTCCCTAGCTCATACGGCACAGATAGGCATCCAGATGGGTCTTGAATATCTCCAGAGAAGGAGACTCCACCACCTCCCTGGGCAGCCTGTCCCAGGGCTCTGTCACCCTCACTGTGAAAAAGTTCCTCCACATGTTGGTGAGGAACTTCTTGTGCTCCAACTTACAGCCATTGCCCCTTGTCCTGTCTCCACTGACCACTGAAAAGGGGCTGGCCACTTCCCCCTACATCCCACACTTAAGATATTTATAAACATTAATAAGGTCCCCCCTTAGTCTTCTTTTCTCAAGGCTGAACAGTCCCAGCTCTCTCAGCCTTTCCTCATAGGATAGATGTTCCAGGCCCTTAATCATCTTCGTAGCCCTTCTCTGGACTCTCTCCAGAAGGTCCCTGTCTGGTTTATACCAGGGATCCCAGAACTGGACACAATACTCCAGGTGGGGCCTGACCAGGGCAGAGTAGAGGGGGAGGATCACCTCCTGTGACCTGCTGGCCACACTCCTCCTGATGCATCCCAGGATCCCATTGGCTCTCTTAGCCACCCAGGCACACTGCTGGCTCACAGCCAACCTGTCGTCAACCAGGACCCCTAGGTCCTTCTCCACAGAGCTCCTCTCCAACAGGCCATCTCCCAGCCTGTACTGATACATGCGGTTGTTCCTCCCCAGGTGCAAGACTTTACACTTGCTTTTATTAAACCCCATCTGGTTTCTCCCTGCCCAGCTCTCCAGCCTGTCCAGGTCTCGCTGGATGGCAGCACAGTGTTCCTGCGTGTCAGCCACCCCTCCCAGCTTTGTATCATCGGCGTACTTGCAGAGGGTGGATGCTATTCCCTCATCAAGGTCGTCAATGAAGATATTAAACAGGACTGGACCAAACACCGAGCCCTGGGGAACACTGCTAGTCACAGGCCTCCATTCAGATTCTGCTCCACTGATCACGATCCTCTGAGCTCGGTCCCACAGCCAGTTCTCAACCCACCTCCCTGTCCACTCATCTATCCCATGCTTTCTCAGCTTTTCTATCAGGATGTCATGGGAGACAGTATCGAAAGCCTTGCTGAAGTCAAGGTAGATGACATCCACTGCTCTCCCTCCATCCACCCAGCCGGTGATGAGTTCATAGAAGGCTATGAGATTGGTCGAGCACGATCTTCCCTTGGTGAATCCATGCTGACTACTCCTCATGACCTTCTTCTCTTCCAGTTGCTTGGTGATGGCATCCAGAACAAGCTGTTCCATAACTTTTCCAGGGACAGAAGTGAGGCTAACTGGCCTATAGTTGCTGGGATCCTCCTTCTTGCCCTTTTTAAAGACTGGAGTGACATTGGCTATCCTCCAATCCTCAGGCACTTCTCCTGTTCTCCAAGACCTGTCGAAGATGATAGAGAGTGGCTCCGCAGTCACTTCCACCAGTTCCCTCAGCACACGTGGGTGCATCCCATCCGGCCCCATGGATTTGTGTGCATTAATCCCTTTGAGTCGCTCCTGGACCTCCCCTACCTCAACTCGAGGGAAGCTCTTCGTTCCCCAAACACTCCTATTTTCATCCAGGATCTGTGGGTCCCGAGGGGCCTTTGGAGTGAAGACCGAGGCAAAGAAGGCATTTAGTATCTCCACCTTCTCAGCATCCCCCGTTACCAGGACACCTGCCTCATTCAGCAAGGGACCTACATTATCCCTGGTCATCCTCTTACTATTCACATTCCTGAAAAAACTCTTTTTATTGCCCTTTATGTCCCTTGCCAGTTTCTTTTCCAGGTTGGCTTTAGCCTTCCTAGTCGCATCCCTACAGGCCCTGACAACATCCCTATATTCTTCCCAGGTGCTCAGACCCTGTTTCCACAGTTCATAAACCTTTTGCTTCCCTTTGAGTTTACTCATTACCTCCCTGCTCATCCACGCAGGTCTTTTGCCTCTCTTTCCCGATTTCTTACTCAAAGGGATGCCCCTGTCCTGTGCTTGGAAGAAGTGCTGTTTAAATGTTACCCAGCTCTCACAGGCCCCCTTTCGTTTTAACAGCATAGCCCACGGGATAGCCCCTATTTGATTTCGGAGGAGATCAAAGTTAGCTCTTCCAAAATTCAGGGTAGCTATCCTGCTTTTTGGCTTGCTTCTTCCACTCAGGATCTTGAACTCTACCATTTCATGGTCACTTTGCCCCAAGCTGCCCCAGACCTTCACTTCCCTAACGAGCCCATCCTTGTTGGTAAAAACAAGGTCCAGTACCTTCCCTCCCCTTGTAGGTACCTGCACCATCTGTAGCAGGAAATTGTCTTCTACACACTGCAGAAACTGTCTGGACTGCATATGACTGGCCCTGTTGCTTGCCCAGCAGATATCTGGGAAATTGAAGTCCCCCACAAGAACCTCGCCTGGGGTCTTGAGGCTACTTCTAGCTGCTTGTAGATTGCTTTATCAACTCGCTGCTCCTGATCAAGGGGCCTGTAGTACACCCACAAGTGTCACTCACACTAGCCTGCCCCTTGATTCTTACCCATAAGCTCTCAACTGATGCATCATCCTTCCTTAGGTGGAGTTCAATACACTCTATCTAGGTGCTCTCTCACATAAAGAGCAACTCCCCTACCTCGCCTCCCTAGCCTCTTTCCTAAAAAGCACATAGCCATCCATGACAGTGTGCTAGTCGTCCAGGCTGTCCCAACACATCCTCTAGCTGGGTGGATGACAAACCCTCTGAGGGCATTTGTGAGCTCAGCTCACAGCCTGTGCTGATTATTGATGAAGCTGATCTTACCTGCTGGTAGAAGTTTACTCCCGAAGCATGCTCATTGGTGTTTTGAAAAAGAACTGTGATTTGTTGGGGGGGGAGGCGCGGTGCAGGGGGATATAAAACCCCCTGGCGAGCTGCGAAGGAAAGAAAGCTCTAAAAGTTTTCTTAGAGTTAGCAGAAAAATGTGCAGCGGAATATGAATGTGAACACAAAGACCTAAGAATTAAATGTCTGGAGTTGGTTGTGCTGGCATTTTGCCAACCATAAGATGTGTCTGTTTTCAGCCTGCTGAGAGTGTGTGTCTGAGAGAAGACCCTGACCCTAGTCAGGGGTCAGATCCAGAGAAAGGTCTCTGAATTAGTATGCTTTCAGATACTTAAATGTGGCTGAGCTTCTCTTGGATTGCTGAGGTATGAGGTGGTGTTTTGGCAGCTTTTAGTTTTTAACCAAAGCTGAACAACTGCATTTTAAGGCTGAAGCAACTGCTGGATCAAGCTGCTGTATCACCTGAATACAAGACATCATGTGAGCGTATTCAGTTACACCCATGAAGGGAGCTGTCATTTCTCTTCAAATGAAAAAATCACAAAGCCTCTTTCCAAGGTGGTTTCATACTAGTGGTTACTGACCAGAGGAAAAGCACCATGAGTTTTTCATCAGCTTCTGCAGTGGGGAAGGAGAGCACTCCCATACTTGTCATATGGTGATGAGAGTGGATTGGAACAGTGCTTAAGGGTAGCTTGCTTCTGTACTGTTTACCACTAAGATTTTAACTGCTATTTCACAGTCTTGAAAACTTGTTTATGAGCTTTGTGAGGGTTTGTCTTGTTTCATCACTAAGAGAATAGCAACAAGCAAGCTCCACATAAACAGAATTATTTTAGAAAGTTTCTAAAAGGTAGGGGTGGGGAATCAAGTTGTCAAAAAATAGGTACATAAAACATGGGAGAGATGCTAATGATCCAAACATGCACCTTCAGCTGGAAAGGTGCTGCAGCATCTCTGAATGTGTGTGTTCAGACCGTGATGTTTGGGACATCTCAGTGATCTGTTCGTCTGGATCATGAAGTGTCTGTCTGGATAAACCTCGGCTGGAATAGAGATGTATGCAGGAGATAATACCATAGCCTTTGTTCAGAACTTCCATGTTTTTATTTTGGCTTCTGAAAAGTGTTTTATTGGTTTCACTAAAAGAAGCAGTGTGGATCTTTAATTTAGTATTTTCATTACAGCCAGTAGCACCATGAAAACACTTAGATGTCCATGTAGGGTTGCAATATCTGCAGTGACTTCAGAAGACTTTCAGACGTGATCAGATTGCCTCAGTGGGCTTTTCTGAGAGCTTTCTTACAGTGCTGAAAGTCATTTGTGATTACATGAGTTCAAGTTGAGTCTTGAGACTTTATACACTTCAAATTTGTAATTGTATTATTACTGAGATGTCCTATTTACCTATCCAGCCAAGACACTATATACAGTTATCCAGGGATGTGTTGTTACTTTTTTCTAACATTACACATTGCTGTCTGTTCCTTTTTTTCCCACAGACAGAGGAAAACTTGGGTCAGCGTTAAAATTAATCAAATATTGACAGTAAAGCCATGGACACTTTATAGGGCATACTATCCATTAATATTCTCATGGGAAGCAAGAAAAACAAAAGTTTTATTGTTGAGATACTGATGATAATGATGCCTAATGATCTCAAGTGTTCTCAGAGGAAAAATACAGAATTTTGAGCCAGTGTGCTTATTCAGCAAGACGTTTTTTGAAAATGTGTTGATAGAAGAATTATTTATAATGCTGTTGTGAGCTGTAACAGTTTTAGGTGGGTACTGCTTGTACTGGAACAAGCAACTTTATTGTTTACTGAATCACTCTGAGTGTAAGAATGTGAAGGCCAAAACCGCAATAAAACTGTTTTGTCTTTTTTTCAACTCAGAGAAAAGGCGCAGCTAAAAATCAATTTAATTCTTAATGTTTCACTTCCTTTACTTAAAAGTGAAAAGCTTTTGGTGAAAGTGCAGTTGACAGCTTGCTTTTAAAGTCAAGTATATTCCATAGGACTCGGAATTCAGGCTTCATTACAATTAAAACCACTTCAATCTAAAATTAATACAAAAATGCTTGGAATTCCTTTCAATCTAAATTTAAACATCAAACTGTTCAGATATTTATGTGTGTAGAGCAAAGCCGACACTTTAGTTAATATTTTGTGACCGTTACATCTAGGTTATATCATATGTGTATGTTTTTCTAACGCCTAGTACAAAGTCATACATAAAGCCCACTTTTTGGCTGCCTAAATTTCCTAATGCTGTCGTGTGCAGCGACACACAGGTAGCAGCTGTCTGTTCTTTCTATGACTTAGGTGCTACAGATAGCCACAATGGCACAGACTTTTCCAGGCTCCTCACACTGCGCCAACAGTAGATGTATGCCAGAGGGTTAATGTAGTGTGTTGGCGGAGGGGCAGGGCATGTGAGACCCAGCACAGCACCAGCAGTTCTGCCAGCAGTGTAGTGATTGGCTTTTTTGGGACTATTATGGTTGGTAGAGTTTGTGCAACAGTCCTCCGAAACCTTGTATTTGTATTTCTCTCCGTGCTTGGGTTTATGGTAGAGGGGAGGGAGTGGGAGGCTGAAAGCTGTTCGCTTTCATAAAACACGTGGCAGAATGGGAAGTGGAGCTGAAGCTCTGCCTCCTTAGCCGGGCTGCCAGCCAGCCGGCTACCCCTGCTTGTTCCAGGGTTGGGATTTGTGGCAGGTGGAGATTGGGGTTTGTAGAAGCAGCCGACTGCTGCAGTGCTTGTAGAATGCTTCTGGACTTTGGTTGTAACCCCCTGCTTAGCTTTCTGGCAGGAGGACAGAGCAGTCTGGTCCAGAGCCTGAGGTCAGTTACTCGGGCTTTTACATCTGAGACTTGTGTGGAACAGCCTAGCTTTGAAACTGGTACAAGGGAAGAAACTGTGACAGCAGCGAAGCTTTACACTTCTCATTGACCATCGATCTGCGGAGTCACAAGCATGTTTGTGAGCCTTAATGCGTGTTAACAGCTGCCTTTGTACATGGGGGTCGTGTAAACGTGTATCATTAAGCAATGCATTGTTTAATCAAGGAAGTGTTCTGGTGTGAACGCTAAAGTGATAAAAACGTGGGCTTTTCAGTACCACTTCCCCTCACTCTGTCTCAGCTCTGTCTACTAAAATAAGTTTGTTTTCTTCTCAGCTTATAAGGACTTGGCAAAACTTAACTGTAGTCAAGCTTTTCACATCTGCACACCCTGCTGTCTTATTTCTCCACTTACTCAATTTTCTTAACATGCCTGTGGTAATTTGAGGATATAAAGGATTTACTTCAGATCACCCAAAGCAAGGGTTGCTTTCTCCCTTTTCAGTTGCTTTTGAAAGCTTGGTGTGAAGAGGTTTAAAGGCTTCTGTGTGACTGATGTGGGATGGACCAAAGTATTTAATCTTCTATAGCAGATGAAAACACGACCGTTTAAAAATGGTTGGGGAGCAGAGAAGAAAGCAAGCTGAAATTTAAATCTCTGTGGCAGTATCCTTGTGGAGGAGGATATGAAGGCTCATGAAACTTCAATCCCAACTAGACACTCTCTCATATAACCAAATCAGGTAGTTCCCTTTGTGTGGAGAGAAAGGGCTTGTGAGTTGGTAAAAAAGGACAGTGTTGGTCACTTTCTCAAGCATTTCCATTTCCTGCAAAAATCTGAAGCTGCTAGACTGAAGTGTAATTTATGGTTTTATGGTCCTACCAGGGCTGTTGTATTCTGGTGACATTCAAGGGCCCCAAGCAGAGATTTGGTGCAATAAGCATTTGTGGTATAAATGTGAGAGACAGTCCCTTCCTTGGGAAGTTTAAAGCATAGTTTCAAACAAGAAAAAATTGAACCTTGTGGAAGGAGGAGAAGCGAAATTTGGGAGAGCGAGTTGGCCTTGTGCTGTCCTGCTGCATCTAGTCATTGAGCTCTGCCTTTGGCTGTTACAAAAAATAATTCCTCTTGTGCATCATGCTGCGTTTGTGGATCTTAAATGCAGGGGGAAGAAAAAGGGAACAGTAGCTGTTGGTGTGTTGAATAAGCTGCAAAATGAAATGGGGGAAGGGCAGACAATATGCAAATCTACCACAGGTCCATGCTGAGGCTCTGTGTGGTTTGACCCTGGCTGGAGGCCAAGACATCCACCAGAGATGCTCTATCACTCCCATTTTCAGCTGGACAAGAGAGAAAATACATATTGAGAGGCTCGGGAGTCGAGATAAGGACAGGGAGAGATCATCCCACGATTAGTGTCATGGGCAAAACAAAGTAAAGGAAAGAAAACTCTCTGTTACACCCAGTGACACCAGAGTCAGATAATGAGAAGTACAACCAGATCTTAAAGTGCCTCCCCCCACCCATCCCTTCTTAGCAGAACTTATTAATGATTTTTCTCCTTTCTCCCCCTGCCCCCTTCCAGCTAACCTGCTCCAGCGTAGGTATCTCTGTCATCTCTCTCAATCTCCACTGGCTGCAAGTGCTGCCAGGGGCTTGCTCCAACGTGTGTCAGAGCATCCCCTGTATGTCTCCACCTGCTCCAGCGTGGGGCCTCTCCATGGGCTGCAGGTGGGGTCTTGGCCTTTTCCATGCACTGTAGGGGAGACACCCCTTCCACCATGGGTTTCTCCAGGGGCTGCAGGGACATCTTTCTCTTTGGCACCTGGGGTGCCTCCTCCCTCCTGTTCCCTGGCTTTGGTGTCTGTACAGTTTCTTACATCATCTCCCTCCCTTCTCTGGGGGCAGAAAGTGTCTGCTTGCAGTTTTTTCTCTCCTAAATGTGGTTCCTTGAGGTGCTGCGATTGTCCCTGATGAGCTTGGCCTTGATCAATGACTCTGGCCTTGAGCTGGCTGGTGTTTGCTCTCTGGGGCCTGCAGAGAGCTTCTGGCTGCTTTTTGCAAAAGCCACCCCTGAAACCAACTCCCTCTCCTTCACCAGAACCTGGCCATACAAAACTATAACAGTGTCAAACTTCAAGAGCAGATAACTTGCAAGGGGACAGAGTTATGAAGGATGGAAAGCTGGATAAAAAGAATGGTTGAAGAGAAACAATAATGGGATTTGTGTCCTTACAGAAAAGATGATTTTGGTGGTTCTTTGAGGAGGGTGAGGATCACATCTAGATTTTCAAGTTAATGAATGATGTGGGGAAGAGAAGTTGACTTATTTTGGAGAACAACAATCATGCAGTTTCTAGATGCTTATGTTTTGTTCTGGAGTGAAAATACACCATGCTTTACTGATCTGATTAAAGATGAAATTTGTAGCATTCTGATTCACGTGCTTCCTGGTTGTTGTGTGTTTGTGTGGCAAAATTTTGATGGTGGTGGTGGCTTCAGGGGTAGCTTCTGCAAGAAGCAGCAAGATGCTTCCCCATGGTTCCACAGAATCAATACCAGCTGGGCTTAAGGACAGACCTGCCTCTGACCAAGGCTGAGCCCGTCAACAACAGCGGTAATGCCTCTGGGATAACATAGTTAAGAAGAAAAAAAAAACCCCACAAGTGGCTGCTGTTTGCTGCCTGAGAAGGTAGTGAGAAAATGTAAGAAATTTTGCAGACACCAAGTTCAGTGGGGGAGGCACCCCAAGGTGCCAGAGGAGAGATTCCCCTGAGGCTGGTGGAGAAAGTGACACCCATGGTGGAGCAGGGGGACTTGTGATTCCGTGAGGGGACCAGGCTGGAGCAGTCTGGGCCAGAAGGTCTGCTCCCTATTGGAGAGCCCAATGCTGAGGCAACTGGTGCAGAGCTGGAGCCCTGTGGGAAAGGAATTACTTTGGAGATGTTCGTGGAGACCTATCTCCTGTGGGTGGGACCCCATGCTGGAGCAAAGGAAATGTGAGGATTCCCCCTCCACTAAGAAGGAAAACAATTTGTGCCAAAACCCCACTCCCTGTCTTCCCAGTGACACCAGGGCAGGGGTGGAGTGGAGGGGAGGAAGGAGAGAAATTAGGAATAAAGTTGAGCCTAGGAGGAAGGGAGGGGTGGGGGAGGTGCTTTAAGATTTAGTTTTATTTCTCATTATCCTACTCTGGTTTCATGAGTGTGTAATAAATTAGACTTCTTATTTTAAATTCTGTGTTGAGTCAGTTTTGCCCATGATGCTGACTGTGGAATGATCTCTCCCTGTCCTTATCCCCACTCGTGAGCCTCTCAATATCTTATTTTCTCCCCAGTCCAGCTGAAAAGGGGAGTGATAAAGCGACTTTGGTGGGCATCTGGCCTCCAGCCAGGGTCAAACCACCTCACTGGTTGGTCTACCCACTGCAAGTGTATTAGCAAGACCTATGAATGTGTTTTTTCTCTCAATCTCCTCAATTTATTGAGCCACTGATAGTTTGTTGTATTTTCAAAGGTATTTCTACAGACAGGTAAATTAATCCTGCTTTGTAAATCTAGTCCTCTGACAGGACATGAGAACTCGCAAATCTACTGCTGCTTGCTACCATGTGCACACTGTGATAAAAAATTTAAGATAACACAATTATTGCTTGCATATATGTATCTAGGTATACCAAAAGCTCTGGCAGTTCATTTCTACAAATGGATTTTTCCCGGAGGTATCTACGCAGGCTGCACTGATGGATGCTTGACCATAGCTGTATTGATAAGCCAAGTCCTAACAGGCAGCTGGTGTAAAAGTGTGGAGGTGGGTGGACCTTATTGTCATACTGCTGTCATTAGGGGAGAGTACCACATTTAGTTCTTGATGTTGAGGCACTGCCCTGTGGAGACTGTGCGATTACTCCAGGGAGAAGTTGGAAACGCCTCGCATCACTCAGCCGTCCTCCTGCTGATTAAGGAGTGACACTGTCGGAGATGCCTTTCAGAGGCAGGCAATTATTTTCAGCCGTAGAGATGTTAACCAAGAACTGAAGCCTTAGGGGAAGAAAGGGTGAGCAGGGCTGGAGAGGCAAGGTTTAAACACGTGGGGTTTATTTTGCTACTTCTGTTTGGATCTCTTCAGAAAGCTTCCACTGTTTGCAAGGTGAGGCATTTTGTGCTTGCAGCTAACTGCAGAGTTCAGTGTTCTCTGTTCCAAACTGTCATTTTTACACTGGCTTAAATGTAAAACAGTTTAGTGCTAACTTACATCCTGCTGTATAGTTGGAACAGCATGGATTCTGTTAATTTTTGCTACTCCCTTTTCAGATAGTATTGGAGGGGTTTGATTTGGTTTTGTTTTAATATTGATCTGAAATCTAGTTCTGAACAGCGAAGGGATTTATATCCAGCAGGCTGCTGCCATGCAGTCATTATTTTTGTGGCAGGCTCATTACTTGATGACAAAATTCAGGCCAATGCATACTGCTTAAGGCAACCATTTGCTATGGTCTTTGTAAGAGAGCTGTGAGAACACCCGTGCAGCTTGGTTTGCAGGTAAGAAGTTAATTTTTAAGGTATTTTGTAAGGCAGTGTAAGTTAAAAGCTCATTGACAGTTCTTTATCAAGTAAATTAGTTGTCAAAATAGGGAATAATTTAGTAGCAGCAGAAAATAACTTCTACATGACAGTATTTTGCAAGCTAGGCTTAGGCTCCAAATGAGAGAAGGTTATTTACTGTTGTAATTTACTGATTAATTACATTATAACTAACAATGGAGCTGTTGGAATTACTCGGCAGATTGAGATTTCTTCAACTGTGAGTTGTAATACCAACGTGGAGATAAACTGTAAATGATCTTATGTTCATATGTACATTGAAGAGGGTTGTGTTTCTTTGATCTTATTTCTGCCTTGGTCCAATTTGAGAGTGCTCAGTAATGTGTAGGTAGGTGTAGTGAGGTATAGCAGGAAGCTGTTTTTTTGTTTGTAGATAAATTATGTATGTTTTCTATTGCCATCCAGCTGAAATATGAAGAATTAATAAAAAAGCCCACGACCTTTGGGTATATTGTGTAAATTGTAGCTAACAAGTGGCAGCTTTGTTTACATTGTGAGTGTGCAAAACTACTATACTTTCAATATTGAGATTTATTTTGAAGACATCAGACTTTGAAGTGATCTGTGTTAGTGTATACAGAATAATCTATGTTTACATAAGTAACTGGCAGTGGAATGTCAGTATTTTTCTCCTAAAGAACAGCCATGCTGAAGTTAGAAGAATAGAGGAGGGGGTATGGGACAGGGACGGACCTCAGTTGTGGTTGTGCCCTGGAAGGTATTACTAGGTTTTCAGGTTGTTGTTAAATCATCCTGATGGCTTTGTTTTTTATTTAAAAAAAACAACCCAAACTTTGTGTATGTGTTGTATAGCTAGTACATAACTTTTCTGGTTTTACTATTTTTAAATTTAAGTGTACCTTGATTATCAGCATCATTGAATGAATCATACATTTGAATAAATGTACTAAACTCCATGCAAATCAAAAGTACTAGGGTGGTGGTTGTGCAAACCCAAAAGCAAACCAAGAATAAAACCTGCCTTTTAGAATACATAGGAATCATCTTTTATGTTTCTAAAATTTCTGGTTTGTTTAATAACAAGAATTTATTAAATAGCAAAAAGATGCTGTTACATTGTAATAGTGTAGGTGCTTTGTTAAGAAACAGAGAAAACAAAACAGGAGGGGACATATTGAGCATTTTGAGAAGCTAAGGCTTTAAGTAGAAACTTTCCTTATGGTCAATTAACAGGCTTTTAAAAAAATCTGTTGGAATGTTTCATTACTGTGGTTGAAGTCAAAAGGGCACCTACTCTTAAACAGGTTTTTTGTTGCATTTGGTCAGAAAAAGGCAGAACTGTCACACTGAGGTGGATGAAGAGAAATGAACTTTTGTCACTTGGGGTTGCTTTGTGGTGGCTAGGCATGTAGTAATGTCTTGGGCTTGATGTGTTGAAATTACCTCCTACTATAGAAAGAATATAGGTGTGTTCATATCCAGGGATATGAGCAGATAACAGACAAAATAAGAGCTGAGGAGGGAGAGTGCTTAATGGGGAAGGCTTTTAACAAAGGGGAACTGTTGGTGCAGACCAGAAATGGGGTATCTCTCTTGAGGAAGCCACCTTTGAGAAGGGTGTTTTTTCTTTTCTGAAAAATGCCGTGACTGAGTAAATGTTGCCATGGGTCAGGGTGTCACGAGCACAGTATGGGTGCTGGCAAGAGAGCAGCATTTGGCTTTGAGGTGGCACCGCAGCGGGCTTTCCTTAGTGATGTAATTTTGCATGGTTTTGGTGAGGGGGGTGAGGAGGGTGCTGCAGGGTCTTCAAAAAGCAGCCAAAAGCTCTCTGCAGGCTCCAGAGGGGGAATGTCAGCCGATTTGAGGCCAGACTCACTGTTGACCATGGTTGAGCCAATTGGTGATGGTCACAGGGCCCTGGGAATCATATTTAGGATGCTTTCTGCCCCCAGAGAAGGGAGTGAGGATATGTAAGGAGCTGTGCAGACCCCAGGTTCAGTGAAGAAGGGGGAGAGGTTTTGCTGCAGGTGCCAGAGAGATTCCCCTGCAGCCTGTGGAGAAGATCATGGTGGAGTGGGTGTCCCCCTGCAGCCCATGGAAGATGACAGGGAGCAGAGACCATCTACAGCCCATGGAGAGGCCCCATGCTGGAGCAGGTGGAGACACATGGAAAGTTCTGTGACCTGTGTTGGAGCAGAACCGAGTCTGATTTCTTTGTGTGTGTTTGTAGTGTAATGATGTTTTCTTTCCTTTATTCTGTGCTGAGTCTGTTTTGCCTGTGACGCTCAATATATATTTTCTGCCTTGTCCAGCTGAAAAGGGGGATGATAGACTGACTTGGGTGGGCATCTTGCCTCCATCACATTTGATTTTGGTTTGACTTTTGGGGCAACTGGGAGGCAAGGTTTATTTTTGTGGGTGCAGGTGGCTTTTCTCTGTGCTCAGAGAGCATGGTTCTATCTGTCACTGGGAGATGTGCATGATTCAGACCTGCTTTTCTCTTGAATAGCCGAAAACTGACACGTGGTCTAATTTTTGGGTACGGTAAGCTGGTATTTGTGATCCAGAGTAGCTGTCTTGGTGTCTGTTCTCTGTGGCTGGTGCTGCTCTCCCCATCTTGCGTCTGGGTATGTAGTGCTGTCTGCTTTTTCCTTTTTTTTTTATCCTTTATAAGCTTATCAGATGCCATGTGACTGGTGTCTGGTGTAAGAGGGCCTGGTTTATTAATGCACTTCAGTACGGACTATTCTGCATTTGCCTTTGTGGCTCGCCCTTACGTTTTAATTAGTTTTCCACTGAGTTCTGCAGGCTGGAAGCCAGAAGCACAGGTGCCAGTGCTGCAGAGTGGCTCAGCAGGTCTTCTGTGGACCTGGTGGCAGTGGCTGCAGCTGTGGGAGCCTCACTGGGGCTCCTGCCAGCCTTGCACTCTTCTCCCAGCCTGCCTACAGACAGCCCACCCAACGAATACCAACATCCGCTGGGTGATGTAGCATGGAGTAGGCTGCAAGGAGATGTAGCATGGAGCAACGGGAGCGCTCCTCACCTCACAGTTCTGACCCTTCCTTCTGCTCTTTTTAAACAAAGGACATTTTGTTGGGGCTTTTTTTAAAAAAACCCATTAACCCTTGTATTTGCAAAGTATTTTTATTGTTTGTGTACGGAGAATTAATGCTTTTTAGTGGCAAAGTTGTGCTGGTAGTGTAAGCTAAAGAAGTGTAGCTGCAGATTTGGAGTGTACAGCATTCAGATTTACCTTTTCATTCTGTTAATAATTAAATGGCTTTCAAAAAAAGAAGTTTCTGGTTACTCTCAGTTGCATGTTTTTCTTATTAATGGAATACAGCTGACCAGGTAGTTGGTATCTGCTACAAGAGAGGGTGAATGGGAAAGGGAAATATCAACAGTTAGTTTTATGACTTTGTTTTGTAGACCAGATATTTAATTAACACAGTGCAGTAAAAGTCAGCAATTTCTTAATGATCCTGGCAGTTTCATGTTGGTTTATTGAGTGAGCGAAGTGGCTATTGTTCTTCTGGTTGTTGCTGTTTGACTTAATCAGTGTAAAATAAGGTCCAGAAGAACTGCTGTGAAACTAACAATCTCTTTTGAAAGAATCACAAATGTTTGGGATTAGTCCTGCATTGCTTCAGCAGTGTGAACAAGGACCAGATGGGGGTGTGCAGCACAGCCTGCCAGAGCAGGAGCCAATGGAGCATGCTGGCTTTCCCAGTTAAAATGGCTTGTAAAAATAATGCTGACAAGTCTCCCCATTGCATTAGCTTTCAGAGATACAAACAATCAAGAGGCTTGGGGAGGGCTGCAGTGGCTGAAGTGATGCAGTTTGTTTGGCCTCTGGGAAAGCTGCCACATGACCAAATAGAAAAAGAAGTTTGGTTTAAGTTTTATAGGACTTTCGGTGATAACCTCGTGATGGTGAAATACTTATGTGGACAACATAAATCTGCTGTCTGCAGAGGAGAATTTTCAATAAAGACCAAAGTAAAATGAGTGTGTAACATGACTTCATGCCTGTTAACATTTTTTTCCTCTAATATTAAATGTTGCTTTAAACTTTAAAGGCGTGAGTCACTTCAAGTCTGTACCCTTCTAAAAAGTTTTTAATAAATATAAGTAATTATATTACTTTACATGCTAGGTACTATAATATATTAACAATACATACTAATCTATATTATTATAAGTAATTACAGGAATTGCATTATTAATTATGTAAATACAAACTTTCCTGTTTGGAAATCTAGTGGCGGACAAGATCCTGAAGGGCCACATTTGCTTGAAGTTTAGATGTTATTCTGAGGATGCCTGAAGAATTGAGAGAAGAAATAACAAGTTATACCTGTTTACTCGATTTGAGAAGCTACTAGTTACAAGCACAGTAATTTTACAGCTCTTATTACAGGATCTGCCTTCTTGCTTTGGATTTGTGGGTGATGGAGATGAAATATTTTAAGGTAGTAGTCAAGAATGGAGAAGGGAGGCTGCTTGAGCTCAGTGTCAAATGATGAGGTTTTGGCCATCTTTCTAGGTAATGAGGGTTGATTATTTCTGGAAGGGACCACCTTTGGAGATAATCCAAAGCTGGTCTCCACCAGCCCTTGAAGGCTTTAGACTTGCAGGGCTCTTGGGCAGTATGTTTAACTGTACATTGAGTAGTGCCACGCACTACATCAGTGGTCCTGCCACCTCTGTTTGGCAATTTGCTGTACTGTGGAGGGAAAGACTGGCAGGGGAAGAAAGATTGTTTGGTGGTGCTGGTACATGCTGTTGGCTTCAGTCTGGTGGATGATGTCAAGAGCAATGGATTCTGCTGGTTTTTTGGTAACCCTTCAGCCCATGTGTCGTCTTCAGGGTATTAACAGTGGGAGAACAAATGCTTTGGTTGAATCATAATTTGCCAGAGATACCAGGTGTCAAGAGGGACAAATTACTCCAAGCCATGTTGCTATCACAGCGAACACCACATACTGCTGCTCTGCTTTTGCTTCATACAGTCCCAGACAGTCATGTTTTAAGAGAAACTTTTTTGAGGTCTGGCCTGCATGCAGAACACAGTGTCTTGAGGCTGAAATTTGCCTTCCCATTAATTTGATTTTACAGTCTATCACTTTCCTGGCCTGTGATGAGGTTTTTCTCCACATGGGATTTCTCATGAAGGTGCTTAATTGCGATGTGCAGTTTGGGGAGTTCCCTTTGCATTACCTTCAGCTGATGTTCTGTCAGTGTACTTAGGTTGTAATTTATATTGTGCTGTAATTGCTGTTTATGAATTACACCTGCACTATACTAAAGGTTATCTAGAAATGGAGAAGTAAATGGCATAGCACAATGTAAGCGTAACATCTGAAATTCATGTGTACTGGGACATTTTCTTTGCATTAACATAAAATGTCTGTCAGTTAATTATGCAAAAATATGCAGAGAGAACATTTTTAATTATGCCATGCAAGGCTGAAGGAGTTTATTTCAATGCAAGTTTTCCATATTAGTGGCAAATAAGAACAGACAGAGGAATGTCATTTTGTGAAGGAGACATTTAAAAATCTAGGTGGGATTTTTCAAAGCTGTGTATACAATCAAAGAGAAATTATGAAATTGGTTTTTCAAAATAGCTTTCAGATTGGTGACTGAGTAGAGCTTTGCTCTGTGATGACTAGACATTATATTTGCAAAGCACCTATGTATTGAGGCTTGGGTTTAGCTTCCATATAGGTGTAATGGGTTGGGCAGAGTCATAATGAGAAAAATCTGTGCTGTAATCATGTTTTTTTGTGGAAAAATAGAGAAATTTATCCAAAACAACCAGAAGACTGATGGTTGCCTTGATCTTTGTGTCTCTGAAGTACATATATGAAGTTTTCCTGAGCTTTTCCGTGGAACTGTGAGATTGTCTTTTCCCAAGGGAGGTAGCACTTGGAGCAGCAGGCAATAATTGAGTGTAGTGCTGCCCTGAAATGGGGCTATGCTGCAGAGTCATGCATGCTACTGCTACTCCCATTGCTTTTGGAATTTGTAGCAGCAGTTGCACTGCATTCAGCAAAATGTGAAAGTTAGGAAGAGTCTTGTTAAATCCAGGGAAACATCGGAGGCAAATGTCTGTCTCGTATTAGAATTAAAGCAGCTGGTGTCCTGCCTGCACCTTCAGTGCCCCTTCTCTGGCTGAGACAGAGGGGGGATGGTGAGGTGGGGTAGTTTGTCAGAAGTGAAAAGATAACCTGGTAAGTAAAGTAACCCAGTAGTTCTCTGAAGGAAAGCAAATTAAAGGTGTTCCCTTAGCTGCAGAGTAGTTGGTCTTCTGGAATAACTGGGTCAGATTCTGTACCGAGCCCTGGAGTTTGTCCATGGCTCTTGTTTTCCCCATCCAAAGAATGGATCTCTCCTGATTTTGTTACTAATGATTGCCAACCCCCCCCCCCCCCAATGTCAAATGTCATCGTACTACCAATGGTTAATTGCTCTCTGCCTTGAGAGTCTGGCACATCTTATCGTTGATCTTCAGTTTCTGGCTGTTGGATCTTCTCATACTTTTACTAAATCAAAGTCTGTGCTATTTAATATCACCTTCGCCTGTAAACATAAGTGCTAAATTGCTTACATACGGCTTAGACTGTGGGGTTTTTTGTCCGAAGCAAATGGGTTACTGTAGAAATCGATCTCTGTTCAGAGGTGTATAAATTGCTTGTAGTGTCAAAATTCCAGAATAAAGTGCTGTAAATCTGGAAGTCTTCAAATATTGTAAAATGAGATTTTAGGAAAGAACAAATGACTGAGAAAAATCAGGAACAGATTTTGGGGTTTTTTTCCTTATGGCTTATTAAATGTTTTAAATGCAGTGTTAAGTGTCTCACCAGCTAAAAGCACAGTCCCAGAACAATCAACCTGATTATTTGGCTTTAAGTAAATAATTAATTTTGCTGCTTTAGCCAGTCTGTGAGAGGGCTGGAGGGAAGAATGGATGATCATATTATTGAGTGGACTAGTTAACTAACCATCGCTCTTTACAGTGTAACTAATATTAATGCCAAATAACTCTGGGAATGAATTTGTTTTCACTTGGAGTGTGTATAGAGCAATAGTAGTTGCATGCTAGATTAAACATGAAAACAGGTGGAGTAGGAATTTCTGAACCAGCAAGTGCAGCAAAACTTGAATTAAGCTTCTTGTTCAATTAATTGTATGTTAAGTGAATACGAACCTGTGAGCTGGAGCCATATGGTCTGCTGCCTCTCCTGCTGGTAACAACAAAAGCAAGGTGTACCTTCAGCAAACTCTGCCCATGTCTGATCTAAGTCTTACTTTTGCTAAAAAGGGGGTATTTTAAAGAAAAAACAAGTCCAAGGGAAGCAGCAGTTGACATGTGATGGGCATCAGAGGCTGGAGGCAGCAGTTTGGTATAGTCAGGATTAGGGCCCCAGAGACGCGAGGTTGGGCAGATGCTGCTTGGTGCACTGCCTATAGGTATGCTTTGGCAGTGAAGTAGACTCAGCATGTTAAGTCCTACTTCTGGAGCAATAATATTTTATTAATTTCTTCTGTAATGTTTTACTAGAGGGAACACATGTTCTGTTACTGATTGTGTCTTTTTTTCTTTCTTCTTTCTTTTTTCTTTTTCCATTGATCTTACCTTGAAGTATGTTTCTGAACCTGGGACCAACCTTGGTTTGTTCCTGAAAAGCTTAGTAGGGAAGTAAAATAAATTAGGAGGAGTAAGCCATTGACTTCCAATGAAAACATGCATTCCTGTATTTATACCCTTAACTTCATCACGCTGATGTGCTTAAGTGGTGATTCTCATGAGACGCAAGTATGCAGTCTCAAGTGTCCTTCTTAGCAGTAGCTTTTTGTGACATGCAGTCTGTTTCAGCACAATTTACCTTGACATTTACTTGAGTAGGGTTTTCTGTTGAAAAGGGTATTTTAGCTATCTTACCTTCAGATTTACAAAAGAATTGCGTTTAATTGCTCACACTGAAGTGTTCACCCCTCCCCACTCGCACACACTCTGCCCGTGAAACGCGCGTTAATCCCCTCCCGCCCTCCCCCATTGAAGAAGCCCGATACATTTCCTTTTGCATTAGTTAGGCCTTCTGGGAAATACATGCAGAAATAAAAGGCTTTTCTATAGCCCTTTCTCCCTCAGGAATGCATAGAAACCAGCTCCTTGGATCTGTCCCACAAACTTGAAACTTGATTTTAAGGGTGGGGGGTGGGGAGTAATTCTATCATCTTGTGCACATGTTACTGAGACTCCTAGTTAGAAATGGAGGTGGAGGTACAGGATCTCACAAGATCTCATGGTACTTTAAAAAAAGTTCCTTATTTGCAATCTGTATGTTGTGCTGAGGTTTGTTTCCAAGGCGGGTATTAAAGCTCTTAGCTTTGTGACCTTTGCTCATCCCTCATCTTTACAAGCAGTGTGTACCCAGGCAGTCTGCTTAGAAGAGCCTTATTGTGTTTACAAAGTTTACTCAAGTATGGTGATGGTTTTTTGACTACCAGTAGTATTCAGACATTTTAAGTATAGCAAGAAGTGTGCCTGCCTTTTCCCTTGGGATAACTATTCACATGTTGTAGTTACACAGGCATGGAAGAATATGAGAAAAAGTACTGCAGGTTTACATTGATGTCCATGTATTTATAATTGATACCAGTATGGCAAATACAAACCTGGTGTGGTTTCTACTCCTCTGTACATTGGGACGTATAGGAATACCTGCAACTTGGGGGGTGGGGGGTGTGTGACCGTCACGTAACAAAGGATCCTAAACTTTGAGGTACTCACGTGTCTTGGTGGCTTTTGGGGCCTGTTAAGTACTGTGCCTTCTCAAGAAAGACCTTGTGAGGAGCTAACCTGAGGTCAGGCAGGGTGGCATGGTGGCACTGCCAACATATGGAGAACACACAGTGGTGCGATGGCTTGGGCACATGTCCTGTCCATGTCACTGGGCATGTGCTGCTGTCCACACTCTGCTTCTCCAGCCTAAAACAGATGTAAGCTTGGCTTGAGGCATGTGAAGCATGAGTGCAAATGCCTGAAGGACAGTGGACTCATCAGTGGAAGGCCTGTGGGCTCATCGTTCCCATGGGCAAAAATAGGGTTGTCTTTGTCTCCACCATGATTGCTTGTATAGTTTGTACATAACTTGAAAATTGTAGAATGAAACTGTGTTGTTGTGGATACATACTCAGATACTCGAGGTTGCCATTCACTTGTAGACTAACTGGAGCAGTGGCAGTGGTGTTCTACATGTATCAGGTGGTGAGTGCTTTATAGAGGCTTGTGCTTCTCAGTGTTGGTGCATCACTGCCATTGCGTGGGCCAGAAAAGTCAACCTAAACCTATTTTGCCGATTCCCACTCCCTCTCATTGTTCCCATGCAGGCTCTTCAGAAGTGGTGGTGCAGCAGCTTGCAGGCCTGACACTGCGCCACATCAGTGCTGCTTGCTGATGGTACAGACCCACCAGCGACAAAGCAGCACTGCTTGCGGGGGAAGGAGCTGCTTTAGCTGGTTTTGCCAGCAAGGGGAGTGTTGGTGAAACCACTGCATGATCCATGCTGTTGTGAGTTGGAGCATGAGAATGGGTATCAACAAGTTAGGAGGAAATCTGACTTACTAAAGTGACAGTTTCTTTCAGCTGATAAAAATATTTCATAAATAGTAGCTTTCTTTCAGTTGTTATCTAGTGTGGAATTGTAGGTCATGTTCCTTGCCAGCCACCAGTGGAGAAAATTATTTTAATTCCACGCCTCTCCCTGAAGCAAGAGATTATGATCTCTGTGATGACAGGTTATCAGGTTATTTCTTCTCTCCCCCCAAATTTTAAGATGGAATTGCAGAGGACAAGGTGTAGGAGACATGTTGCACAATGTCCTCCTACTTTTGATGCCAGTGTCTTTACCTTCCGTCTCAAGGGATCTCCTCTGGTCCTCAGCTTCTGTTACAGCTTGGTTTAATAAAAGCACCTGGCACCCTAATGTCTCCTGCTGACAGTTTCTTTGAGCAGGATGTGTATTTTGCTTTATCTCTGATTTTAATTTCAGGTTAGCAATTGACCTTGTTTCTTCAGGCACGAATTTTCACCCTCTAGTTTGCTCTCAGGAGGTGGCATTTTGTTCTGCAGGCTGTATTGGTCTAAAAATGGATCCTCCTCATAGAGGAGGGCTATCTATCCGTAAGGTGAGCAAAGATGATCTGATCTGGTCCATAGGCTTTTGGGTGTGCTTTCCAACAGGGACCAGCCTGCTGCTATTAACTGCCTCACTACTGATGGCTTGGGGGGCACTTTCTGTGGTTTTGTTGGTGGGTGGTGCTTTTTCACAACTTGTATTCTTCTGCTTAAGTAGTTTCCCGAGGATTTAATATGCTGCTTCCAACCTATATTTTTTAATTATGTTGAGCAAGTTGCTGATTTTAATAGGGAATAGTCATTCAGTAATAACTTTGCAAGCAGTAGGCGGTGGTTTGCTACAAAACTACCTTGCTTTAGCTCAGCCTGAACACTGACACTTGCAGTGAAGCTTCTTGGTCCAATTGAATTAACACTGGACTAATTACTTACAGGTAAGAGGACTGAAAGCAGAAATTTTTGCTTTAATTTGAAAATTGTTAACTTGCTGTGGGTTTATGTACTTTCCATAGAATCATATAAATATAGCATATGGGTAGTCTTAGTGGGGAGCGTGGTTTGCTTTTGAATGGTGGAAAAATACTAAGAAAAATGTGTTATAAACCACAGCTGTTTAATGCTGAGGTCCTTGATTTGAGGGGAATTTTTTGGGGGTATAGGGAAACTTATCTATCAAACCTTGCATCACGGGGACAGAGTGGTGTGCTTAAAGGAAGGTGTGGTATAGGCATGACAAGTCCCAAATCTGTTTGTCGAAGAGTGCCTGGGGAACAAAATGTACTTAATTGACCTGAGTGTGTTTATCTAACAATTTAAAGTTCTAATTTGCTGTGTTTGTATTCTTTATGTTGGTTTTATTCCAAGTAATATGTTTCTCTGTGGAACAGGGTTTGAGAATGGGGAATGCAGCTCCTCCTTTTACAAGGGATACAGCATTGTTTTGTATTCATGGGTCAGAAGAGTGATCCACCTGAGTTTCTTCAAAGCTAGACCTGGATAGCAGTTTGGGCTTTATTAGTTATGTGATGTGTGACGTGAGTTTTTTGTGGTGTTGTGTCTTTAGGTTGTTGGGGTTTTTTTGTGTTGTAGGGTTTTTTCATTTGTTTTTGCTCTTTAATTCTTGGGAAAAGAAAAACTGATTGTCATTCAGGTTTTTGGTGAAAAACTTAGGCAAGAGTTTTGAGGTATAAAATGTCAACTGGTAAAAGCTATCTTTGCATAATGTAGGAAAAGAGGGTTGACCCTTAAGTGAAACAAACTGATCAGTTCATGTATTCAGCATAGATGTCTTTTAAAGTCTAATAAATCAGTTCTGTGTATGAACAATGAAAAATGCCCTTCTTTAAAAATGATGCCTCAAATTATTAGTGGTAGATGATACCTGTAGATCTTCCTTCTGCAAGGTTTTTTAATGTCTGTTGAGAAGGGACCCTGACTGTTGGCAGCAGTGTTGGCCTGCAGCTGGTGCCTTGGTTTGCCAGAGCTCTCTGGGCCAACCAGAGGCTGATGGGGGTTGTGAGATGTGGTGAGGATCTGGGGAGGCTTTATGCCAAACTCCTCACCAAACATAGCAGGGCATCCATTAAGAAGGGACTAATTACTGTTGCATTGGCAGGCTCTTCAAGTTCACATCATCTGAGGATTTTTTTGAAGAGCATGGATTTATTTTTCTTTCTAAATTAGGTGTAGAGTTATTTACCCTTCTTTTTTTTGACAGAGGCTCCTCTTTTTAATATCCTGCTACTAATATTTTGTCTCATAAGCATGTGGAGCCTGACATGTCAGTGACAGTAGGGCTGGCCTCTGTGGTGGTAATGCCGTTCTCCCAGATATTGAGGGATGGGGAGGAACTGCTGCTGTCTCTTCCCCACTTGAGGGTGGTGTGACTGGATAGTAGTGCCTCTGTGGTGCTCTCTCCCTGAAATGCTGGCCTTGGTGAAGGGCCAGTGGAACTCAGCAGGGCCTGGATGAACCCGCTCTGATGGGTGGCAAGCATGTTGTTTTTCTACCCCCTTGGTTATTGTTTGAGAGGCACAGCACTGCCATGGCTCCTTTCAGCACTGCTACAGAAATGGCCTCAATTTCTAGTAATTTATGCCTCTTACCTAATTTTTACTTGATGCTGTGTTTTCCATCATGAACACCATCTTGCTGTGTTTCCTGCTCTGCCGCATCCCTGTGCGCCTGTCAGCTTCCTCTCAGGTTATGTATGCCTACCAGAGGGAGCAGGCTCCGAGTGTCTGGCAAGTGTGAGCTCCACCTTTTGCTCTCCCTGTGGTTTGGGGGGGAACAGTGTTGCATGGTGTGGTTCGACTTGCATGGCTAACAACTGAAATGGCAGTTGAGCATGCAAGTCCAGACTGGCCTTCAATCCAGCACAGAGAAGGGGAGAGCAAACCAAATTGCTGGTGCAAACTAAATTTTCTTGTTCCCTCTAGCCCAGGGAGGTGGGACAGTGTTCTTCACAACAGCTTCAGCAGCCTGTCCCCTCTTCTTCTGGCTGTGAAGAGCTGTGGACCACCTCTTTGTGTATGTAGAAACAGAATTCCTCAAAAAGCAGGTTAACGAGTAAGATGCCTTCGTGGAGGAATCATATTTGGGCCCAAGTGATGGGCAGGGCCTCTTGTGAAAGCTTCTGTTGCTTTTGGGTAGTGGTGTCACTAGTAAGGTTTTCTTCTGTGTAATTTGGGAGTATTCTTTATTCAACCTGGCTTGTTTTTCAAAATGCTAACATATTATCTGGGCCATCAGGTTTCTGTGATGTTGCTGGTCTCACAGCACAGCACAGCATTGTATTGGGCTTTATTTCTGCTTTTCCTGTTTTGGTGTTGCTGAGCTCTTTCCTGGAATCCTTTGGGTTCTGTAGCCTAATTTTTAAAAATTAGGTATTTTCACCTGTATTATTGAGGAGCTTTGTGGGGCAAACATGGTAGCCGCTACCTTAAATCCCAGGGGCCTCTGCTTTCCTGTTGCACTGGAGTACTGAATTAAGATGACATCAGCTACTATTCAAGTAAGTAAAATTCTAAACAAAAATGGGCCCCCAAACCAGAAAAAGCCAGCTAGTGGAAAACACAATGAATGCCCTTTCTCTTACCTTGTTATCTTTGCAATATTTTCCTCCCTGCTGTAAAACAGTGCATGTGTCTGGCAAGACTGGGACTGGACATAGCAGTGGTCGGCCTGGCTGTGGCACTGGGGGTGGGGGAGCGAGCCTGTGTCAGGAGGCACATATGCAGCGTTGGGCAGCATTGGCCTTGGGAGGACTCTGGTCCCTCCAATACTGTTCCTGGGTTGCCCTCTCCTCACCTTTTTGCTTGTTAGACCAAAATTTTAGTGTAATGTCCATGTAAGGTTTTGGAGCTCATCTGAGAGGAAGGCATTGGGATTCTCTGCTTGAAGAAGGTAAGTGCAGATGGTAATTAATCCAAGCGATTTCTGTCAAGTGATGAAGGCAAGAAGTTTGTTGGCTTGTACTGGATGAAAAGGGGAAGAAGGAAATGAGTCAGAAGACTTAATTCTGTTTTTCATAATCCCATTTGCTTCCCTTTCTCTTAGAAACTTTTATGCATGGGAATAAGATGATAAAGGGGTTTTTGTGAGAATTGAACTCAGGTTGAAGTATGTGTATTTACAGTATGGTCAAAGTTGTGTCATGAGAAAAATGTTTTGTAACTGTCTTAGCCTATCCCATTTCTGTACTTAGGCAGAAGGATTTCAACTTCATGACTTAGCTGCTTTACCCATGTGAAGTGGGGTAAAGTTTAAAAAAAAAAAAGGTATAGAAGTGCTCTAAAGCTTGCTCCTTCTGTGCTGATCTGGTTGAAACTGCATCACTTAATGAAAGAACTTGGTGTACCAGAATAATAGCTAATTAAAAAACCAAAGCAAACAACAAAACTGCCCAAAAAACAACACACAAAAAATGCAGTCTCCTCCCAACACAAACCAAACAATCCAAAATGTCTCACAAGAGATGGCCTTACATATTTGCCTTGTGTTGTAGAACAAGAGTATCTCTGTTTTACTAGAGTTCAGGGAGTAAGTGCTTGCTGGAGGCTTCATCCTTTCAGTAACTCTGGAGCTCCTAAAATTGATTTGACACCAGAGGAGCCCAGTACTGACAGCCCCTGGAGGCTGCTTGTCTGGGTCCTGGCTTTTGGCTCTGAACCTGGTTCCTTTGCAAAGGTGAGGTCTTGGGACAACCATTTTCCAAATGTCTCAAACCTCAACAACAAAAAAACCCAACCAAAACTACAACCCCACCCCCACACCCCCCATTTAAAAGCCACTGCTAAGGACACATTTGAAAGTTTGAGGGTAGCCATTGTAAACTGATGCTATACATTTTTAATGTGTGTTGTATGACTTGTATGTCAGTTTAGCTAAGGTCACAAAAAATGGCTTTAGTCTCCTTTCACTGTCTTGTTTGCCTGTTGATAAGTAACAGGGTATTACCAGAGGATTCATATGTGCTAGAAAATGTGTTTATAGTAGGACAAATTCAAGAAGCATACCACCTGTGTTTTTTACCAAATGGTAATGGGCATAAGTTGATAACTGAATTTTTCGTCCCTGCCCTTTGCATTTGACTCCTCAGGGTGAGGTATGTGGGACTCTGTTACTTGAAAGCTGAGAGTTGGCTTTTCAGACCATTAATAAAGCACATTCATTTAATAAAAATTTGGTGATGGGTTCTACTATGCAAGAGACTGTTTCTTGGGGACTGTCTCCTTTCCTAAGAGCAGATTTTCACTTCAACTGACTTGTGGAGGTATTTAGCAGCCTCTGTTACTCAGGAGGGCAAACTGATTTTCAGTGACAGCTTATGTCTTTCTACCTGCATGACTTTCCCATCTGTATTTTCCCTCCTGCAAATGCTTAGTATGTGTTAACTGTTCTTTATGGTTTTCTTTCATTCGTTACAGGTTTCTCTCCCTTTTATTCATAGCTGTTGTGTTACCTACTTCTGTGTTTCAACATCATTTCACCTGTACTCTTAATTTAGAAGCAGAGATGTTTGAAAAAAAGAGAAATGCTGGTACTTGGGGAGAATTAGAGCTTGCATCTACTCATATCTTTTGGTTTATTTCAAAGACAGCGTGGAGGCATGCTTTCACAAATGAAGGGTCATAGAAAGGAATGAATTTTAAACCATTGTTTAAAATCTTCATCTGTCACTTTTGTCACTTAGAGGCACTTGACATCAGCCAACCCAAATTCATATTGCTAATTGAAAAACATTTTCTCCCCACATGAATTCCTAAATCATGTGCACTCATTACATAACCTGACACTAACAGGCTGTGATAGAATAAATCACTACCATTAGAAGCCCTTCAGTTGTCTTACCCTGTTGTTTCTTTTTGTTCAGGGGTTTCTTGGCTTGTTTCTGAAGCTTTAGACATTTTTTCATCTGTTCTCAGGAAAATTGGGATGAAAATATTTATTTTGCTCTTTTGAGTTGGTGCTTACACTATGCCACCTGTGATTATTGTTCGTATTTGGTGCAGTTGATAAACCATCATAGTTTGGAAACATTGCTGATATGAATATTGTCATGGTTTAACCCTAGCTAGCCACTAAGCACCACACAACCACCTGCTCACAGTTTGACAATTTAAATGAACTATAATAATAATAATAAATTTTAAAAAAAGGAGAAAAAATTTGAATTAAACCCCAAGAAAAACAAGTATGCAAATGAAAAACAAGAGATCAGCACCAACCAACTGATTCCCAGCCTGTCCCTCAGCAGTGGCAGTCCCTCCAGCCAGCATCCCCCAAGTTCATACGCTAAGCATGACATGTTATGGTATGGAATATCTGTTTGACCACTCTGGGTCAGGTGTTCCAGCTGTGTGCTCTCCCAGCTTCTTGTACACCCCGGTCTACTTGCTGGTGGGGTGATGCGAGAAGCTGAAAAGTGCTTGACTGCTTGGCAACAACTAACACATCATTCTTTTGTCAGCATTATTCTCACCCTAACTCCAAAACATGGCACAACATTAGGAAGAAAATAAACTCTATCCAGGCCAAACCCAGGGTCAAGCAGGGATTGATTTTTGTCTGAAATATGTTGCACAAAGTCATGGAATACTACTACAAGTTTGCTTCTTATGGGTCCCTTCCAGCACAGTACATTCTATGATTCTGTGAAGTTCTGAATCTCCTGTACATTCCTTTATGCATGGAACCTTCTCCTTCTGCTAAGTGTTTGCAACTTCTTGTTATGCCTCTATTTTTAAATAACAACTTAGTCATATCACAGATATTTTGAAATAAATGGATATCTTGTTTTTGTAGACATTTCTTGTATTCAGATGTCAAAATGTTTGATTAACATGTTTGGAAACTTTCAAGAGAGCACTAAATGTGGTAATTTGGAAGGAGGGAAAGAGCAAACTGCCCTTGCTTGGGTGGCATTTTGTGCTCTTTTGTAACTAATGATAATGGATAAGTTGAATGATCTTGAACTGTAAAAAAATACAAACCAACAAAACAACTGACAGTGCTTTTGAAACAGTCATGTTCAGTGAAAAGTTACAATAGAAAGATTCCAGCTTACCTTTTTACTTCCACCTCTTTCAGTGCAACATAATTTTTGCTGTTGAGTTTGGCATTGAGAAGCAGTGCTACCTGCAGAACTTCAGGCCCTTGTTGACTGTACAATCATTGCCTTTTGTTCTACAGTTGAATATGTGAAGCAGAGACTAACAATGGTTTCATTATGTGATGGTTCCTGAATGTGCTGTTGCCCGATGGGTAAGAAGCGTCAGCTTTAATTAACGGACAGTCTGTTAGTACAGTTTGTTCATTTGAACTGTGCTGGCAGGGCCACTGCTCAGCGATACATTGACCTACAGGAGTACTTAGTCCTCTGCCTTGGAAACCTTTCAGACCAGTGTATGAATTGCAGCATCAGTGTATGATTTGCAACCCACTGATAGGCAGAAAAGTGAGACTCGCACCAGTAGCAGTGGATTGTGGTTGATCTGCTCTGAGGCTGCCCTCCTGACTGATAGGGAAGTGAGTGGGTACCATCCACCCTTGGACAGGGCTGCTATTGCAGACTTCTTGGTTCTGCCAAGATGGCAGAACACAGTTTTGTGAGGGCAGCGCTTGCTCTTTGGGAACCCTTGACGGTGTGCAGTGAGACAGGCATCCTTTTGAAACGAAGAATCAAAGGCTCCTTGCTTGGGTGTGCATAGCATGAAATAGCAAAGGTTAATGAAATTGTCATGTGTTCAGGTCTGAGCTACATGTTAACTACTTCTTTGGCAGCTCTAAGCTTCCCCTACTTTGGTAGCAAGCAACACTGCTGCAGCTGCATAGCTATTCCATGTGCCTTGGTCAGTCTGGATATGTCAACAGCTACTTTAAAGCGCTCTTAACAAGACTTGTATACAGTACCTGCATGTAGGAATCGGGGAAAAAAAGAAGTATGTTTTTTTATTTTTATTTTTTGGGGGTCCTGGTTGATGACAGGTTGGCTCTGAGCCAGCAGTGTGCCCTGGTGGCTAAGAGAGCCAATGGGATCCTGGGGTGCATCAGGAGGAGTGTGTCCAGCAGGTCGAAGGAAGTGATCCTCCCCCTCTACTCTGCCCTGGTCAGGCCCCACCTGGAATACTGTGTCTAGTTCTGGGATCCCTGGTATAAAAAAGACAGGGACCTCCTGGAGAGAATCCAGGGAAGGACGACAAAGTTGATTAGGGGTCTGGAACATCTCCCCTCTGAGGAAAGGCTGAGTGAGCTGGGTCTGTTCAGCCTGGAGAAAAGAAGATGTAGGGGGGACCTAATTAGTGTTTATAAATATCTTAGACATGGGTTGCAGGGGGAATTGGCCAGCCCCTTTTCAGTGGTCTGTGGGGACAGGACAAGGGGCAATGGCTGTAAGCTGGAGCACAGGAAGTTCCGCACCAACATGTGGAGGAACTTTTTCTCAGTGAGGGTGACAGAGCCCTGGGACAGGCTGCCCAGGGAGGTGGTGGAGTCTCCTTCTCTGGAGATACTCAAGTCTTGTCTGGATGCCTATCTGTGTAATATGAGATAGGGAGCTGCTTTGGCAGGGGGGTTGGACCCGATGATCTCTTGAGGTCCCTTCCAACCCCTAAGACTCTGTGATTCTGTTACTGTTCATTGATCTGGAGAGGGCCGCCATTAATTCTTCATTTTGCTACCTGTTTCTGCCAGCAGGTTTGCGTTTAGGAGTTTCTGATGAGCATACCAGTCTAACTTTGATAGAAGGAGATGGAAATATTTGATTAATCATTAGTTTATTTCAAATGAGCTTATTTTAAATTGTTTCTTCAAAGAACTGTGTCTTCCAGTTTGGTTGTTTTGTTGTTGGTTTTGTTCTTGCACTCTTCACTTGCTCCTTCAAGTTACATCAAGGAGAGGGATGTGAGACACATCCCTCAGAGAGTTTGCATGACATCCCTTGCAGATAGTGACACATCCCATGCAGATAGTTTGCATGTTTGCCATATTAACTGCCTGGGTTTTTTAAATGAACCTTTATGGTACATTCTCAGTCTTCACCATGTAGCAGGTAAAGTTCAAAGCTGCAGACAGTGCTTATTCATGCTTTTTGGTGGTATTAAAAGTAGTGAAACAAACTTGTGGTAGAAATTGTACTCGCTAAACTTGGGGTTCAGAAGTGTATCTGCTCTGTTGTGCAGCACTCAATGGCTTTTGGCATCCTGAAGAAAGTGAGGTTGGAAGGCAAAATTATGAATAGGCTCTAGCACTTTGTCCCTCTCTCTTCCTCCTCAGTGGCCCTTTTCAGGTTTTGTTGCTGTTGTTGTCCCTGCCACAGGCTGTTGGCTTTCAGGAGTAGGGGAATTGAAGAGGGCTGTGGGAGGGCATCGTTCTGTGATAATTTTTTTTTTTTGTATCCTCTGTGAGCAGCTCGCCTTGAGGCTGGGGATGGGGGTGGAGTGACAGAAGCTGGGCATCCCCTGTGCCCTGCCGCAGAGACAGGCTTTGGAGGCAGCCAGAGCCTGTGCTGTCTGTCCACTTAAGAGGCTGAAACAAAGTCTGGCATAGGAAGAGAGCAAAGGTGGTGTGATCTGCATTAAGTCCTGCTGTTCAGAACTCCAGATCTTCTGCTTTTCATTACATCTGTTGTTACAGGCTTTGACATATTGTCGATACTGGTGTAGTTCAGAAGCCCTTAGCTGTGGGTGGTGAGTGTGTTTCAGTGATGCTCAGGGTGGTGGTTTTGAAATGCATTCCTACTCATGTGTGACAGAAGCAAAGCTTGTGCATTTGCACTTGTGTGTATTCAGTTCTCTGGCATCAACACGAAGCTTTCAGAGCCTGCATGGTCCAGCCTTTCTGTATGCTTCTCATCTTCACTAGAGCTCAAACGCAAGTCTACACAGAGTTCAAATAAAATAGTTTGGTGTTTGGCAGCACTTTCTCACTTGGTTTGCAAGAGTGCCTTAGGAGCCAATTAACACTGTGTGTGCTGTGAGCTGGAGGCAGTCATCTCAAGTCTCTAGTGCAAGCGCAGAAGGAAAATGATATTCAGGAGACTCAAAAGATACCCTCATGCAAGTACAAATCAAGGAGACGGGTGGATCAGTGGAAACCCCAACTTGTGAAGAACACATTAAAGACCCTTTGTTCCATGGCAGCAACTGGTCTGGTAGCTTCCAATCTGTTTTCTTTGATTGGCAGACTTTCAGTCAAAACCATAACACTTTCCAGAACTGCAGTTCTTCAGAGTGAGAGAGACTGAGCATATTTTTCTTGAAAATCAGCAGTTAAATGAACTCTTACTTGTTTCCCTGCATTAGTATCAAAATTTGTCTGGCTCTAGTGAGCCTGGCTGAAAAGTAGCATGCCCCAATCTCTATTTCTCCCTGTAAAAAACATCAGAGGCATAATTTTTCAGCTGTATATGGTTACTGAATCAACATAAACTCTAAATATAGTATTTTCATTTATCTCTAAGAAAAAGGCGAAAGCACCCACCCTGAACACATGTAGCTTTCTGCATCTCACACTATCATACAAGATACGTATTTTCTGCTGTTGAAGTGCCATTCCAGGTGCTGTTAGCCTGGTGGTTGTATGAAGTCTCTTGTAAATTTTTCTGCTTGTATGCCTGGTCCTGTTCTTTTGGTTCCATGGGTGATGATGTTCTGTTCCTGGTTCTGGAGTTGGAAGGGAAATAGTGTCTGCTGCTGGCAAGTCTCTGCATCTGCATTAGTGATCTGCTAATATTTGCTCAAATTCTCTTCCTTCTCCTGCCTGACACACTTCAAACAAGTGAGCCTTGGGGCTTTTCCAGCTGAGCCAACTTCAAGCAGTTGGTAGTTTACAACCTCTTTAATCCTTGATAAATAACACTGATTGGATACCAGTGTCACATCCCATCAGGTGGCCAAAACAGAGATATTCAAACCTGTCTGTCCCATCCCAAGCAGATGGATATGCATAAAGTTAACCTTTTCTGTCTTTGGCCCTGGAGCATGTCCAGAGAAGGGCAACCAGGCTGGTGAAGGGGTTGGAGAGCAAATCTTACGAGGAGTGGCGGAGGGAACTGATTACACCCACCTACAATTACCTGAAAGGACGTTGTAGAGAGGTGGATGTTGGTCTCTGCCTAAGTGACAGGTGGTAGGACTGGGGGAATGGACTGAAACTGCACCAAGGCAGGTTCAGATTAGACATCAGGAAAAAGTTCTTCACCAAAAGGGTTGTTGGGCATTGGAACAGGATGCCCAGGAAGGTAGTTGAGTTACCATCCCTAGATGTATTTAAAAGATGAGTAGACCAGGTGCTTAGGGATATGGTTTAGCAGAGGACAGGTATGATTGGACTCAGGGGTCTCCAAAGTCTTTTCCAACAAAGTGATTCTGCTAGCCCCAGGGGCCAGGTTAACCCTCTCTTACCAAACCTCTTTTAACAGTCACACTGGCAAGATTAGCTGTTATTATCCTCTCCACAGTACTCAGGAGTAACAACAATTACCCAGGATGTCCAAGCAAGGCACAACTTTACTTAAAAGTGGGTATGATTATAAAGCTTGCAAACAAAACCACACCACACTATATACTTGGAGCAATAGATTTCAATTAGTAGAATTTAGCAAAACTGGAAGCACTGTTACTATTATGTGCCAACAGTAAGGTTAGAGAGAGACTGTTGAGAGATACTGAGAAAGAGAATAAAAGAGAAAAAATGACAAGATATCACCACCTAGGGATCCAGTGTAGATCATCATAAAGTTATAGTCCTTGGATGGCAGGTGTGTGCCGGATGTCCTGAATTGGCATTTTTTTATGCACCCTGTATGCCCTCTGCCCCGCCTCTTCCCCACCTTCCTGGGGAGGCCTAGCATATCTTGCTTAGACTCAGTTGCAGAGTGTTCTAGAAAAGAGATAGTGGGGAATGGGGGTCCCAAGTGGTCGTTTGATGTCATTGTCATCATCCCCCGCCCCCAACTGGGCTGATGGGCTGGCCCTGTTCAAGGGCTTCACACAGCCTTTTAGCAAGAAGGGCCCCACTTGCCTGTCACTGTTCCTTGTCGGGTAAGGACAGGATCCAGTTTATCAGGGTGGCTCTGACTGAGGGGCTGCCCTTGCAGCGACACTGTCCAGATGGTTTAGCAAATCAGGACCCCACCTGAGCACAGTGTCTGGTTGTTCAGGGCAGCTGCTTTGCGATCAAGACTCTGCAGGCTCTTACAGCCCTTGGAGGATTAGGCCTAGTCCGATGCCCCACAGATGCAGGATCAAGCCCCTTGAGATGTGTGACCCAGTCCACAACATGTTACCCTGCCTCTGCAGGTTCTGTTACCTTGCAAGACAGATTGTTTGAGACAAACTACTCACCTCCATTCCAGCAAAATGGTATTTGGAGCAATACAACCAGATAACAAGAGGGAGGGAAGAAATTGTATATGCAGATGTCATTCTGGCACTAGCCTGGAAGGTGTGTTTTTGCTTAACTTGATATATCCCTGAAGGATATTCTCTAGAACATGTCAGGCCTGAAAAGTGTTAAAACTACTAGCAGTATGGGTTCCTGCCTTAATCTTTTTAACTAGGATCACTGGTAAAAAATGGAGCACTGTTTGGGGAAAACTGTTTCTCTTTTTGCTGGATTGGTAGAGAAAGCTAGCTTCCTCCCACGAGGCTGGTGCAGTATGTGGTGGGAGACAATGCTGGGAATTTCTCATGCATGCGAGAAGAGGAAAAGGAGTTGGATGATGGTACTATTTAAGCAGTAATTTGCTGAGTAACCACTGACTTCCAAGCACAAACTCCCATTCTACCTTCAGTGGGAAGATCTTTTGATTCTCTTTTGCATGGTGATGAAAGACATCAGTTTTTGGCTGCCTGTTTTATGGCCTGAAATCCAACATCTTTAGGGACCATTTCATGGAAACTGGGGGCACAGTGTGCGGAATGCATTCACAGTGCTAGTGTCCAGGCGATCTGCAGCAAGGATCATCCTTGCCAGTGATCTACCAGATATACCTTACTGTGCAGACAGTGAAGCTGAAGTGGGTCAGGCTGAAGTGGGTCAGTTAGTAAAGCTTTTGCCATCAGTCACAGTATCTCAGGCCAGAGGAGGAGAGGTGCATACCCACGTGTTTTAAATCAGTGAATGTGGCAACCACCCTACTTAGACCGTTTCCCTCTGAGTACAAGGTGGCTTTGATTCTCAAAACAGGAGAGGCTGTGTACTTTCAACAACTATGGCACCCTTTTGGGGCTTTTTGCTTTGGTTTTCATGAACATTGTGTTTCATGCACTTATGTGCAGAACAAGATAATGGCACCATTTGCAACAGGAAAGCTGGCTTCTTGTTCTAGTTGAGTTTTGGGCTTAGAAAGTCCCTTTGGTAGCTTTGACCTAGTTTGTAAGCTCTCTGTCAGCCACATGTTATTTCAGATGAGTTATCTCTGCCTGTGACAGTAGCAGCATGGTTGCTTTTGGAGAATCCCAGCACTGGAAAAAATAGGATGTCTTAGTTGCTACTATTTCCACTTCTGCTTCTCCCTGCTGTGAAATCCAAAAATTGACAGCTTTGCTTGTGTTACATTCATTAAAGAAAAAGCATTTTTTCCAAATATGCCCTTTTCTCATTCATAAAGTAAGTCAAGAACTGTTTTTTATGAGAGAAATCTGGGAGAAAACAGTAAATGGATAACATCTTTGATTTTCTTCATGCTAGAAGAGGCTTGGCTGTGTGAAGAAGCAGCTATTTGACAAAATGTTCTGAAGTGTGAGTGCTGAACTTGGATTTTGTCACTTAGTGCTGCAGGAGCAGAGCAACTGTTCGCACTCACAGTCTGGTGTGGAATTTTGTTGAATTTTTTATAGCAGCTTTACTCTGATATTTGCCTGTCCTGTGCTATGGCTATGACTCTCCTAGGACCAGATGATTACTGAAATTTTGAATACACAGTCTTAGTAAGTTACATGTGACTTCCACTGAGAAGCCTTTTGCAATCTACCATTAAAAAAATGTGTGGAAGGGAGATTATTCCTCCTTTTTTGTCTTACTGTGGAAACTGAAACCCAATTATGCAAGTTGTATATTCAGGCTTTTGTTCTTGGTTGGTGTCTGTAGGCTCTGGTCCCCTACAAATAAAGATATGTAATTATACCACTTGTAGTGTTTTGGTGTTTGTATAGATGATGATGATGTTTTGTTTGTAGCTGCACACAACAGTTAATTGTGTTGGAAAGTGATCTAGAAGCACCAGGCAAGATTAAAAGCTCCACTGTGCTTGGTACTGCAATGAATGTATTTTGTGTTCCTAGATGACTTGGAGCCCTGTTGGTTTCAGGGTTGTCTTGGAAACGCAGTGAAACAGGTTTTTACCTTTTGGAACTTGCATTGTGAGTAAAGGGTGTATTTTTTGGTTGGAAAAGGAGGCTTATGCTCATTTATACTGCCAGGTGCAGCAGGAGTTAATCCCATGCTTCAGAGTATATATATATATCTCCTTGAAAAGTCATTTAAAGCCTGCTGCTAGAGGGGTGCTAACAGATGGGAAACTGGAGAAACGTACCTCGTAGTATGGAAGTGTTAAAAGTGTATGTTGCATATCTCTGTGCAAAAGCAGCAATTTAACATAGTAAACCTACCTGTGATTGGTGTTTGTTCTTGCCTGGGCGTGCCTCTTCCAATACTCAGCCTGTACATCCCTAAAGGACAAGCAGCTTCCTGACAGCTGAAACTGGCTGCTGGAGTGTGTGGCAGCTAAGCTGTATGAGTGCTGTTGCCATAGTCTGTATGACAGTTGCTTAAATTCTGTATCTCCTAGTTGCTGTTTTACAGTAAGTTCTTAATGTCTTGGTTATGCTTATATGAGGCTGTAGCACTTGGGTATTTTGAAGCTGAGGATGTCAGGTAGCTTCCCTGGTTCGACATTCGTTTACCAAATAACATATTCAGATATTTAAAAAGAAGTGGTGTAAGATTCCACTTTATATGTGCGTTGCACTGCACAGTAGAAAGAACTATTCTGTCACCTTTCATTGAAATACAAATATTGCCAAAAATGTTGTCAGTAATATGATGGCTGCATATATCATCTGCAGATACTGGAGTACTTAAATGTAGATATGAGCAAAATGTTTTCAGTAATGTTTCTTTCTGTTTCTTGCTTTGCTTTTTGCAAAGGTTGTAGCCCTGGGATGCTAGCCAGGCTTTGAACTGTAAAAGGAACCATTAAGAATGCAGGATGTTTTTAGAATAGTCTCAAGCGTGAGCAGATGGCTTCATTAAATTCTCTTTAGGAGCAAGGAGAGCAGTTGCTGCATTTGGAAGAAAATTGGCTAGAGCAACTGCTTTTACAGTGCTGTCCCAAGTGTGTGTTAGATAGCAGGAATATTTGTACAACAATTTTATGTAAAGCAATTGGTCCATGTACCTTAAAGAAATAGGTGCAGGACAGTGGTGCCTTTATTTTGTAAACGGGCAGACACTAAGTAGAACAAAAGACTGAATATCTCATCATTAAATTTCCTGCACATGTTTTAAACCTTGGGCAGGGGAAGCTCTGCTAATTGCCTTCCCTTTCGCTCCTCACCCCAAGCACTTCATATTGTTCAGTTCTTTGCCACAAAAATCTTCTGGTTCATTTTGCTTTTTTTCTTCCTTTTCTGGAGAACACTGAGGAAAACTGCATTCATAAATGACTTGTGAAGGAGCGTGGCATACAAAAGGTCGTTTTCCTCCTGTAGAATACAAAGACTTCTGGCAGAAGTGTATCAAGAGTCTGGTTGCTCAGGGTTTCAGTGTTCTTGTGTGCATCAAAGTTAATCATGGACAGTGTGAGCAAAGTTTTGATGCCTGGACCTAATCTGTATTTAGGTACTTTTATGCTCTATTTCTTCCCTGCCCTTCCATTGCTGAAGTTGAAACCAGACTTTAGAGGTTTTGGTCAAGGCAAATGCTCGTTCAGTTCTGATACTGCCTTTGAGGGGGAATAATAGCCTGCTAAAAGCAAAAAAATATCTGGGCTCTAAAGATGGGGGTGAATTTAAGAAGGAGAATTTGAAGCTGGCCTTTGTTCTTTTAGATGAGAAATCAGAAGTGTGGAAGAATGTTGTACCTGATGAGCCTTTTCAGAGTTCTGTGTTTCCTTTAATTTGTTGTTTTTAAAATTTGAAGGCAGTAGACTTGTTAGCAGGGAAGACAGTTTCCTGTTGTAATAATAGATTTTATTGGTATTTATTTTTGCATATTCATTCTTTTCACTGTGAAACAACTCTTTATTGCACATTATTAGCCTGTCTTTTTAAGAGAGGAGAAGTAGTGAGTCTACTGCTGGTAGGTCTGAATTCTGTGTTGAGGCTTGTCTGTTGGTGTTTATGGTGTGTATATGGTATGTATACATATCCTGGGGAAGACTTGGTTTCTGACCTAGCTGCTCAGCTGACTTCAGCTCTGTAGTCTGTTAAAATACCTCCAGAAGGTAACCTGGGACAGTGACATTGAGATGCATTTGTTGAGTGAGGCTGTGATCTATGTCCCTCTGATTTGTGTTAATATGGAATAATGTTGGGGTGCATAATGACAGACCCTTGTGTGGTCATGGGCCTGGGAGGGACAGTTGGAGATTTTGCATGTACTGAGCGAAGTACCTTGAAGCAGCAACAAACTATATAAAGGATGTGCAAATCTTAGCCTAAAGGACCACAATGTAGCACGTTGTGTGCCTTGTGATACCTCTGGAGAAACAAGGTGTCTCTGAAAAGGTGATCAAGAAGGAAGAGGAAGGCACCTGAGTCTACAGCACCAGCTGCCTGATGGTTAGCAAGACAGAAGCTACAGGATGTCTTGTGGGGGTTACCTGACCGGCACTCCAGCATGTCAGTTTAAGATATATATGGTTGTTTTGTCTTTTGGGGGTTGCCTGGCAGCACTCCAGCCTGTCTGTTTAAGCCGGTGGGCTGTGTTATCCCTGGAAGGTATATAAGCCAGGGATTGGAACTGTTCGGGGTGCATCTTGGTGGGGCGGAGACTCCCGGCGCACCCGGTGCTGACCCTGCACCCCAGCACCGTTTGCTGCCTTTATTCGTTTAATAAATTCTTCAATTTGGCTAAAATCCTGTTTGAGACAAAGTCATTCATAACAAGGGGAATGTGCCTGTATTTATGAAAGTGCTTGTAGATCAGTTTGAGTTTATTGAAGCAACTACTTCTGTGTAATACTTGTGCAGAACTCTGCACGTGTGTGTTTACACACATTTGCATAATAAATCAGCCCGTGTTCCTTCCCCAAGCTGCACTTTTACCCTTAATTTGTAGTGTGGACATGTGTTGCAGATACTGTCTGCATCAGACATCATATTAACCGCTATCGCTGCAGGAAAATTTGTGCTTAATTAGAATCAATACGTTCCACAATGAGAGAAGAAAATGACCTTGTATTTGGAAGGATGAATTACTGGCATGATACTGGCCTTGTACAGAGGTTTTCCCTGGATTATTCTCACTCTGAGTTCTGTTAAATTTTGTAAGCCTATAATACCTACTTTTAAAACACTGTCTTCTGTATATGTTCTCCAGAACCATGTGGTATGAAGAGCAGAGGGACAGTACCATTTTTTGGATAGATTTATGTGAGCAGACCCACTTGAAAATACAACTCTGTCCTTAGTTATCTCTTACCTGTCACAATCTGTAAGACAAATATTTTGAATTTATGTTGTTATGTTTTTATCAGACTTGAAGGTCCATATCAAGGGTGTGAATGGAACACTTCTCCCCCAGCCTGTGGTGTCTCAGGTATTTTTGCAAACAGCATTTTTCATATCGTTTCTTGGCTCCATCTCCTTTTTACTGACAGGTGTGGGAGCTCTGCACAGGGGCAGGGGACCCTAATGGCAATGTCTTTTACAGCCAAGATTGTATCCCATCTTCATCTTTCCTTTGAACAAGAACTGAATATTGTATAACTACAATCAGTGAATTTTAGCAGTGTGTGCTACCAAAAATAGTCTTTATTAAACTTGGGACCGTGCACGTCCACTGGACAGGAAATTGTTCATGTATTTGTGTCTGTCATTCTTTTTTGATGTTTTGCAAACATTTCACAACAAAGACTACTAAACCATTCTGACATCTGGGCTGAATCACGTTTAACCAGCTTATGTGAGCAAATGCTTCTCCCTATTCACATAGTGAAATGTTAGCTGCAAAGCCTGGGTTGTTTTGCCACAGAGATGAACGGCTTAATGTGGTTATGATTAACTTAATTCACGCAGCTTATTCTGACCCTGGCTTTTTCCCATGAAGGCAGAAATGATTGTCACTTTGCAGTCTAGGTTGGGGTTTTTTAGTTGTTGTTTTTCAGACCTGTGAAAATGCTCTACTTTTGTACTTGCTCTGTTTAGATTTTGCCAGATGTAGAACCTTTATAAGTGGAAGAAAAGACTGTCTGCAGATGTATTACAGATCAGGTGTCTCTCATGTCCAGTCAGCTTTGGTCTGGACTGTATAATACCCAACACCTGAAAACAGTTTTTGGTGCTGGTGCTGATGTCCGTGCTGGTGCACTGAATTACCAGCTTCCTTGAAAACTGAACCTCTGTTATAAAAGCCTCTGTTATAAAAGGCAAGATGTCCACCCAGACTGGAGATTAAATAATCCTCTGGTGAAATCGGAGTCTTGCATAGTTTCTAGAGCTTTCCTAACCTGCAGGAAAGGAAAGTGAACTGTCACACTGATGTTCATTCCTTCGGCTTGGAGCTGGTTGCCCGCGCTGGGACTCAGGGGTGGGCCACAGGAAGCAGCCCAGGAGCGGGGCAGCGGGAAGGCCAGCGCTTCACAGACACAGCTTTAAGTCACGGCTTCATGTTACACTGAATTCAGTAATGGCAATTGCCTCTTCCTTGTCTTACTCCTCTCTTCCATGATCTCCTGTGCTGATGAGATCTTCACGGTGATAGCGCTGTTTGCCTTGTTCATCTGAGGGAGCTTCCCACTGAAACAGCTTGATGTTTGCTTTGGTTTGGTTTTAAACTTTTATTATTCCCACCATACTTTGTAGTGACGGCTGTGTGGTGGTGGATTACTTGCCCAAGCGAGCTGTGCTTGCTCTGGTTTTATATTGCAGTATCCTCTTCAGCACTGAATGCAAATCCTCCTAAACCAATCAAGGCGGTTTTACACTGACTTCCCTGAAGTCCTGACTGATGGGCAGTGTCCAGTGTGTAGCTTGAGAGTCTGAACAGAGGCCTCTGCTCTCTGTCCTGGAAGCTGTCTAAACCCTTTTAGTCTTGACTAGTACTTGGCCTGCAGGCTCTCTGTGCTGTCCCTCTGCTGGTGATCAGCCTTATGCAGTTTTGTGGCCATTAATTGTCATCATCAGGCTTCCTGAATAGTGATGACTCACCCTGACTAGCCCACTAGAGCTGAATCTCTTTGGCTATGAACGATTGACATGATTCAAATGGGGTTTGATGATACACATTCTCTGAGTCTTTATTTGCTACTTTCCATTTGAATTTGGCAAATAAACAGCCAGAAACAGTTCCATACTTTTCTGTGCTACTCTGAAGAGCTGGTTGTTCAAGAAGCAGGATTTGGGTTTTGGTCACATCTAACTTGATGCAGGAACACGTTGAAGTATTTGCTTCTGCGGCAATAGATCACTTTAAGATCTTGGAATCTTATTTATCTCTATTTCACAGCTGTTGAGGGCAAGTAGTAGAGGACTACAGGATCTTTATTTTATGAGCCTTTCACATGAGAAATGTCATCCAGTTCTGGATTTTGTAGTGCCACCTGGGGAAGTGAAGTGATCCAAATGAGCATGCATTTATTTCTTGGAATTGTGTATCTGCTGGCTAATGACAGCAGGTGCCTGAGAATAGGCCATGCAATCTGCTTTCTGGGAGATAGCCCAGCTTGTTGCTTGTTGGTTGTAAAATTTATCACTGATCCAGAAGTCAAAATGATGAAACAGGACCCACTGTGTAGCAGTGGGACAGAGTTGCCCACCTGGCTGTTGGTTCTTAGGGCAGCATGGGAGGCATTGAAGGTGCTGGGGAGGGCCCCTTGCTTGCATCTGCATCTCTCATTTACCAAAAGTGTGTGGAGATGGGTTTATTTAGGGCACAGGGGAAGCCTGAGGTTACCATTTTAGCTGCAGCACTTGGGGAGGCAGATACTCCAACACTTTAACTGCTCCTCTTAATGTGTGTTACACTGATAAGTTGAGAAGAACGTTGATGATACCCGCTCTTGTGAGGTGGTGGCAGAATTTGTCATTGCTGCTGCTGTGATATTTTTATATGCAGTGCAGTGTTAGTCTGCTTGGTTTGTGTGTGCAAGCTGTTGAAGACTGGACAGGGTGACACTGTGAAAACAGGCACATTTTCAAGCCTCCCTGTATTCATACTCTTAAGACCAGAACTGTACTGTCTCTGCTCATGGTGTTTTCTAACCTTGCTTGTAAATACTGAAAGTACAGTGACACAGGCCTGTGGCAGGCATGGGTTGTTGGGTGCAGTTGAGGGAACCTGTGGTAGCAAAGGAGCAGCTGGTAGGATGACATGGCCCTTGGAGGACGACTGTGAACAGCAGGAAGGTTGTCACAGAGGATGCTGAGTGATGGGAGATTCTCACAAGCTGTGCCATCAAAGTTGTGAAAACTAATGTACTAAATGTAGGAGAAAACTATTTTTTGAGTGACATAAGCATTAAGGTGTTTAAGTAGAAAATGGGAAAACACTAAAAGGTAATTGTAATTTTTACAAGTGGCAGGAAAATCCTTATTAGAGTGCTGTGGACCTCAGTAGGCAGTCTTTGCCTCCTTTCTACTAGAATTACTGAAGGCATTTCAAATCTTGTTGGTAAGTAAAACTTTTCATGTATTGAACTGTTGTTCCTATGCAACAACTGCAAATAAGTCCTGTAGTAGGGAGAATCATTGAGTCACAGAATGCCTTAGGTTGGAAGGAACCTTTAAAGGTCATCTAGTCTAACCCCCTCCCTTGCAGTAAGCAGGGACATCTTCACTAGATCAGGTCACTCAGAGCCCCATCAAACCTGACCATGAGTATCTCCAGGGATGAGGCCTCCACTACCTCCCTGGGCAACTTGTTCAGTGATCTACCACCCTCATTTTGAAGATTTTTTTTTTTTTTCCCTAATATCCCCCTTTTTCTAGTTTAGACCCATTACTCCCCATCCTGTTGTTACATGCCTTTGTGAACAGTTCTACCCCAGCTTTCTTACAGCACCTTTCAGGGACTGGAAGGCTGCTATTAGGTCCCTCTGGAGCCTTCTCTTCTCTAGGCTGGACAAGCCCAGCTCTCTCAGCCTGTCTTCAGAAGAGAGGTGCTCCAGCCCTGTGATGATTTTTGTGGCCCTCCTCTGAAACCTCTCCAGCAAGCCTGTGTCCTCCCTGTGTGGAGGGCTCCAAAGCTCATTTTCATACCCTGAGAAGCAGCAGGAGATAGGAAAGTGAAGATCTCCTCTGCATCAGGGGTGGTGTCATGAACCCAGGTGCATGTCAACAAGATGAAGCACCTGGTGTGTTACAGCAGTGGTGCAGACAAACCCAGTGTTTTAGCTTTTGACTAATCTGTTGTCTTGCAGAAGGTTAATTTCCAGCAGTACTTTAAAATGTGAGCATCTGAATCCCTCATTTCATACTAACAAAGACAAGTAAGGAAGGTGTGGGTTTTTTTCCTGGTGAAGTGATGTCAGTTCGTATCACCCGAGACAACCAGCAGCGTGACAGTGTTTTGCTGTAGAAGTCATGAGGGAGGGGTCAGCTGTAGTGAAGTTGCATAACCGTTGTCTGTCACTTAGACATTGGATGTGCCACCAGCCTATCAAAGCGTGTTAGAATTTAGAAATGTTTAACCTATTCAGATATTTTTAAAGTGCCATGGCTCAAAATGGTAAATGCATGGCACCCACCTTGTCAGAAGGATAAAGAAGCTGGCTGCTTGACCATAGCTACTCAAGTACTTGTATCTTGTTTTTTTTCCTTGCAGACTAACTTTTAGTTTTGGACTTTGCAGAGGGGAATCATGGAAGTTTTGGTGTCAGTAAGGAGCAGCTTGTGTTGTGCCTTGAGGTGTGCAGTTGTCTGACCTTGAGAGTGGAGGTCTCAGACCATTGCACGCAAACTGTAGCACAGTTTCTTGTGTGTCACTGAACAGCGAATCTGTTGTTAAAGATGGTAAGCGTTTTTGCAAGAAGATTTACGTCTGCAGCCTGTAATAACAAAGAGGCTTAAATGAAGCTTGCTATTTAAATTAGTGGGGGGTGTTAGTAAACAGTCCAACAGGAGACAGGTTTCTAAGCAACAAAAATAGTGAAAACTGTCATTTAGTCTTTAATTGTAGAAGAGCAGTAGCAAAACAGATAATTAGTGATCATTAATCTGGAGTACTGATATTCAGCTTGTAGTTTACATACTTCTGGGTACCATGGATGACTTCTAAGAGATCTGCAAAAGCTACTTAAGAAAAGCAAGCTGGTTGTTAGGAGACTTAAATTGTTAATGCAGGCCTGGACATTCTGTAGGAAGTTTGGAGATCGGTGTCTTTCAGTTTCTAAGAAAAAATTGTCTAGAGTTAAGTCTAAATAGTAGCTTGCTAGAAAGAAGACTATGTGAGCAGTTCCTCTGTTCATAAATAACGCTGCCTAGCTAAGTTCACATTTTAATGGTGGCTCATTTTCTTGCTTTGCTGTTACATACTCTTGCAGTATTTAAAGTTAATATTCCAATTAGACAAAATTGGGGGAAGCATCAAGGGAGAGTGAGAAAGACTAATGCTTAGTAAGAACCATTATTTTTGTTTCTGCACTTATTAAAAAAACCCAACATAAAGCAAAACAGCAAACTTAGCAAATGAACTGCATTGCAACTTAAATTTAACAAGAGAACTTTGAACTTAAAAGTTGAGTTGATTTGAATTAATATGGAATGATGATTTTTTTAAAAATAGAAATGGCTCATTTATTCTACAGGCTGCATGGGGACTTTGATTTGTTTCTTGCTCTATTAAGCACGCTTTGGAAGAGAAGGGTATTTTGTGATGCAGAATGACACTGGAGTACAGACAATGACAGTATCTTTTTGAGTCCTGTCTCTGCCTGTTCTGGGTCATGCTGCAGGAAAAAGGATATAACTGTCTCAAGGATGTTCTCCTTTGTGTATCTTTGGGTGATGTGATACATGTAGCTGCCAACCTTGGATGGTTATAAAGGGATACAGGGCAGCAGCTAGCAGCTTGAGTACCTCTGCAGAACCTGGTTCACAAGTTACATTAATTGCAGTCAGATTCTCTGACACATCTCTCTAGGCTGGGATTAATTTTTGCATATGACTGAGTTTAACCCATATTTTTTTTCATTGTTACATTTAAAAAGTGAAAACTGAGTGGTCTGGCGTGGGGAACTCCTGCTTGAGATGTGGATGTGGGTGGATGCTTTTGGCATTCGGAGGTCCATTTTGCTGAAGGATTTGTTGTGTTTCACCATTGAGCCATAAACTTTGAAAGAAGCCCTTGCTTTGCCTCCAATACTTTCATACAATTTTACAGTTCTGTTTTTCTGTAATATTATGAACCTCAAACTTAGTGTTCAGGGGCTGGAAGCTCGCAGCAATTACCTGTTCTGTCAAGCAACTTCGAGGAAGAGGCACTGTAGCACGCAGCTCTGAGATCTCTCCCTTTCATAATGTCCTTAATGATAGTGCAAACAGGATTCTTAAAAGTTAATCATCAAGTGTAATAATAACTCTTTCTGCTACATTTCATTTGGCATAAGAAAAAGCTCATTTTAGGCTTGGCAGGAGTTAAAATCCCAGTAATGCTCATGAGAATGTTCTGCTAGCAAAGCTGCTGTTAATCCCGTTCCTGACATGCTCACATTTAATTTGGTGTGAAATCTGGAGCATTTATACTGCAAGATCTGCACTTGTGTTTTTGAATATTCAGAAAGCAGTAATGCAGGCACAAACTGATATGCAGTTACTGGCTAAAGGTCAAAATTACCTTTGCATTGTTAAAATCAACACAAGGCAAAAGCAGGTGTGATTGATGCTCTATAACCTCATAGAGCTGATGTAGCAGCATGTGATAAATCACTGGATTTGTGTAAGTTCTCCCAAAGTCAGAGTTCTCTTTCAAACTCCTGAGTTAATCATCTCTGAGTTGTTGCTAATGAAGCTCTGCTTTGAAACGCCTATCTTTAACTCAAGTTCAGTTCTGCACAAACATTTTGTAGTTGCTGAGTACGTGTAATAATTTCTTTGTGTATCTTAGAGAAGCGCACAGAACTCCTGTGCACACTTGAAAAACCAGCAAAGGTTGGTGAGTGGCAGTATAATCATCTAATGATGATTAGTAAAATCCATGCCTGTTTTACCTGTGAAGAAACAACCAACTTTTTTCAGAAGTGATTGCTGTTATTTTTCAGCATAAAAAATGCCAGGGTTACTGTAGAAATTTCAGCATGGAAAAAGATGGAAACTCTTCTGAGCTATCATAGCTGAAACAGAGCAAAACCCAAACCTTTAAAAATGCTTGCCACTGAGGTTGTTTGCATTAGCTGTGTTTGTCATGGTGAAATGACGTTTTCTTCAATTTTAAGGCTACTTTACTGCATTTCCACAGTGCTTGCCAAGAAAACATGAGTTGCAATCTGCTGTTGGAGGTTAATCTCTTGTCAGGATCTCGGGTATTTAAAATGACCTTTGCAGTGTGGTGTGAGTTCTGGATTTTGAACCTAAACTTGGCTGTATCCTGATTTGTGTAGGATAGGCTGGGACACGCAGCTGTCCCATGGTACGTGTTCCCTGCCAGTCCTTCAGAGGCAGTGAGTATCTTGAATATGCATGTAAATGTGGGGGTAACACCCTTGTGGCTGGGGTTTAGCTGACGAGAAGGAACTGTAGTCTGTTACTCACCACTGGCAGAGCAAAGTAAATTGTTTTCATAATGATGCTGCAGGAGGAAGGGAGCAAGGTTTACCATCAGGGACATAGCCCTACCCTTGGGTGGTTCTGACTCCTGTCTCTTCAAGATCTCTTCCAGCAAGCAGTCCTGTGGAACGCTTGTATCACTGGTGGGTGCCCTGTAGGTAGCATCAGGGGGAGGGGCCGCACCATGTCCATCACAGGCCTAAACCCAGACAGCCCTCAGTCCTTCAGGTTTTCCTTTGCTCCATGATCCCTCAATTCTTATTTACTTTTTGCTTTATTTTGGCCCCGAGGTGAGTCTGGAAGGACTCCTAGTGAGTGTACCACTTCCTGGCCTTCCCATTCCATTCTTCTTTTTCCCAGGTAAAACTCAGACGTAATCTCTCCAGTGGTGTTGCACGTACATTTCGTCTGACACAAACTACCTCTACTGCTGAAAGGGGCTTCTTAAACTACCCTGACCCTTCTGCTCACCAAAGTAGGTTGTAACCTGTGGAAGTCAGCTTCCCTAACTGCTTTGCACAGTAGCTCAAGTTTGAGGTGGGGATGGAGGAAGACAAAGGGAGACGTAGCAGATAGGCATGACAGCTAAAGAAGGCCGGAACCTTCCTAACTATACAGGGGATGAGCTTGTTTCCTCCAGCCCTATTTTGAGGATCCAGGGGATGATTTTCAAGCAGTTCACCCTGGCACATTGCTAAATTTCTAATGTGTGTTGTAAAACTAAGATGTTCACACAGTTTTTTTTATCTGCACATAGTTGCTTTCTAGGAACCTATAAAGCCTGAGTATGCTGAACCTAAATAAAAGTATGGGTATAAGAATGGGTTAGTACGTACTACAAATGGAATACTGCAGGGGAAAGAGAAGAACAGGAGTGGTGACAGGTGAGAGTTGAGCATGTCAAACTCTGCTCATGTCAGTGCAGGGAAAACCAAGCAGCAAGCTTGGCTGTACCTGACAATGAAATTTGACATTCGGTGTCTGAGGGCCAGATATTAAAGAATAGAAATGGAAGTTAGAAATCGGATGTTTCTTCTTTTTGTCCATTAATATGGGCTGAGCAGACCTGGGGAAAATGATCAGTTTTATTGTTTGGGGTTTTTTTGTTTGGTGGTTGGTTTTTTTTTTTTTGGGGGGAGCATTGTTTTGTTGGTTGGTTGGGTTTTTTTGGGTTGGTTGTTCTTTTAGGGTTTTGTTGTTTTGTTTAACCCATAGCAAGTTCTTGTTGGAAGGAAATTTGGAAACTTGACTGGTCTTAGTTTGAGAAGGGTCCCTGTGCAACTTCCATCCCATAACCCGTAGTACATGCATTGAGGCTTCAGCATGGTACTCAGGAAAGAATTGATAGTACTTGATGGTGATGCTTCATGTAGCTGCCATACAAACACACACCATGTAATTTTAACTTAATGGAGGAAAAAAAAAGGCATTTCAAAAGAGGACTTCACCACACCACCTTCAACAGGTGTCCATGCTCAGTGTAGGGGAAAATGCAGAGCTTCCACTCCTTAGCCAGCACGATTCACGTCAGATGCAGAGCTGGATGTTTTGTGGTGGGCAGCAGAAGCAGCTTTGCGAAGCGCTGGGAGCAGTGACGCTGCCGTCTCATCCAGTAATGAAAACTCAAAATTCCTGCCACAGATCCATTTGCCTGATGTTGTAGATCTTTGACCAAAATGAAACTGGGAATGTGATCCAGGAGGATTGGTACATTATAGTTGTTTTGCTACTGAGTGGGCATGTTTTTAACATGATAGGAAGTATCACCCTAACCAGTTTAATGACATTCTCGTTTGTTATCACTTTGTGCAATTGGACATAAGAGAGAAAGATAGTTTTAAAGGGGTGTGTGTGAGATAAGGGAGTTGTAATGTATGATCAGTAAGATAAAGATACTCAGGAGCAGAACAAATTTTACCTGTGTTCATAAGTCAGAGATGTCCTTACATAACTTGTAAAGCTTGAGGAAATGCCTTTTTTATATCTTTTTGGGTTTTTTTGGATGTGAACAGTTTTTCTTTGTTTTTACAAAATATAAGGTAAATTCCACCTGTGAATTTTAATTGGTTTTTTAAAGTAAATATTGCTGCAAGGTTCAACTTCTGAATTTCATATAGCCAAACAAAATGAAGTTTTGTTTTTGTTATTCCTCCACTGTTTTGAATAACTTGCTTCAAATCCCCTACTTGAGCAACCTTGCACAACTCCCTCCAGGAGGCTCTGCTGTGACTTACACAACCAGGGGACTGGCTGTCAGGCTTTTCCAGCTGAAGTCACCGGCTTTCTCAGGACAGAAGCTTTAGCTCAGGCCGGGCAGGTAATCTCTACCAAGGCTTCTCTTTAAGTTGGAAAATATTTTGCAGTGCAGGTTGGAGGAGGGCTGGTTTTTAGTGCTGTGTGCTGAGGAGAAAATTACTCTTCATTCTCCTCCTAATGTCAATTCATTTTAGAGGGAAGGACAGAAAAAAGAAAAAGGCAGGCAGTGGTTTGGATTTGCTTTCAGGGTGAATTTAAAAGCCGCCTTTGCATTTTTACCTCCTTGCTGCAGGCGCTCCTGAGCAGCACACAGTGCGTAGGGGATATACAGCATAGTTGGGTGTTTTCAGTGGGCGAACTGGCTGAGGATGTTTTGGTACTGGAAACTGCTGTGTGGACAAGGTGGCTTTTGTATTTGCCTTCTCTGAGAGTCAGGAAACTTCAGGGTCTGGCACCTGTCAGTAACTGGGTCTTGAAAGCCTGAAGAGCCTGAATCTGTTACTGAATAACAGCATTTTTCTACACTATCATCACGGTAAAATACTCTGTTCTTTATGCATCGAAGACTTATTTCCAGGGCTTCTCAGTTGTTTGTTTTTTGGAAGAGGGCACACATTTCTCAGGGCAAGACAGAGAGAAAAGAAAGTTTAGACAGCATTGAAAAAGGCTACATGTGGAACACTGGGAAGTAACAATTGGGTGTTTTGTAATCTCAGTAATGTTCAAATAACTCTCTTCATGTCTTCTAGACTATCACCTGTGATGAGTGGTAAGTGCAGTCTTTGTAAAGAATCAGGGAAAGTAATAAAAAAAAAAAGGAAATCCTGAAGTAGTAAGTATCAGAAAAAAACAAAGGTGTTAGCTCAAAGTGACAAAAGATGTGATCTAAGCTCTTGGGAAGTTAGGTGGTGTAACAGCATGCTGATTTTAGCTTTAGCTTTTTTCTGAGTTGCTGATTGTCACAGTGAATACTGAATTACTTGACATTCATTCACTTTTTGATATTATGAGCCATTTCCACATAATTGGCAGCTGATAGTCTTTCTGGTAAGACATCTTTCTGAAGAACTTTAGTAGAGGCTTCTTGGTTGTTAGGTTGTATTCTTTAACCCTTGATTTTCTTGTAGTGTGCTTCATTCTGTAAAGGATGTGAACAAGAAAATGCAGACAGAATTTGAACTCTAATTTTCTGTTATTTTTCATTAAATACTTACAGTAAGATTTGGAGGCTCATCTGCTGTTTCTTCTTGAGGTTTTAGCACCAGCAAATAGCTCTCTGGACTACTCCTTTTCTGATGGAAGGAGGAAACCTGGAAGGATAATAAGGGGTGATGCTTGTATAGTGAGAGGAGAGGTGTGATGGTCTCTTGCACGCTGACCTTGTCGAAGCAAAACTGTTGAGGATGGGGGATGCTCCAAATAACCTCTGCTCCTCAAAGACCATGTAGTTTACTGGCCACATAAAATATTCTAATGCAGCCTCTGAAAGACCATTTGCTTCCTAAAGCAAATACACCCTGTTGGAAGTACATACAAATATTACATGACCCCAAAGCGGTTGCTTAAAGAGTTCCATCCGAAGCCAAAGTGCTGGTATTTGTTAGATTTAGGTGCAGTTGTGCATACCCCTTTAGTGCTCTGTGGCTCTTGGTCTCACAGTTGCATTGCTGGTGCCCTCTGTTCTCTTTATTAGAACTTGATTCAGAAATTCTACTGGTTTTGGTTAAAATGTCATTATTTGTATAATAATACAAATGTTGGTATAATTGTAACTGTAGGAAATATGGTATTGTGAAATACACTCAAATCCTTTCCTGAAGAAGGGTAAGGATGCATGGATAATACAATAAAAGCTCCTGCCCAGTTTTGTGGGAGTCAGGTTACCTGATTGCAGTTTCTCTTTAACATCCTTAAAACAGAGGAACTCTTCCCTCAGCAGTGGCCAGCTCAACCTTGGTATTTGGGATGCAGCAGGAATCCATGGCAGCCCTGGGCTCTCTGCCTCCACAATAGTCTTTGTGTTGTTCTTGCCTTTTTTGAGGGTGCCAGGGTGATGGGGAATTGAAACCTGAAGATCCCAGTCCGATCTAGCCTACATTAAAATGATTGTTTGAGACACAAGAGGGCTTCTTCCTTTTTCCCCAAAATCTGGCTTAGCATGGGCCTCTGCAGCAGTTTAAAGCTCATGCACGTGAAGTCCAGCCCAAAGCAACACTGTATTTCCCTTGACATAACTTTCACAAGTTGGGAGTATTGATAGGCCAGTAAGTGGTTCTGTGCAGTAGAGGTGCTTTTATGAAAAGTGAAGCTTCCCAAGTGGGAAAGGGGAGAAGCACCCGAGGCCTCGCTCTGTAAATCCTGTAGTGTCTTTTGCTTCTTTCACCCCTGTGTTGCACCTTGCACAGATCATTAGTAGGTATCATCACCAGTCCCATCAAGAGAGGGTGGGAGCTGTGGAAATAAATGGCTGCAGTCAGCAACGGTTATTTTGATATGTCAAATGCCCAATTGTTAAAATAAAGTGCTGGCAATATGCGCAGTTCTTGAATTTTGTAGTCTCCCCCCTACCTCTTCATGTAATTGCTTTATTTTAAGACACTGAAACCACACATAGCATCACAGGAAGGTTTTAAGCGTGCTTTCTGTGGGCAATGTTCGCAGCAGCCTTAGTTATTCATAGCCCTGTGTTGGCTTTACCTGTGGCTTCCGTACAAGCATTCAAAATAGTTTTACTAAGAAAGTTACCATACGTGTGTTTTTGGCCGACTTAAGGTATGGGTAGCAAATGTACTTCTATTTACAATCATCAAGGGTATTGGTCTGGAAATTATATTTTGTTAAGGTCAGTTAATGCTGCTGTAATAATACAAACATTCCCTAACTTAAAATCTGTCTCCATCATCTCTCCAAGAGTTCTCTGAATAATTAAAATTCACTTATGAGCTAGTTTTCTTCTGTAGTTCTTTCTCTTCCTCCACAGGACCTGGTTACAGCAGATGTGTGCTTGAATAGATTAAAGAAATGCTTCTGATCTGGATGGTAAATTGATATGCAGAAGGAAGTAGTACAAGTTAGTCTATGGTGGGTTTGTTTGGCTTTTAAAAAAATATGCAAATAGGCTGTGACAGCTTTGTTATATAGATCAGTATGCTTTGGAATTTGACAGAACAGAAGAAGGTCCTCAAATAACTATATGCAAACACACATACATGGAGGATTGTGGTTCTTCTATGGAAAAAAAAATCCTTAAGGTAACTATCAAGTTATTCTACATATATATTCCAGGCTGTCTTTCATTTATAATCCAGTAGGTGTTTTCTTTAATCTTGGAGGATTTAGTCACAGTTGTCAAAATAATGAGCTTTTTGTGGTGTAATTTTTGTCATCTCTGTACCCTCCCCCCAAGCTTAAGTAATTGTTACCAGAAGAATCAGGGCTTTTTCTCCTTGCATTTACAATGAAGTATGTTTTTTGCTGTTAAACCCCAGCAGTGTTTAAGGTTTGTAAGGGAGCTCCTGCAGTGCCTGCTTTAAAGGATTACCTTCGAGGCCTGGGCCAAACTGGGACCCGAAGGGTGCCTGCAAACCTGCAGTGCTTACATGGATGTTAATTTCATCCTGAAAGTCCTGGTTGGATTAAAGGGTTTAATTATGTCATAGCTCTTGGCAAGCTGTGAGTCGTTACTCATGTGCGTAGCATGACTACCAGTGTTGTCCAGACAAGCAGCCAGCAGCAGCATGATCAAAGGAGAAGAGTCGGCCCCTGCCTGCAAACCACCCTTCACCCGAGTTCACCACTGTCACTCACACCCCCACCCTGCATCCATGGGCTTCTCTGCCAGAAACACCGAGGGGCAGACCCAGGAGGGACGCACTGCTCTTGGGAGCCAAGTTCTTGGCCAGAGAGAGGTGTCCCAACTTAGAAATCCTTGTGGCTCTTCTGCCTCCCTCCCGCCTCTGTGGAGACTCAGAGGCTGGCTGAGAGCTAGCCTGGTTTCCAGCCACCTGCCCACCTGGCTTTCAGGCTGCTGGTGGCCTCAGACCCTGGAGGGATCAGTGGCTCAGAAACCTGGAGCTGTTTGTGGAGATGTGGAAATCTGCATGGCAGGCCATTTTCAGAGCCAGTGAAGTCTGCAGGTCAGCTAACTTGCTGCAAGCAGTTTCACACCTACTGTTGCTGTTTGTTTAGGTGCAAGTGCTTTGTTATAATGAAAATGTTTGTACAGGCCACAGGCTGATACAAGGCATTTCTCAACAGAGGCAAAAGAGATTTTTTTCCCTGTAAGGTACCTAAAATGGTTGATTATACGTTTGCTCTATAAGCAGTAAGTCATAAGGAAGCACGCTTGGATCTTAAAAACCTGATCAGTGATAGTGAGTTGTGATAATTGATTGCCTGTTGTGGCTAGCAGCAGTTTTTGTAAATTCTAACTCTGCTTACATATTGAGGAGCTACAGCCAAAGAACTGAACTGGTGTAAGCTGGTTCATGGAGAGCTTCGTAACTGGTCGGATGATTCACAGTTTGCCTGCTCTGTTTTCCTCGACAGAATGAAAGGTTAATGATTTTTAAAGCAGAAATAAATCAGTTACACTCGTGGAAAATATTCAGTGGGTAGTAGTGGCAATGGGCAACAGGTTTCCATGGTGTGTTGTCTTGAAAAAATATAGTAGGGAAAGTCAGACTAGATTACCATCTCTAATGCAAAAGATAAAAGACTTTTGAAGTGTTTTTGGTAAGCAAAAGTGAGTTTGATGTACCCTGGTGAAGGACAGGGCAGACTCGGTGTATTTGAAAAGACCATGTACAGCTGCTTCTTCTGCTTAAGAGACCTATGATGTTGAGCTGTTTCTTGTAATTTTTTGTGACTTGTTTTTTTGTGGCCTTCTGTTTTTCATTGTAATAAGAATGAAGCCTTCAGATGGGCAGTGCAGATTAATATTTTAAAGTGCATTCTCTTCCCACTCGGATCTATGCTACCCTCTTACTGTTGACTTCAGTGAAATCCAAATGAGACACATTGTGACTTGCATTTAAGAAACAGGTAGCCTTCAGGTTCCTTCAGGTAGCCTACACCCTTCTAAAAGTAGTTGGGTGAAGAGTAGGAAGTATATGCTAAATACAAGCTGATATAACAGTATTTTAAGTCTGTATTTATGATACCTAGAGTAAATGCACCATGAACCCTGTTGTGATTGCTTTGGGATGGCCCACTCCCTTCCCTTGATTTACAGCAAAATACATTTGAACACACGAGCTTTTGTCGTAAATATCCAGATAATCTTGCTCTAAGCATGTGCCTAATGCAGTCATTCATGCAGGAGAGTGTTAGACTGCTTTATATGGATTTAGTTAGGGCAATTGTTAGTGGGGCTGACTGGTGTCTAACCTTTTAGAGCTTCCTTTCTGTGTCCCATAGGAGTGTAAGAGGGATCCAGGACTCTTACCAGGATCAGTAATTGCTATGGCAATGCAAATGCTGAGTAATTTTGTACTGAGTAGCTAGCAGATAGCTTGGGATAGAGGAAACAACATGAGTTTAAGAAGGGCTGGTGTTTGTGCTTTTTATCAGGACCACTTAATAGTTTTTTGTGTTGAGTGGAGCATCAGGGTCTTGTCTTGTTGGATGCAAATGTGTTGGTTCAGGTTTCTGTCAGAAATGGTCTGCCCTGGTAATCTGGGAAACAAAAGCCAAACTTTCGTGTGAGGATTAATTTTAATTACCATAACAAAATTGCCTTTGGGGTTTATGTAGTAATGATGTCAAACCCCGTTTCTTATCTCTTTACAGAAAGGACGTGTTTCTGACAGCTGCCCAGCTCCAGGGCTGCACAGGACACTGCAAGCGGTGGCAGGTAGCTACAGTGAAACTAGAGGTAATCCCCCATAGCAAGGGGCTGTGGTGGATTGATTCATGGTGGCTGTGTTACAGGTGTCTTCCATAGTGAAACAAGTAAATACACTGTAAGAACACTAGGGACCTAGTTCATAAGAAACATAAATAAGAATTGAATGATAAGCTTATTACTTTTTCTTGTTTCAAGACCAGAATACATCTCAAGAAACTTACCAGGAAAGAAACTGTTTTCACTCAGGGAACATGCTGTATGTTTACCTGAGCGTTAGTCACTACTGAAAGGTCCTGTTCAGGATTGGAGCCCTCCTGTGTTAGGCATTTTATGTGTGTGGTGGGGTTACTAGGCTTGCATTGCAGAAGCACCTGTGTCTTTGAAAGTGTTACAGAACACCTACAGTATGGGGGGGGGGGGTGTGTGTGTGTGTCTGAAGTGTCAACTGCCTGTTGATTTAAACACACAGGTACTTTTGTGAGTGCTGTTGGCTGCCAGTAGGCATCTTCAAATGACTTCTTTGAATGACTGACTGTCCTATACCCCAAGTAGAAATGAAGACGCTGAACAATATTTTGTATTGTGAGAGTACGTTTACGTGAAAGGAGGAGGAATTTCAGGGGGAGCGTCCTGGTCATTTGAACAGTTCTCACTGCAGCACTGACAACTGTCACAGCTCAGGTTCGATATCTGGGAGAATCCAGCGAGACAGAAAAGGATCTTAAAACACATCTGTTGCCTGGACACCTCTTGAATTCTGGATTTTGGGTGACTCTGTCCAAGTTAGAAAGTGCTGGCACTGCAGCTGTGGTTGCGTCTCACTGATTGTCCCTGCAGTTTTGCATGAATAGTTTGTTTTGTTAGCTTGTATGCAGCCAGGCTGAGAACCCAGGACACTGCCTGCAATCTCTGATAGCTCAGAGGTTGGCTTGTCCAAGGCTAGAGTTAGCTTTTGCCCTTTGCGGTTGTCCCTTTAGATTGAAAGCTAACAGTACACCCGTAATAATCTGAAAAACAAGGATTTTAACTTCCTATTTGTTGTCTTGTAATCTTTGTTTGGTGGGGTCTTTTTATAAGGCTTTGATATCTTTTCCCCAAAAAAGTGCATAGTAGTAGTGAGTATTATATTAAACTGAAGCCTGAGTTTCCTGAGTACTACTTGACAGCGTATTTATAATGCAGAATCAAGACAATATTAAATTTCTGTCTTAGCAGAGTGTTTCAGGCTAAAACTGGGACTTTAAGTTTCCTCATAACTTTTGTCCTCTTTGAGCACTAGCGCACATCCTCCAGCAAGCTTTGCGGTGGTGGTCAAGACCACATCAAATTATCTTACAAAGCTTAGTCGAATTTGTTAGCACCTATCAGCTGCAGAGTAGTTTTGGTTACAGTTTGAGATGTGAATAATCCCATATGTTAGTCATGTGTTAGTCGGAAAACCCTACTGGTCTGCTCGTTTGAGGTTTGAACTTTGGAGAAAAGGAGTCCATTTGTATTGTATAATAAGAAAAAGTGTAAAAATGGTGTTTTTCAGAAGACAGCCTAAAAATGGCACTGTGGTTGAGTTTTTGAAGGGTGAGCAAAAGACTATATCCATATTTAGACTTACTGGTCTAAAAGTGCACTATGTAAATAAAACTCAGCTGTCAAAGGTAAATTGCACAGTTCTTACGTGTAATTTTGATTGCTTAAAATACAAGCATTGCTAACTTTTTCTTCTATTTTTGGAAACAAAACTTGGGGCAAATTGAAAAAAATCAAGTTTAAGTGAAGCCTTAAAATGTGGGAGTTCTGTGGTTGGTTTGTTTCACATATGAAGCCTTAAAATCTTTGTTATCAAATAGGCATAAATAAACATTGAAGCAGGTCTGTGTTCTGTTAAAGCTTTCAAAAGCCTTTGAAGAAAGTTATTTTGGGAGAACTTGCGATTTATGTCCTCTGACAGATGAATCCTTTAGCCCCCCGCCTTTTCTGCTGGAGGAAGCAATTTGCTTGTAAATTTGTCTGTCGCTGCATACTGAGCTCCATATCCTTCATCATAGTAACTTACAAGTTTTACAAATGCATGATTTTTAAAAAAAATCTAATAATAGTAGTGAAGGCTGCCTCACAAACCTGCCTTGGTTTTTTTTTGCTCCTGGCAGTGGGAAGGGAGGGTGCCTTGGGGTGAGTTTTTTGCTTGCTATGAGTCCACTGTTTGCTCTGCCTATGTGGTGTAAAAGTGATTTTTTGGAGAGGTAGGGAATTACCTATGTTATAAGGTCTCCCTTCTAGCCCAAATATAGGTGGTCTTTTGTCTGACAGCTGCACTGCAGCTTGCATCACCTGTGGTTGTGGAGTTGTGCGCTGCGTGTGTTGAGATGCAGCACGTATGGGAGCATAAACACAGAGTAGACAGGGGTTTGCAAGAAAAGATTGTGCTGAGAAGGAGAATACAGTACAAAATAGGAGGGAAATTTGGACACTTGGTGTGCCTGGGGAGTCATGAAAAGAGGGGCAGGATTCAACCAGGAGAGTCGGTACCCTTCTTGCTTTCTGCAGGGGGAGGCTGGATACTCTGATTCTCAAACAAGCATTTCTGGGAAATCACAAGGGTCCCAGCAGTAATGCTGACTTCTCTAGGTGTGTCAGTAGATTCGTATGGTTTTAACTTTCATAGGGAAGATAGATAGATCCATTTACCCATTTGTGTAACACTGAGCGGAATTCAGAAGTTGCACAATGTGAATAAGTACCTATTAGAAGAAAAAAAAAAACTATTTCAAAACCAGGGTTGCAAAATTGGGCATTTCCTAACTTTGAAATTCCAGAATTTAGATAGCTTGTGCAAGTGCCTCACGTACATGATGCACACTTGGATCTAGCCTTACAATGCTGACTGGGAGAAAACACTGATCTCTGAGTATTTGATATTGCATTTTATTACTCATCAAAAATGTATTTGGTACTGATAAGGGTTGCTGAATTGACGTTGTGAAAAATAACATTTTGTGTTTCCAAATACCATTTTGTGCTTACTTTGCCTCTTTCCTGGAGGATGGGAAAGATGACAGACTTCTTCCCGCTGGTGGTTTCTCAGCTACTCCCACTGCAGGGCCAGCATTTTGTATTTTCCAGGAGGTGGGGTAGGGCACTGTTTCTTTGCCCACTGACAGGGGCAATGCGAGAGCCAGATGTCTTTCAGTCTTGGTTAACACTCAGAATATGTCATTGCAACTTCCTGCTTTCATAATTCATGCTAGTATTTTCCTATTAGCAACTTAGGCAGCCTGAAATGTTTCTTTCTAGCAGTTTTGATTTTCTGTCCTGTGAGAGAGCAGACACTCATCTCTTCCTGTTTCCCTGCCTGTATGCTAAAATTGTGCATGTCAGTGGGAATGTTCACAGCTCCGGATCTCCAGCTATGCTCTGCTGAACTGACAGGAGCTCTGCCGGTCATTTCTTCTGCTGTAGTTGCTCTGGTTTTAGTCACCATAAGTACACAATGGACAACTCATGCAAGTAGTTGCTCCAGTTCATCATTATGAATTGATTTTAAGTCATCAGCTTCAGAATGCCCAAATTAAAGTTAATGGTTTAAATTTACCTCAGGAAAATTTTCAGCAGTTTTACATAAAACAGAAAAGTAGACCTGTGGTCACTTTTAATTAGAGTTTAGTTATGTAAGTAAGCATTTCATGTTTCTTTCTGCTTTACTTCTTAAATGTTCTCGTTTTCAAACAAATTGTGCCTTATTTTTAGGAGTAAAACCAAAAGCATTATGAGTCCAAACTTCCCAGAAATGCAGAGCACTCAAATCTAGTGAAAGCCTGTAAACATTGATGGAGCCGAGCTACTTCAGAAACTAGGCCACTGCCTGGGCCTCTTTTTACATTTCCCCCCACCCCCCTCCTACCCCTTGTGTTGTATAAAAACAGGTTCATATTAGATTATGGATGACTTCCCAGTGGATGTCAATAAAGGAGTTATTCCAGATAATTTTCAACCCAGGGAAGGGAGGGCAGGGAGAGAGTAATTAAATTGAAGGCTAAATTAAAGGACAAGGTCCTGAGTACATTTTCATCTCTATTTAAACTAATAGGAATGAGAACAAAGTGGATCGTGCACGACTGGGCGCATAATGTTTACTCCAGTCTGTCTCACTCCCTTTTTTAATGATGCAAAATTTTATTTTATATTGACAAATAATGTCCCACAAGTCAAATTTACTAATTTGAAAAAGGGCCTGTCTTGAAAATCTGTGCAATGGGAAAATACAAAGTTTCTGCTGGTGTGGCTAAGGCAGTTCTCCAGTCACACAGCAACATTAGGCACTGGCTGACCCAACCAGACCTTTTGTCTTCTTCAGAAAGCAATGTAATTTGTTGCAGATTTTACTGTCATTTTACGTTTTCTGAGGTAGGTGAGTGAGGGTACGAGTGTAACCATGGCTGTAAGGAGACTCAGGATTTTCCTTTACCCAGCTTAGGTTTGCTATAATTCTGTTTTAAGGTCTAGAAAATGTACAGGACTTCACAAGTCTTCTCTGGAGATGTCTGTACCTTATGGTATCGTACATAAACAGTTGCTTATGATTGGGACTGGTACAGAATAATGATGCCCTGGCTGACTGATTCTTTTTTTAAAAAATGAAAATCAGGAGATAACGGGGAATTGATGATTTTGCAGAGTCTTTTCAGTAACAAAAGACATGAAAAAAAAATTACCAGTGTGTAGAAATAATGGCTGAAAGATCTGATGTTTTTCCCCTTACAGTATTGCTAAACTGCCTTGAAGTTAATGGTTGAACTACAGTTCACTCTCTTAACTGTAAAGCTATTTGCCCCAGAATGTATTTGTGTGATCCATTGCAACTTCAAGTGGGTGATTCTTAACATACTTGCAAAATGTGGAATTGTTTATATAGAATAATAAACAGGGTAATATTATTATATAATAGTGGTAGCAAACAAGCCTGGTAAGCTTAACTGAAAATATGATGCCTTAGCACCCGGAATGATTTACATGATCCATTGCAAACAGCTGGATCGGATCCAGAGTGCTTATGAAAAGTTAAAAAACAAAACAAAGCCCCTTTTAAAAAAAAAGCATTTGTCCATCCTCTACTCAGCCATGTTACTTGTGTGTAGTAGATCCTCTGGTTGCACTTACCAAGGATTCCTTGCCTTTGCCTGCTTACACCTGGGGCCTCTCCCTCTCAGAAAGGCTGTCAGCCTCATGCTTGTCCTTAGAGATATTCTTGCTGCATCTTGACCTTAGTTTTCTACTTCTACCTTTCCTCTTGAAGGGTTTTGGAACCCTCCCTTGCCCTCGTGCTGGGTAACGCCTGAGTATTACAGTTACCTTGGATTGTGGTGTGTGTCTCTTAGTAGTATCACACTGATGTCTCAGCCTATGGTAGAGTGCAAATCTAGCACCCTCTCTGTTTTGCAGCACAGGAGAATGTGCTTTTCTCATGCACCCCTACCCCCTCTCAAGTGTACAGCCTCCCGAATTTATCCATATGCAAGAATCTAGTCATTGATGGATGCACTTCTTTCTCCTGGTTAATACTTGCAAGAGCCTTGACCTAGAAATGATTGTAGGAAGGTGGTAGCAGTGGAGACCCATGGAAGATGGTGTGGAAAAGAGTGAATTATTTTGTGGACTGATAAGGTCAGAGGCCTTTCTGGGTCTGTAGTGGCTGGCTTGTGGACTTCCATAGGCCTGTCTAGCAGTTTTAGTATGCAAGCATTTTCTCCCATTGTTTTGTATGCAACGCATTAGTTCTTTGTTTCCATAGCTGTGTTTCTTTCTACCCCCGCACACCTCGGGTACATTAATAGCGTGAGAAGACTTTGCTAAAAATGATACTTGTATTAGTAAGATCCCAAGCATGGCAGGTGTGTATAAACAATGCTTAGGATTAATGCTGCCCTTCTCACGTCCTTTGTTTTGAAGATGGTCATAGCGATCTTGTATTCTTGGTTTATCCCAGAGAGGTGGGGTTTTCTTCAAATCACTATCAAAGTAAGAAAATATGTAAACAAAACCTGAATTTAGTACATTAAACATAAGTGAAAGTTCAAAATATTTATACTTGTCCTTCTAGATTGAAATAATTGCTTTCAGTTATTGCCTGTTTACCCTGAAATGTGTGGCTTGTTTTGTTTTTAAGAATTGTGTTTTCACCAATTGTACTGTTTTTTTCCAAACGAAGCTATGCAGACAGCTGTAGAAGCATTGCAAGATCAGTGCATACAACATGTTTATTTTTGGCAGTACTTGGTTTGCTTTCTCTTCTTACTCCCTTCCTCTCCCCACAGCATCATTTATTTCTGCAACGGAATAGAAGAATGTGCTCAGTCGCGCCTCTGGGCAGCTCTGCAGCCTGTGGAGAGTGTGGGCAGTCTCTGTATGCAGCATCCTGGAAAATGTGCGTTCCCTTCAAGAAGTGATCTGCTGAAAAGCTCAGACTTGTACAGTTGTTCCAGCCTGCCTTGTTGCATTGCTCTCAAGGTCTGAAATGCCTGGTCTCTAATACTCCCTGGGATTTACGTTTCCTCTGTTGAAGAAAGCTACCTGCCTCAGTTACCCAAGGAGCCCTGAAGAGCAAGGACACTGAAGATGGCTCTGTGTGCTTTTTATGCAGTTTGGGGGTTGTTGCTGGGAGTGGCAATAGCATTTGGTCCAGTACCAAGGATCACTTGGGAACACAGAGGTAAGAAGAGAAATTTCAGAGATGTAATAGACGCTGCCAGAACCTCAGGGCTTCTGTGGGATCTGAAGCTCCTTGAGGCTCTATGTTCTTCCAGCCTGTTAGCTGTGAGTTTGGCCAAGTGTTGCTAGCTTTGCTCAGCTTGTGAAGTGCACAGGACCAGAATAAGGGAAAGCAACTCAGGCACTGGGATAACAGATTTCGGATCCCTCAAGCAGTTGTGAAAATACAGCTTTTTAAAGGAGTTTTGAATCTATCTTTCTCAGTTGAAGGATCTTGCTGCTGAAGGTTGTTTCGAGAGAAAAACCCAATAGCTCTATTTTGTTTTAATCAAACTACTTTGAATAATTTTAGCAAAATGTACCTCTCCAGCTAATGATTTGGTTTTTTCAGGCTGTGATATATTTTGACACTAAGCCATCCTGTGCACAAAATAAAATCACCAGGTGAATGAAAGATACAAGCATTCAGTCCTCTTCTGACAGCATTATATGGTGTCTAGAATTGAAAAAGTCTTTTTCACAGAACACCACTTTCCCTGTATTTGAAAGTGCAGCAAATAGTCATTACCATACTATTAGTAGCTATTAGTAGGAGTCAGCAAATGTGGCACAGAGAAGTAATGAGGAACAGAGGATCCTTTAGCTTTTAGTTTAATGATTTAGCCTGGATCTGAAGACAACTATAGAGCAAGAACTGTAAAGTAGTTATTTGCTACTGCTTGTAACCACCCTGTTTTTCCCCCTCTCCTCTCTGTCTTTTTAAGATGAAATTTTCTGGAATATTACAGTTGAAAATACGCAATTTCTAATGTTAGAATTGGGAGCAGTAATACATTGTTTTCTGCTTGTGTCTTAAAAAAAAGCCATGCTTAGTTAATCTTTTGGTAGTCTTGCACAGGATACAGTGTCCCAAGCTTTCAGTCATTTTTCCATTATGGTTGTACATGCAGAAAAAAAATGCCAGTATATTAGTCATTTTGTGTCATCTTTCTCCAAGCTGTTCTGTTCCAGCCTGCACGGTTCCTCATTCCACTGACTTTTCCCCTGCGCCTCCTTCTTTCTCTCCTCTTCATTTTCATGTTGATTTTTTTTTCCCTGTGACTTCTTTCTGCCGTGGTCTTCACTTCAAAATCAGCTTATTGACCCTCTGTGAATGGTTTCTTTTTACCTTCTGTGTCTTCTTTCTGCTCTAGTAACATGCTGAAGTCTCATCCTTTGAGGTGCAGGTGCTCGTCCTTTGTGAGATTTGTGTGGCGCAGTTGCAAGGGATATGGTGATTGACCACTGTTTCCACAGTGGGTGGGTACGGGGAGTGGAAAAGGTGAGAAAGGACCTGACAGTGGATGTGTAAAATGGAAGGTTATAAAGAAGTGATTGAACAGGTAGAAAAAGAAAATGACGAGAGACGTGGGTGTTAGGGATCACTACGAGAGGAAATAGTCATTTGAAATTTAACAAGAAAGTGCTTTTGATGTTGAGGATGACAGGAGCTGCTGTTCCTGCTGAACCAAGCTTCTGAGGGGTGCCTCTGCTGTTACATGTGTTGTCTGAACTAACCTTTGTTGTTTGCAAGGTCTGCAACCGTGGTTAGACAACACAGAAAAACGACCCATAAACCTTAGCCTGAGTGATGGTCTTTCTTCATGTGGTGCTGTTGTTTTCATTTCAACAGAGGTCCAGCTAATACATTTTCATGAATCAGAAGTGTCAAACTATTCAACCTTGCTGTTAAGTGAAGACAAAGATGTTCTATATGTAGGAGCAAGAGAAGTGATCTTTGCATTAAACGCAGTGAATATTGCTGAGAAGCAGCATGAGGTATGCATTTTAATATCTTATCCCCCATGTAAAAATCCTGCTCCAGATTTGGCTGTATTTTGTGATATCAGTAGCACCATACTTTATGGGTAGTACCTGAAAGAAAAAACTACTGTGCAGGCTACTCCCATGTTATTTCTGGAACATGCTACAGAGTAAAACATGCTATCAGAGGAAGAAATGAGAAGTTGGATATAAACAGAGAATTAGAAAATTCCTAAGGAGTTTTCTTGCTGGGCTGGAGGGGCCTTGGGTATCCTATGTAATGGTGGTTCTGGTAATTTGCATTACGGGTGGGCCATCGCCTATTAATCTGAATTGGAAGGTAGTCTGATCCAAAACGGAAGCAAGAGAGGCGCGTTGCCCAGGCGCATCAGGCTGTGGACATGCCTCAAATGAAATGAGGCCTCTCATTTCAGCTTCTGCTTTGTGTCTGCACAGGAAGTGCTGGTGCAGGCAGGTCTGGTCCATCTTGCTCGGAGTACTCCGGATGTCCTTGCTGATGCTGGCTTCTCAGAGCAGATTAGCCCGGCAGAAGACTGCTAATGTTCTATTTCTTTCAGTCCTTCCCAGGCTCCTGCTTCTTATCCCATCAGCAGCACAGTCTGACACTTAGAGCGAAGTGCAACGTGGAATCTCCTACCGAGGCTTTTTTAGGAGGATGCTTAGGAAATTTTTTTATTTGAACTAGACGTTCAGGGGTAGTGGTGGTCAGTTTCACCAGCATATACTACTAGTTTTATGAGCCCATGTAACTGCCAAAATTACACATCTCCAGATAGCACAAATTGATCCCGCAAACTTTCTTTGATAGCCCACCCTCCAAACTGTACTTCATTCAGGTGTGAATGCAGTCGAGAAGTATGTAAAATTGAGAAGTACTTAAAACTGTTACGAGTTGCGTTTGCCTAATGCATATGGGAATGCGAATTTCATTAGCATTTAGAGGGGAAGCACCACAGTTGATCCCAAAAGATGATAGCGGTGGTTTATCCCCACTTAAGGCACATGCATTGGGAAGTGTTACCTCTGCAGGAGCGAATGGCTTTGAACCTTTGAAAGCTGCTTGCAAAACGGCACGTTTCCCGCAGATAATTTTAGGATTGCCCCTTTTTTTTCTTTGTGTGTTATTGCAGGATTTCCAAACCTTGCATTGAATTAAAGTGCTTTGTATGTGCCTTTTTGTTGCTTGTTCTTTCACTTAGCTACACTGGAAGGTCACCGAAGATAAAAGGACGAAATGTGCAGTCAAGGGCAAATCAGAACAGGTATGTACTTCTACTGAACTTTGAGAAATGTTACACATCAAGAGGAGCGATGTTAGAAGAAAGGCTCCAACTGTTTGAAATTAAAATTTTCAAATAATCATCTAAATTCTTTTAATAAACTTGAGCTTTGGAAACTGCAGCATGCTTAGTATATATTTTTAAATTCTTAGTTAATTTCTTGCTAGTGCACAGTATTTGAATGTTTGAAAATCTGAACTCAGCCTGGTGTGTTTACAAGTTTTTCCACTGAAAAGTCAAACCAGTTTTATTTTCATTGAGCTAACGGGTAGCAACTATTGTTTGTTATTGCCATAATTCCTCCCTGGCATTTGGTTTTAAAAAACTGCAGATTTTGTTTGCTTTGCTTTAGGGCATAGGGCTTACTTATTTAGGGCAGTGCCCTTCCTGCCCGTGTGTTTCTCACTAGCTTCACATATCCTCACTGTGCTGCTTGGTGCCGCTGGTGCTCAGGGAGCTCCCCTGCACCTGGGCACTCTGGTCTCCTGCCAGCTCGGCACTGCAGGTGGCTCAGCCCCTGGGATCCTCCAGTTTTTCTGGGAACCCTGCAGCTGCCGGTGCACAGGCTGGCTTGCTCGTTTTGCTTTCTGTGAACTGGGTTGACTGGATGTGGTTGGCTGTGCGTGGATGTACCTTTCCCCATTGTGTAGTGCCACTTTATTTAGTGATTCTGTAAGGTGAGGGTTTACTGGGCAAGACTGACGGTTGAGCTTTTGGCATAAGTGTGAAAGTGGAAGTCTGAAAGCCCTGTGAGTGCAGAAGGCAGTCCTACTCTACGCTTGAAGGGACTTGATACCACTGAACCTGCCACCTCTTTAGTTTGCACTGTTGTAAAACCCCAAGTGCTGCATCCAGGGCTGATGGACATCCTGCATTCATGGGGCTCCTTAAGGTGGGAGTGAGTGGCTCCCCTTTGGCTCAGTTTACTGCCTTTCCTTGACTGACAGCCATCTATACCTTATCCTAACACGAGGTGTAGCAGGTATTTAATGGCCATTTCCTCCTTGTGTCCCTCTTCAGGATGTACTCAGTGGTGTTAGTGTTCTACAGGTTCAGCTGGGGTTACTAGTAATGATAGTTATTGCAGCCTCAGTGAATACGAGGTATGGATTTTTTGCATGTTCATACAGTTCAGTGGATGGTGTGTGCATCTCCACCATTATTCTGCAGAGATTATTGGTTAGTTAGAAAGGAGGTTAGACTCCTTAAACAGGTGCTTTGTCAGAGCTCCATCTTTTCCTTTTTGTGCCAGCCCCTCAGTTTAGCAAGTCACACATTCCCAGCTGTGCTTTTTCATCACTATACTCATAGCCTTTTCTAGGCACATTTATATTGTAGCAATGATGTTTTGCATAGCACAGTAGTTTCAAAAGGGTCAAGGTATTAAGCCAGTACTGCTGTTTCTTACATTAAAATGGGTAGTCCCACTGTGCTGTTCAGTGTAAGCAAAAAGCATTGATGCAGCTGTTCAAGGACCTGATCTGGATTTGCTCTTCCCTCTTGCACGGATCTTTCATGGAACAACTTGAGGTGCACCCTGTGTACGGTACCCTGGTGATGTTGCCCTGAGGTAGTGGTGCATGACTAGCCTTAGGAAATCAGATGTTGCAGGACAAAGCACCTGGAGATTGCAGGGAGAAGGTGTCCCAGTGGTGACGTGACTGTATCACCCATCCTTACTGGTGTGGTGTGGCATAAGTAGTGGCAACAGACGAGCTGACAGCACATGGTAGTTGTCTGTGTATGCTGATATGTGGAAGCCATTGCTTATCAGACCGGCCCTTTTCTTTTGCTTTGTTACAGACAGAGTGTCGTAATTATGTCCGTGTCCTGCAGCAGCTGAATGATACTTTCCTCTACGTGTGTGGAACTAATGCATTTCAGCCAACGTGCGATTACTTGGTAAGAGTGGACATGGCCCATATCAACAGTACCTTACAGCTTGTTTAAACAGGGAGTTGGTCTCCATTCTCAGGCTGTAGCAATTTCAGTTGTAAAGTCTGGAGCATTTATTACGCTGTCACACAGATAGGCCACAGAAACTTTCCAAATGCTTACTGAATTACTGATTCGTCTGGTTTAACTGTGGATGTACTTTCTCTTAGATTTCATAATTCTTTCTGTTGTGTGTTTGCATAATGTGATGGGTTGACCCTAGCTGGAGGCCAGATGCCCACCAAAGCCACTCTGCCACTCCCCTCCTTAGCTGGGCAGGGAAAATAATATATAATGAGAGGCTGTCAGGTTAAAATAGGGACAGGGAGAGATCATTCAGCAATTAACATCATGGGCAGACTCAAGATGGGGGGGTGTGTGTGTTTGAAATATCTTAATATAGTACCCAATGAAAACAGTAGGAGAAATAAAACCAAAACCGTTAACACACTTCCCCCCACCCTTCCATTCTTCCCAGCTCAACTTTATTCCAGATTTCTCTGCCTCCTCCCCCTGAGCTGCACAGGGAGACAGGAATTAGGGGTTTTAGTCACTTCATCATGAGTTGCCTTGGCTGCTCCTTCCTCCTCAGGGGGAGGACTCCTCACAGTCTTCCCCTGCTCCAGTGTGGGGGTCCCTCTAACAGGAGACAGTCTTCCATGAACTTCTCCAGTGTGAGTCCTTTCCCACGGGGGCTTCAGTTCCTCACACACTGCCCCAGTGCAGCTTCCTCCTCAGGGTGCAGACGTTCAGGACCAGACTGCTCCAATGTGGTCTCCCATGGGGTCACCATTATGCAGGCAAACCTGCTCGGGCATGGGCTCCTCTGTCCATGGGCTGCAGGTCCTTCCAGGAGCTTGCTTCCCACTGGGTTACAGCCTTCTTGAGGTGCTTCCACTTGCTCCGCTGTGGAGTCTTCCACAGGCTGTGGGTGGGACCTCTGCTCCCCATCATCTTCTGTGGGCTGCAGGGGGACAACCTGTTCCACCACGTTCTTCTCCACAGGCTGCAGGGGAATCTGTCCAGCACCAGAGCACCTCATCCTCCCCCTGCCTCTCCTTCTTCCCTGACCTTGATGTCTGCACAGTTTCCTACATCTCATGCCCTTCTCTGGTGGCAAAACCTTCTGCTAGTTTTGTGCTTGGCCCCAGCCAAGTGGCAGGCCAGTCTTGAAGCCAGCTGGTATTGGTTCTGCTGGATCCAGAGGAAGCTTCTAGAAGCCACACCTGCAACCCCCTGCCCCCTCCCTCTTGCCATGCAAACTCAAAGCGCATAAAAACAACTTTTAAAACTGAAATTACATTCTTTGTGACTTCATTACCAAATCTCCCTGAAATTAGTAAGATTCCTCCTGCCTCTGCTTGCCTCATCTCTGCTCCTGGCAATGTCACGGCTTCATAATGCTGAATGTTCAGAGTGAAGTCTTGGCACCAACTCAAAACTCCCTTTTCTCACTGCTGACTCTTGCATCATTCTCCTTACTGTGGCTCTTAACAATTCTGAAATTGGAAATTTTGCAATTGTTTGTTTGTTTTGTCTCAGCTGTCTGCAAGTATGCCAGCCATCACCTCTGTAACCTTGCCAGAAGTCATTGCCCTCAGCTTCCAATGTCTTCATTACACAACTGATCACTTTGCCAGTGCTATACCCACAATTCTGACGTATTCCTGATCCTTGTTCCCTCATTTTTAAGAGATTTATAAAGTAGTAGTCAAAAATATTCGGTTGCTTTTTGAAATTTAGTTTGATTATGCCCCATCTCACAAATTTGACAATCTCGAAAATTGCTAAATCTATTTCAGAAAGCCTTCTTAATTTTTAAAGCCCTCCACATTTTTGTGCAGACTAATTCAGTAATATCAGCTCTTGCCATATATCAATTCACTTCCTTTTCTGCTGTCAGACTTTTCTAGGTGTTCTTTCTTGAGCTCTGGATTTAACTGTTTGTCTTCTGGTTTTTTGTGCTCCTGCTTTCACAAATCATAGGATTACAGTTGATCACAGTTCCCCTTGGTCTGCTGGACTCAGTAAGATTTTCTGAAAACACATAGGCCTTTCTGTAGTCTTACAAAAAATACCTTTGATGCTGGAAGTGGATGATATGGTCCTTTACTTTGTGGTAATTTTTCAGTAATTTCCATGAGCAGGTGGCTTTAAAAAACAAAAAAAGGTAACAATTGTTTCGTGGTTTTCAACTTACTCTTTTGCAGAATATAATTTCATTTGAACTTGGAAGTAAAAATGAAGATGGTAAGGGCAGATGTCCATTTGATCCTGCTCAAAGCTACACATCTGTTATGGTTGGTAAGTCCAGATGTTACACTCCACGTAATTATGTATTAAAATGTTGGTTCTTTTCTGCAGAATGACAGTTGTTTAGTCTCTCAATGTCAAAATGGTACATTGTGTGCCTATTTTTATATCTTTATTCTGTATCTAGATGGACATTAAAATACTTACGTAGCCAACCTCAGCATGTTTCATGAAAGGAGAACTTAAAACTGTAGGTTGCTTTTGAAGCAACTTCTGGCATACAAATTTTTAAACTATATTTTCAGTCCAGGTAGTCTAAATGTACTCTGACTGGCTCTGTAGTATCAATTGCTGTCATTTCAGTAAATTTAACTAGTAGAACTTTTTAGCTATCCTGAGGACATATCCATGAGATGGAACTGGGAAGCAAACCATGTACAGGTTAACTATGTACCTGGTTAAGCACCTCTGAATCTTGATTTGGCGAAACCAGAGTTCATGGCTGTACCCTGGTTCCACAAGATCATAAAAGAGATGCTCCAGGAAAGGAGAAAGAAAATAACACCCTCTTTTGCATTGTTGGCTAAATTCTTAGAAGTTGAGTTTGAATAATGGTGGCATAGAAAAAGAGTGATTCTTAAGTAAATTTGAGTGTTTGTACATGAGCTTTAGGCTTACACATTAAGTGTTAAAGTACTGCAAAAACACAGCTGACTTTCACTGGTTGCTTCTGTTAGAGCAATAATAAACCCAAGTGTGGAAGTGTTAGCATTGAGAGTGGTCAGCAGAAATGTCAATATAGAAGATGTGTCTGGGACAATTTAAAGGAAATCCTTGTTTATCTTTTCTTGTGGGAAGTTTAAGCTTGCCTAGTCTCCTGAAATATTTTTGTACCCTTTTCGGTATCTAATGCGTAAGAAAGTTAGAAATGCTTGTTTTTGTGTTAAAGATGAGGAGCTTTATTCTGGGACTTCTTACAACTTCTTGGGAAGTGAACCTATCATTTCACGGCACTCTCATCAGAGCCCTCTGAGAACAGAGTATGCAATACCTTGGCTTAATGGTAAGTGGGCATGAGATCTGGCTCAACCGAGTTGTTTTTCCTTCTGTAGTGTCATGCATTTGCAGGCAAAGAGTTTAGGTGTCTTACCTGGGTGAAGGGGCAATTGTCTAGTATCTCAAAGAGGGTGGATTTTGTCAGTATGTGCCAGTTCAGCATGTGAGCTCCTGTATGCCATCTTGAGATTCTGTTTCAAAGTTTCAGGAGTTTTACCAGCACTGACAATGAAAACAGCTTCCAGATATGCAGATTTCAAACTGACATTAAAAGACTAGAGTTTATTTTATATCTACTTGTTCACCCTTGCAGTAATGCAGCATAGTTATGATACAGTAAGGAAGAGAATGGGTTTGGTTTTTAAATGGGTTTTCAGATTGAGTAGATCCTGGTCCCTGATGATTTCAGTTTCAGAATTTCAAAATTCACTTAAGTTTTGTGAATGCTTAGAGGTTACTGGCTTTCTGCCCAGAAGGACCAAACTCATGGAGTTAGTGTATTGCAAAAGGTGTATTATGTCCAAAAAGTACAGGATACTGACTTTTGTCGTCCCTGTCAAGGGAGGGTTCTTCTCCAGGCCCAGTAGAAAAACGCACTTGAGTGTGGACTGAAGACTGTTGAGGTAATGATACCATACCACAGAGATTTCTCAGGCACCTCAGTGCTTCCACAGACAGTTTGTGGTTTGGTTTTTTATAATTTTTTTTTTCCTTCAAATTTTTATTTTTTTAGAAATGCCATTCATATTATGAACAGCAAACTTGTAGGCAGGACAGTGACTGGAGGGCTGTTAAATGTAGTGGAAGATTTGGGCAAAAGAGGACTCCTAGAATGTCTTTGAGGGGATCAAATTAGTCATCTCATATATAATACAAATTTCTTCTCTTTGTATATGTAGAGCCCAATTTTGTTTTTGCTGATGTGATAAGAGCAGATCAAAACATCACAGATGGAGAAGATGACAAGATATACTTCTTTTTCACTGAGGTGTCTGTGGAGTATGAATTTGTTGGAAAACTGATGATTCCAAGAATAGCCAGAGTATGCAAGGTGGGGACACAGTTTATTTCACTTTTATGAATTCAACTAGAATTTTGTGTGTGCATGTTAAAAAGCATTTATTGTGTGGACTTACTGTCAGTTTAAGGAAATGGTTAAACTTAGTGAATCTTGATGAATCAGCAATTTCAATCAGAACTCAGTTGATTCAGAAACTGAATCAGCTTCTTCAGAACTGATACATTCTTCTTGTTACTTTGGGAACAAATACTTGGTTTAATTTTGCACAGTGGTGAACTTGTGGTACATCTGAGTGTTCTGCCCACCCTGGGGGGAGAAGAAGGGGAACAAAAAAACATAGCAACCACAAAACCCCACAACCCAACAACAACAACAACAAAAACCCCCAAAACCCACTGTAAAACCCAGCAACAGCAAAAGTGTCTCCTCTGGCATTCTTTTTTAATTTTATTATGTCTTTAAACAGCTGAGTTAAAGTACAGTGCCCTGGGAAAAAACTGGCTGTGGAGTTCAGCAGATAGGATGTTTGTCAAGCCACTTCCAAGTAGCAGAATACAAACAAAACTCTAGCTTTGTCCACAGCAGAGTAGCTCTTTGCTGTGCTGTAGCAGATGGGACCTCCACGAAGCTGTTAGAGCTGTCAGAGCCCCAAGGAAAATGGTCACCAGCAGCCTAATTCTGTCACACTTGCTGTGTTTAAACCTCAGTGTGTTCGGCTGGTTCAAGTACATACTTGCGAGTGTTGGTTAAAAATCTTGCTGATGAAAAGATAGGGTTTTTTCCTAGGAGAAAATGTTAATTTAACAGAAACCTTGGCAGTGGAATGTACCAATTTCCTTAGGGTTTTGTTTCTAACAGGAAATTTATCTACCCCTTTCATTTTGAGGAGGCTGAAATGTTGCGTTTTGGCTTATTGTTTTATATTTAAACGCAGAAGTCAAAACATCAATAACAAGTTTGTGCCCTTGAGATTTCTGTTAAACAAGCAGCTGGAGGCAGATTTACATGGGGCTTATTATTATGGCCCTCTGCCCACTGACAGCTTGTGCACACTTTAAAAAGGGAGTGTCATGGAATATGAGAGCTTTATTGCTGCTGTTTGCTGAAATAGGAGTCAGTGCCAGGCTGCAAATCTGTAAGCATTTATACTTAATTGTTTTCATAAATTTTACAGATTTCTTTTAATACTTTGCATAACAGCATTGGGTAATGAATGGGAAATACTAACAATGTTTAAACATGCTTTTTTGAAGAGACTTACAGCTTGAGTATCAAATATTTTCAAGCATTTCTAGTCAATGTATCCTTCCTCCTTAATGCCTTGGTTCTGCAAATCCTTAATAAACATGACAACTGCTTGCAGGATTAAGCCATTCCTGCATTTCTGCTAGTGGAATTAGTCATGTCAGGCAAGTTTACGTGCATATTGCAATATTAAATAGTTCTTCAGATAACATAAAACAAATGCAAAGTTACTTTCCCTTAAGGGACAGCAGGGTACTTCTATGCTCATTTCACTTCTTTTGATACGCAGTTGTTTTTCTAAGGGTACATTCCTTGTTTCAGTTTTCCAAGTGTTGCTGAAGTACGTTGGGCTTTTAAAAATAAATTTTATCTCCTCTTACCTCTTGTGTATTGATAGAATCCATTCTGCATTATTTTATTGAATCTACTAATTGTCCTGTGGCTTCCTTGCTTTTCTGTTTGTGAATTTGTTAACTTCTATTGATGTTGCTATAGATGATGTGTTAGAAAATAATATGGCTCAGTAATTTTGTTCTGTATAGTAGTATTGAATGTAAAAATGCTGCTAATTCTCCTAACTTTTTTTTTCTTCCTTTTTTTTTTTTTCTAATACCTAAAGAGGGACCAAGGAGGGTTAAGAACTTTGCAGAAAAAATGGACTTCCTTTCTCAAGGCCAGATTGATTTGTACCATCCCTGATAAGAATTTAATTTTCAATATTATCAACGATGTTTTTATTCTCAAATCTCCAACTTTGAAGGAACCAGTGATATATGGGGTCTTCACCCCACAACTGTAAGTGTGGTGCAGCCATTTCCTGAAAAAAATACCTTTACTCTCGGTCGGTTACTACAGGAAGTAACAATTATACTCCTCTGATCTTTAAAAAGTTTTATGTTTGTTTTTTTTTTTACTTTCCCAAACTTTTAGGAATAATGTGGGGCTGTCAGCAGTGTGTGCATACAATCTGTCCACTGTAGAAGAGGTTTTCTCCAAGGGAAAATACATGCAGAGTGCTACAGTGGAACAGTCTCACACGAAGTGGGTACGATACAATGGGGAAATTCCTAACCCTCGGCCTGGTGCGGTAAGTTTCTGTGATCTTGGGGCTGATGACTACTCTGTTTTTTTAATGCTCAAGTGTAAAGTAGCTAGAAAATATGAGAGAATCTGATAAAGTGTAATTTTAGTTTGCCCTAATCATCAAAATACTTCTTGTTGTAAAGACTGTGCACAAAAGCACTCCAGTGATTATTCTGAATGAAGTATCTAGGAATCAAAGCTGGTTTTAAAAAATGTGTAATAATTACTTGCTGCTTTTGTATTTTCACTGTTCTGCTACTGATTTTCTAATAGTGAAATAGGTGCCAATATACACTAGGCAACAACATCAAGTACTTTTTAGCTCATATAGACAGAAGTATAGCAACTGTTGCACTGTTTCAGTAGGTTCAGCAGGTTTCCCCATGCAGAACATTGCTCTGCAAACTAAAATCTTCATGCCGGTGGGTCTCTTTCATACTTTTGTTTCTTATGTTCCGTGCAGTCATCTTGTGGCTACTGCTGAACGAGGTGGCAGATAAAAGTAGTTAAGAAGCATGAGATTTCAGAAAGACTATTTTCCTAAAAGGTATTTAGTCTGGAGCTGAGGGATTAGTACATCACAGACATCCAAGTGCTGTGAGACTAGAGGACCTTCCTTGGTAGAATGTCATGTAAAGGTGTGCTTACTTGCTGAAATAATGCAGAGAAGAAAATGCATATCCTGCTGTTAGTTGTCTTAAGTTTGTACAAGTAAATGATATCATTTGGTTGTCTCTTTCTTTTTTTTCTTTGTTTGTTCCCTCACTAGTGTATAAACAATGAAGCCAGAGCATCAAACTACATGAGTTCTCTGAATTTACCTGACAAAACATTGCAGTTTGTTAAAGATCATCCTCTAATGGATGACTCTGTGACTCCAATGGGAGACAGACCTCGACTAGTAAAACGAGATGTGAAATACACCCAGATTGTGGTGGACAGAGTCCGAGCACTGAATGGCAGCATATATGATGTCATGTTCATTAGCACAGGTGAGTTCTGCAAAACACTTTTTTCCAGAAGGATGCACTGATTTGTTAGGCTGAAGTGTGCTCAGTGTGTTACACTGCTTTTACACCAGCTGGTCTTTTCATTAGAAAGGAAGCAGCCATGGTGAGTAAGTGTGACCCGATGTGCTTTGAAAAGGTATTGCAGAAGAAGTGCAAAACCACACATAGGGTAATCCCTAATCCCTAAGTGGTCATTCTTTGTCCCAAAAGGTCTTTTCTTGCACAGAGCTCCTTATAATGGCAGGTTTAATGGCTGCCATTGGCACAGAGCTGTGTGAAGTTTTAAGACAAACAGCAAGTGGATTATAGCAGTTGTGTAATTTTTTTTTACTGCCTTTTTATTTTAAGGCTCTTACTTAAATACGTTGCTTTGTTTTTTCAGACCGAGGAGCCCTGCACAAAGCTATCAGCTATGAGAATGGAATGCACATCATTGAAGAAACACAACTTTTCCCAAACTTTGAGCCAGTCCAAACTCTCTTGCTTTCAACCAAAAAAGTAAGTGCCTTAAGCATTGCAGCATTCATCCTACTTTGCTCTTCCACAAAACTTTTTGTTGGGAACTTGTACCCGTGTGTGGGAAGAAGCCCGTTGCTGAGCTCAGAGCCGACAGCTGCAGGCTGCCCGCTGCATTCCAGTGGAGCTGGTGGGTGGCAAGCTGCTGGAGGTAAGGAGGCATGGGGACGGTGTGTCAGGAGGCATGGGTGTGCAGGTCCTCCTGCACTTGGATTCCAAATCCTAAAAGCTGTTGACTTAAGGTACCAGTGTAAAAATCCTGACCCCGTGTGGCCATTGTAAATCCGCCAGGAAAAATCCTAGGAGTAACCCTGGGAAAAGCTGCTGCAGAGGAGCAGGGTATCTGACAAAATAGACAAGATTGTTCTCTCTTAGGCCTGGCAGAGACACTCATAATTGTGTAACTATTTGGTTTTTGCTGTCCCAAACCTCACAGGCTCCTGTGTGCAAGATGTATGATGATAGCAGTCATACTGGTGCAGCTGAGGGCGAGGACCTCTGGTCAGGTTCTGTCTGTCCCCTAGGGCACCAGCTGCAGCTCCGGCAATACAAGCCTTGCCGCAGGCTCCAAGCGTGGTGGTTGTTCTGTGCTATTAATCAGTCTCTGGGTTTACTCCTGGCGTGGTTTTGTGACAGTGGGAGGATAATGCCTGTGTGCACTTCTGTGCACGTTCTAGGCTTCTGTCCCTAGTTATGCCGAAATGCAGATCTGTGTCTGTGAAATTACTACCCTGAGCAGTGGCTTGTGGCCTCAGATCCCTCAGCTGGTGAAATTCGGGTTTTCTACAGGAAAATTACTCTTTTGAAGTGTCTGGTAGTAATACTGTCATTCAGTAGCTACCTAGTGATTGCTGAACGCTCTGCAACCAGGGATTTGGGAATACTGCCAAGGTATCTTAGAAACAGCTTTTATTTCGTGTCATATTTAACAATACTTTACATGTCAACAGAACATGATCAAGTCAGTGGGAGAGACCATTATGCCATAATTCTTTCAAGCTTATCTGGTACACTTATTTGTCCTTTCTTGCTTATAATAGAATGACGTCTTGAGGACACACCATACTTCTCATAAATCAGAGTTGGGGATTAAAAACTTGTGTGCTTATAGATTTTTAGTACAGATATTAGTAGTATTTTTGTATGATGCTTCACACTGACAACTTAACACATGTGTATGTATACTACATGTGTGTATATAGGTATACATGAAAATGTTCGCTGGTTTCTTCTGCTCTGACTGCAAAGAAAGCTCAAAGTGCCTTCCTTTCACGGGACGTTTCAGCATTTGCCCTGTGATAGAAGATAACAATATATAACTTTTCTAATACATATTCTAACCCCCGTTCTAATTACAGGTCATTCATACCTCGTACTGGCTTAATCATAATTACTGGCTTAATTATGATTCCCTCACATCTGGGGAGTGAAATGGAAGGGATAGGCATTACAGCCTGATACCAAAGGCACGTGATGTCACCATTTCAGCATGCACTCGGTAGTCAAGGCTAGTGTAGAAATGATGGTGTGGAATTTGGTTTGAATCCAGTGCTGCATTCTCCATTCCTCAAGAATATCCCAAAAGGGGGCAGTGTGAGACATGGCCTAGGGATTGTGTAAGGAACACACTAACTTTTCACAAAGAAGCTTCTCTCAGAGTTTAGGACTGGAACAAAGCACTGCTTCTGTTATGGTACTGTGGAGAGTAGCAGCTTCTGTCTTCTGCAAGGTAAAATTTTCATGTTGCTATAACAACTTTCGGCTTCTAAAATTGACAGTGAAAACTGAAGCAGTGCTGTCTGGTCCATTCCTATAAAAACAGCAGTCCTTTCCAGTGGTGAGAAGTTGTGGGTTGGGTCAGGTGCCAGTGTCATGAAAGCAGTATAGTTGTGGTACCACGAAGCAGGGATTGCTTCTGCTCCCCAGTGTGAAAGCACAAGTTTGTACTTCCTTGGACATCACAGTGGCAATCACAATCAGTTGGTACCCAGGTCACGTCCCTCATGGAATTCATACTGTGGTATGTATAGTGGTGTCTTGTAGTAATGGATTAACTAACTGCAAGAGGGTAATAGTGACCTTTCTTGAGTCAGAGTCCTTTCTGAACACATTACTGCAGCAGTGTACAGGCACTTTCCTATCCTCCTTCACCGAGCGTGGTGGGCAGAGTCAGATGAGCCTACAATCGATAGATCCTCCTAACTCCCCCGTGGCAGAAAGATGTGTCTGGATGTGTTTAAAATGGTTCTCTCTGCTTTCTCCATGTTCTCTGAACTCGAGGACGTCCTGTGCCGAGACGCTGCAGTCCCTGCACAGTGTTAGGCTCTTGGCCTAGATGTGCTAGAGAGGAGCAGCACCCAGCGCCTTGGGGGAGCTTTCTGGCAGAGCAGGAAGCTTTTCCTAGGAAGTCTTGTTTCTCTACCACTGCAGACTTCCTTCTTTGGGTGCTCCAGCATAGTCTACCATCAACCTAAGTTCAATTTCAGGATGAAAGACTGCCTTTGAATGTATGTCTCTGAAGTTTGATTCTCTTTCAAAGTCCATCTTCTAGCAGTGCCAACACATTGTTTTTTATCTAGTTTTGTCTTTCATCTTCCAGTGTCAAGAGTTTCTTTGAAAGCTGTCTTCATGCTTCATATGTTAAGACAGATCCAAACTGGTTTGTGCTGCTGCTTCATCAAGAGCTGCTTCTAGAGACTACTGCTATTCAGAATTGATTGTTCCTTAGTTTAGTTTTAAGACAGACTTCCTTATAATGACTGTATTAAAGAGACTAACCTGTTCCAAGCTTTTATGGGAAAATCTCCTTACATACTTGATGAAAGAGCCCTAAGGTGCCCTGTTATTTTCTAGAGGCTGTTTCTGCTGCCAAGACAAAAAGTCTTCCAAAAAATGTGATGTTTTTGGGGACTTTCTCCAGTAAAAATCTTTCTTGGATATTTGCCCATCATTTTGTGACCATATTCATCCTGCTGGAGTCAAGCAGTCTCAGTGCAAACACAACCCTGGAGTGTAGATTTCACCGTACTGAGATCTGTATGGCTGCAGTACATGAAAAGCGACTCTGTGCTTGGATCCAGCTCATTTGCCATGACAACTGTGGTAGGGTGCTGATAAATCTGCTCAGTATTCTGCTCAGGATGAAGCCAGCCCACTGCCAAGGTGGGTTGTGTGGTTTGGCTTTCTATGCACAGCCTCTTGAAAGGACTAGAAGGTCGGTCACCGGTGCTTTTGGGTTGCAGCGCAGGCCCCTGTCTTGAGGCTTTGCATAATGGTGTGTAAATTCCCACTGTACCTTTAGCCATCGTTTTCCCTGAGCTGTGGAACAAGTGAGTGCAGTAAGGCAGCTGCCTGCCCCTTGTGGGAAGGATGTTTGGGGTGAGCATGGCCTTTTCCCGCTGTGCTTAGTGAGGTTTTTTGGGGATCCCCAGCAGCAGTGGGTCAAACAGGCATCCTGTTTACATCTCCCTTTTCCTAGAGGCCATGCAGTTGCTGCTTGCTTTGAATACTGTCTGGTGCTCCCTCTTGAGCAGCCAGTAGGCAGCTGCATCACGCTGGTGTATGGCCTGATGTGGATGTGGACACCCGAGTGACAGAGGAGCTGCAGGCAGCGGGGCTGCTTGGGGGTGCAAGGAGCAGATCCTACTACAGCAAGCCCTGTGTGTGCCTGCTGCAGCCTCGTCATCAGGACAGGCTTGCCTTGCCTCATGCAGGGGTTGCCAGCACGTTTGTATTTCTGGATAAAGCCACGACTCGACAGGGTTGCTTCCCATTCTTAGAAACTCTTACCTGTTCCAGATCTTTGTTCCTTTGTCCTTCTGTACTTTCAGCGTTGCCGAATATTTTCACAGCAAGTTTCCTTTCCTTTCTAGAAACAAAAGCTAACCAATAATGCTTATGCTCCCTGTTTTACTGACAAGGCTGTATGCATGCAAGTGTTTACTTCTAATATTTTAAAAGTTTTTCAATGAATTGGATTGTTCTGGTTTGAGGAAATGATTGGCTGTGTTTGTTTTCTGTTGTGGTTTTCTAGGGCAGAAGATACCTCTACGCTGGTTCAAATTCTGGTGTGGTTCAGTCTCCGGTGGCATTCTGTGACAAGTACACCACTTGTGTTGACTGTGTTCTAGCAAGGGATCCTTACTGTGCTTGGAAACCCCTTGAAGCTTCCTGCATTGATATTTTTAAAGAAAGTGAAATTGAAAGGTAAAAGTGGCCTTCCGTTACCTTATAGTCAATGTGGCACCCATCTGCCCTTTACCCATAACCAGTACTTTTTTAACTGAATGTTTTCAAATACAGACTTTTCCTGTGCCACCTGTGTCTGCTGGTGCTCTTTATTTAAGATGAATCTTGCTGGATAGGAGAGGATGGGTGGGCTGTGGGAAACAAGATTTGAAGTTGTAATGCTTGGACTTCCTTTCACAGGAGTTGGATTCAGAACATAGGTGGAGATGCATCGTCTTGTTCTGGTGAGTTAATCCTTGAAGAGTTATTTCACATGCGTAGGTGGAGTAGTGAACAAGTTGTGTTTTAGTTTGGCTTGTTTTTTGTGATTATCTGGACATTTGTTTATATTTAATAGGTATGAGATTCTGCTTTTGAACATTAGAGCCTGTCTGTACAGCCTGCATGTTGTCTTAAAATGTCTGTGTACGTTTCAGTGTGCAGTGCACAAGCCTCTGAAATGAAGGGGGCACCTCCACAGCAGCTTGGGAGCGAAAGCAGTGTTTGCCTTAAGTACTGCTAGTCCAGAGGCACCTGTCTCTCTGGTGGTACAGCGTTTGAGGTTCTGCTGTGAGCATTGATTATTGCTCCTGGATCAGATGAAATGATCCTGAAAACAGTGGGTTTTATGGCGAGAGGGGAGGGGGGACTTGGAACGTGATGGAGAGCAGCTGAAGTACCTTCTGTGGCACTCTAAGGCAAGTAACCACACGTCTGTCCTTTATAGCCTGTGCTGCTCCCAACAGATCAGCCTAAGGAGGAGCAGTGTTACAGGAGATTTGTACAGCAGTAAACTAAGCTCCTGGGAGTTTAATTTGCTCCATTTTTATTTCTAACCCAAGCAAGGCATGGACCACCATGAGATGGTTTTGCTTCTTAGTTTTTTGTTAATTTATGGTGTTGCATTGTGCGTGTTCCACAAGTGTGGTGGTGGTTTTTTTTTAGAGGAGAGTTTGAGTAACAGCACTTTGTCTCTTCTTGATATTTTGTAGTTTCTTCTTGATATTTTGTAGCTGCTGATTTACTTAAAATGCACTAGTTGCATATAAAGTGATACCAAGTTCAGCACCTTGTCTCAAACAATGGTTCGTCTCAGATGCAGGCTCTGTTGCGGATCAGCGAGATCTCATCTTTATCTAGAAGTGGAGGCTGTCTTAAAGTTTGAGGTGTCTTATCTCTTAGTCTGTCTTGATGTCTGGCACGCAGCTGAGGCTGAGTATTTCACTGAGCTGCTTGCATGCTGTCATCTTGGTCTTGTGAGGTAACCTGAATGCCATAGTCTTTACGTTTCCATTAAGACTATAGTGCAGAGTCTTGTGAAACTGTACGGATTAGAGCAAATGGGGATCATTGCTGATACTCTGCACGTTTATTTTGATGTTCCAGATAAAGTAAGAGAGAATTCCCTACAACATACATTCAAGCATGGGAGCACAGCAGAACTCAAGTGTTCTCAAAAGTCCAATTTGGCACAGGTAGTTTGGAAGTTCAAAGATGATGTGCTCAGAGTGGAGAGCCCCAAGTACCGTCTGCTGGAAAAGGCGCTGCTCATCTTCAATTTATCAGAAGGAGACAGTGGTGTTTACCAGTGTTTATCTGAAGAAAAAGTCAAGAATAAGAAATTTTCTCAAGTGCTGGCCAAGCATGTTTTGGAACTGAAAAAGATTCAGCACACCACAGTGGGTCCCACTGTGGCAGCTGCGCCAACAGAAGGTAATAGTGATGTGCTAAAAGTGTCACCTCTATCAACCGAGGGGTCTGCTGCTCACACCTCGACCACTCAGATGGTACCAGTCACGACAGCAAGGATAGTAACAAAGCCCATTGGCCCTGTCCTAACGAGTCCAGCCTCTAACACAGAGCTCTTCAATTCAATTCCTGATGCAGTCCCAGAAAAGACCATGTTCCTCAAGTCAAACGATAACTTCCTGTTGATGTTCCTCTTCCTCTTCTTCTTTATCCTGTTCTTGTGCCTGCTCTCCTACAACTGCTACAAAGGGTACTTGCCAGGGCAGTGCTTGAAATTCCGCTCTGTCATGCTGCTCGGGAAGAAGAAGACAAAGTCGGACTTCTCTGACTGTGAGCAGAGCGTGAAGGAGACGCTGGTGGAGCAGGGCAGCGTCAGCCACCAGAGTGGGGAGCAGCCCAAGCCGGCGCATGACACCGGCTACGAGACCGAGCCTGACTGTGGGAACGGCCAGCTGCAGCCTGGGGATTCACAGGCATCCAGAGAGGCCAAGGACAAGCCCTTCGATGTCAAGTGTGAGCTCAAGTACGCCGATTCAGATGCGGAGGGGGACTGAAGAACCCCGTCATCCGTTTGGGCGGTGGAAATGAGCGGTGGTCCTGCGGCTAGCTGTCTGGGCGAGGAGAGCGTGGGTGTGACAGCTGAGCCGTAGCGGGGTTTACGTGCTTCAGCTGTACAGCAAGCCAATTTGTGTTCAGATCTTGCCAGATTAGAGAAGCGGTGTCCTTGTCCACAGACCATAGGTTCTTGTGTTGTACTGTCTTTTATTTAAAGGCCAGTTTCAGATCACCATTTGTTCGTTCCCAATTTTGCCCCTGCCAAGCGCTTCACTCTGGTGAACAGTTACTTGCTTGTTCTTCAGCCCTGTTCTTCCATAGCATAAAAGTAAATTTCTAATTCAGCTGGCTTTAAAAAGTTCTTCAGTCTACACATATTTTAGCTGCCATTAAAAAAAAAAAAAGACCTAGTTTCATTTTAATTCCAAATTGGAAATTAAGTTTAGTTTATCAGATTGGTAAATTATAGATTTTTGTCCAGATTGGGACATTTTTTTTTTCTTTGCTTCTAGTGATTATTTTTAGTTTTATGCTTTGTGTTTTGGCACATTAGGCCTCTCTAGTTGGTTAATTTTTTTGACTACTTTTAAGTATCTTAGTTTTTAAGGTATCATGGGGATAACATTGGCCTGATTTGTGTAAGACTCTCAGGGATAATCTTGTTTAAAGGCTTTTTTCTTTGCTGCTTTCTAGAAATTAGGTACAAAAACATGGAGTAAGAAAGGGGGATGAAGTAAGTAATAGATGTAAGGATGCTTTTTTCCCTTTTTTGTGGTGGTTTTTTCCTCTTGCCAACACCCCTTAACCCTCACACACCTCCCCACCCCCAACCCGCAAGCTGGACACAATCACATTTTACATTTTATTTTCTATAAAAAAACTAGATACTTTTTTTTTCAAAAAAAAAAAAAAGAAACAGTACAGGCAAGCAGCTGTCAGTGATATGAGAGAAGTTTTTGCACTGTGGAAGCAAAACAGGAATCGAGAAGAATCAACTACAACAATTCATCTAGTGACTCGCTGGAAGGACTTCAGATGATACAGCCTGATGAGAAAACCTTGCCGGTTTTTCTTTTTCCCCTCCTTCAGATTCAGAAATAACTCAGCTTCTTTTTGCAGCGTCACCCTTTCTGGGTGACACCTTCCAATCTCCTATGCAACTGGAGACTGAAACTGGAGCTGCTCAAGCAATCAGTCGTTTGAACTGTTCGTGTGAATCATGCCTGCAAGCGTGACAGTGTGCATTTGTTCTCAGCCTGGTTCACAGCAGCACTGTTTGTCTGTAAAAGCATTCTGTGCGGTACAGTCCTGAAGAATTTTTCCTCTCACTGCATCTTTCTGTAAATATTGGTAGGAGTAGAGTACATTTTAACAGTATATAGCAGTGTGCCTGGGCTGCTTTTCTATGTTGAACCTTCATGCGAACATAATTTAGACCATCTTAGTGTAAACAGTTTATATTTTATAAGATTCAGTTTGGTTTTATTTTTCTATTTTTAATTATGTACATATAACAGAATAAATATTAAAATAAATTGTCTTATATCTTGGCTTTTATGAAACTTGACGCAATGAAACTGCTTTCCATGTTGCAAGTACTAATGTTCCTTGTGGTTTCCTTTAAGGGGGGGAAAGTGAAAACCGTTGTAATTAATTTGAAGCAGATTCTCTTCTCAGCTCTGAGTGGGTTGTAAATACCATGGGTGGTGGGGGTTGGGGGAGGGAAAGGTGGAGAAAGAAACGTGGGTGAAGGAGGAAAGACCTCTCCTCTAGGGACCTACGGACCCTTCCTCTTATTACCCTTCTGAAATTCATTTGTCTCTGCATTATTTCTTCAGTGTGTGATGTGCTTCTTGCAACGTTTTTCCTTAGTACCCTCTTATTTTTTTTTCTTTTCTGTCCTCTTCTGTCACACAGCCTCATCTCCTATACCTTTCCCTCCTACTGGTACCTCCTTTTTGTCCTGTGTGGGAAGTGACTCACCTCCTTCACCCACCAGTACCCAGCCTGATGTCTGGTCTAGCACAGACCCTGTAAAGGTCATGTTGTTGCCACCTTTCCTAAGTGACCAGGCACAGCATGTTAGTGTCCGCGGACCCTTTCGCCTCTTCTGCCAAGCCACAGGTAAGTTGGAGGACCCTCTATAAACCGGCGTTTTCTGCACTGAAGGTTTGGGTATGTTGCCATGTGCTGTTTGCGTTGGACTTTTGTTGATGGGGGAAAAAAATAATCGCAACCAGCAGCATTTTCAGGATGTGCTGTGCAGGTGCTGTGGCCAGGCATCCAGCACGGGCAGCGCGGTGCCGCGCACCATGGGCTCTGGTGCAGCTCCTCAGGTGAGGAGCTGGCTGCCTTCAGTCAGCTGGGGGACGCTGAGGGGGCCCTCCCCAGCCCCGCCCTGCCCTGCCCTGCCCTGCGCGCTGCTGAGCTGGTCAGTACTAACACTGTCAGCACAGGCGCTGCTTAGAAAGATGTTGGGCATGAATGCAGTGTGTTTTCCTGGATCCTGTCAGAGGTTCCTCTTCAGTCTTAAAATGGCAAAGTACTTAAAATAATAGTGATTTCCATGTTATGAAAAGTACATTATTTGAGGTGTACAGAAGGACAGAGCTGTTTTCTGTAGAAATTCAACGTTTACCTTTCAGCTTCTGTTTGGACAGTAGCTGCCTGCTTAAGCAAAGTGAGGTTTAGTGGATCTAAACAGGTCTTATGTTAAAACACAACTTTATGCCTTAAAAGAAGGTGGATAGAGATTTATTTTTAAAAAAGTAGTTTGGGTTCGTATCAGTCTGTGGGTTGGTGTGTGTTAGTGTTACATGGAGTCAGATCAAAGTGCATAAATCTTTATTAGGGTAGATCTTAACAAAGTCACGATTTGTATTTCCATGGCAAAGAAAAACCCCAGCAGTGGGATCTGTGTCCTTTCAGACATCACTTGTTCACTGCTGCTATAGACAATTATGAAACATGAAAAAAAAAAAGAAAAATAGCACCAAGGTTGTTAACAGTTCTAGTGGCCGTGCTGCAGATTTGGAATTAATTTTAAAATTTCTTTAAAAAAATAATCATCTGGCAGCATCTGTTTCAACATGCTTGTGTGCTGCTTTCGTGTGTCAGTCATGTAACAGCCTTGGCAGTGAATTTGAGGAAGGAGGATCAAGTTGCGACCTAAGGTCAGCCTGTGGCATTGGCTGCTGGGGACGGACGTGGGGACGGGTGATGGAGGAGCCCGTCACGAGGCCCAGGCATCCCAGCGGTGCGGTGATGGCACAGGCAGGGGCAAGATGAGACAAGCGTGGGACCATTCCCAGCCTCTCTCCCAAGACTTGGTGTTGGGGGAGCAGGATACTCCCTTGGCAAAACAATAGGTTTGGCTGACGCACCAGGCCCTTCTCTTCAGAGCACTGCAGCCTCCTTACCCTGAGTTAAACCCTCCCCCCCCAAAACCAGATCCCCGTACCAGGCTGATGTAGAATTTCTGCACCGTTCTGGGACCTGCACATGAAGTTCTGCCTGGATTTGTTCACATTCCTCCAGTGCCTGTTGATAAATCGTTACATCAGCGCAGCTCCAGTGTTGCCCTCAGGTATGAATGTGGGGTAAAAAGTGCTCACAAGGAGCAGAAAGGGTAACATGAGACTGGCAGAGAGTTTAAATGTCAAACCTGAACACGGGATGTGGCATCGGGAAATGTATGATGCAAATAACGTAGGTTGACACATGATCCACTCAGAAACCTGAAGCTTATTCTTGATTAAACTTACAATGTTATTTTTATGAGAATTACTGAATCTCTTCCTTTTTTTAATTGTAAATGTGCTTCAGGCTGCCTGGAAACTCAGCAGGAGTTGGTGAGTTCTCTTACTCATCTCTTACTCATCCCACGTGTTTTAACCTGAAAGCTGGCCTAAGGGTAACTCCTGTACAGCGTTGTAGCGGGCTCATTTCAACAACATTAAAGTGGATGCCGCACAGACAGACACTTGTGTCATACTGGGGTTTTTCGGTTGGTTGGGTTTGGGTTTTTTGGTTTTTCTTGTTGTGTGGGCTTTGTTTTGGGGTTTTTTTTGTCTGGAATGAATTTTCCACGGATGCAGTACTCCTGCTTGTCCCAAAAAGGTAGGAGCGCATCTCCCTTCATGAGTTGCCTCTCAGTTTCTCTCTACTCCCCTGAAAAGTCTCACTTCTTCACGTCTCTCCAAAGACCTGCCTGCTTGATGAGCACTGGCAAACATTAGGTTTCCTGTATACTTTCTCTAACAGAGCGTTTTTCTCCCATTACAGACCTTCTGAGATAAACTGAGCAAAACACTGCACCATCTGGTGCAGGGGAGAGGCAGTGAGTTGGTGATGTACACGGCTGCTTTAGAGTTTCTTGGGTGTGCGAGCTGGAATTCTGGTGTAGTGGAAGCAGGCTTTTTCTAGCAGTTTTGGTTCTGCTTAAAGATGCTTTACCGACTCCTCCTCCCCCAGGTGTAGAGTAGCAGTATATCCTTCACCGTCACATCACAGATGAGTGGCGTGCTGGAGCACCCTGAGCTTGCTGGGGCACGCTGTAAATGAATTTATAATCTGAAACAGTGCAGATGCTGTGGTCTGCAGATTAAGACTCTCTTGGTGTCCGTGGTGTCAGGAAACCTTACCTCCTCCCTTGGTTCAGCTGAAGCTGGAGTGTTCCCGTAACATTCCACTTCTCAGCCTTAGCCTGGGACTCTGAACACAGAAGTTCCGTGAGCTCCGCAGCGTGCTTTAAAGGAGTGGTCATCTCATGGGAGTCCCCAGGTGGGTGTCTGGTATCACCCATGGACAACGCCCCCCCTCTGGGCATGGCCATTTAAAGGGAATGCAGGAAACCTTCCCGGACCTGCATGGGAAGAGATCCCTACCTCGCAAGAACCAGGATCACGGGTGATTGACAACAGTTCTCTCCTGCTGGTGAGCCCTGAAGTTGTGCTGAAGGGGGTCAGAAGGGGAGGTGGGCAAGATGCGAGGTGCTGCGGTGCTCTGAGCGACACTGCAGGCTGCCTCAAACTCTGCTCCGCACAAAGCACCTGCGGGGCGAGTCCGAAGCAGACCTTTCCCACGTCTGTCCGTGTGTCTGAGGGCTGGCTGCCACCAAGCACTTCTGTCACACCAGTCATGGCAATAGGGCCCAAAAGCCCCCACACCCCAAGGCTCTGCCCGATTTGCCCCTGGGAGGAGGAGCTCATCTGTCCGAGATTGACCTGTGCACAGAAATGAGTCGGGTTTCTGTCTGGAAGCGGCTTCCCAAGGTGTTCCTGTGTGAGGTCTGGTGAAGGACTTGCACCACCGCCATGCTGGGCTGGGCTGGGCTGTCTGGTTGATACCTAGTGCATTAGGAGCTGCATGCGGTGGGGAGGTGTGCAGCACCCCAAGCAGGAGCCTTCATAGGAAAGAAAGTTCTGTGAGCCCGGTGATGTGACGTCTGCCTAGCACTTCACATCGCAGCATTTAAACCATGGCCTGTCCGTATCTTAAAAATTGAGCTTACTTTGGCTGCTGCTGTAACACAAATACCAAATCACAGTTTTCCAGGGGTGTATGCTTGTGTTTTATAACCAGCTGTAGTTCTCTAGCCCCCTTTTTTTTTTCTTTAACTTTTTTTTTTCTTTTTGTATAAAATAGTTCCCAGAACATCTCTTCCTGCCCTTGTGTTTCTTAATACATTGTTCCTCGGGACAGAGGTGTAGTCAATGTTCCCCTGGTAGCCTAGAGAGGAAGCGTGCTGCATCTCCAGGACAATGCAATCCACAGCACAACTATCTTAAAATTTTGTAAACTTTGGGTTTTGATTTTGTGGGGTGTTTCTGTTGGAGGGGTTCTATTTATTTATGTATCTTTAAATGCAGTGTATTACAAGATTTACGTGGTGATGCTGTGTTGAAGCAAGACTCATGACTTGAACACCTCTGTAAGCGTTGGGGTTATCCTGGCTTTGATGGCCTTTTCCACAGTGGCTTCTGTAAGGCAGTTGGAAATTATTTGTGTAAGGACTATGATGCAGGTGCTACATTCTTTAAATTCTGGCATCAGCAGCAGATTTTGAAAAAATTTGTATGTAAAGGCTATTGTCAAGCTAAGAAACACGTGAAAGGGTGTGCAGGAAGAATACTTCCCCCTCCCCCCCCTTTTTTAAGGGGGGAACCTGTCTTGTAAGGACTAGAATAAGATCAGTGTGAACATAATTTAAGGGTAAGGCACATCATATTTTCTTGGATTCGGCTAGGAGAGAATTTATAGAGCAATAAAACCAGGAAAAGGAATGAGAAGTAGAACCAGGAGTTAATAAAGAGTAGTTGTAGCCTGCACGTAATTATTATTGTTACAACGCATGTTGTAGTGTGTCCTGTGTGTGCCAGTATGTTCTGGTATGGTCATTAAATGCTAAAGTTGATGAACTGCGTCCTCTGTCAGCAGCTTGTGTAACTCAAGCCCATCGCAGTTCGAATATACCATCCTTTCAAGGAAATACATTGTGAGAGCGTCTCGAGACCAAGGAAAGGGGTGGCACCTGCAGCAGGAGTGCCTCTGAAGCAGCAGCTTTGCTGCTGGTTTGTTAGTTCTGCTCACTTCTGGAAGCGGGTGTTTGTGGAGACAAACCCATCTGGTCACAGAACAGGCAGTGTTCACCATCTGAATTGAATACACACGTGACAGGGAGGGACTGCATGAGTGCAGGAAAGAGGTATTGCAGGATCCATAGCAGCTTTTATACTGTGACCAGCTACAGGTAAAAGAAGAAGTTTGCCTCACATTGGGTTCTTTGAGATCTAGATATAACTTCTAAGTTACTTCTGGCACACTACTTTTGTCTTCTCTCAGGAGAGAGATTCACGTGGTGCATTTGCTTCTGTGTACTGCTTGCTTGCAAGGCTTTACTTGACCTCCTAGCTTAGCCTTTCTTTTCTTCCTTTGCAATTCAACATATTTACACTGTTCTTCTCCTTGCTGATGTGCAACTCTGATCCAGGGATGTCTCAGCTTGAAGCAGGATGCTGGTAGTAGCTCCTGTGCTGTGATCGAGAAGCCAGATTTCCCAGTCCTGTGTAGTGGGAAGTGATGGGTTTGGACTTTGGAGTCTCAGGAGCATAGCCCCAACTCCATGCCCTTTTCCTCAGAACATCTCATTTCCCCCACCAGCCTGGTTTGCAAGCTGCCTACCTGTACGCTTGTTTTTCTTGTCCTTCTCCATGAGAGCTACAACCTGTAGTCTTGTAATAATTAATCCCTTAGTGTGGTGGCTGATTAACAGGATACTGGATTGGAATAGCGCTTGCTGTTCTCTATTTCAGCAGCAACTGCATACCAGAGCTGCTTCAGCGTGTCATTGTCCCCTCGGTGGGGATGAAAATCTCATTTCCATCTCTTCCAGCCACCTTTGTGCTACATCTGCCTGACAAAACAATGGAGCAGAAGCAGTAGCTTGTGCTCTCTGGAGAGCAGGAGTGACTTCTGGAGAGCATGTTGTTCCCTACAGGAAGTTCTGCAGCGTTTACAATTTTAAAACTCAACGCAGCAGCCTCGTTTGCTGGTGGGAGGGCCAAAAGTAAGCAAGCAGCCCAGAGCGGGGCAGTTCTGCTTTGCTAGCGTTCCACTCGATGGCTCTAAGGTAGTTATCTGCCTTCCAGCTGCAGGTATCTCCTGGTTTAGGCCCGCTCGGGTAATGCTTGAGCAAGCGCTGTTGGTGCTGGGAGGTAACAGCACGTTCCTCTCAACGGTACCTCAGCCGTTCCCCATCCTGCTCTTCCACTCCGCTCCGAGAGGGGGGAGGCCGTGTCCCGTGCCCACCCGTGCGCACTGTGCATGTGTGGCACCTCATCGCCGCCTCGTGAGCTGGCACCTGGCTCAGGGGAAGCGCCTGTGGCTTCCCGCTGCCTTGTCAGGGCCACAGCAGCTCCACAGGTGCTGCACCCCTGGGCTGCTGATCTAATAAAGGCACCAGCTTTTGGAGGAGCGCGTCATGCGTTCCTCCACATGAATTACCTACTGCTTGGAGTTCCTTGGCATTTCTTTTCCTTGGCTTTTTAAGTGTTTGGGGTGTTTTTTAATTGCACTCAAGCTACTTCCAGTTTGTTGTCTAGGGTGTATGGCCCCTGCTTTAAAACAACCAACCCACAAAACCCTCCGCTAAGAACCACCAAAGCTACACACTCCCCCTTTATGATGTGACCTCATTTTTCCCCAGAAAATTGCAGAGATGCTTGTCTCTGATTAGAGTCTCTCTTCCCTCACCTGTTACCTTCATCTGTTACCATCCCCATTGCTTCGTTTTGCTGTTTGTTGTTTTCCTAGCTTGTTAGCAGCAGTGCTGAGGCTCCTGCAGCTCTGGCCGGCCTTCAGTGCAGCTTACCAGTGCTGGCAGCTGTTTCCCGTATGAACAACCGACTAACCTTCCCTGTGCTAACTTTCATCTCCAACTTAAAATAACCTTTCTGCACCCAGATCATAGTGTCTTCTTAAAACTAAATCCCTGCCGGGGATGAGAGCTTCCTTACATGATCTATCTTGGTTTTCTGAAATCTGGGTTGTTTAGTTCAGTCGTGTTCAGAACAAGCCAAACTACAAGCTGGAGAGCAAGTGTTCATTAAATCCAGATGCCATGGGTTTTTGTGGTGGGGGAGGTATGGGGGGGCGGAGGGGGGTTTGGGTTTTTGGGTTTGTTGGGCTTGTTTTTGGTAATCTGCTGCCTGCTGTGAGTTTTAGAAGAGGTTTTGGTGTGTATTGGGGAATACTGGGTTGGGTTTTTTTTTCTCAACCCTGAAATTCCCGTCACTGAGCACAGCCTCTGGTAGCAGCTCTGCCTGAATCTGTGAAGACTTTGTTAACCGTGCTGCGATTTCTCTGTGGGATACCTGTCAGTTATCTTCAGCGGATTTCAATTTACTGTCAACTTTGAGAGATTAGGAAAGCTTTTAAGAGGTGCTGATGGCCCGTGCTTTGTTTTACCCAGCTCACCTCCCCGGTATCTGGCAGCGTTCTCTGAATAATTCATAGGGAAGCCTTGCATTAATGTCACCCTCCAAGAACCACCTTGAAAATCAGGGAAAACCCAGCGGCAATGGGGTTTCGCTGTAGGGCTTCACTGGGTGGCTTCTGCAACGTCTCCTTTGGGCAGGAGATAGCTTGGCCCACGCTCCCTCTCGCTCCCCCACCCCAGCCTTAGGTTGGCGAGCTCGGCTTAATCCGTACTCCCTTGTAAACTGGTGTCCCCAGGCTCTCCTGAAAGCCGCGTGTCTGCTGGGATTCGACGCGCATGTGGCAAGTGCTTCATGTGGTGGAGTTCAGCAGGGCACAGGGGCCTGCTGCTCAGGGGCCTGCTGCTCAGGGGCCTGCTGCTCAGGGGCCTGCTGCTCAGGGGCCTGCTGCTCAGGGGCCTGCTGCTCAGGGGCCTGCTGCTCAGGGGCCTGCTGCTCAGGGGCCTGCTGCTCAGGGGCCTGCTGCTCAGGGGCCTGCTGCTCAGGGGCCTGCTGCTCAGGGGCCTGCTGCTCAGGCTGCAGCCGGGCGCGGCGGTCCTTCACGCCGGGATGGATTCAAACCCAGCTCACCCGGTCACCCGGTGATGGGGGGCAGGGGTTTACCAGCAGCCGCGGTGGGTTTAGGTTTTTAATGCCGTGGCTGCTGCAGTTTTCCCTTGAGGAAAATCCTGTTGCAAGGTCAGCTGGCTGTTGAACACATGGATCGTGCAAACCTGCCAGGTACCCCATTTTGGCAGCAGGAGAGACCTGGGCAGCACCGGGGCGGTAGTACCGTCTCACTCGGGGGGCTGAAAGCAGAGGCATGGAAAACAAAACCTGTATAGAAAAGTTAAGCAAGCAGGAAGTGAAGGGCTTCTGCAGGGAAAAGGGGTAGCTCTGATAGCAGGGGTAGGCTTGCTGCTGCTTGTTGGGTGACTCCTAACCTTTCCCTGACTGACAGCGTTACAGTGGGGGAGTTGATTATTGACAATGTATTTGCTGAGACTGAAGCAGTGTTTTCAAAGTTAACCTTCTGGAACATCTTCAGGTGCTGCTTAAACACTGCTGCTCTGTATCTAGACTGATGTCCTCGTTAATTCTCAACTTGAAAGCTCTGTTTTAATAAGATGTTTTTAAATCCTTCAAGCATTCTTAAAACGGACTGCAAAGTAAGTAGAGCAACTGTGTTTGTTAGAAAATCATATGCTAAAGCCTGCACTAGAAAAGCACTTTGTGTTAATGCAGCAAATGCAGAGCATGTGTTCTCATGAATTTCCTGCAAGGTCTACGTTTTTATTGCTCTAGAACTGTAGAAAATATGCATTTAGCAAACGCAGTTCAAAGTTCTGTGGGTGGAACTGCTTCACGGTGTTTGGTCTTTTTCCTCTCTATTGCTCAATCCTGAGAAGGAAATCACAGCTGGTAAAGTAACAGCACGGTGCTTGGAAATCAGGACAAGCTGCCATGAACACGAAGATGAGGAAAACCCCTGATTAATGCTTGAACCTAGATTTTGCAGTTGCCTTACTGGTGTGAGTGGGGCTGAGCATGCCAGTGCGGGGATTTCCAGCACTGCTGACTGCACAGAGGCTGGGGGAGTTGTCAGGCTCTTGAGGGAAGTGGCACAATCTCTCTCCTGGAGAGAACCCTCGCCCCCAGGTTTAAAGTAAATGATGTTTACTATCATTGACCCTTACACTTACTACTAATTTATATCTCCATATACAGAGTATATATAATTTCCAAATAAGTTAAGAATAACACAGTTTAACACTGAGGAAGTGGACAGCTGTACAGACTACATTTTTTTCTTGTCTGCCTGCATGATTTTTAAACACCTGGTTAGTTTTCAGGACACTGACCTAGAATCTGAAATGCTCACAGTAAAAGCTGGCTGCTGTAACAGGTTACCTATTCTCTACAAGACATCCTTGCAAAAGCAGCACTTCTCTTCTTAGCCCCAGCCTCTCTCCCTGCCTTCTCCCACTGAGACTAGTCTGGATTCTAGGCCTTGAGGGAGAAATATTTTAAACACCAGGATTACTGCAAAGTTGTTAGGTTGGCCTGGATGTCTGTGTGTTAAACGGGAAGGCTCTGACACTGCCAAGAACACTTCAGCCAACCTTGCTAATTTTCTGGGAACAGCTGTTGTGTCCTCTGGGCTACTGGCAGTCTCTGATTTACTCACATTCTGTCCTCGCAGGTTAATAATAGCGGCAGCAAGGCTAAAAGATTAGATTGTGCTTTGTTGTTGATCCAGCTTCTTCCAAGTCCTGTCTTGCCTAATTGCCTGCTGTGACTAATGGTTTTGTGCTTTTTCCAACTCTGCTTCTCCCATTATTAGTTCCAGCATCTTTAACACAACTGAGTTCTTGAACCTTCTCTCCTCCCAGCCTGTAGTTCAAGCTTTGCAAGTCATGTCTCAGATGGCTTCAGCTCTGTGCCAGCAGCTAGCAGGTCAGCAGTAGGTAATAGGCAGATAGTGGTGATGTTCCTCTGCTCCACCCTGTTTGCAGGTGAGTTCCCCCCTGTGAGAATCCTGACAGAATTCCTTCCTATGTATGAGCTCATTCACAACTTTGGCTCGAACCTAAATTAGCAGTGGTAGCTCCTTTGTTATCTCAGGTTTTTGGTACCCAGAACTTCAGCTAAAGAAACATTAAAATCAATCATTTATGCTTTTGAACCTCAGCTTAAGGTCTTAGGCTCCTGATTTCAAAAGACTGATCTTATTTCCTAACAAAATAAGCTGACTGACATTTTTACAGGTCCAGATGACACCCATTTTGTCTGGAAGAAGAATGGGCAGAAGATGAAGGCGTGCATCACTGAGCAGTCTCATATGCTGTTTGATGGCAGACTGCACATTCTGAGTTGGGTGAAAGATTCAGTATCAGAAAACACGGAATATAAATGTTCAGTGATCTCAAAACTTGGGAACACAACGTCACAAGTCCTCATCACTGTGGAAGAGAAAGGTAGGCTGGTGTTGAACATATGTCATGACTGGCCTGACCCTGATGAGCACGTGTGTTTCTGAAGATGGCTACTCTTGCTTCCTGTATTAGTACCAGCTTCAGCTGTTTATGAAAAGGTTTCGGAGCCATAAAAATGCCTTCTTCCACCTCTTCCCATGAAGGACAAAACTGCAACTTAGCTGTTATGATCTGGAAGTGGAAATCAAAACTGCTAAAGTAATAGACACAAACTGGAAGTCAGATGAGTGCTAGAGTTAAAAACAGGTGCTCTGCCAAAATTCTACAGGGTAATGCATGAAAAGTCAACCTCACCACCACAGATTTTTAAAAATCTGATGATTTGTAAGCCACCAGCTGGGTGAGGTCAGCTCTTACCTCTTCATCTGGACAGGAGGTCAGTTAGATGACTTCAGCAGCTGGCTGTGCAAAATCCTTGCAGCCTGAGCATCATGTGTAGCTAGCTTTCCAAAACTTAACTCAGGTCTGCAGGAGGTCTGAATAGTCTTTAAAAAGACAGCAGGAACAACGTTCATCATTACTATGGATTTTCTTGGCAGGGTGAAGGAAAAAATCATTAGCTTGTTAATAGTAACAAAGATGAATTTACTGTCAACAGCTCAATCCTTCTTTCTTCAGTGGCAGAGAAAAGCAGTAGGAGTTACACAAGCTGCCTTGCCATCACTCCAGTTGCTCTGAAGTCTTGGAAGCAGACTGAAGAGCGTTTCAGTGAAACTACTGTAACCACAAATTAAACAGAGGGAGGCTTTCACTGTGCTCCAGAAACATTTTATCTACTCTTGCTCCTGGGTAAAGGATAAGTAGCAAACCTTACACCTGTGCATGCCATCGCCAGTGTTACACTGTGTGAGAACCACTGGCCTGCAGAATTGCTAGAATTTTACCAGGATGGGGTGTAGTGAGGCTGTCTCATCTTCTCAGCAGAATAAACAACAACTAACAGCTACATACCTTCAGCAAAATCTAAGGAAATTACAAACTGGTCATAGTCAGCTGTATCATATCATTCTATTCCCCAGGCTTGGTATGAACTGAATGGAGCATTCCTGTGCCCCTGGGGTGGCTTTCAATTACAGATAAAGGCACTGGCTGTTTATGCTAGAGGCTGTAAAGTTTGATGCAGAGGGGAAGAAACAGAACTTACTTCCAGGCAGCACAGAGAGGAGGTTCAGCAAAATGAAGGATGAGATGGTGGCTTTTGTTCCTTCTAGCTCAATCTTCCATAGGAAGTACTGCACCTGAACAGATGCCACCTTGCTTCATCATTACACAGTTTCTTATTCATCCCATGTACAATTCTCAGATCGTCCTGGTCAGGATGGATGGAGCAAAGAATTCGACACTTGGAGAAGTGCCATCAGTGAACATGACAAGATGATGCAAAACTGGAGGAAAACATGGGTAAGAATTCTCTCTTTTTGCATGAGACACTACAGTCCTGATGTTATAAACAGCCTATGATGCTTCTGCAACCAAATGTATTTATATAACAGAGTGATTAATGCTCCTGTATATGTTGTCATTCTTGATCTCTCAGCAGTAAAAGCTGCTCAACCTGTGTCATGTGCTATGGTTATGTCAGCTTCTCCTTCAGCCCACTAACTGGTGCTAACCACTCAGTAGTTCTCATCCTGCCCAGAATTTAAGTCTGTTTATAATTAATACAGTAGATCAATTTCATTGTATCTGTCAACTAATGGGATTGCAGAGACTACTGGACTTAATCAATGGTGCTGTCCATCAAAGCTGCTCTACCTTTAAAAAAAATAGTCCATCTTCTGAGAACTTTTGATACAGCGTAAGCTTGCTTTATGTGGAACAGTTAGTGCAGGCAACCTTTAAGGCCCAATAATTTTTAAGGCAATGCTAATGCATCATTCTGAACTACTTCTTCAGGAGAGCTGCAACAAGAAAAACAGCCTCTAACAGACAAAGGAATGGACAGACTACAAGGAGAAAAGCATGCAAGTTAGAGTACCTAGTGCTCTTGAGTATGACAGCCTTCAAAGACAGATTTTCAAATACTGGTGTTAAAAATCACATTCAGGAAAGCCACTTGAAGCTTGAGGTGGAAGAGCCTTACTGCACTGAAGAATAACCAAGTCACGAGCGACACCACCCCACCCCATGCTAGAACCCCATCTCTGGTTTTCTGACTCCAGTTATTTTGGGTTAATGAAGAAGACAAGTGGTCTCACTAAGACTTGGGCTGCTCAAATAATAGAATATGATGTATGGCTTCTGTTTTGAGTTCATTAAGCAGACCAGTTAATTTTGGGCTTTAGGATCTTGGCATGTGATGTAGAGATTGTTATTAAGATGTGAATCATCACCTTTGTTTAAAGGCACTTCAACTCACCCATTTATTTTCTCTTCATGTGTTTACCCTTCTGCTCTGTTCTCAGTGTTTTGAAGAGCATTCCTTTCAGGTGTCAGCAAGTTCATTTGTTCAAACACATTTCCTTTGGTAATAAAGTTTCTGTACCAAATAAAGGACTTCTGACTAACACTCAAAATACAGACAGATTACAAAGCACTCCAGTTGAAGCAGACTCTTTTGTAAATTATTCTTCTATAAAGAATTAATTCTAAAATTATTCCTAGTGGAAAAACTGCAGACTGAAAATGTGAGGATCTATTTAATCCAGGCTGAAACTGCTTCACTGTACTGTTTTTCAGAGATTTGTCCCTCTGCATCTAATAAACAAAAGACTGAGGCATAATTCAATTTTCCTGTCTTGTCTTCTCAGTGGTTTTCAACAATCTGAAAGCAGGTAAGGTGTCACCTAAGAATCACTGTATCTTAAGCCCACAGGGACCTTGGCTCTGAGCAGCAGCAGAAAGCTTCACACCTACCTGTTGTTTAAGCCTTATCAGTTAGGGGATAAGGTTGCTTTCCTCAGTGTGAGAAGCATTCTCTTCACTCTAAGACTTACCTGAATGAACTTTCTTTTTTTTCCTTCTCCCAGTATCCAGCCACCTTGTGGTTACACATACAGGGTGAAAATTCTTATACACAAACCACTTTTGTTTTTTTAAACTGACAACCCCAGATTAAAGCTGTTGCAGACTTCTGCTGCCGATGTTCAGTTCTTACTCATCGTTTTTTTCTTAGTTGTTAACTATGTCAAAGTGCAGCCACCAAAAGACTTTTCTTCAACTGTCCCTCCTCTATTTGTTCAAAAGATTTGGAGCAGACTTCAGTTCTGTGGTGCTGAATTCAGGAAGCCAAGGCTTTGTAAGCTTGAAGTCACTTTTAAATTAGCATAGCTGAACTCTACCTTGTCTTTGCAGCAAAGTACTACAAGTGGTAAGAAAAGATGGCCAATATTTTGTTTAGCTGAATTTTGTGAAAAAACCCTGTGTAACAGCATTACTGAACCCCTTACAGTGAAGTTTTTTGCTACATACTATGACCAGCAAATTACTTGAGATTTTCAACAACCTACAATGTTTCCAAAGTAACTTATCACACTCTTTTACAGTAAGACAAAGAAAATATAGCCCCCCAAAAAACCCCTAGGGTCTTAAAGTGATCCTCCTCATACAGTCCTATTCCATGCAGTGACTGCAATCAGCAGTTTGAGCTGCATATGTGTATCAAAGTGGCACAAATACAAATAAACCACAACTCACCTCTGCATCAAAGACATCTGCTGGCCAAAACCATCTTTCATCACTGGGATCTTTCACCTTCCATTTCAGGTAAGAAAGTAACAGAGTCATCATCATCACAACGAGTGACCAACTGGCTTCTCTTACCAATGTTTCTGCTCAGACCTGACATTCCAAGTAGAAAGTGCCCACAAGAAGTTTTTACTTAAGTCACAATCATACTTTATATAATCAATGTATTGTAACAGATTTTATACAATTTACAGTCTACAAAATTGTTTGAATTCCAAAATTATTTAAAGTTTTTTTTATAATTTCTAACTTCACAAGGCAGCTATGTTCCAAAGTATTGCACTACAGATGTTGAGTGTGGTGAAACACTTACAGACACGCTTCTAATGCTGGCAGCAGCACATGGCATCTGTATCATCTTCCAGAGCAGCTGACAAACGGCATGTGCATCCCCCAATTACTGCCTTTAGGGTTGTCCTCTTATATCTGCATCTTGTAAATAATGGTATTTCACAGACTCATGGAACTACTGAGTGGTTTGAGTTGGAAGAGACCTTAAAAATGATGTAGTTATCCCCGTGCCATGGGCATGGACATCCTTCACTACACCAGGTTGCCCAAAGCCCCATCCAATCTGGTCTTGAACACTGCCACAGCTTCCCAGGGAAACCTATTCTACTGCCTCACTGCCATCACAGTAAAACATTTTTTCCTTGTGTCTTGTCAAAATTTACCCTCTTCCAGTTTATAGGCATCACCCCTCATCCTCAGTCCTTGCAAACAGCCCCTCCCCAGCTTTTCTACAGTCCCCCTTTAGGTACTGGAAGGCTGCTATAATATTCCCCTGGAGCCTTCTCCTTTAGGCTGAACAGCCCCAACTCTTTCAAGCTGACCTTGCAGGGGAGGTGCTCCAGCCCCCGATCATCCTTGTGTTCCTTGTCTACAGCTGCTCCAACAGCTCAGTGTCCTTCTTATCCTGGGGTCCCAGAGCTGGGTGCAGCACTCCAGGCTGGCATCTCATGAGAGAAGAGCAGAGGGGCAGAAGTACCTCCCTTGACCTGCTGGCCATACTTCTTTTGATGCAGCCCATGACAGAGTTTGCCTTCTGGGCTACAAGTGCACAGTGCTGGCTCATGTTAAGTTTCTTAATCATCAGACATCCACAAATCCTTCTGCTCAGGGCTTCTCTCAAGCCCAGTCTATATTTGTGCTTCAACAAACTGTACAGAACATTCCCACTAAGGTGCTCCACCACCATTATAAGCACATTGTGTTTTAAAAATTGTACTTCCTCTATGAGATTAATTTCTCTACCTTAGATATAAACTGAGATTGATCAAAAACTTTTATATATATACACCAACACAACCCCAAACTGCAGCAACAAGTCAGCATGGAGAAGTTACAAATAGGACAGCAAGCTGGCACAGTTGCTGTCCTTCAGTATCCCCTAACTTCAATGCAGGATCTATGATAAACGAGTAGCAGCAGAAGCATCATCACTGTACACTTAACTTTATAAAATTTCTAACCAGAGATACTCACTTAAGGAATTTCAGACTTTCAGCTCTTTTCTCTAGACATGTTGTGTGATGCCAGAAGAACAACCTTCTGGCTTTTACAATCTCTTCCCCAAGAAAATTATCTTCTTAGCAAAGAACACTTAGCACAGAATACTGTATCGCTCACCAATCAATGCTAGTCCATCAACCATTAAAGAATGCCAAGCCAGTTCGAGAGGTCTGAGTTTAAGACAATATGCTCTTGTCACTAATCAACCAAATACATAGAACATGAAAGCATTAACCAGTGCCTCATGTGGTCCAGTGTGTTTTGTACTTAGCTGACCTAGGATATGCCTTATGTTATTTTACTTTGCTACCCTCTTCCTAGGGGTCTAAAAAAAAATAACTGAAGAATTAAGAGCCCGACAGAAGTGGATCTGCATTTACTGATGTTCTTCTGAATTCACTATCACCATGTCAGCAGTTGCACTCTTTTCCAGTTCCAGTGCATATGGGTTATACTCCTCTTCAAGTTTTCTCTTCCAGATTTTAACTAGAGAATATTAGAATAAAGAAAGAACAGAACACAAACACAACAAACAGGTTATTCTGTAATGCTTCAGGAAAAACTTAAAATGAGAAGTCATGCTGATTCCCAGCAACTTACAAGTATTTTTTTAGCAAACAGCTCTATTAAGACTCCTTGGACAAAGCAAGGAATACTGCTGGCCCATCAGTGGACTTAAGAAAGGGCTTTTTCAGCAAGAGCTGACCTCAAGTTTATAAAATCAGAGGGGCAGAGAGAAATCACAGAAAAGTAGGATTTCCCCAATTATTAACCACTACGGGGTCAGGTTGTCATGTGTTTCAGTGAAAATGGTAGAACTGAAGAGCACTTTGAATGAAAACTGAACAAAGCCAAGTCAGTAAATACTCACTATAATTTGGTACATCCTCATCAGAGTCCTTGGAAGATGTTTTACCAGTTTCTGATAAACTGCTCTTTCCACCTTCAGTGGTTAAGGTGCCAGGTTGGGTTTCTCTTCGTCCTCCTCCAGCTTCTTCCTCTAAAGCTGCTATCATATCTTTGTAGGCCTTCCTGGCCTCTGTTGTCAGTTGTACCATTCTATGAAAATGGTCCTATGTAAATAAACATTAGTAAAGCTGAAATCATACAGTTAAGTTTTAACATCTACACGAAAATCTGTAATGAGTATTCCTTATTCAGAACATCTGTGTTCATATATAAAAGCTGAGCAGTTAAGTATGTATGAAGACATGAAAAAGAAATGATACAGAAGCATTTATAAACACACCAGTTGACTCAGGAAAATATTTTTGGTAAGAGATCTAGATGGAGAGGATGTCAGAAAGAGATGGCCAAGCTACTTTTTTTAACAGTGCTGAGTGCCTGTGCTTCTAAAATGACTTTTATCTGTAAGCCACTGACCCAGGATCAAAGCGTCTAAGTGGGCAGAAGCAAAAGAAACAAACAAAACCTTAGAGCAAAAATATTTCCCCCCCCCAGGTAAAGAGTACAGTTAAATATTTCAGCTCACCTGAGCCCCATCATAGCTGAAAATTCCCACCACACTCACAGGCACTGCTTTGTTCACACAGTGCCCTAGGGCCTTGCGATTAAGGGCAAAAACAAACGGGATATTCTGTTCACAGGCGCAGTCGATAATGTTGTGCAGAGTATCATCCAACCCACCTGCAGCAGACAACAGAATCAAGAATGACACTATTCAAGGCTGATTGCAACCGAAGGACAGTACTGTTAAAGACAACAAAAAACACCCTTGAGAATATGGGTGCATTTTGAAATTACAAGAGTTTATATAAAAAAAATACATGGATCTCAGTAACAGTGTTAGATCTTAATTTTAAATGAGACTTTTTCTTCCCCCCCCCGCTTAATTCTTATTTATTGGTATCCTCAGGCTGCCACTGTTCTGAGGTTTGTTACAGGTGTAGTATCGAGCACTGAGAGCAGAGCCAGCTGCTAAGAAACAACTCAAAAACAGAATGAGAGTAATGATGGTAATTACAAAAAAATTTACACAAACTCACTGAGGACTAACTGTCAATCTGTGTCCTAAAAGGGACTGACAGAGCAGGACTTCTTGTGGTGCAGCTGAGGTACAGCTGGCATCAGCAACCTCTGCCTGTTCTCAGCTGCAGCTGCACTGCCGATCAGTAACTACACTGACCCTGCTGGCAGGTAACTTCTCTAGCCCTGCAGAGTCTCGTCTTACCTCAGAGTTCAGCTACACAGGAGCACACAGTCTGGAGGAAGGCAGGCACCTTTACAGGACTGGACTACAAAGGTTACTCCTTTAATAATACTGCTGCCAGTATAGCAAGTCCGGTTTTTTTAGATGTCTTTTATTTAAAAAAACATTTTAAAAGATCTATGTTACTTACCCTTTGACTGAATCTTTTCACAGTTAGGAGAGATGATGACACACTTGAGTTTTTTCAGCTTCAGATGTTTCAAAACTTCTCTAAGACCCATAACAAGCCTGCGCTTTATCTTGGCCTTTACTGGGTCTTTCTGATACAAGCGATCCTGGAAACGAACCAGTTCCTTTAAGAGATCTGTCACACAGCTGTCAACTTCTTTACTAAGTACCTGGCTGCAGTAACTGGAAGAAAAAAAAAATCAAATAAATTTTAGAAACCCTAAAATTGCAAACATTAATACATAAATATGTAAAGTACATAAAATTTAGTTTGCCTTCCATTCTATGTCTTTTTTTTCCCTTCACTCCAATCACACATGTTTTATACATGAAAACAAAAATTTACTTAAGATGTTTTTCAGGGGCTGAGAACTCAGTGAAATTTTGTTATTTGTTGTTTCTGGCTCCCCTATCAAACTGTACTAAAAATAGATATATACACGCACAATAAACATACATCAATTTTATACCAATAACTATATATCCACGTTTCTCTAGTGAGACATTTTTCTGAGGGCATTTATTTTGACCAATACAAATTAAAGTTCAAAGTATAAAATTTTAATTTAGTCCTACACATAAAAGGCTACTTAAATTTGAAAATATGGATCAAATTCCTCCTCCCAAGGATCACAGTTTTTATCTGTCATCCTATTCCACAGTCTTGTGGTGTTTGTAAGGGAAGGATAAAAATGGATGTACTTAATCCTTCCAGTATTCTCTGTGAAATATTAGGGTTCCAAGCTAATTTTTTGCCCACCTTTACACAAAGAATCATCCAGTAAAGAAAGGTCTCAAAAAACCCTTTAAAGATATCTCAACTGCACAGCCAATAGAAATATGCCAAGTGGCAGATTCACAAATAAGAGATCACAAGATCTATGCTGGAGCATAGAGATACAATTATGTCAAAGTTATTTAAGTTACAAGAGTTTTTATTTTGTATTTCCAGCTGATTTCTCTACATCTCAAAGGCAAGTCTAGATCAGATTTTCAGTGTTTACTTACTAGAGACAACAGAATTTTCTAAGCTTTGCTGAATTTTGCATCCTAGAACAGGATGGCCTGTAGACATGCGACCCAAACTACGCTTTCAGTACAGCAGGCTTGCACAGGCACAAATTAAGTAATCTTTAATGCTATTAGAAGTTAAGTGAAAGCTAACACATGGCATCAGGAAGATAAAGAATGGCTGTATCAGTATTAAACTTGTTCATGAATTGCACAAAGGCCAGAGGTGCTTTTATGGGAAGAAAAATGGACGTTTAAACACTAGTTAACTAAATGAGCTGTTTTAAACGGTCACGACTGTATCTCTGACCTCTGCACGTACAATAATGGCTATTTCTTATTCTATAAGGAAACATGTACCTACCTGCATAAACAAAATTTTAAGTGTTTGCACATAACCACCCATAAATCTCACTTTTATGTCTTTGCCCAGTCACAATGTGAAAGTATCATCTGGCCACACACATTTTTTACATTTTTGCTCTTTGGTCTGGCAGTAGAAATCCAAAGAACACACAAAAAATAAGTAAGGTGTACTAACCTTTCTTAAATATTAAGCTGGTACTCCATTTATTTAAAATAAAGTACTCAGACTTAAACAGCAGCTACTAATGAATTCCTGATGTTTTTTTCCTTCAAGGAATAAGCCCTTTTGAAGAGAGAATTACAACAATGTATAGACTATACCTCTGGGTAGAATTTCTTTGTGTGTGAGTTTACATTAAGGAAAACTTCAGAACCTTCGGTCTAAAGTTGAAAAAATTGCTGTAATTGTAGTACTATGGTAAAACAGACATCAATACAATCAATACTTACTCTCTGAACTTCCTACTATGGATTTTTGGAAGGCTGGTGGTTAGCTGCTTTGGTATCACAGAACCTTCTGTGGACTCCTTGATCCCTGTGTTCTCCAGAACCTCCTCAGCAAGTTGTGTTACAGGAACAGCTATCATGTAAATAAAGATATTTTGATAAAAAAAAGACCAAAAAGCCACGAGGATATATAGATCTCCTCTGGTGGGATGGGGAAAAGAATTGGAAGAAAAAGGTGAAACTTGTAGG